>JARWLC010000005.1:105415228-106015228 GCA_033318265.1 Phyllotis vaccarum
CCTAGCATCTATATCTCTTTATTTCTAAGAAAAGTTGAAGTTCCAATTCAATTGAAAAATTAAAGCTAGCTTTGGAGTTGGACTGTAGCTCTCTATTTCTCTAAACCCAAGCATGATTTTTAAATAAAAAATGCTAAATATCTGTATTATATCAGAAATGTCACCTGATAAGGAACAGAAGAAAAAACAAAATTAAGGCACTAATTTATTACTACTAATCTCATGATTTTTAGTGTAAATTTTACATAAAGAAATAAATATATATTTATATAATATGTTATACATATGTAACTTTTTGTCCTGATATTATTGGTCATATAAAGTACAAACTAATTATAGAAAAAGGGCTTTCTCTAGCATCCTGTACATTATTTTGTGTTTGGCTCTCTTATCAGTTTTTGACAGTCTACCATGAAAATACCTAACTATGAAATTGAGGGAACATTACCAAATTCTTTTTAAAAGGCTATGATCACCCTGATACCATAATCATACAAAAATGAAACAAGAAAGAGAATTACAGACAAAACTCCCTTATGGATATTGATAAAATACTCAATAAAATACTGGCAAACCAAATTCAAGAATGTATCAAAAGATCATCCACCATGATCAAGTAGGCTTCATCAAAAAAAGTTAGGCATGGTTCAGCTTAAAAAAATTTGTCAATGTCATCCATCATATAAACAACCCCAAAGGAAAAAAAAAAATCACACGATCTCATTAGATGTTGAAAAAGTCTTTGACAAAATCCAATACTCCTTCATAATAAAAAGTCCTAGAGAGATCAGAGATACAGGTAAATGCTTAACCATAATAAAGGCAATATATAGCAAGACAAGAGCAAACATCAAACTTAAAGGAGAGAAGCTCAGAGCAATCCCACTAAAATCAAGAAAAAGACAACTCTCTAAATATTTATTCAATATAGCTTTTGAAGTTTTAGCTAGAGCAACAAGACAACAAAAGGACACCATACAAAGTGCAAAGGAAAATAGTTAAACAATCATTATTTGCAGATGATAGGATAATATGCATAAATGATCTTCAAAATTATTATATGGAGCCCTGAAAGCTTATAAACACCTTCAGCAATGTAGCTGAAACCCTCATATAGCAAAATAATTAAAGAGCTGAAAATGAAATCATAGAATCATCACCCTTTACAATAGCTTCAAATAAAATAAAATATCTTTGGGTAACTATAACCAAAGAAGTGAAAGACCTGTATGAACTTTAAGACACTGAAAAAAGAAATTAAAGAAGATGTAAAAAATGAAAAGTTCTGACATGCTTTTAGATAGGTAAGATCAATAACATAGTGAAAATGGCAATCTTACCAGGCACAATCAACAGATTCAATGCAATCCCCATCAAAATTCTAGCACAATTCTTCACAGACCTTGAAAGAACAATACTCAACTTCTTATGGAAGATCAAAAATCCAGGATTTCCTAAATATCCTATCCAATAGTAGAGGCATCACCATCTCTAACTTCAGATTCTGCTATAGAGCTACAGTAATAATTAATAATAATAATAATAATAATAATAATAATAATAATAATAATAAAGAGCTTGGTACTGGCATAAAAATAGAGTTGTGGATCAATGGAATTGAACTGAAGACCCTGACATTAATCCACACATCTATGAACACCTAATTTTTTACAAAGAGGCCAGAAATATACCATAGAAGAAAAATAGCATCCTCAGCAAATGGTGCTAGAATAACTGGATGGTGGTAGGTAGAAGAATTCAAATAGATCTATATCTATCACTCTGCATAAAAGTTAAGTCCAAGTAGATCAAAGACCTTAACATAAAACCAAGTACTCTGAATTTGATAGAAAAGAAAGAGGGAAATACTCTTGAACACATTGCCACAGATGACCACTTCCTAAATATAGCATCAGTAACAGGGACATTAAGATCATCAATTAATAAATGGGACCTTCTGAAACTCAAAAGCTTCTATAAGCAAAGGACATGGTCAAAAAGACAAAATAACAGTCTACAGAATGGGAAAATATCTTTACCAACCCTACATCTAACAGAGGACTGATCTCTAAAATATAGAGAGTACTCCAGAAACAAAAGGCTGTAAACCTACGTAATCTAATTAAAAAATGGGGTTCAGAGTTAAATAGGAAATCCTCAACAGAAGAATTTCAAATGGCTAAAAGACACTTAAAGAATTGCTTAACATTCTTAGCCATTAGAAAATTGCAAATTAAAACAATGCTGAGATACCATCTTACAACTTTAAGGCTGGCTAAGATCAAAAACAGATAATAGCCTATGCTCGAGGATACGGAATAAGGGGAACACTCCTTTATTGCTCATGGGAATGTAAACTTGAACAGCTGCTGTGGAAAGCAGTATGGCAGTTCCTCAGAAAACTGGGAATCAATCTACCCACTGATCCAACAATACCACTATTGGAAATATAACCAAAGGATGCACATTCTAACCCAAAGGCATTAGCTCAGTTATGTTCATAGAAGCATTATTCATAATATCCAGGACCTGGAAACAACCTAGATATCCCTCAACTAACAAATGGACTAACAAATTGGGGTATATTTGTACAAGGGAGTACTACTCAGCAGTTGAAAAAAAATAGCATCCTAAAATTTGCAGGCAAATGGATGATTCTAGAGAGTATCATTCTGAGTGAGGTAAAACAGACCCAGAAAAACAGACATTGCATGCATTCATGCATAAGTGGATTATAGATATAAAGCAAAAAATAACCAGGCTACAATCCACAAACCACAAGCAGCTAAGTAACAGGAGTAACTTAAAAGAGACATTCATGGATCCTCCTGGGAACAGGAAATAGAGAAGAGCTACTGAGTAAATTGGGATCATATGGGGGAATGGAGTAAGGGGAGATCATGAGAGAATAAGACTGTGAGAATAAGAGTGGGAGGAGAAACAGAGTGGGAGAACAATGAGATAGACATCTAAAGAGAGACATCTCTGGGGTTAGAGAGAAACCTGGTGCTAGGAAAACATTGAAGAACTGACACGATATTCCAGGCTATCACCCCAAGAAATAGTGAAGAGAGTGCCCAAGCAGGACTTCCCCTATAATCAAATAAACGACCATCCTAATTGTCATTATAGAATGAACCTTCATCCAGAAATGGAGAAGCAAAGATCCATAGCTAAACACCAGGTCAAGCTCCTTGTCCAACTGAAGAGAGAGAGGAGAGAGTATATGAGCAAAGGGATCAGGATCGTGAGGAGGAGACCCACAGAAATGGCTGACCTGAGCTATTGGGAGCTCACTAATTCTGAAGTGACCACTGAGACATCTTCATGGAAAGAAACTAAATCTTTTGAATTTAGTTAACAGTTGAGTGGTGTGGTAGTTTTTAGGATAAGAGTTTATTCCTGGTGCATGAACTGGCTTCTTGGAGCCCATTCCCTATGAAGTAACACCTTACTCAGCCTTAATACTGAGGAGAGAGATTCAGTCCTACCTCAACTGGATATGTCAGACTGAACTGACTCATTGCTCTTTCTGGAGAATAACGAGTGGGAGGCTGAGGAAGGACTGTGAGAAGGGGAGGGAGGAGGAGCAGTAGTGAGTATGTGGGGAATATGTTTTAAAATTTTACTTTAAAAAATTTCATGGTAAACCATAAAAAATAAAAATTGTCTGAAATTTCAGAAGGTGGAACCACCCACAGAGTCAAGCTATAAAGATTAGGGAGTGGTGAACCATGCATTTAATCCTTTCATTCCAGAGGTAGAAATCCTCTGGATCTCTGTGTGTTCAAAGCATAACAGAGTCAGGCAGTGATGGTACATGCCTTTAATTCTAGCTCTAGAAAAGTTGTATCAGAAAGTGAGATAGCAAAACAGAGATAGAGAATGGAGAAGTTCAACTTCTCTCAACACTTACCTTTTTGGCTAAGGATGGAGAGGTTAGGATTAGAGGATTTGAGAAGACATCTCTGAGGATTTGGCTAAATGAGAAAGGGCTGTGGTTTGTGTTTCTCTAACTTCTGATATTTCAGCCTTTCCCCAATATCTGGCTCCAGGTTTTTATTATAACACCAAAAAGAATTTGTTCAATTCCTTATTTCCTTGATGTATCCCATCTCCAATAGCCTTAAACCTTTTCTGCCACTCTTCCACATGTTTCCCTGAGCCCTGAGATGAAAGATTTGATCCCATTTAGGACTGAGTGTTCCAAGGTCTCTCACTTTGAACACATTGTCCAGCTTTTGGATTCTGTATTTATTCCCATCTGCCACAAGAGGACTCTTCTCTGATGATGGCAGAGCAAGACATGGATGTGTATGTGTATATCAGAACGTCTTTAAGAGTAATTTTATTGTAAAATTCCTTTATCAGAATAGTAGTATTTGATTTTCCATTTGGTCACTGGACTATCTAGTGACAATTTTTTGGCCACCTGAGCAGTGCTGGGAATGGGTTTTTATCACATGAAGTGTGCCTTACATCCAATCAGATAATGGTTGATTACTGCCACAAATTTTGCACTAATATTGCAAGAGCCTATTGTGCTGGCAGGTTATCCTTGTAGATTGAATGGTTGAAAAAACATTTTTTTTAATTTGGTTATTTTTTTTCTTAATGTCTGTTTTTGATGTTATTTATATTTTAGATGTTAGTTCCTTATAGGATGTGTGATTTACATTTCTTCCCTGCCATAGCATATTGCTTTGTCCAAATGATAGTATCCTTTGTAATTCATAAGCTTTTCAGTTTCATGAGGATTTACTTTTTATTTTTTTTATTGTCTGTGCTAATAGTGTTTTGTTCAAAAAGTCTTTTTCTGTGCCAATGAATTTAAGACTGCTCTCTATTTTTACTGTCTTCAGAATCAGTGTATCTTTGATTCATTTGGAGTTGAGTGTTGACAGAATCATACATATGGACCTATTCACGTTCTTCTACATGTCTTCTGCATGACCAGAACTACTTGTTAAAGATGCTGTCTTTTCTTCTTTGACTATGTCTGACTTTTTAATTATAAGAATTGATGTTCATTATATTAGTCCATACAAAACTATGAACTTATGTCTGGATATTTAATTCAATTGCATTGATTCACAAGTCTGTTTTTATGCCAATACCATGATATTTTTTAACATAGCTCTTTGCTACAATTTGAGATGGGGGATTGTGATATTTCCAAGAGTTCTTTTATCATTCAGGGTAAATTTTTTTAGCTAATATGGATATATATATATATATATATATATATATATATATATATATATCCATATGAAGCTAAAAAGTGTCCTCTGAATTTCTGTGAAGAATTGTGTTGGATTTCTATAGGGATTTTATTGAAGCTGTAGATTGCTTTTGGTAAGATGACCATTTTGCTGTGATAGTTTGCTAACCCATAAGCATAGTAGATCTTTCCATCCTGTGATATCTTCAATAATTTCTTTATTGATGTTTTAAAGGTTTTATTGTACATATCTTTTACTTGCTTAGTTAAAACTACACCAATATTTTTGTTTGAAGCTATTGTGAAAGAGATTGCTTCCTGATTTCATTCTGTTTGCCATTTGTATATAAAAACACTACAGATTTTTTTGTGTTAATTTTTACCCTGTTACTTTGCTAAAGATTTTTTTTTACTTATAGACATTTCTTTTTGTAATTTTTAAGGTCATTTTTTGCACACAAACATATCTTCAAATAAGGATACTCTGACCTCTTCCTTTCTAGTTTGTAATACTTAATGTCCTGTTATCTTATTGCTCTAGTTAGAACTTCAAGTACTATATTGAATAGATGCGGAGAGAGTGGAAAAGCTTGAGTTGTTCCTTTGCTTTGAGTTTCTGTCCATTTAGATTGATGTTGGCTGTTGGCTTACTGCAAATCAAATCTCCTTTATTATGTTAAGGTGCCTAATATTGCTGGAACTTTTATCATGAAGAAGTGTTGGATTTTGTCAAAGGCTTTTTCTGCATCTAATATGATGGAATTATTAATTTTTTTTTGTCTTTTACTCTGTCTGTATGGTAGATTACATTATTTTTTAAACATCCCAGCATCTCTGGGCTGAAACCTACTTAATCATGGTAGATGATCTTTTTGATCTGTTCTTAGATTATGTTTGTAAGTATTTTATTAAGTATTTTTGCATCAAAGTTCATGAGTGAAATTGGCTTGTAATTTTCTTTTTTGTTGAGTCTTTGTGTAGCCTCAATATAGAGCAACTGTGGCAACACACACACAAAAATTGTGCAATGTTCATTGTCTTTCTATTTCATGGAATAATTTGAGGAATATTGTCATTGGCTCTTCTTTGAAAGTCAGGTAGAATTCTAAGTTAAATATATCTGGTCCCGGGCTTTTTTGGTTGGAAGATTTTTAATGACTGTTTCTATTTTACTAGAGAGTACAGGTTAGTTCAAATTGCTTATCTGGTCTTGATTTAACTTTGGTTGATTGTATCTATCAAGAAAATTATTAAATTTAGATTTTCTAATTTGATAGATAATAGATTATTTAAAGTATATCCTTATAATTTCCTTTCTGTCTATTGTTTTATTTCCTTTTGTCTCTAATTTTATTAATTTAGATTTTTTATGTCCATCTTTTATTTAATTTGACTAAGACTTTATCAGTCTTACCTATTTTTTTCAAAAACAAACTTTTCGTTGCGATTCTTTGTAATTTTTTCTCTATTTTATTGATTTCTCTGAATTGTATTATTTCTTGATGCCTGCTATTTTTAGGTGTGATTTTATTTTTCTATTCTAGAGATTTTAGATGTGCTATTAAGTTGTTAGTGTGAGATCTTTCCAATTTTTTATGGTGGCACTTATTGCTATGAACTTCCCTCATTGTATCCCCCAGTTTTGGGTATGTTATATTTTCATTTCATTCAAATTTTAAAACTCTTTAATTTACTTCTTAATTCCTATCACAACTCACTTTTCTTTAAATAATAAAGTGTTCAGTTTCCCTGCATTTTTAAACTCTCTGTTACTTTTGTTTTTGAAATTCATCTTTACTATGTGGTAGTTAGAGAGAATGCAGAATCTTCTTTCAATTTTCTGGTTTATGTTGATACTTGTTCTGTATCCAAGCATGTGGTAAATTTTGAAGAAAGCTCCATAAAGTAAAGAGAAGAAGATACATTTTTTTCTCCCTTAGAGAAAGATTCTGTATATATATTTTGAGTTCATTTTTTTTTATAATGTCAGCTCTACCGTTTTTCTATTTAGTTTTATTTGGATGACATGTCTGTTAGTGATAGTGGAGTAATAAAGTTTCCCATTATCAGTATGTGATAGTCATTGTCTGGCATAGTTTTAGCAGTGTTTCTTTTGGGTGACCTTGTTTTTGGTGCATAGTTGTTAAGAATAACAATATTCTCCTGGTGGATTTTTTCTTTGATTAAGTATGTAGTCTCCTCCCCATCTTATCTCGTTAGTTTTAGTTGTACATCTATTTTTGAGATATTAAAATGGCTATACCAACTTGCTTCTTGGGTCCTTTGCTTAGACTATCTTTTTCTTTTTTTTTAAATCCTAAAGTGATGTCTATTCTTGGTGTTAAGGTGTGCTTTTGAGTGCATCAGAAAAGTGGATCCTTTTTGGAATCCATTCTGGTAGCATTTGTATTTTTATTGAAGTAGTTGGGATCATTGATACTGAGAGTTTTCTATAACACAAATTTTAGTTGGTATTTAATAAAAACTCAGAGCCAGATATTGGGGAAAAGCTAGAATATCAGAGAGAGAAAGCAGATCACATTTAATTTTCACCCAGCCAACTTCTCAGGGTAAAAGCTATCTTCAAGAGTCCTCAGCCTGTGTGGTCATATCTAGAGAATACTATAATGTCTGCCTATGCTTGTCTGCCCTAAATATATTCTTTGCCCGGTTGTTTCACATCTGGGTTTCTACTTTGTATCATAATCCTAGAGTTAAGATTAAAGGCGTGAACTACTAATGTTTGCTTGTAAGATCTTGAACTCACAAAAACAGAAAGATCTCTGTGTCCTAAATTATGGGATTAAAGATATAAGTCACCACTCAGTCATTTCCATGCTGGGATTAAAAGCACTCTCTGACCCTCATGGCTTGACTGTGGGTGATTATCCTCTCTGATATTCAAAGCTTATTTTATTAAATATAAAATATATCACCACAGTTATCAATAAGCAGCATTTGTTGATTCCGACTACTTTGTTGTAGTGGTATGGGATTCCCCTCATCTTCTGGTTGGATATTATTTATTCCTTGAGTTTCTTTAGTTGTGGTAACCTTCTCAGGTTTCGTAGAACTGTTTTTTTTCAGGTTGATACTATTTAAATTTGTTTTGCTTTCCTCATCTATTGTGTCTGAAAGTTTTGTGGGGTATAGTAGCTTAGGTTGGCCTCTGCTGTTCTTTAGAGTTTGTAAAATACCTGTTCAGGCACTTCTGGTTTTTAAGAGTCTCTATTGCCAAGTTATATGCCATTTATCTGGTTTTATATGTTACTTGGCCATTTTCCCTTACAGCTTTTAATATTATTTCTTTATTCTCTTTTTCAATGTTTTGATTATTATGTATTGTAGATAATTTCTTCCCTGATCCAGAATGCTTAATGTTCTTTATGCTTCTTGTAGGGTAGGGAAATTTTCTTCTATAGTTATGTTGAAAATATTTTTCTGCCATTGACCTAGATTTCTTCTTTATTTATTTTTATTAAAGATTTAGTTTTACATAGTGTCCCAGATATTTTTAATTTTCTGTGTCTAGTTTTTTCCATTTTAATATTTTATTTGTATTTAAGGCCTGTAACTGAATGTTTTATACTCTGTTAGCAAGGTGTACTTCTGTGGTTTTGTTTGACTTCTTAAACATTTTGTTTTCAATTTTTCCTCAGTTTCTATTTTCAAGTCTTGAACTGTTTTCATCATTTTATTCTACTGTTTGTATTCTCACTGCCTTTGTTAATGGATGTATTGATTTTCTCTTTAAAATATTTGATTATATTCATAATAGCTAATTTGAAGTTCTTGTTATATAATTCAGTTATATTGGTTTTTTTCAGAGCATATTGTAGTAGGGTTACTGTGTCCTGAAGGAGGTACAATGTCTTGGTGTTAATTATTGTGTCTTTGCACAAGTGCCTAGGCATCTGTGTTTGAGATAATAGTAATCCTAGGTGTTGATTTGTTAGGTGAATATTCCATTCCTTCTTTTCTGTTGCTTTCTCCTGACCTTGAGAATATATGATAGCTGTGGGTTTCCTGATAGAAAGTGCTTTGAGTCCTGCCAGGTATGCTACTTACTAGTGGTCCTGGATTGAATGTGTTTCGCGATACTGGGTGCTATCACAGATAAATGAAAATGGGCTAGAAGTAGGAGGGAGATTGACAGTGTCCAAAAGGAAAAGAGAATCCAGGTCTGTAACAGAGCTGCCATTGAGACTGGGGAACTACAGATAGAGAACAGGGAGGAGAGTAGAGATCATTTACCTGATTCCTAGGAAGGCACGACTAGTGTTCCTAGGTACAGAATGTCTTCAGCTATTGGTGGCTGAAACAAAGGAATGGCTGAGGAAGGAAGTCTGGGTCCCTCAAGTAGCTCTGTGGAGTTTCCAGGGAATGGAGGCAGTTAGGAAAGATGGCCCTTCATCTAAGGCTAGGAATGAGAATGGATCATCACAGGAAGGAGTGTGTAAAATATTCTTTATGCTCTGATGTTCTTTATATTTTTCCATCAGTGTTTTAGAGTATTCTGGTAGCATATCTTACATGGATTATATAATATATATTGGTCTTTATCCCTTTCCTGCTTTTAATATTCTTTGTTCTGTACATTTTGTCTTGATTATTATGTGTTCTGAGAAATTTCTTTTCTGGTCCAATCTTGGTGTGTGTGTGTTCTGTATGTTTCTTGTACCTCAAAAAGCATCTCCTTCTTTAGGTTAGAAAAATTTTCTTCTATGATTTTGTGGAAAATACTTTCTCTGCCTTTGACCTTGGTTTCTTTCTCCTTTCTTTCTTTCTTTCTTTTTTTTTTTTTGGTATATGTTGACACAATTAGAACTGTGGCATGGATCAGTCTGGGTGTGACTCTGAGAGGAGGAAGAACAACAATACAGAAGTGAGCCATTTTTACCATAATTCACACTACTCACAGGTGAGAGCGTTTACCTTTTGCTGCTAAGACCAAGGCCTGATGGATATCAAAATCCACAGTGGAAATTCCCTGAGCTAAGCAAGCAAAATTGGAGAGTGGCCTAGGGAAGAAGACTTGGATCCTGGTATGCTTTCTTCTTTTGGTCTTAAGCTCCAGGAGCACCACTGTCTGGATCACCCTTGTCTAGAACTTTCAGAAGCTCTAGAACAAAGCCTGATCTCATGGAGCTCTCTTGGGAAGAATGCTACCTTGTTTTGTACCATGGATGTGGAAGAAATACAATTTTTTGAAGAAAATAAGAGTAAAGTATGGAAGGAAAATATAGTGGGATTCAGGCATTACTTGGGAAGTCCAGATGTGTAGTACCTGAGTTCAGTACCCATAAGTGGCCTGAACTGATACAGGCCTAGGGAACCCTGACCTGAGACCCTGTTTGTTCCTGCATTCTCAGGGAGTGGATCAAACAATCTGGGACAATTTCACTCTCTAAAAATTGTCTTCAGGTTCAATTTGCATCAGTGAATATTTATATAACCATTTAATAAATATTAATCCTTTTAATTATATATTGAAAGTGAATATCTTTGCAATATCTGGCATCCATGTGTGTCTAGTTTTCTAAGCTAGTCCCTGGGCTCAGAGAGGCTAGGTCAAGCTGCAACTGCAGCAGGTTCTCACAGGCTTCTGCTTGCACTTTCACCTAAGAGCACCCTGCAGCTTCTGCAGTTTTGACTCCAAGTCAAAGTTCACTTAGTGGCTTGCCTGTTGGTGAACTTAACTCCCTGAAGCCACTGGCCCACTAAATCTTGCCTGCCAAACCTCTCCCACCCCCTGTGCCATGCTCCAGCTATGTACCTGGTGATTTCCACCTACCCAACCTTCTGTTGGCAAGGACAAATGGCAGATATCAGTGCCTTTTAACACAGGCTCATAATATATTATTCTGATTGTGTGAGAAATTGCCCTTTGTAAGGTTATTTTTATAGAAATCTTGGCTGTGAATCTCTGCATTGACCACATTTGGCATGACTGCAACATCTACTGGCCAAACTTTACCATTACATCTTGTCTGAGGTAATTGTATACATATCACCTTTTTTTCCAACAATTATAATTTTCCAAGAATTTAGAAACTATTTTACTGTTATGATTGAGAATTTCTTGCATGATTATATTTTTGAGGGCTTCACTTCCAGTTCTGTTACTTTTTGGTTTGAGTCTATATTTTATATTTCAAAAAAGGCCTGATACCCATTCTAAATATGAGACTATGATTAGCATGGTGGAAGATTTGAAGTCTAGGAGTGAGCAAGTGATGGATGACTTGAAGTCTAGGAATGAGTAATTACTATCTAAAGTGTGTAATATAGAAGCTACAACTGGTAAATTGGCAGGCAGTTAATGTTCTGGAAATTGGTTACAACAAACTTTCAGACAGAACTTCTTTGGACATAAATATTAAGACCATAAAAGAGAAGTGTAGACTTTATGTTAATGATGAGAATAAGAAAATTATCAATTCCCTGGAATCATGTTAATAATGAGAATAGGAAAGTTACTGATTCTATGATGTCATTAGAAAGACTGGCTATTTGAGAGATGAAGACCCTAGAAAAAAATGATGGTTTCTAAGATTCAAGAATGGGAGGACCATGTTGCAATAATGGAAAAAGATAATAAGGCACTGAAAACCCAGAAAATTTCAGGACAACCATTAATTAAATATTATGATAATGGGGATGTCTGCCTAAAATAGTGAATATGAAAGGATTTCCTTTTACCCCCAGTAATATTTCCAGTTATAATTCAGAAAGAGAATATATATGGTAAACTTTGAGGATTCATGGAGTACAATTATTAGCCAATCCATATAAGAGATATAAAGGATATCAAAGAAGCCATATTAATCCATGGAATACATTCTACACATATAAAACAAATTCTAAATGTATGGTCATCAAAAAATAAAATAACTCCTAGAGATTGGATGCAGTTAACAGTTAACAGCAGCCATATTGGACTATAGCCAACATTTACAATGAATAAATTGGCTTAGAGTAGAGGCTAAGGACATAGATCTTCAGGGAAAATTCAGGGGCTTTTCTGTCTCTTAAGACCAAATCCTTGATGAAGGCTTATTTGTTGATGTGAGGGTTCAGCTACTTATGATGAACATACATTGCTGTTAAGCCATACTGCTGCATTGAATTCTTGGGAAAAGATTTTAGACCCAGGACAGAAAATTGAGACCTATGCCAAAGTCAAACATGGCTTAAAAGAACCTTATACTGATTTTCTGCAGAGATTGACTGGGCTATACATAAAGCAGTAACAGATCCAGAAGTTAGGAAACAATTAATACTTTCTTTGCCTTTTGGCCATGCTAACTTAGAATGTAAGAGAATGCTTATGTCACTAAGCATCAGATCTCTACCCATAGAGGAATAGATTCTGTATGCAATCAGTGTTAAATCTCTCTATTATGATGAAGAGAATTTGGTAGACCAAGGCATTTCCAATGTTAGGATAAAGAATCAAAGAATCAAAGAATCAACTGTTTTAATTGTGGTAAATCAGGCTATATCAAAATAAATTGTATGCAAAGTATTCTTGGGAATAATGTCCCACTTAGGAATGATTCAAACAGGAGGTCCTTACCTTCTGGGTTATGTAGAAGATGTGGCAAAAGCTGACATTGGACTAATGAGTATAGATGTACAAGAAACAAATAAGGCAACTCTTAACCATTAGGAAATGCCTCTTCTAGGAGGCCCCCCAAAAATTAGATCTCAAAATCAAGGAGGGTTCAATCATATCCAATCACAGTGAAGGAACCACCTCCGCAGGACAAATATAAAATCCAGTGCCAAATGTAAAAACCATACAGCACTAGATAATAGAACAACTTTAAGGGGGAATCAAAATTTTCAAGAAAATCCACAAAACAAATATTCTGTCAGATCCATAAATGAACAAAGACCAAAATAGAAAATATGAATAGATAATATTTATATCCAGTGCTTAGTCACAGGGGCTGATGCTTTGATCATAACTGCATAATCATGGTATCCAAGATGGCCTCTAAAGAAGGTGGTTGTTCAATTTCTAGGTATTGGCACTATATCTCAGGTGAAACAAGTGTAAGATGTCTTGAATACATATGACCAGAATGACAGAAAGAAAGATTGAAGCCATATATGGCTAATATAGTGGTGAATTTATAGGGTCATGACCTTCTACAATGATGGAATTCCCAGATTAAAATCCTTCCTGGCTCAGATATCATTCAGTGACTCAATTACATTATTATGTTTCTGAAAACAACATTTTAAGATACTATAAAAAACAGTCACTACCATTTCAGGCTGTGTAAAAACATAGCTCAAATTGCTGCTGAACCCATAAGAACACTCACAGCACTACTCTTAAAATGGTTGACAGAAAAGCCTATTTTGGTTCGTTAATGGCCCTTAATGAAGGAGAAACTGCAGGCTTTGGAATAACTGGTACAGGAGAAGTTACATACTCAACGTATTGAAGAATGAACCAGCCCATGGAATTCTCCTGTATTCATTGTCAAAATGAAATCTGAAAAATGGAGAATAATGTCAGATCTTAGAGCAATAAATAAGGTGATTCAACCAATGGGCTCTTTACAATCTGGTATTCTCTTGCCTTCTCTGTTACCTAAGTGATAGCCTATTATAGTTATTGATTTAAAAGACTGTTTCTTTACCATACATCTACAAGTAGAGGACAAAGAAAAATTTGCCTTTACAGTGCCTACATTTAATAATTGGCATCCAGTAAAAATATACCAAGAGAGGGTGCCCCCACAAGAAATGAATATTCCCACCTTATGCCAATATTTTATACAACAGCCATTAGAAGTGATATGCAAATGAGTCACACAATCTATCATTTACCATTATATTGATAATATTGATGATATCTTAATGGCAGACCCAAATATGGATACATTGGAAAGAATTTTTGAAGAAATAAGAAAATTTTATCTGTTTGGGGACTACAAATTTCCCCAGAAAAAAATACAAAGAGGGCATTATATTAATTATTTAGCATATAAAATTCTACAGAAAATTAGACCCCAGAAGGTACAATGCAGGAGAGGCAGATTGAGAACTTATAACAATTTTCAAAAACTGCTAGGAGATATTTCTCATACAGGGCTCATTATTGGTATAAAAAATCAAATAGTTAAATAATCCCAAAGAATTTTCTGATGAAGCTGAGAAAGAATTAGCTTTAGTAGAAAGGAAATTACAAGAAGCACACACGAATCAAGTGTATCCAGACCTCCACTGTATTTTGATTATTTTACCCTCTAAGCATTTTCCTACAGGAGTTATAATGCAAAGAGAAAATATTATATTAGAATGCATATTTCTACCACATAGACCAAGTAAAAAGTTGAAAACATATGTGGAAAAGATTTCTGATTTGATTTTTAAAGGAAAATTAAGACTTTGTCAGTTGGCAGGAAAGAACCAAGCAGAATTGTACTTTTAGCTAATGAAGAAATTGATCAATTATGGGCAAAAAGTCTGTAGTAATTTTTTTGGGGGGGGAGAGATTAATAACAAGTATCCCCAAAGAAAAGAAATCAATTTATAAAGGAAATTAACTGGATCCTCCCTTGAGTGGCATTGGATAAACCTGTTTCTGGAGTTCCTACATTTTATTCTGATGCAAACAGAATATTTACAAATCAGGAAATTTAAGTAAAGTAGCTCAAGGCCATTATAATTCTGTTCAGAAGTCAATACTTCATGCTATTATTATGGTATTAATGGACTTTACACAACCTCTTAATATAGTAATTGACTCAGTATGCAGAAAGAGTTGTTTTACATATTGAAACTGCTGATTTCATTCCTGATGATAAAAAATTAACCTCAACAACTATAGAATATCATTAGAAATCGAATTTATTATACACACACACACACACACACACACACACACACACACACACACAACACATATCAGATCCCGTATGTTTGTGCTCAGACCTATAGCACGAGGTAATGATGAAAATGATTAGTTATTAATAGGAAACATGCTGAGGCCTCAGAATTTCATAAGAGACATCATGTTAATAACAAAAGACTAAAAAGAGTTTTCCTATCACTTGGCATCAGACCAAGGAAATTCTATAGAATTGTCCTACTTGCTTGTGTTATAACCAACCATCTTTACCTGATGTAAGTAATCCTAAATGTAAGCAGAGAAATGAGACCTGGCAGATGGATGTGTTTCACTTTACAGAATTTGGAAAGATGAAATATGTGCATCATAGTATCGACACTTACTCAGGAAAGCAATGGGCAACTACCTTGAGTTCTGAAAAGGCTGACTCTATAATTATACACTTTTTGGAAGTCATGCCATAATGAGAATTCTGATTCAATTAAGAATGACAATGCTCCAGCATATGCTTCCTAAAAAATGAAGCAGAATTTTGGATATTATAATAAAAGTACATTATAAAGATTCCACACAGTCCTACAGCACAGGCAGTTGTGGAGAGATCTCACCACACCTTAAAAGAGATGCTTCATAAACAGAAAGGAAAAATGAAAAGACCAGGGAGAGAATGCATGATGTCTTACTGACCTTGAATTTTCTTAATGCTGGTGAGAAAGGAACAAGAGAGACATTGGGTAATAGGAAAAAAAACAAAAAACAAAAAACTTCTGAGATAAACAAACCTATCTATTTCAACTATGTGTTGACCTCAGAATGGAAGCCTGGATATGTTCTTCAGTGGGGTAAGACTTTTGCTTTTGCTTCCACAGGAGAAGAAAAAATATGGGTACCAATAAAATTAACAAAGATCCGATTTGAAAAGGAGATACCTCCTGAGGAGAAGTAATGTCTCATCCAGTGATATGATAACTTGATACATGGTAAAGAAACTCACTTAATAAGGCTGGGGCAGGGTCACATTTTTGTCTTTACAGGAAAATAGAAACAACCATCTTCAGGAAATTAAAAGGATGCTGGATGATCAGATGCCTAAAGCTGAAAGGAGATCAATTATGAAAGGATTACAAGCAAAGTAATATAAGGCCAATTGGTACCAATATGAATTACAGGGTAAATTCTCAATTCTCACTGCTTAACATTTATATCTCTCAAAAACATGGTCCTGATTTGATTATAAATCAATCCGGCTTTGGAGTTGGAGTAAGTGGCTTTCTCTTCTAAACCCAAGCATGTTGATAAGTGAAAATTTAAGAGATTTTGTCTCATATCAGAAAAGCCACCTTATGTGGACAAAAGATGATCAGAATAAATAGGAACCAATATTATTGTAATTTTATTTCTAATCATATTTATCTGTGCATTTATTCCTTCTTAAACTTAAAACCTTCTTTGCATATAATTTTCTCCTGAAAATTTAAACTCTTCATTTAATATTAGTGATATTTAGGTTTTCCTCTGTAAACAACAGTTTCTCCTGCCACCAATCTTCAAAGCATCCAGAATGAAGATAAGGCCCTAGCACAATGATTCTACCTGCTCTGTGGGAAAAAAAACCCCAAAAAACTGGTGTATACCATTCAGTGATTGCTTTTGAAACATAGACTATTCAGGACAGTTGCAAGATAGTGTTCTATGAATATCCTTCATGTCACATCTTTAACAAAAATTTCAGTTGGTCTTACCCAGTACTCTGAGAATGGTTATAGATGTTTATAGTTAGCCTATTAGGACTTAACCACTGTCTTAGATTTTACAGGATCCCAAGGAGATGCCACTGCCCACAAGTTAGCAGGTAAGCAACCTTATGAAAAACTACACCCTTATCCCAATATGGGTTTTCTCTGAGGATTAAGGTTAATTATCACTCTAATACTATGATTATAAGTTAAATTTGGGTTTATAGTAGAGCAATAATGTAGACTCAGGAGTCTGTTTTAGAAAAGAAAAAGGAGAATAGATAGAATAAACATAGGTAGATTATTGTATATACCTATAAACAATTATTAGCCAAATATGAGCCAAAGACAACTTGTACTGGTATAGATGCTTATATATTGATACAAATGTGAAATTATTTTATATGTTTGATTGAGATTATTTATATATTGATACAAATTTAAGTCTGAAATTATTTTGTATGTCTAAAGTAATTTGTATATTGATACAAAATTGAATCTGTAATTTTTGTATTTGGCACATGCTTCTACCTCTATTTAAAATATTTTGCACATTAATGCATACTAAGCACATTATTGTTATGCTCACTATGTATTTTCTACCTTTCTTTAATTATATTAGTCATAATATAAGATAATGTTATATACATAACAATAAGACGTTCTGTATATACCTCTGTTTAGATATTTTGTATAATGATATATATTTAGGATACCATTGTCATTTTGCACAATACATTTACCTTCATATAATGTTTATATGATTGTCATACTTGAAGTCATTGTTCAGAAACTGTAACTCATTTATAGATTGCCTATTTTTACAATGTAAGCTTTAGTATTTAGGATGGTAAGAACTGTAGATGACAGTTGCTTAGGTTTGCCACATAATAGTCATACTGTTTAGGTATCTCAGATATATAATAGAATATGTCATGTATACAGGAGTCTTTAACCACTTTACAAACCTAGAGAATATGGCATTTAATGTTTTGTCATTCAGAATTCGGCCAGGAAAGACACAACAATTTCTGGTATCACTGTTCCTTTCCCTACATGGTACTGGGGTTCAAGGACACTCCATAAGGAGTTTGTCTTCCTTGGCAAACAATGGGCTGGATTGTTGGGCAAAGAACTGTCCTTGCCTCGACTGCTGTCAGTAAGCATGCTATCCAATCCAGATGAACAGAATGAAGGATAGAGACTGCCAAAACCTGCCTGGACAGGATAAGACAGTTTCTCAAAAAAAAAAAAAAAAAAAAAAAGCCCTACTTCTGAAGAAATCTGTCAGATATCATAGGCCTGTAGCCAAAAGGCAGATGTTCCAACTTTGCAGAAAAGCCATGAGTGACTGTTCACGTAGCTGACTGTCACTGTCCTCTTCTAAGTCTTGGAAGCTACTCTCTTGTGCTTCCAACTTTCAGGTAACATATTTTCCTTCTCATGTCTTGATGGGGTTAAAGAGCATTCACATATTGAATTCTTATTATTCAAGATAAACAGCTTGAAGTAATCCCTGTACATTGCCACTTACCAATATTCTAGACATTTAAGATATACTTTGTTTTTTGTTTGTTAGTTATAGTTTGACCTTGCTTATGTTATTTCCTTTCCCTCCCCCAGACATTACCTTATTGTATATACTCATACTTAGTTTAGAACTATCTTAGTTAGAAAAAAGAGGGAGATGTAGTAGGATTTAGGTGTTACTTAGGGAAGTCCAAATGCATAGTTCCTGAGTTCAGGACCCCATGGGGCATGGCCTAAACTGATAGAGACCCTGGGAACCCTGACCTGTGGCCCTGATTGTTCTTGCATTCTCACAGAGTGGAATGAATTATCCATTGTGGGACAATTCCACTCTTCAAGAATTATCTTAAGGTTTAATTTTTATCAGTAGGTGTTTTTGTAACCCCTTAATAAATATTAATCCTTTTATGATATATTGCAAGTGGATATCTCTGAATAAAGAAAGGTTAATTTTATCTCATTTATTCAATCTCATAATGCTGTTTTAACAAACTTCTAAGAATTTAGTGACTTAAAACCACAAAGTTTGTTCTCTTATCCTATTGAAAGTCAGATGTCCAGCATCAGTTTCACTGAGTTAAGGTCAGGATGTTGGCAGGGCTGGGCTTCAAAGAAAGGAATTAACTTTCTGCTTCAGAATCTTTCATTCCTTGATCTTTGTCCCCTTGACCCCCATCTCTCCAAGCTCTGAGTCTGAATCTTGTTTCTCTCTCACAAGGAAGATGAAATAACTATGAATAACAAATGATGCAACATATTCATGATGCAAATTCTACAAAATAATATAGTATGTTCATGAAGCAAAACCTGTGAAAACTCAGGTGGAACAGAGGATACTTACTTATGGAAAAGAGTTTAGTTTCTCTGAGGCATCACATGTCAAGTGTACAGAAAACTGTTAGTCATGCGAGACAATAAGAATCACAAGAAATGAAGTATGCCAGCTGATAATCTGCATCTGTGAACTGAAGAAAATACCTTTTAAAAAGCTCATGAAGCATTTGTATTTATCTTTTATTAAGCATCAGAACAAAGTTGCAACATATACAAATAAAAGAAAGTAAATAAAACTAAACCAAATCAAAATGGCAGCAACAAACAAAACAAGAAAAAAAAGAAAGAAAAAAGGAAGGAAGGAAAGAAAGGAAAGAAGATGAAGTTGCAACATTTTGGTTAAAATACCACAAAAACAATATAATATTGAGTCAATAGTTCTTTACAAACATTTTTTAATCTCATTTATCTTAAAAACGGAAAAGCTTGAAGAACAGCATTTAGTAAAAGGCTAGATGAAAAGAATTAGAAAATCTAGAAGCAGAATTTATGAAAGTCAAAGAGAGAGAGAATAAGTGTAAACCTGCTTTCATGTGACAACCATCATAGTGATAAGGAGTAAAACACTACCAAGTCTTAAAAAGAAATATAGGACTGTCCCAGGTTTGTGGGCTACAAACTGTCCTGCCATGGCTGATTCAGCTACTGAGGGCATCTCACTGTGTAGAAATGAGCAAGAATAGACAAACAGCTTGCAGAGTGTGGATTGTAAGGAAACACAGAAAAGAAGACATGTCTTTAATTTCAGCACTCAGAAGGCAGAGATAGGCAGATTTCTGAGTTCAAGACCAGCTTGGTCTACAGAGTGAGATCCAGAATAACATAACCCATAACCAGGGCTACACAGAAAAACCCTGCCTGAAAATAAAAAGAAAAGAAAAAATAAAAGAAAGAAAAAGAAACAATCAAAACAGAAAGAAAAATCACCAAACAAAAAAGAAATGAAGTTTTCATAAATTTAATTTTCAGTGGTGCTAGTTTTTAGCAATAATTCAAAGATGCTCCAAGGTTTAATGAGTGATTCCAATATACCACTTTATCTAGTTTATCTAAATAAGTCTACCTCTTGAGTTTTGTCTAAGAGATACACTTGTACACACACACATACACACACACACACACACACACACACACACACACACACACACACTCCCAGCTTTGTGTCACATAAAAGTAACTTTTTATTTTTCCAGTTTTTGTGCTTTGAGGCTGTGTCTGGCTGTGTAGCCCAACCTTGCCTCACTGTTTTAGCTTCTCAAGACTCAACACAGCCCACATATCTATTTCTGAAGGACTGGTTACACAAAGAGAAAAGTTCTGGAGAAGTCAATGAATTTTAAAGTAGAAAGGAAGATCATGCCCTATTGCAAGAATCTCTATTTAGATACATGCTCAATACATGCCACTGATGGATATTTTCAGATTGGAATTATAGAGAATAACTGGGTTGTTTGCATCAAGAAGCATATGTATATGAAACCCCAAATTGGTTACTTACATCCGATGGAGAGATGAGAGGCTAAAGATGATGGAAGGAGAGGGAGCTAAAGTTTCCAGTTTCTGTAAAGAGTTGATTTGTGGTTCAGGAGAATGTATTACCAAGATAACTATTTTTTTTATAACAATAAAAAAAAAAAAGCCTTTGCCATAAAGCACATTTTCTTGATGATTATATTCAAGTTTAATAAATGCTACCACACTTATCATTTTAGAATTGACTTTCACACATACTGCATGATCATGTTCATGTCAATTACTTGTCTCCAAATTAACACACCCACAATATTCATGTATTCAACATTTCCCCTTTAAATGACTGGAATTCATCATTTATTCCTGGTCTTGCCTAGTTGTCCAAACGCACTTCTTTTACAGTGGTGCCTAATGTTAATACAACTTTTGAAAAGGTCTTCTATATGGTCATTTGTCTCTGGTTCATAATTAAAGTTAAGTGTTCTCAACAAAGCCTGTGAGCCTAGCCCAGCTTCTGACAGTTTAGCTGGCAGATGAGGGCTGAGGAAAAACCGGTCCAGCCAGTCACTCCCTGGGGTGAGGGTCTATGGCCCAGACCTCCCCTATCCACCAGAAGGAAGCACAGTGAGTCTTGTTGAAACAGAATCTTGCTTTTTTGCACCAGGCAGGGGGTTATATAGACATAGACAAGGGGGAGGGGGGCAGGCGGGAGTCTTGGGTGAGGGAAGACAGATGAGAGTTTAGTGCCGATCAGATTGTGTTACAACTTTAGTAATTAGGCAGAGGTGGTCTTTGGTTGGGCTGTACGGAGTCACTCATATGTGGAAGTCATGGTCAGAGATAGGTCGCCAAACTCGAGCCAGGCTTTTGAAGTTACACCAGGCCCTAGGATCATTGTTAAAGGCCTAGCAAGAGACCCAACAAGCTTTGTCTTACCACACAGACCTGGCATTCCCCTCATCTTCTAACTGTACTCCTATGGACACCATACATTCTTTCAAGTAAGCATTTCATGCCAGTGGTGTAAAGGTCAGTGTTGACACTTCAAAGACAGTCTCTATTCCTGTTTCCTTCACTTATTAAACGGTCACAGCTGTGTACCTTAATGTCTTGTAGTCTGCTTTTATACAACCACAAAGTAGGATTTTTCTTCATGAAGTACAGGAAGATATTATAACCAAACGAGTTATTATTATAAGAAAAGCTTTGATGAAATCAAAGGCTTTTGGAAATTGATGATATTCTTATTACTATGGCCAAAAGAGGCGATTTAATATGCTACATACATTTAGAACAAAGGATATCTTTAAAGTAAAGCTGGGTTCAGGTTTTCCTGAATTGTTGAGAGTACTTATGTCAGTTCTGCCTTTGTTTACTATTGTCTCTTTGCCAGAAGTATTATTTTATAGCATCTACTTTTTCTGCTGTTCACATAATCCTGTTTGTACATTTGTTAAACCAGGGGGATAGAAGCAGGAAGAAAACCAACAGAGTTCATCTGCCTCACCCAAAAAACTTTTGTAATCTCCCTACCCTCCCTGTCTCCCTTCACTTTCCATCCCTCCCCTCCTTGTCTCTCCATCCCTTTCTCTGTCCCTCCCTCCCTCCCCCTTCCTCTTTCTTTTTGCTCATAGGCTATTCAAATATTTTCTTTTTTCTTTTTTTGAAGTTTGCAGAACTGTGATATGATCCTCTAAAATAACTAGTCTGGGTACGGTCTTAGTTTTAATGACACATGCAGTAAAACACTAGAAATTAGAAGAGTTATTTTGTCGTAAGAGGAGAGCTCCTCGGATGTCCTTACAGATAACACCCAGAAAAGAGTTCCTCTACTCAGGAAGTTTTTGCTTCTAGACTCTGGTTAATAACTGAAAAATTTTTAAAAATTGTTGCAAAATAACTAAAAAGTAACATTCTGCATACGCACTGCCTTCAGATTATAGTTACTAAATACAACTTGTCTGAAGTCCTGAGATTCCAAATTCTGTTAGGTTCAATGAATTTATTGGTCTTAAAAAGTATACACAGAGTGCTGTGCAGAACATGAAGGAACCCACCCACCAGATGTTTTCTCCTGGATGCTGAACCCTTGAGTTCCGTCACTGGTTATAACTTTGCTATACAGAAAAAGGAAATATTGCAAAGTTGGTAAACTTAATGTAACCCCTCTCTTGGGGTAATGCCACTTTTCAGACAATTGCTAATAATGGTCTATAAGTTCCATCTCTAATCCCATTCACTGTCATTCACTTCTTCACTGTGTGATGCAACATGAGATGTAATATGTAAACTGTTACTATTCTTAAGTCATTCAGTCTATCTATCTTTTGTGAATGCCAGAAGTTGTTTTGAAAATATGAGTAATCAGAATCAATATGAACATTTATGAGTTAAAATACTGTTCATTCTTGACCTACAAGGTAGCAGGAATGATGAAATCTACCATGGCTATGCCAAGTATTAAGTGCCCAATTGTTTTAAGATTGAGACGAAGACTAGCCCTCTGATATGATACCTTTTCTCGGTAGAGTGGACAGTGTGGACCACTACCTTTGCTGAGATTCTCTTCAGCTATTCAGAAATGAGACAGAAACGGGTCACTAAGAGACCCGGGACAACATTGCTACTTAAACTCTGTGCTTATGCCTCTAAAATGACTTTTCCAATTCAGTTCTCAGAAACTGAAAAATGAAGTGCCTCTGGCTACTACATCTAATCTGATGGCTTCCTGTAGAGTCAACACAATTTTGGGCAAACAGGAAAGTTGTTGTTTTATTCTAAGTCCTACTCGTGAAATCCTAATCAGGGAGTCTAAAGCCTTCTCTAGCAGGATTCCTTACCTCCAAGCATGAGCAATGCTCCACTCTGTGACCGCCATGTCCATGTGGGCTTTTGTATTCCCACAGTAATGATATAAACTGAGGATGCCTTCTAGTCACTAGTTAACATCACCTTACCTCATTCTGCCATTGTGAGAACTTCAATAGAGAGCTTGAAAGTCATATTTGAATTGACATTAAGTTTCATTTTCTGTTCACTTCTGCTCTAATGGTCAGATATAAACCCTGATAATGCTGGGCACCCAGTGACTTCCTCCTTGTCAAATACATTATTTACTGTCTCTCTCCTGTTGACTCATCTTCACAGATAGCTAGCTCTCTTCTTTGGGTTTCTCTCCTCCATTTACTCATGTTCATTCCTTGTGAGTCTTCTTTGCTAGGTCACTCTCAGAGCAGCATCTTCAGAATTGTCCCAGCAGCTCCAGCCATGAATGCCCATGTTCACTTCCTTCGATTCAAACATGCTCTATGTTGACTGCACTCAGCCTTCTCTCCAACACCCCGTATACGTACACAACAGAGTATGTCAGTGGTGCCTCAAACAGTCTCCCAAAGCCAGAGCTCTTTATCTTCTTCCATGAATTTTCTTTCCGATTATCCAAGCATCATCCTAAAGTAATTCTAGGCTCCTTATCCTTCCTAACTTCCAAATTCATTCAAACTACAGGCTCTATCAATTTAATTCCCCATATGGTTCTCAAAATTACCGTCTCCTCCTCAACTTCTTAGCAATTACAATGCTTTGGTAAGGAGTCGTTCACCTTTTAGGTTGGAGAGCTTTGCCATCTTTCCAAAAGTACCAGGCAATGGCTCTTCCATCTATCCCTCCACTTCTCTTGTAGTCAGTCTAATCCCCTCTGTGCTGTTCTGGAGATGCATTTCCCACAGTGACAGCAAAAGCACTTGTGACTCAGCAAATTCCATACCTTTACCATGTGTTTCTGGGCTCTTGATAAATTCCCTCTTTACATTTCAAGCCCTACCTTTGCTCCATAGCATGGATGTCCCACTCACGCTCTCTGAAGTGAAGAAAGTGGTGTTTCAAATTCATATCTGGGGGTTAAGGTATAGGTCCATCGATAGTGTTGAGCAAGCAGAAGGACCTTAGTCTAGACTTTTAGACCCCCTGTAAAAGACAGAGTGCAAAAGTAGTGGGTTTCTGAAGTTCCAGTGATAGGGAGTTAGGTATAAACAGAAAACTCCTTGGAGTTTGCTGGCTGGATAGTTTATTCAGAATTACTGAGCTCTAGTTTTACTGGGAGTAGAGAGTGATTAAGAAAAACACTTGATATTCCCTTCTGGCCTCTACACCAGCACACACATGCATATTTACAGACACACACACACACACACACACACACACACACACACACACACACACACACTAAATGATCCAAGTTTCGGTATTCTTTTTTTTTCCTGAACATCTTAAGCATTGCCTTGCCACTATGTCATCTATGTATTGAGGTCCAAAATAGTTGGTAGTTGGCCAACTATAAGACTTGCCATTTTACCTTAGACCTTTGTCTTTGACCAATATACACAGTTACCTTGGCCACAACACCATAAACATGCCCCTCTTCTGCCTATCAGTCTCCTTCACATACACTGTTCCATGCCTAAAATGGCCTACTTCCCCTCTCACCCGAATACTAATCATCAGGTGACAGCTTCCATGTTTTTTCTCCTAGAAGGATGCTCCTAAATTCTCTTACTGCCTGAGACTTCCTGGTATCTGCTCTTCCTTCTTTTCTACACACATGAGTAGAAGTAGAACATCTCAGAGGAGGCTGTCATTCCCAAGACATGGGTTTTGCACATTAACAATGACACTGTACTGAAAGATTTGAGCAAGGTATCACTAAACAGGAAACCATTTTTTAAAATTTTGGACAAACTTGCTGCATGGGCTGTCCTTTGTTCTGTTTTATCCCTTATTGCATCCTTACTGAAGTTGGCCTAATTGCTATTAATTATCCATAAACTCTTTAATTTAGATTCGGCCTCTCATGCCTGAATGTACACTGTCTCTTAGAAAAATTGCCTTTATCTGGCTCCCTATTACACTCTCATGGCCTGCCTTTCCTTCTACCATGTGGGGACCCTCAACAGCAGGTGCTGAGTGAAGCAAGCTGGTCCTGCCTGCACCAAGGCTTACTGTAGTGGGCTATACTAGCTGCAGCTGGGACTTAACACTCACCCTTCAGGTCCGCAACCATGGCTGGTTCATGTGTCCTGAGAGCTAGGAGAAATCCCATTATTCACAGCTGACTGGGAGTTCTTTAGTCTCTCTGGCAGGAATGCCTAACACCCACAGTGCTTCATAGTGCTAACATGGTCTTTGTGAAGGTGCTTTCTTTGCAGTTTTCACCAGGATGGTTGCATAGAGTATTAGTGAGTTTATTTATTAATTTTAATATTTTATGTGTATGACTGCTTTTCCTGAATTTGTCTGTGCACCAAGTGTGTGCCTGGTGTCCACAGAGGATCCCCTGGAATTGGAGATCCAGATGGCTGTGAGCCATCCCATGGTACTGAGAACATGTCATCTAGCAAAGCAGCCAGTGCTCTTAATTACTGAGCTATCTCTCCAGCTTCAGTTTTTTTGAGGCTAATCATGTGTACTTTGCACAGTGTATAGTAGTGGTGCACAGCAATTTAGTAGTTTCTTTGCTTTATATTTTACCCAATATTATGATAAAATCTTATACTTCTAAGAGTTCAGCTCCCTACAAATATCCATGGTTATCTCATCCAGAGCCAGCAGGTTCCTTGGCAATGTGGGGTTCCTTCAGGCATCTCAGTGTTCTATCTTGATTTCTCTTTCTTTTGACTATTACTGTAATTTAAAAGAGCAGGAGAAATAAGGTAAAAATAAAACAAATCATCTTTGCTTACTTTAGCGTTCTTATACCTCCCAACAACCGCCTTAACTTGGAAAGGTTTCCCACTAGTGGTAGAATTTTGCCTATCATTTTACATTTAGAAATCCAGGCTGAGTTGCCTCCCCATTTCATGTATATCTCTGAGATACCCTTTCATTCCCCACTCTCTACATCCTGCCAACCCTATTGATAAGATTTATAGTCACAGACTGGACAAGTCCAATTGAAAGAACCTTTCTTTAATTACTTCTTTCTACCAGATACACAAACATTTTGTCGACATTTCCTAAATAACATAATGCAACTAATTATACAGCGTTTTCTTATATTAAGTTTTATGGTGAACATAGAGGTACAAGAGGCACGTGCAAGCTACATGCAAATACTGCAGTGTCTATTGCAATGACTAATGGAAATCTGTGGAGTTTGTTATCTGTGGTGTTCTATAACAAACTGGCTAAAGACTTCAAGGAACAAATATATGTAATATAAGTATAAAAGACTGGGAGACCAGAAATTTGAATTATTTAAATAGTATGAGTGCTTAGAAATGTTCATCTTTGAAATTTATTGTATATCCTGTCAATTAATGTGTCTTTCTTTTTTTTTTCTTTTTTCCTGCCTTCCTTAAATACCTCTCTCCTAAATTTGCATTGTGCAAAGAGGGCTCTGCATTTGTCTTCTCACGTGGGTGGTTCTTGTCACCAAGCACATGATAAGACCCGGGTTTACATTGTGTTTGAACCCAGATTCTGCATTACCAGTTGTGTGAATGACTTACATTTAAGCAAAGAGGGAGAGCAACATGTAAAAAGGAGCAAATAGAGGTCAGGTGATACAGACATAATTCAAAGTGTGCAACACAAAGGCAGTTATATATTTAGTGCACAAAATGACAGATAAATAAATACCAAATAGATAAGAAAGATGGGTAATTCTGGATTGCCTAGTAGTTTCTCTGAAAAACTATTTTTTAGTTTTTCAATTGCAATATTGCTCAATTTTTGTCAATTCTAGGAAAACAACTTTTGAAGAGCTAATTTGCTGGCCACGTGACATCTCGGTGGTAGGAAGTGATTTCCCCAAGACAGAAAGAAAGATTCTGCCATCTTTCTTATGGATAGGACAGCCTTAGATTCATCATGCTTCACCAGAGGCTAGTTTGCAGAAGCAGACATTGCTCTCTGTGTTAGTTGGGTTTCTACTATTGTGGTGAACACTATGATCAGAAGCAGCTACAGAGGAAATGGTTTAGTTGAGCTTACAGCTCTCCGGTCAAACCCCATCCCAGAGGGAAATCAGCAGTGACTCAAAGCAGAAACCATGGAGGAGTGTTCTTTGCAGGCTTACTCCCCCTGGTTTTCTCAGTTTGCGTTCTTATGTACCCCAGAACTTCCTTTCCAGAGGTAACACTGGACTAGATCCTCTTCTATCAGTTATTAATCAAGAAACCGTCGCACAGACTTGCCTATAGGCCATTCCTAAATAGACATTTTCTGAGTTCCTTCTTTCTAGATAGCTCTACATTTGTGCTATATTAACAAAAACCAACCAGTACTCTTTCCAATGACGGTCTGCAAGACTTGATCATGAGCTAGAAGTTAGAAGCACTATTGGCAAAGGGCAGTGTTTTCATGCAGCAGCAGTAACCTGTAAGGATGAAAGGTCAAATATTTAGTTAGCGTGTTTTGAAAGGTGTAGGAGGCCCATTTTGTCTTCAACTGATGGATAGAAGGACAGAGTCTACCTGTCCACCCGTGGTCATGATGTGCATTAAGGGAAACAGTGGGGACCTGGTTTATTTCTAAGACCTTGAAACCTCTGGGAAAATAAGTGCCTTATCCTTCCTTGGATTGCTACAGTCCTCTTCTGAGATCTTCCTTTGGGACCCAGCCCTGGATGTGAGCATTTTTCCTCGCTCAGGGTCTTTTTTTACCCTGCAGACTCTGGACAGAGATATTTAGATTGTCAGTCATTCACACACAAACTTCTCCACAAAGGTCTGAGTTCTCTGCACTTGTTAGGGGAGGCAAATACTTGATGGCAGTGGATTAACACAAGAAACAGCTACCATCCTGTTCTTGCAGTGGGCTCTGGGTAAGGAGTGTCTCTGCAGTAATAATAGGCAATTGTGTTAGTACCTGTAAAGTACAGTTTGCTTGCGGCCTGCCATTCTAGTCAGACAGGTGCACAGAGTCTTTTTTATTTATATTATATTAGACCACTAGTTCTCTATGACCTGTATATGATTCCAGCTAGCTTATTTTGCAACTTTATTTGGATCCTCTAATAGATAGAATTCTTTACTACCACTTGTCTTCTTGCCTTAAAAAAAGAGAAACTGGTCCCTTTTGAAAGTTACGAAATTCCAAACATTGTACATTCACTCCCAATGATTCCAGGCACTAAGGCACCATAATCGCTGCACAGGGCGCTCATTTCTGTTACTGGACAAGAGCTAAGGTCTGGAGTGCCCGCAGGGAAGCTGCCCAGCAGAGGGAGGGAGCAAAGCAGTGTGCAGCTGGGGAAGTTGGAATTGGTGAGAGCCCGGAGCTGCGTGAGTGGGTCTTGAGCTACCTCTGAGGGAGTGGGAAAGAAATGGGCTCCCTGGGGCGGGCAGAGGGGAGCAACTAGCTCGGCTGCTCTCAATCTGCCCGGTCCCCTGCGCTGGACCATTTCTTGGCTGCACCCCACCCAGCAGAGCCTTCTCCAGCCGTGGGAGCCACGCACTGAGCAGCGAGGACGTGGACTCGTCAATGCAGAGCAGCACCCAGGAACTAGTGTGGCAGCTGGGAGGCTGACGGCGACTTGGGAAGCGAGGGATCTGGAGGTGAGTCTGGGGCTTTCCAAGCACAGTGGGGCTATTGTTGGCGCTCAGTGAAGCAGGATGGCCCGGTGCTTCTGTGGTTGCAAGGTCGCACAGGCAGAGTAGGGACAGCCAGCCACAGAGTGGACAGCATTGTGCACCCTGAGGGCTCCTGGGAGGTGCAAATGCTCTCTCCGGTTTCGCAGCGGGAGAGTTGGGGGTGGGGGCTAGGATTTGTGAGTGTGTGTGTGTGGGGAGGGGGTAGTAATATCCGCAAGAGGCCAGTCCTCCATGCCCCTTCCTCCAGATGCCTGCTCGGAGACTGAGACTGAGGGTTTCGGGATCTTGTCCCACCAGCCCTGCTTGCCGACCTGCACAGGCAAAGTTTTTCTCTCTGGGTTCAGTCTATCCTCTGCTCCCGCAGTCCTGCAGGTATCACTGTTCCTCGATTTCTAGCTGCAGCTCTCACCATGGAGTCCCCAGTCCAGATCTTCCGCGGGGAGCCAGGCCCCACCTGCACCCCGAGTGCTTGCCTACATCCCAACAGCAGCAGCGCTTGGTTCCCTAACTGGGTAGAATCAGACAGCAATGGCAGCCTGGGCTCAGAGGACCAGCAACTGGAGACTGCACACATCTCCCCAGCCATCCCTGTCATCATCACAGCTGTCTACTCTGTGGTGTTCGTGGTAGGCTTGGTGGGCAATTCGCTGGTCATGTTTGTCATCATTAGGTGAGTGCACGGAGGGGCATGGTTGTGGCAGGGATGGGGTGGGTGTGGATGTGGAATTGACTCTCTCCCTGTGTGTGTGTGTGTGTGTGTGTGTGTGTGTGTGTGTGTGTGTGTGTGTGTGTGTGTGTGTGTGTGTGTAGGAGTGAGTTAGCCAGGTGTGGGGACTCTTATGTGCAGGGTTCTGGAGATTCTCCAAGGTGACAGGTTCTTGGCAGAGTTTTTAGGGAAAATGTGGGGTTCACGCAAATCCTTGGTACCTTTAGGATTTAAGAGAAAGTGCTGAGGTTCTGATCACAAGCTCATCTCCTTGGGGGGGGGGAGAGAGAGAGAGAGAGAGAGAGAGAGAGAGAGAGAGAGAGAGAGAGAGAGAGAGAGAGAGAGAGAGAGAGAGAGAGAGAGAGAATATTTATGTGACCTTTACCTTTACTTGATTACCTACTTTTGCCCTGTGTAAATTTTTCTTTAAATAAATTCCAGGCCCAACAAATTAAGTGGAGATAATTCTGTGACTGCTGTTGTGGCTTATTAAATGAATATCAGTATGCTATTTAGTGAATATCCACTAGCATGATTTCCCAGTGCCCAAGATCAAATCCGATGTGTATGCTAGGCAAGCATGCTATCTCTGAACTATGTGTTTATCCCTGGGCTGTTTGACTGAGGTTTTCTTTTGCAGCCCAAGCTGGCATTGAATTCATTCTGTAGTTCAGGCTGGTCTGGAACTCCTCTCTTCCTGCCTCCACAAACGTGAGTGCTAGTATCACAGCCCAGGGACACAATGTCTAGTTCTTAGAAGTCCCTAATTCCCTCTCAGCTTCTGTCCGTATTCCCTGGGCTCTGGCTCCTTTGTAGATTACTTTCTTCCGTTTTTAAGTCATTGGATCCTCCGAGGCCTCATAGCTCTCTCCTGCCCTCCTGAAATGTTCTCCTTATTAATCATACAGAAAAACAGAACCACTGGTGCATGTACATGCTTAAAAAATTCATACAAGGAATTAGTTTATTTGATTGTGAGGCTAGCATGGCATCTGAAATCTGTAACTTAGGGAGCCAGAAGGGCTAGATGCTTTGCCTGGGTAGAAGGTTTTTCTTGGTGAACCTCAGTTATACTCTAAGTGCCTTCTGCTCCCACCCTTGTGATCAGGATTACCTCTCCTTCTTAAAATCAACCAAATCTAGACTAACACCTCCTACAAAAATCCTCACAGTAACATCCAAATGAGAAAGTTTGAAGAAGTAAAGGTGTTCAAAGACTAGTAGCCACAGTCTGGCTATGGAGAATCATTAAACCTGCTACCCCCACCCTCATGGCTTCCTTCTTCTTCTTCCTCTGCTTCTTCTTCTCATGGCCATGCTTGCCAAGTATGTGATGATAAATTCCAAAATTCTCTCTCTGTGTTAGCCAGCCTTATCAAAAACAAAACAAAACAAAACAAAACAAAACAAAACAAAAAAACAAAAAACTCTCCTATCCCCACTGGATGGCTCCTGGATGATCCAACATGTTCTTTTGAATTTCTAGACCTACCTGTATTAGTCTGATAGAGCTATCATGACAAAGCTCCATGGGCAAGGCAGCTTCAGTAAAAGGACATTTTGTCCCACAGTTTTGGATTAAAAAAGCCCAAGGTTAAAGTGTCCCTGGTTGGTTTTCTCTGGGCATGTCATTGTTCTTTTCATCTGTAATCTTTATGGAATCGAATGGCCTTCTTTCTGTATGTGACTATGTCCTGGCTTCTAATAAAGAAGGTGGCCATATCAGCTGATGTGTAATCTCTCTGCATCCCAATTACTTCCTTACTGCCTTGTGACTGGAGAGTCACACTGAGGTACCAGTGATTAGGACATCAACATATGAAGCTTATCTTATGACCCTATGACCCTAAGTCTTTATTTTATTCTTCTAGAGCACTTCCTTCCAGCCTCTACAGCAATTACATTGATATTCTATTTAGTCAGACATTTGCTTCTATGATGGTACTTTTTTTTTTTTTTTTGGTCAATTAGTTTTAAGGATAAACAAAAAATTACATAAAAACAAAGTAAAGATGAGAAATTCTTCAGGTCTTAGTGATAGGCTGTGGCCTTTCCTTTTCTCATCAGGTTTCAGTAACGTGTAGCTAGTGCTTGGCTCATTCTCAGACTCGCTTTGGAGTACAAGACATTTGCTTCATTGTAACTCAGCCTCACAATGTTGAAAGTTACCTCAAAAGAGTAATCTTGAAAGAAATTTAGCAGTAACCATGGAAGGACTAACATGAAAAGTATTTCCCAAGCTCAAATTTATTGACCTGTCCAAATTTTCTGAGCATGGAGCTTGCTCTTCATGAAGAAACCAGTTTCCTCACCTATAAATAAGAAAAAAGCTTTTCCTTAAGCCACCAAGCAGAAGTTTCATAATTCACTCTGCTTATACCATCTTAAGTTTGGGACAAATTCTGGTTTATTCAAGTCACCTTTGAGCCATTCTAGACTGCGTGGCTAGACTGTGTGTCTGTCTCATAATTTAGTAAGTATGGGGAGGAATGAGATGATCCAATTAGAAAGTCTGAAATAACATTGCTTCTCCATGTCAGATTTTTTTACCCCCTCCTCAGAATCCTTATAATCCCTGTACTAGATGTTTTTGTCTTTCAAAGACGCATGGATATCAACTTGTTCTCCTTTTACATCTCACAAACCATTGCAGAGGAGCACAAAGACTGGTGTGTAGTGTGGCTACCCATACACCATTCACCACTCCTTTCTCCTACAACATTATCCTGGGCTTTGAATAAAATGATACACTCTCACTTTTCAGCATCCTATCTTGGAAGAATAGCAAAAGCAACCTCAGAACCTCAGAGCCTTTCTTTCTTTCTTCGATTATCTTGTACATGCTTGAGAATCTCCTAATAGAGAGTTTCATGGCAGCTGCTTGTATGGATTACTTAAACTTATTTTCTCTCATTGGAGTATGGGTTCACAATGACGTATGGAGCCTTCTCAGCTATTTCAGAATAGAGGCTAAAAGAGCCATAGGAAGATAGAGAAAGAGGTTGGGGAAGGGAGGAGGTTGGTAGGTAGGAAGGAAAGAAAGGAACCAGCTGGGCTTGGGGCATACTCCTATAATCCTAGCTACTTGAGAGTCTGAAGCAGGAGAAATGTGAGCTCAAGGCCTGTCTGGATAACTTAGTAAGAGCACAATAAATTTCAAACTAAAAACTAAAAACACAGAGCTGGTGGAAACACCTCAGTGTTTGAGCACTTACTAAGCACACATAGCTTTCCACCACTAGAGAAAAGGAAGACAGAAATGTGCTGCAGAGCTCTTTATGCCTGAACAGACCGCAGACAAAACCTTCTGAACTGCTCCTGTGTTCTGGCTTTATGCTGTTTCTTGGCATCTGTCTTGGGACTAGTTTCAGGAGAGTTTGTTCTTTCTGGGAGGGAAGAATTCCTCTTCATTAGCTATGGTGAGGTATCCTGAGTGGTAATGTCTTCCACAGAACTGTGTAGGTGTCACCCCTTCACCCTAGCTTAACTTCTATTCTGGATGCAGGGAGTCCTGGTTTCCCCTAGAGGCTCTGTGCTCAGCTACAAATCTAAAATTCTGTGGCTGAAAGACAGCTGACATTCTAAAATAGATGGGACTTCGGTGGGACAAGTAATAGAATTGTATCAAGGGCTTTGAGATCAATAATTGCGGTTTATCGCCTTTTCTTTAGAGGGTTTGCCAGCTTTCATCTTAGACAAAGAAAACTTATCAAAGAAAAATAGATGGTGGTAGTCTATGTTTTTGAGACAATCTCACTAAATTCCCCAAGCTCACCTTAAACTCACTTTCCTCTTACTTCAGCCTACCAAGTTCTGAAGTTACAGCCCTGTGCTCTGATACCTCACAGAATAGATTTTAAGATTGGAATTAATGCTGGAAAACACTTGTGGGTTATTGTTTGAGCATTTGTCTAATGCTTACTATCCCAAATGACCAATCAGGTCAAAATTTTCATGAAAGACTTAAATCATTTACTTTTAAGCCAGCTTTCAAGATTTCTATATGATGTCAGAGAAATAATTTTACGTATCTATATGCCTTTTGGTACCCAGATGGCTGTGCCCTGTGGGACATACTGGAATTTGTTCTGAGGGCTCATTGCCATGTGGCAATATGAACAGAAAGGGATGAGCCACTGGACTATCCCAGTGAAATTATTTCTCGGGCATTCCCCATTCTCATTGACCACAGGCCTGCTGAGATGCCTGCCAGGTGCAATGCTTCTCTTCAGGTGGTTGCTGTACTTGGCTATTTGTGTTATCTGAGAGAAATACCAGTAGCTTGGGGTCCCTTTCCATCCACTTATGGTGCTGGCTCTGTGCATGAGATTACACACTGGAAACAACCTGGCTCCAATGTGGAATGAGATTCTCCCAAAGGACTTCAGACTGAGGGAATGCCAAAGACAGATCAGAGGCAAGGAGCACATTTCCTTTCTTTTTAGAAATGAATAAACTACTCCCTTTTGGTAAGAAACCATGATTTTAATATCAAGTAACCCAGAAGGACACTTAGCAAATTAATTTCATTGAGATGAACTGAAAATATCTGGAGAACTTAATGAAACAAACTCATTATGTTTTCAAATCATTCAACTGAGAAGTCGGAGCAGGACCATCTTCCTTCTTGATCATTTTAATCTTATTTAATATCTTAAGAAAGACTCCTAAAAGTAATGGTTGAGTTCACAGAAAACTTGAATGAAAGGCATAGATTTTCCACATACCCTGACCCTCATATGCAGTCTTCCCACTGTAAGCATCTTGCTCCAACCAGGATGAGACAGCTGATGTACTTGCACTGACTCAGTATTGTCACTGACTTCAAAGTTCTCACTGGAGTTGTTTCACTCCATCAGGTTCCATTAAGGCCTAACTGACTACTGAAAATTACCTGTATTGGAGGTGTGTTTAAGTCATTTGTGCTTTAAATTTGTTTTAAAATGTCACTTGAAAGCCCATGTGGTGAAGACGTCATCCTTTTGAAGTACTGCTCAGAGGCAGCACCACTGAGGTCACTGGCTACATGCCCTTGAAGGAGATATTGGGGATGTTGGGGAGTGTATACATGAACTCCTTCTCTCTCTCTCTCTCTCTCTCTCTCTCTCTCTCTCTCTCTCTCTCTCTCTCTCTCTCTCTCTCTCTCTCTCTCTCTCTCTCTCTCTCTCTCTCTCTCCCCACTTCTCTATTACTGTTTCAGGTAAACAGGCCTTCTCTACCCTGGTATACAGAGCCATCCCAATCTCCTCCCCATAAATGGGGCAATAGTGGACTGAAACTTTCCAAACTGGGAGCCAAAACAACCTTTTCTCATTACAGATTGATTACCTTGGGTATTTTGTTCCTGTGACAGAAGCTAACATTTTAAAAGTATATGCACTGTGAAATGTTTAACTTAATCAACAAATACACACATTATCAACAGAGTTACTTCTTTGGGAGTGCCAGTTATATAGGAAGAACACTTAAGATCTGCCCTTAATAACCTTCAGATCTACACTATAGTATCCTAACCATAGCCATCATTTATACATTTGTTCTTCAGAATTAATTTATCTTGTAGCTAAGAATTTGTATCTTTGACCAATTTCTCCTCATTCCCCTACCTTTTGGGTCATAAACACAAAGGCTTGCATGTTATGCAACCTAGAAAATACACCTGAAATAAAGAATACATCATTCTTGTTGGCAATGCCTTCTGGAAGCCTACTCACAATATACTTGTCTCTTTCCATGTTGGTCTCCTACTGCTTGGTCAAAGGGACTGTGTTTCTCCGAGGCTTCAAAAACTTTTTTTCCTACTGAGTCTGAATGTGAGCAATGCCAGTGTCAGAAGATAGATGCTGGGTCTATGTATTTAATGGTGTTGTAGTTTTCATTACATTGGTACCAAAGTTTGATTTTCTATTATGTCACTGGCTTTCATTTTGGGATAAGTCACCTGATCTTTTGAACTGAATCCTTGCCACCCTCTGCCTCCAAATCACTACAGTTTGTTCTTCACATCTGTAGATTCTGCCTCTGTAGATTCAACCAGTTCTTAGGCCTGTGTCTGTTCCAAACTGGTTCAATTTAACAAACAAACAAAAAACAACAACACCTTCTAAACAATGAGCATAACCACTATTTACATTGTATTTGTAAACACACAAAGATAAAGAAGCTACAAACCAGAGAAATCCGCACTGCTAAGGTAAAGAGAGAACCAGATTGGAACTTGAAATTGCCAGATTGCAAAGGCACAGAGATATGTTTGAAATCCAGTGTCCCTTGCAGGAGGCAGTGAGGAGATGGGATCTCTGGGGAGTGATGGTAAACTGGATGAGTATTGTTGTGCCAGAAGAAACCCACATGACCCATCAGGAACAAAACTATTTTACACACTTACTGGTGGCTTACATAGTGAGAAATGCTGCTCTAGGAGCTCATCTGAACTGACAAAGTTGTGGTGGTGATTAGATCACACACATGCACATTAAGTCACACAGTGGGGGATGTTATTCTCCAGTATCATCCATCACCAAGGCAGCTGCTGCTCTTCTTGTTATTGTAATGGCCCTGGCTTGACAACCTATATTATAAGTCCTATGCTTTGTGGAATCTTGGAATCCATGTCTACTGGATTTCCCCTCCTGTCTAATATACAATATTGTGACTTAAGTTTGTAGCTCTGTGGAGATTAACAAAGAGAAACCCCAGTCATTGTCCTTTAGTGCCACATGCTCCTGAGATGTATGCTAAAAAGGGTAACCATTTGCAGCCATTCTACCTTTAGCTTTTACAGGCAAGCCAAAACTTCCTGCCTAGATGGTGCCATTTTACTTTAAATGTTTGCAAACTTCTGTAACTATTATGGATGATGTGGGGCAGGGGAGGTGATACACTCTATCACAAGGAAAAAAAAACAACCCTTTTTCTCCTCTGTGGACATGAAATGAATGAAAAGACTAACATTTTGCTGTAGTTGAATATCAGAAGTTCTTGAGAACTCTGCCAGAATCTCTGAGGGTAGAGGTCTTGGTTTGTACTTACCTATTCGTGGACTTCCTGGAAAACTGCTAATCCTATTAAACTTGGTCATTCTTTTGATTGTGAGCGCTCTATTCTGACAGTACAGCAGGTTTCTCATTATCTGCCTGCAAGATGGAGCTCTGCCCTTTCCCTCAAAGCAAGGTCTGTGTCTTCTTATGCTGCACATATCACTAGAGCCCAAATGCCTTTAGCTAGAAAAGAGAAAAGATATAAATCTCATTATGATGGGAAAAGACAGAGATAACTGACCCAACCTATTGGAAGCTCACTGACTCTAGACTGACATCTAGGGAATCTGTACAGGACTGAACTAGGCTGTCTGAATTTGGATGACAGTTGTGTAGTTTGGACCGTTTATTGGGCCTCTGACAGTGGGACTAGGATTTATCCATAGTGCATGAACTGGCATTTTAGAGCCCACTCCTTATAGAGAGATACCTTGCTTAGTCTTGTACAAGGGGGAGGGGCTTGGTCCTGCCTCAACCTGATGTGCCAGACTTTGTTGACTCCCCATGGGAGAATTTAACCTCTCTGAGAAGTGGATATGGGGGTAAGAAAAGGGGAAGCTGAGGGGTGTGTGGGAGAAGGAGAGGGAGGAGGAACTGTGGGTGGTATGTAAAGTGAAAAAAACCTTATAAATAAAAAAAAAATCTCAAAGCCTCTGGAAGGATGTGGGAGAATCAAGTAAGATGAATAAAAGTCAAAACACTAGATTTTGAAAGTCATAAGGAGCCCCATTTTTCTTGGTTCCTGGCTGTTGGAGAGACTGGTTTGGGATCCATCGTCCATTGCTCAGATACTCCAGTCCTTGTTCAGGCACCACTATAAGCTATTACCCATATCGTGAGTGTTGGTTTATATTTTAATAAATGTTAATCTTGGACTGGTGCCTTGTAAGTGAAACTCTGCCTACATCTGGCATCCAACGTGGGGCTCGAACCCAGGACCCTAAGGTTAAGAGTCGCAATGGGGCTTCCCAGGGTCCCAGCAGCCCCTTATCAATGGGGTTGACCACTCCCTCTTCAGGTGCCCAGGACCCTGGATAAGCATCCTCAGGTCTTATCAGCTGACACCCGAATCCTACCACAATGCTATGCAGTAAACATGCATTTTATACTCAAGGAAGCTGAGGCTTCTACAAGAAAGTAGTAAGTCCTTGCTAGACTCTGGACCTTGAACATTGCTCAAAGGCCTGTGTATTTTAATAGATGTAGGCTATGTAGTTGTCTTTGAATTTTTGTAGGTGTGCTCTTAAGTGGAGTCTTAGGACCTCATACCCCTCTTCAAATTCTTTACTACTAGTGGTAAAATGAATTCCTTTTCTCTGCTGTACACTCCTTTTTAGAGGTGTTGCCTCCCCACAGGACTGAAGCTGTAGGGTCAGCAAAGCATGGCATAGAGCCTCTAAAAAATGGAACAGAAATAACTTTTGCTATAGACAAATTGACTAGCTCAGGTACTTGTCATCATGATGCAAAATTGACTAGTTCACCCTAGTGAGGTCTGTCTGTTGACTGGAAAGAAAAAATAGAAGACCAAGACCCAGGTACAGCTAATTTTACAAAGCAAAGAATGTCAGTATAAATTCATGAAGACACAGGAACCTTAGAGACTCCAAACACAAGAGTAGAAACCAAGCCTATCCCAGCTCAAACTTCTATTAATATTAGAGATTTTGTTAGAGGAAGTTGAAGGACTAGAAAGTATGTCTATAATTTGTATTTTTTCAAGTATAAAATCACATTTTTTAAACAGGCAATATTCAAATGTATTGCATTCTATATATTTTCATTAGAAACATTACTTTTATAACTGTGTTTGCCTATTAGAAAGATATTGTGAGTATTTGGTTATAAAGTCTTAAACACTTTCTAAAGTATATAGTCAATTTAACACTGTTTGAGTTAAATGCCCAAAGGTGGAATGTGTTTCCCCATTTCTCAGATTAAATCACTCTTTTAGAAATGGGCCATGAAAGTTTTAGTACTAATCCTTGCAAGAGCCCCTCCCCCCCATCAGTCAAAAGCTTATCTTTTTTCTCACAAGAAGAGATGGAAGAAATCAAAGGAAATGGTTGCTGAAGGTGTAATGCATCCCAGCTTGCTAGATGTGTTGAGCCAGACTCTATAGTGACGTCCATTCTGGGTTCCCAGCTTGCTAGTCCTATGTATCAGAAACTAACTCAGAAAATTTAGACTCAGGATTGTGACTTCACCTTGGGCAACACCATTCTATCACTCTGATATCACTGACAGCCCCAGATGTTTTTCATTAGAAAATTAAGGACTCATTCATTGTGATAAGGCTTATAATTCTGACGTACATGGAATGGAATTAACACATACTTTTCCCCTTTCAGCTTCAAAGAGTGAAACACTATGGGTACTGACTGCCCAGTGGATTCTGGAGAAAGCATTCCTTCAAAGAACAATTTTTGATTGTTGATTCCAATTTGAGTAGAAATGGTGGTTGCTCTGATCTTCATGTTGAATTAATTTCAGCCTCCAGGCAAACTTGGTGACTGAAAGTGAGACAATTGTACACTTTTAAAAAACTGTCCAAGACTGGATAGAGAAAGACTATTTTTATTTACTATGATGATGCTGTATCAAATATAACTCATCTTTGTCTGTCTTATTTATATAATACATTTAAAATAACAAGTTGGTGGCATATTGACAAGCAGAAATCAATGAGTATAATTGTGCCTTGGCCAGTGCAGCAGGATATATTTTAAAATTGAACACCATTTTGTTCTCTCAAAAGGTTAAATAATTACAGTGATTGATTTCTCAAAATAACCTTGAAGGGAAAAGGTTTCGTATTACACAAACAAAAGAAAAATATTTAAAAATCTTTAAGGTAAGAGCTCTGTGAAGGATTAAAATAAATCATCACTCATCACCACCTTTGACATAAAGACCTCTATGCCTTCTGGTCCGTCTGTGTATCCATCTGTTCATTGATGTATACTTTCTTCATTCTCTTTTTTATATAACTGCCTTGAGAAAAGCACTAAGTCAAAGCTGTATTTAAGTCTGGGTTCCTTTTACAATATGTACATTCAGTGAGTGGAAAAGGAATAAGGAAATGCAGAGCAAAGTTAATAGTTGAGGAAATGTCACTCAGGTTCACACTCTGGGTTTAAGTTGCAGAGCTTGAAGGGACTGCTATTGTTTCTTATTATTTAGATACACAAAGATGAAGACGGCAACCAACATCTACATATTTAACCTGGCTTTGGCAGATGCCTTGGTTACTACCACCATGCCTTTCCAGAGTGCTGTCTACTTAATGAATTCCTGGCCTTTTGGAGATGTTCTGTGCAAAATTGTCATTTCTATAGACTACTACAACATGTTTACCAGCATATTCACCTTGACCATGATGAGTGTGGACCGCTACATTGCTGTATGTCACCCTGTGAAAGCTTTGGATTTCCGCACACCTTTGAAAGCAAAGGTCATCAACATTTGCATTTGGCTCCTGTCATCATCTGTTGGCATATCAGCCATAGTCCTTGGAGGCACCAAAGTTAGAGAAGGTAAGATCCATTGTTTTTATCCCGTTTATAAAAATTGGATTTCTGATTGATTAGAGGACTTTTTTTAAAAAAAAAAAAAAAAACCTTGGGTATGAGTCAAGCACAGATCTATTGGGAAATAAGCAAACAAGAAGAAATGTATACTACTTAAATCCATGAAATGTTAGAATCAAAGATATTGTGTTCTCTCTACCTTTAGACATGGAGTGAGGTGATGAAAGCATTGGCACATAGGCAGCCAGAAGTCTCAGATCCTTAAAGTGCTTGGTGAATTTGGAAGAACCATGAATCCAGGAGTGAAGACTATACACACCGACTCCCCCCCCCCCCTTTTTTTTTAAATTTATCCTCCTTCCTTATTTTTGACAGAAGCCTTTGAGACACTGAGGCTGAGAGTTACCATTCTAGAAAACACACTTTGGAAACCAGTAGCTTAGACATTTATATCTTAACTAATGAGGTGGCAAGCTAACCAGAAAGTGAGTGTGAATAACTCTGACGGTATTTCCATGGGTCATAAGAAACAAATGCTGTGCCCACATAAGGCCTTCGAACTGCCACATAATTGCATCATGCTCATTATTCTTATTTCTGGGAGAAAAGGGAATCTGAAAGGGTATGAAGTAATGAACCAAAGCCAAGAATGTTTTGAAAATGCAACCTAGCAATCTCATGGCTTTCCTTTGTTTTCTCTCTTAATGGAATTAAATTATTAGAGATATATGTGAGATCATTTCTTTTTTTTTCAAAGTTATTCCCTATATATCTTTACTTCATTGACTTTTGTCAGCCTCATCATAAGTTTGCAGATGGTTACAATTCTTGATTTGTGCAAATAAGGTAACTTTTTCTTGTGTTTATGAAATTGGGATGAAGATTGAAGTTGTTTGAAGTTGCCTGGATACTTTGGAATATAGTAATGCCCGAGTTCCAGCCTTGGAGAGTCTGGTTTAATCAAGCTGAAATGTGACCTAGGTTAGTCTGACCTGCAACCAGTGTGAGAACCACTTTCTCAAGAGTTTTGCTTTGCTAGCAAAAAAAAAAAAAATGAAGCTATGGAAAATATGTTTGATCTTAATAGATTCCCTAGAAGGAAGCAGGTAAACAGTCTTTGAACTGTTTAAATGCTATTTAATGTTCTTGAAGGTGTCCAGACACACATTTTATTATAGAGATTTGTAGTATCTATGGGTACAATAATTGAACATACAGTGATATTATTTTAGGACATAGTAAAAGAACAGGCTATGATCATTGCTTATCTTATGTGGTAGATATATTGCATAGGTTATTTTTGTTCACTCTAGACAGTTTCTTTTAGAGAACTTTTAAGTTCATAGCATAGTTGAAATGCAAAGCAGAGTTCCAATTTGCCCCTTACATGCATAGCCTTCATTATCAACATCTCTATTAGAGTGACACATGTTGCAATGGGGTTTCTTGGTCCTGGGTGGCCAGAGGCCCAGACCCTGCCACACCATACCACTTAGCTGCCCGCTGCTATTGCTCAGGCCCTTAGAAATGACTCAGACACTTATATTAACTTCATGTTGTTTGGCCTATGGCTCAGGCACATTGCTAGTTTGATCTTACATCTTAAATCAACCCATTTCTATTAATTTGTCTGCCACATGGCCCGTGGCTCACCTTTGTTCCTTACATGTTTCCTCGTGGGTGGCTGGCTCGATCTGTCTGACCTCGCTCGCCCTGCTTCTCCTGCTTATGCTCTGATTTCTCCTCCTACTTCTTCTATGGTGCCTGTCATGGTCCAAAACAGCTCCTTTATTTCAAGATTGATATTCACAGCATACAGAAAGACATTCTCACATGGGACACATTTGTCACAGCACAGCCTAAATTAGCACATCATTACCTTAAGTTAATAGCAAATCATTAGGGGTCATTCTTGGTGTTGTGTTCTCATGATACTTTCCCATGAACTGTGTTGTGAGTTCCCAGCACAGCTATAGCAGGTGATGGACTATGACACTTATCATCAAATGAGACATTTTGAAGATGATTAATCACACAGGGGAATTTGCTTTTTCATGGATACACTTAGAGGAATTAAATGACAAGAAACTCTTCTGAGTCTTAGGTGTCTGTACATCACAAGTTCCATCTAGTAGAATCCACACACACTAAGATGAGAAGGTGCTATTACAAAAGGTGATAGATGACTTTCCCAGAGCAAATAAAGACCTGATTTTATATTTCATGTTCCACTTACAGATTTAACTACTATATTACCTCAAATATGTATCAGAGAGTAATACCCTAGGGAAAAAATGATTTTCAATTAGGCTTTTGAAGAAAGAAGAAGACAAATGTGTTTTTCTAGGTAGATATTGCTGGAGATGAATTCATAGACATTGTGGAAGAAAAACACATGAATGTTAGTGAAGATTAATTTGTGGAGCAAAGGAGAGAATATTTAAGTGGTTTATAGGATTGCTCTTTCCTTTTACTTTTTTTAAATAAAAATTTTCTTTATATTACAAAAGATAAGTTTTGTAGACTGTATTCATTTTGAAGTGATGCACCATGCTGCCTGTTAAGATTGTTTTATGTCTAGGAGTAGTGTTTCAAGTCATCTTTCCAACTGGTCATGGCTGGCTGGTATTGCTCCTCAGCATGTTAGCATCATCAAGCATCGGAATGGTTGGGAGGAGGTTGGGTTTAGCATGTCAGCATCACCACACACCAGCAAGGTCCTCAGAGGAAGGTATGTTCAGTATGTTCATTATTAACAACCAGAATGGTTCTCAGAGGTTATGGCTTATTGATATGGTCATCAACATCTACTATGCAGTAGTGAGGGCTCTTGTATACAGTAATGGTTTTGCTTTATAGGTATATCCTATGTTATACACATGTGTGAACTGTTTATTTTACTAAGTGATAATCTGCTTATCACCAATAATATAGTAGGCAATCCTAGACAGAGAACTATGGTATAGGAAGCTAAGGGATACTGAAAGAGAAGAAATAGACTTCCCTGGGGAATAATCTTAGTTACTTATACAATACCAAATGTATATCCCTGAAAACATACAGACAAGTGACATTACACACAATGAGCAGTTTATATTGATGTATTTAGTGACATGTGCATATGTATGCAACAGCAGTCAAAGAAACAGACCATGAATTTGAGAGAGAGCAATGGATAGGTGGGAAGGGTTAGAGAGAGGAAAAGGAAGAGGGAAATGATATAGTTTAATCTCAAAACTAAAACACTTAAAAACAAAACAAACAACAACAAAAAACTAAAAAGAAATCTTTTGTTCGGCTGTTGGATCTAATTCTAATTATGGGAGTCATAGATGTTGGACTGTGTGCCAATGACAACTGTGATTCTACTCTTCTAATATGCAAAGGGTAAAAAAGCCAAAAGCCACAGTTCTAGCCTGAACTTCAAAACAGGATCAGCTTCTTTAGACTCTTTATGTGAGAACAATTGAGTGGTATTTGAAGAAGCAATTATTTTTTGAACCGAAGAAATTGCAAAGATAATTCAACCTGAATATGTTTGTTTTGTTATTTTCCAGAAACAGATGTTTGCAACAAATCATGGGTTAGGGACATTTTGTGCTCTCTCCTATTTTGTGGCACATGTTCAATGTCTTATTTGGAGGCCACTTCCACTCCACAATTGGTGTTTATTTCATATAGATTTTTCAAAGTAGCTGCCCTTGGTCATTTTCATCATCAATCATACCTATTGATCAAGTATTTACTACTCTGTAACTATCTGAGGGACAATTTAAGCAAAGCAAGCCTCCATACTTAAATGATGTATCCCAGTTTCCTCAGGTCAGTGTCATGTTTTCAAGTTTGAGGCACATTAGATGCACAATGTATTGTGTATATATTGTTTATGCCTGACCACTTATTTTATTTTAAAGATTTATTCTCTTTTTGTAACATGTGCTATAGGCATGGCCCTTGTGCCAAAAAATGAATTTTGAATATGGTAGACTCAATTTTTATTCTAGCATTATTTACATTGTTTACATTCTGGAGAGAAAAGTGAGAAAAATAATGACCTCATAGTGTCCTATAAGAAGATTATCTGTCTACGTAGTAAATAATGTGAGTAGAACATATATAAGGCCCACACATTGTCAGGGAGAGAACCAAAGAAATAAATCTCTACATAAATGTCTCTAAAGTGACTTTTCAACTGAGACTTCTCCAAGAGAGACCTGAAAAGGTTAAGCAACATCCACATCCCAAACACATACTTCTTATATTCAAGAAAAATGTTTATGGTATTCAGTTCAGTTTCTAAATCCCTAGGTGTCCGAGTTAGTTGATTCTGTAGGTTGTCTTTTGGTGTCCTTGACTCCTCTGGCTTTTACTATATTTCTCCTCTCCCTCTTCTGCAGGATTCCCTGAGCTCTATCCAATATTTGGTCATGGGTCTTTGTGTCTGTAGAATGAAGCCTCTGTAATGGAAACTGGGCTAGGCAGCAATCTATGAATATAGCAGAATATCATTACATTGACTTTTTAAAATTTTTAAAATTTTTTTTTTTATTTTTTATTTATTTATTTATTTTTTTGGCTAGGCAAGTTTCAGCCTCTGGGTCCTGGCCCTCCAGGCAGTGGGCTCTTTTTAGTGGCGTGGGTCTTAGGCTGGACCAGTCATTGGTTGGCTACTTTAAAAATTTTTGTGCCTTTTTAGATGAGCACAGCTTGTAGGCAGAACAAATTGTAGCTTAAAGCTTATGTGTATGGAGCCTGAATGGGCCTGATCTAGGCCCTCTGCATATATGTTATAGTTGTGTAGCTTGGTCTTCTTCTGGAGCTCCTAAAAGTGGGTGTAGGAGCTGTCTTTTGTAGGCTTTGGGGACCTATTCCTCATATTGAGTTGCCATGTTCAGCCTTAATAGCAGGGAGGTGCCTGGTCTTCCTGCAACTTGATACGCCTTGTTTGGTTGACATGGGAAGCCTGTCCTTTTCTTAATAAAAACAGAGGAGGAGTGGATGGGGTGTGCAGAGCGGAGGTGGGGAAGGGGCTGGGAGAAGAGGTGAAACTGCTGCTGGGATGGAATGAAACAAATAATAAAATAATCATTATTTAAAACTTAAAAAAATAAATAAACACAAAATCACCTTTTATAAAAAATTAAGTTTTTTTTGGGGGGGGGAGCTAGAGAAATGGATCAGCAATTAAGAGTACTCGCTATTATAGGGGATCCACATTTAGTTCCATAATATCCGAATGGTGGCTGGAAAGCATTTGTAACTCCAGTTCCAGGGGTTTAACTCCTTTTCACCACCATGGGTCCCAGATACCCACATGGTGCACATACAGGAGAATTATTAATACACTTAAAATAATAGGTTTAAAAAATAAAAATGTGTATCAGATTTAATAGAAAATTACAAAAGAGCATTCATATTAAACTCAAAGTTTCATGACATACCATCTACTGAAGTTTTTTTTTATAATTTTGTTTTCTAAGACAATGGTGATGAGTTTTAGAAGATAATTTAAATCATTTCACATAAACACTAAAGCAAAGAATGCCATAGATGCTTATTGCATTCTTTTGGTTTGTCTTCATTTACCTCTAAAATTTCTGTTTACATTTCAATGATGATGTTAATCACAGTAAGAAGAGTGGTACTTTTAAATCACAGCACCTGAATCACATTTAGCTGTAGTTCATTATCAATTTTTATGAACAGATATAGTTCATGTTTTTAAGACAGGTTGGTATTTGTTAAAGTCAGTAGGGTGATTGAAAATGTCTACTCATTTACTAGAAACAAATGCTAACTTTTGTTGCTGTTATTTATTCTTGTGTCAGAGCCCTGGGTGCGGGGAAGTTGTTAATACACAGAAACACAAAATAAGTGTTTTCACCTACTAAAAGTGAATAGTTTGGCTCCTCTGAAAGCCATCAACACCAAAGCCAACCCCATAGCTGAACAAATCACCCTGCTAAGCAGCTCTGCTTCTTCGCTCTATGCAGAACTTTGACAACAAATAGCCCTGTAGACTCGGTGTTCAATAGAATGCTCAGTTGTGAACCACCAATTTCTTAGTTGATACTCGGCTTCCAGTACTATCCCACTGTACCTGGACTTCGGAAGCCAAAGGTATTGGGACTGATGTGTAACTGCAGTCATGGCACTGGCAATAACAGATTTTTTCTGTGATTTTGTTGACTTTGGTCACCTCTGGCAGATATGGATGTCATTGAGTGCTCCTTGCAGTTTCCCGATGATGACTATTCTTGGTGGGACCTCTTCATGAAGATCTGTGTTTTCATCTTTGCCTTTGTGATCCCGGTCCTCATCATCATCGTCTGCTACACCTTGATGATCCTCCGCCTGAAGAGTGTCCGCCTCCTCTCTGGCTCCCGAGAGAAGGACCGAAATCTCCGCAGGATCACCAAGCTGGTGCTGGTAGTGGTGGCTGTGTTCATCATCTGTTGGACCCCCATTCACATCTTCATCCTGGTGGAGGCTCTTGGCAGCACCTCCCACAGCACAGCTGCCCTCTCCAGCTATTACTTCTGCATTGCCTTGGGTTATACCAACAGCAGCCTGAACCCTGTCCTTTATGCCTTTCTTGATGAAAATTTCAAGAGGTGTTTTAGGGACTTTTGCTTCCCTATTAAGATGCGAATGGAGCGACAGAGCACTAACAGAGTTAGAAACACAGTTCAGGATCCTGCTTCCATGAGGGATGTGAATGGGCTGAATAAGCCAGTATGACTAGTCGTGGAGATGTCTTCTTACAGCTCTCCAGGTAGAGAAGAGTTCAATGATCTTGGTTTAACTCAGATTACCACTGCAGTCTGAAATAGAAAGTTGAGCTATACAATAGCATAGACATGTCATGCTCTTAAATTTTCAAGTGCAGGGTGCATTAGTGATCTAGCTGAACAAGGGCAGCAAGTCTGAAGAACAGTGTGCAGGAGGTCCTGGCAACAGTACGTCTTTTTTTCTAGGACAGGGAAGCTGCTCTAATCTTAACCCACTCACAAGCAAAGATAAGACCCTTTTTTCTGGTTTATTTCACCTCCATCTGTGTGGCCTTCCTATGCAACATAGTTCCAAAGCTCTGGAGAAGGAAATAAAAGAAAAAGCAAAGCAAAACCAAACCATTAGATCCATAGTTTAGTGGACACCAAACCTACCTTCTAGCACAGCAGAAGCAACCTCAGTTAGACTGAGACAGCTCATAACCTGCTGGGTAGACACTTCTCATGTGTGGAATGAAAGCATCTTAGGAGGAACTTAGATTCATGATAATGCTGCTGAATAAGGTGCATAGTGGGAGAGAGTATCATCTTGACATTCATGAACTTGTTTAAAGTTTTGAATGCTCTCATTTCAGAGTGTTCAATGCCCTGAAACTTTCAGTTTGATACTTTAAGATCTCTGGGTTTCAGTGTGTTATTCAGGTAGGTAATCTTCTGAGAACAGACGTACTGATGTTAAGAAGTATGAAGCTTATATACCAACAAAATGTGTGTAGTTTCATCTGTAAATAATCTCTGTGTAAATAAGGAACAGGCCTCCTGTCCATCCAGAATATTTCTCAAGGGTGCAGCAGCAATACCCCTTGAGGCATGGAGAATCGATGCTGAGATATTTTTCTGCAATGTAAGCTTCTCTGGGACTCAGTCATGGAATTTCCTCTGGATTCCTCAAACATCATTTACTCTAACACTGTTCATAACCTGATGTTAATAAACTCTCAAGCTTTGAATTCACTCTTAGATGGTAGTTTTGGTTAAATCTACTTTGTGGTAGCATCTTTTTGTAAACACACATATATTGCCAGAATCTCTACTCAGGTAGAGCAAGTTGTTTTGATCAGGTGTATCTTCAGATATTATGTTCTGGCTTTCCATGGGAAGAAGAAATGTTCCCAGATGTATGCTGAAGAAGGAAATGAGGTTTGAGGTGGCTGAGCACAGCTTGCATAGTCTTGGGTAAAGGTGTACTTGTGGCGGTTACTGTCTCAAAAGCCCATTTAGATAATTTTGTTAAATCTTCCAAATGACATATAAATTTCCCCCTTCTTTAAAACTTATGGGTCTGAGATAATGAGAATTTTTTTTTTTGTAATTTGACTTGAGAGAACAAGAAAAGGATAATTTAGAAATAACACCCATTTCTAAGCGTGTAAATGGCTAGGGCATTGCCCCTTGGAGTCTAATAGAGCATCTAATGTGTGGACATGGATACTGTAGGCACGGTTCCATCTGTGAGTTCTCACCATCAGCTGTTTCCCTGGTGCTGCTCCCTCTCTCTGAAGACCGAGGCCTGCATGGAGGTATGGCATATTCTGCAGAGTCACTGCCATTATGCTTATCTCCATTTGGGACTTTTATGATACTGAATTTAATGATGACCATTGCAGAGACGGCTTCTAATGGAAATGAAGGGCTCTTTTGAGTATTTCTTAAATTTTACTGACTACACAGATTCTCTGGAATTCTTTTGTAATAACACAAAGTTGGAATTTATTAAGAAATGTATTAATGTAGACTAACATAGGAAGAAAGACATGTAAAAGGGAGTGAGGGCATGTCCTAGAGTGGACACAAACTTCCTTGAAGACTGTTTTATTATTATTATTATTATTATTATTATTATTATTATTATTATTATTATGAATGTGTGCATGCATTATGGCATGCATGTAGAGGTCGGAGGAAACTTTACTCAATTAATTTTCTTCTTTTTCTTTTACATGGGTTCTGGAATTGGAGCTCATATTGTCGGGTATCATGTGCCTTTACTCAGAGTTATCTTGCAAACCCAGTCCATAGCTTTCTTAGAGAGAGAATCACCTCCTTTGCATTCTAATAACTGACTATATAGAAAAGAATGACTTAAATATTGGGTAACATTAACCCAATAGTTAAGAAATTTGGCTATTATACTAAAGGGACATGTATGTGAACATTTGTCCCAGGAACAAATACTGCTGAAGTTCACACTAGAAGTGCTTCTATGGCACAGTAAGACATGGGAGACGTGGACACATTCTTCCCTAATACAAAATCCAGTGTAGTTACCACATCATCATGGATAAAGTTATAATAGTGACCTCTTTAAATTAATACTTCATATGCTCTCTTAACATTTGTTCCCTGCATTTCTCAATCTCATGGAAGGGAGGTAAGTAGCTGAACCACCCTTGAGATGTATTCTAGCTCCCCTAGGACCCTTAAATTAAACATAAAATAAAAACAGATGACAGCCTTTTCAGGGTATTAGTTTATGGAGACTCACACACAGGAAGGAAGGAAAGTATCAATTACATACGTGTGTTTTATTGTTGAAATATAGACGTGTTCATATACATGATCATATATGTGAAAGAGAGCAGGTGCATTCATGTAAGTACACATGATGCTAGGAATCAGTGCCATACTGCCATACTTGATGTTTAAAACAGAGCTTTTGCCTAACCCCATGGCCCTCAAGTGGTTGTCCCTCTCTTAGGTTCCTAGAAGGCTCTACCATCACATCAAAAAAGGTTTCGTTTGCTGTGTCTGTGACCTTGAGATGAACTCTCCCTGAACTCTAACTTTCTAATCTAGTGGCCACTTTTGTAAAACAAAAAAATTGTTTGGAGAGAAATCAAGAATTTTTTGGAAAAGGGTTTAATTTTGTGATTGATACATTAGGTAGTTGTTAAACTTGTATCTAGGAATTGCTAGATATTACATTTAATATTGGGACCTAGGATGAAAAAAAATGAGGGAGAACATTGGCAAATTTTAAATGAAAGAATTTAAAGAAAAACATATGACAAGGCTGTCTGTCCATTGTTCAAGATTAGTTTTTCAAACAAGAATTGCTTCAATGGCTTGGTATCTATATGAAAGTCCCACAAGGTTACAAATTGGCTCAGGCCATGGCAATTTTTCTCTCTGAAAAAAACAAATGTGTTCTTTACCATACAAATATTATGTCTCTCTTATACTACTAGATAGTAATTATACATTGTGTATATGATTGTGTACCTTGCAATAAAATGAAAATTGTACCTGTTAAAAATTTTGATCCTCTGCTGCTAAGCCATTTGTTCTCTGACGACTTCAATAAAGCTCTCATAGTTTCAGAACTAGGTTAACTGTTTCTCACAACTGTGTATGCCACTAACTTTGTACCCATCATAATGTGGTACATGATTATGAAACAGAACAAAGCAAATAACAATCTTTAATTCTTAGACCTGTGAAATAACTTAGGAAATTTAGTCTGTTTTTATCATAACACTCAAGATCCAAGAATCAATGTAAAGCAATGCCTGTCCAACAAAACTCCATTTTTAAAATATGAAAACATGCAAAATCTAAAAATTAAGAATTCTGGCAAAGATAATTTAAATTTAATTCAACCTACAAATTCATTCAAGTTTCCTGACCTCTCAATATAACAAACTTTCACTGCGGACTGATTCCTTATTGCATCATTTGTTCGCCGAAGCAAAAAGAAAATTTAAAACACTCCTGGTTTTCAACACAGAGTTTTATGTGGCCCAGATTGGGCTTGTACTCACTTTAGAACTGTGGATAACCTTTAACTTTTGATCCTATCTCTATCTCCAAAGTGCTGGGATTGTAGGCCTGTGTCAATATCCCCAATTGTGTGTGATGCTGAGGATTAAGCACAGGATTTCTTGCAGGCTGTGCAAGCACTCTGCCAACTGAGCTTCATCCCCAGCCCCAAAATCAGTACCAGGAGAAAAGACTCTGGCAGGAAGAAACATGAACCTAAACAAGTGAGAGAGAATTGATACTATTTGCTACAAAGAACTCACTAGGGGGTCATTGTAAAATGTAGCAAATTTATTATTATTAATGTTTATTTGTGACTAATAATTTAATTTTATAAATGATTAGAATTTGAAATATTATAAATTTACATGTTTGATGGGTTCTCTGGCTTTAAAAAAAATAAAAGTCCCATTTTAGAAAAAAAAAATCTAAGAAAATAGGATATGAATAATTTCTTATTTGAAATAAGATGTACATTCCACACAGTGTCTGTCTGTGAAGAATGAGGCTGGGTACTTATTTTCTAAAGAGAATGTTAATACATTTGGAAAGAAAACTCAATATACAATGAACTATAGGCAGGTTGAGGTCTCTCTGCAATTACTCTTGCTGATGGTCTCTCTATGTGTAAGGACTAGGCAATGATGTAAAGCAAGCCACCAAATAGTCTTTCAATAAATGTGCTTGACAGAATATCTATATACATCAGGATCTGAAACTATGCTAGGGTCTGTACAAACAGAAGTAAAATAAATGGTTATATATATAAAGAAAGAAAGACTAACAAGTAAGCAATAAAGTGTAGTAGATAGTAAGAATAACACAAAGGAACTATACATATACTGTACATATGGTATACAAATACATATGCATACATGTATTGCTATAATATACATGTGCATATGCTATTCATATACTTTTCTAAAAGAAATGCTATAATCTACCTAGAGATGTTTTTAAATTGCTGTGTATACAACTTTATGGTATACTAAATTACAAAAAAATGATAAAATAACAGTTTTTTTAATATTTGGAAGCACCTCAAATTATAATGACTTATGTGTATCTGTAGCTCTTAGGAAACCAAAACTAGCCTAGGCTTTGTAGTGAGGCCATGTATTAAAATCCATAATAATAATAACTACAAAATAGAGACTCATTTGATTTAACCAAACATAAACATTATTATTAATTGTCTATGTGACTGGGCTTAAAAGACACATAGCAATCCATGTCTGTATGTGTTTATAAAGTGTTTCTACAGAGGTTGGGAGAGTGTAGGTGAGCTATTTCATAGGTTTGAGTCCCTAGCTGAATAAAAGGGAAAGAGAAAGTGTTTCTCTTCCTTTAATGTGGAAGCCAGAGCAAAGTCACCAGCTGTCTCAAGCTCCTGCTTCCATAACTTTCCCACCATGATGGACTTCACCCACAAACTGTGAGCTAAAATAGGCTCCTTCCCATTTACCAAGTGTTTTCTCATAGAAACAAAAATTAATACACCAAAACAATAACGAAAAGCCAAATAATAAAGGACCGCGTTGGTCCTAGCAAAGAATGACACACCTATACCTATATGCAATTACATAAAAAAGAGAATTATGTAATAAAAAGACCAAATGGCAGAGTCTATGTACCTGAAAAGGCTAGAGGATGCCATTGAATCTATGGAACTAAGCCTGTCTGATGTGGATTCTGGGAACTGAACTCAAGTCCTCTAGATGAAACGTGAACACTCTTAACCACTGTCAGCACTCTAGCCCTTATATTATTTTTCTTCAACACAAAGAATATCTACTACCTAGTTGAGAGCATATAACTACCAGAAGGACTTACTAATCAGTGGTTAATAAGTATTATCTTAATTTTCCTCACAATAAAACATCGGGATCACTTATTTCTATGGTTTCTTCTAATTCTAAAATTGCACACCCATTATTTCATTGGCAGCCCCAATGATTCTCTCATTTGAAAAGATGACACATGTACCCTAGGTCATAAAACAGGGACCTTGTGTGAAATAAAGCTCAGGCAACTGAAGGGTCCAGATTATGGACATAAAAAGAGTCCATACTTTAATAACGACATTGGGGCCCAGTCTTCTTTGTTGTGTTCATAGATAGATCATCTTACATTGTGTCTCTGTCAGTTCCAGAGTCTTATGGCTTATACAATCCCTAACATCTGTGAGACAGAAATACCCTATCTCCTTCAGAATGCAAAATCCCATGAAGAGATTCTAATTGTCTTTTCCCTGGCTCAATAATTTTTCATTGAGGTTTGCAACTCCAATTTCCCATGACCCCATAATGGGTACCCCCCTTTTCCTTGTGTGCATGTGTGTATTATCAGTGAGCAGCTAAGAAGGGCTGTTTTTTTTTTTCCTCTGAGCATGAATACAATCTTTATCTATTCAAATTTCAATCCTTTCCTTAACAGCTCATCAGAAAAAAAATGGATGAATCTTGTGGAGTCATACACATACACACACACATACATACATACACACACACAAAAATAGGGTCAATATTTGAAAGGAATGTTCATGTAAAAAGTACTGCAGGTGCAGGTGGAGGAGGGGTAAACTGAAGTGTGCAGTGAGCAGAGAATAAGAACAGCAGTATTTTTCGCTGACATAGATGGAGTCACAGAAGTTTCAAGACTATGAACTTCTCCTCCATTCTGTAAACTGGGCTCTAGAAATGTGTCTTGCCAAGAAAATCCAACCTCAAAATATTTATTTTCTCACTACTTATAAATACCAAATGATATCTAAATTTACAAATTCTGAATTAATGAAAATAAATAAAAGATTAATATTGTTAGCAAGAAAATTTAACACATATGCAGCAGGGTAAGTAATACTTCTTAAGAGCTTTAAGACCTACCATATTTTATAAATGATTTATAGTGATGTTTGTTATAAATACATACATGTTTGCAGCTGTTAGGAGCAGTAACATTATGAATGGTGCAACTAACAGAAAACATAGCCTACAATCATTTAAAGCTCATCCCTTGTCTCTTATAATGAAAGGCTTTAAGACACATGTACTGCTGTGTGGTGACTCACCTGTAAATGACCCAGTCTCTATTAGTTACCACTTTTAAAGCCATATTGTTGGCATGAAAAATAGATTAGGTTGCATAAATGGTGGGTAGAAAAGATGCTTTTTTTTAATATAATGTTTTTGGTTCTTACAGAGAAGGTTTGGCCAGTCTTGTTAAGCACCCACAAATCAGACATGTGCCAACAGAGCATACAATGATTTGGTGAGAATTAAGAATCATTGTATTCCACAACATAAAAATAGAAGTTTTTAAAGGTGACTTTCTTTTTCAATCACATAATATTTTTTCCTTATCTATCTTCATTGTGGAGTTCTGCCTAAACGAACAATCTGATACAAGATGACCTTCCCGAAGGCTTTCCCAGTCATGTCTCCTTCGTCTTATGACAGTCTCTCTACAAACGTGCTTCAAAATGTAGAAACAGATCAACCTTTGAGTCACAGTTGGAAAAATCATGTGTCTTTATCAAGTTAGATGCATGTGAATGCAGTTGCCTGTACAGGATATAAGAGAGCATTGGATTTCCTGGAGATAAAGTTGCAGGCAGTTGGGAGACTCCTGACATGGGTGCTAGAAACTGAAAAAAGATCTTTTTCAAGAACATCACACATTCATGATCACTGAGCAATCTCTCCAGATTCTTTAAGTCACATTGTGAAATGGCTGCTATTACGATTTGGATCTTAATGTTCCTCCAAAAGATAAATGCTGAAATCTTGGTGTCAGCACTAATGGGAGACAGCAGAAGCTTTGATAGGTGGACATTTGTGAAAGGAATTAAGCCTACAAGTTAAGTCATACACTGGCGTGTGTGTCCTTGAAGAGAATATTGGAAAACTGGTCCCTTCCTTTCCTTTAGTGTCCATTATCCATGAGACAAATAGCTGTGTCCCATCATTGCATTCTTGTCTATGATCTTCCACCTATCACAGGCACAAAGCAATGGCTGAAGTGACTGTGGATATGAACTTCAGTAATCACAAGAATTAACTTTTACCATCTTTCCATTACCTCAGGCACTTTGTCACAGCAGTAGGAAGCTATAGTAGTTTCTCTGGTTATGATCTTTTGAGTTTAAGGACTGTTCTTAAAAATGGAGGGTGCTTCCATTTAGAACAAAAAGCTTTCAATTTATCTGACTTGTAAAACATTTCTTCAGATATTAGAGCTGAAATATTAGTTCACATATAATTTAGAACGTAAGCAATCATCCCCATCTCCCCACCCATAATACACACAATAACTTGATGGCTTTTTCTGGGGGGGGGGTGGAGCAACCTTATCTTTGCTTTGAATAGCTTTTGTCATATTTTCAGGTATTGCTATGCTTATATGCCTTGAAACTTAGCTACATGAGCTGAGTCTCCCATTCACATTGAAACATCCATAATCCCAACAATTGCCCTATGGGGTAAAATACTGGCTGTTTCTTTTAATCATACATTTTAGAGCATAGAAACATAGAATGAGCCTGCAGAATATGTACCTTCAGCATTCACTGGCATCCAGGGAAAGTTTGTGCCATGCTGTGAATAACGTAAGTGCCAAATCATTCCAGATCATTGATTTTACAATAGGAAATAGTGGCTTATAAAATTGAAATGTATATTTTTATTAATCATGGTTTTCTAGAGAAAAAGAACTGATAAAATGTAAATATAGGATATGTTTAATATTGTGGCTTACAGGCTGTGATCCAATTATTTCAATAATGACTGTCTCCTGATGGAAAGCCCCCAAATTTAACATTTATCAGTCCATGAAAATACATGTCTCAGCTGATGTTCCACACATGCCAGTATCCCAAAGAAATAGACTCCACTGCCAGTGAATGACTGGACTTGCCAGCTAGAGGGAGGGCAAGTAGGCAAAGAGTGAGAGCCTCCTTCCTTCATGTCATTTACGTAGGCTGTTAGTAGAAGGTGTGGGCCAGATTTAAGGTGGGTCTTCCCACCTCAAATAATCCAATCAAAAAAAACTTTTCACAGGTGTACCTAGTACCTTTGGTTTTAGTTAATTCCAGATGTGGTGAAGTCAACAAGCAAGAATAGCATGACAATATCTTAAAACCTGACTCACTGTTGCAGATCACATGTAGAAAGTGCTGTAATATCTTTTTCCTTATCTAGGCGAGGGCTATGTCCCCCACTTGAGTCTGGGAGAAAACAGTCACTGCCTCTGTCCACAGACTAGTGAGCTTCTGAGCCTAAATTAAAGTGTGTCACATGTTACTCTCCTTCTCATGGGAAGATTTCTCTTAGAAACAGGTCCATACCAGAAAAAAAACAAAAAAAACCCAAAAAAACCCTTAAAGCCATTGCTCTTAGAACAGGCAATTGGAACCTCTTGATGCTTCATTCTGCTTATTAAACTTTATTATCTACCCTCAAAAACCACATTTTAGCAGAGTACCAAGGAAAGTGTACATACATATTTTTCTCTGAATTGTAATCCAAAACATCAATATATTTGATAACAGTATAGTAAATTGCATATACACAAACACACACATACACACACACACACACACACACACACACACACACACACTTAGACCTAAAAAAATGTTAACTGAATACTTCCAATAAAGGAACCATTTTTTAAAATGGGATTGAGGCCTGATGATTGCTCATGGACTTTATTGAGAAACATGGAGTATCTTTCCCCCAAGAGCCCCAGGATTCAGAACAATCCCTTTTTCACCTTAAAAGATTTAACCATTTTGAATAGACAAATAATGCTCTAATTTGGTGTTTATGGTGTTTACAATATGAAATGATCTTTCCTTCAGAATAAAGAGCAGATTAGGATGCTACAGTGCAGACTGTGGATCTTGGTAATAATATCTTCCACTCTTAAGTCTTCTCAGAACAATAAAATATATAGGGCTGGGATGTATTCTGTGGCAGAATGCTTTTCTAGCTTGTACAAGACCCTGGGTTTTATTCCCATCCCTTCCAAAGAAAGATTAAGACAAAAATCGTGGATATTATATTCTTAATAAGAATATTTGTTAGCTAGACTTTTGTTCTTCCAAAATTTACTGTGATCAATTTGAGTAGCAAGTATAATGATTTCTCTTCTGGAAGCCTCAGTTCTGTCCTAATAAACACATGCACATTCATACATGCACTTACACAATACACACATACATAAAAACACATATCCGAGCATACATATACACACATTGCACTCACACTCAGGAAAAGAATGGCACTGATATGGTGTATCCTCATGGATATCATTGCACATTTATCACTGTAAACCCCTCAAGGATTATTAGTGCCCAGGCCCCCCCTCCTAAGGATCTCCAACTGATAGATTCCACCCACAAAATACTCTAAATCTCCTAACAACTGGACCAAGTCCTTGCTCTATACCAGTTTTTTGTTCTCACCTGTCTTCCACAAAAGTTCTGCTGTCAGGTACTGAGTCTCTCCCCTGGCTTAGCCAGGCTAAGCCTATAGCCCTCATTGAGTGTGGTGATAATCTACTCACTGGTTTGGTCCCCCCTCTTTCAACCTGAGTCCTAGGGATGCCTTCCCCTCTCTCATTCATGGCAACAAGGTATTCCATAATCTCTTATTCCCCCTTGGGATGGCTCTTAGAAAACCTCCAGCCTCTGCACCTGACACCTTGAAGGGCCCTGAATTTAATCACGTTACAATCAAATTGGGCATCAATACTCCTTACATAATCAATCCAAAGAGCCATCTAATGGCATCCAGGATCTGAATATTATTTAGAACCTTTATAAATACTGCAAGCAACACAAGTACTTCCAGTGATCAGGGAAACTGAAATATTTCCCCATTTTCTATTGTTCTGCTCTGAGAAAACCATGTCTGTTTATGTCTGGTCACCTGCACCCCACCCCACAGAGTAATGTCCTGTCTTTTAAGTTAGCATTGATAGATCTGTAAGTTTGCTGCCTGGAGTCTGACCTAGCAGAAAGGGAGAGAGCAAGGGAGTAGGGCAGCTGCAAAGTGCACACATCCTGCACACACTTCTCACTGGCTGGAAAAGCATCTCTCAGCTCCCTCCTGAAATGTCCTCTGTCTATAGCCAGTGCTCAAAAATTTCCTGTCACTTAGGCTTCTTTGTTCTCAGCTTCCTGGATTTAGTTTTATAGAGATTCGAGTGTTTTTTAGATATGAGTGGCATTAGACTGCTGTTTTGTGCTGTCCCACTTCAATTAAAAGCTGGCTCTGCAGTTGGATATGGTTCCTTCTCCTCTAGAGCCAAGCAGGCTCATTTAGTTTCTTCCAAAATCTCTGTCCCATATCAAGTGGGGCCCCTAACTATGTGACAGAGAAAAGAGACCAAAACAAAATAGTGACAGACTATTCACAATGAGGATTAATGCTATTCTTCTCACATTCTTAGTTTGGTTTAATGCTCTAAAAGTTTTGCTAAGGCATAAATCTTCCCTCAATATTTATAAGCATGTTAGATGTAATTAAAAACAAGTAAAATCTGTAACTTTGTTATACCGATGTCAAGAGACTCTCAAAGACCACCAGGGAGCTGAATTCCAGTGCAAACACAGGATGGTCAGTTTATTCGTTTGGACAGGTTCAAACAAGCCCAGGCCAAAGTCCTTTGTTCACACAGAAGAAGAAATCCAGCCCTGAGCTCAGAGGTGAGAGGATTTTAAAAGAAAAAGATATGTAAGTGGGGTGTTACACATTTTGGAACTTCATGATTGGGTAAAGGGGTAAGGGTAAAATAATTCTTGGAAACTTGGTTAAACTTTTGTCATAGACCTAAGTTCTGAATTTACTGGCTTAACTTTCTATGCAAAACCTGGTTTGGAATCTATTGGCTGTTAGACACATTTCTGAGATTTTTTTCCTAGATTATTCTTAGACCTGGACCCTGCCATCAGGCACTAAATGGTTTTTCCCTGAAATAAAGTTTTTTTTTAAATTTCCCCCTTTAGTTCTCTACAGGACTGATTCCAAGGCCCCAGTCTCAGCAGGTAAAATCATCTGTAGGAGCCACACTACCACTTTGAGGGGGGTTGTCTGGGTCATTCAAAGCTTTCCATACTTCACTCCAGAAATCTTTCTTGAGTGTCAAGGGGTCCACTAGTGTGGCCTAGGAATTGTGAGTCCAGGTGGCTATACCATCAACCTTAATGGCTGTGGGTGTGGTCAGCAAAACAAAGCAGGGCCTTGTCCACATGGGTTCCAACGACCCTAGGTGATGTCTCCTAACATAGACCCAGCCCCCTGGATGAAACCTGTGGTCTTCAGAGGGAGCACCAGATTTATAGAGAGCCCCAAACTTGGGCCACATTTCCTTGTGGGTCCACTGGATATAGCATCACAAATAACTTGATCATCTAGTTCTGCCAGCAAATTTGCCTAGAGGTTGAGGGTGATGGGGAAGGGAATGCCAAATATAATTTCAAATGGGGTTAGCCTCATCTGATATGGGGAGTTCCTGGTCCTATATAAGGCACAAAAGGGGGGGGGAGGGGAGCCACCCAGTCTGTGCCAGTCACCAAGGCCAATTTAGTTAGCATCTCTTTTAGAATATGGTTCATCCTTTCTACCTGCTCTGAACTCTGGGGTCTGTATGCACAATGCAACTTCCAATCATTCCCCCAGAAAAGTGGCTAAACTCTGACTTACCTGGGACACAAAAGCCAGCCCATTATCTGACCCTATCATGGTTGGGAATACATACCTGTACAGGATGTCTTCTTGGCCAACACTTGTTCCATTTCATATTTGGTGGGAAATGCTCTGTCCATCCTGAAAAAGTGTCTAAAAAGACTAGCTGATACCTGTAACCACACTTGCCAGGTTTTATCTCAGTGAAGTCTACTTCCCAGTAGGCTCCGGCCTTTCCCCAAGGGTTTTCAAGGTTAGCAACAGCATTGGTGAGCTGACAAGCTTTGCAGTTGGTGACAATGTTTACAATAAAGTCCTGCATTCTCTGTGCTCCAATATGAGGGGATATTGGATCTTGGTAAGCATTCTCTTTCCTAGATGCTCAGACAAGATGATTTTACTGTCTGCAGCTCTCTACCACCTGTCTATGCACTGGGTCATGGGGAGGGTCCTGATCCAGGAAAGATCTTCCTTAGTATACCCAGGACTCTCTAGTAGACTAGTTATGCTGGGGTTCACCAACACATGTGTAAATGCTACATCAGTCTGGAATTCCATGTGCTGGATGATTTTTGTCTGGCAGACTGTTGCCCTTGGGGAACAGGTCCATCCCCTTTCTGGTGATTTGGGCAATGGACAATTGACAGTTTCTTGGGAAACCATAGAGCTTTAAGGAGGGCCATGATCTCATCTTTATTTTTGATATTTTTTCCTTCTGCAGTCAACAGTCCCCTTTCTTTGTATGTTTTCCCATGTATATGTGCCATGGCAAAAGCCCTCCAGCTGTCAGTGTAGATATCAACCTTGCCCCAGTTCTAAGGCCTTAGTTAGGACTATCAGCTCTGCCAGTTGGGCAGATGTCTCAGGTGGCATCGACTCTGCAGTGGCAACTTCTGCTCCTACAACCTTTGATTATCCTGCAGAAAACTGCAACCATCAGTATACCAAGGTAACTTCTGCATCAGGCAATAGAATGTCTCACAAGTCTGGCCTACTGCTGTGCACCACTCCCAGAGCAGTCCTGCAGTGGTGCTTCCAGGTCTGGACTGGGTGGATCAGGCAGTAGAGTAGCCAGATTCAGAGCTGGGGACACCTGGAAGGTTATTCTGGCAGGGTTAATGATTCATTCTGGCTTTGCTCAGCCACCAATCAGGGAGCTTCTTGAGAACTCCTTCAAGTGTGTGTGTTGGGGAGGTTATGATGAGAGTATGTCCCAAGGTCAACTTGTCAGCATCCTTGACCAATTGGACCAAAGCCACTATTATGAAGAGACAAGGTGGCCATCCAAACTCTCTTACCTGTTTGGTGGTAGTAGCTGTGGGAATCCCAAGTACCGTCTCCTTCTTTGCCTCCAAAAGCCACCACTAGCTTTCCTTCAGTATGTACCCCAGGTATGTTACCTGCCACTTGCAGATTTTGGGCCTTCTTGGCTGAGGCACAGTACTCTAGGTCCCCCAGGGTCCACAATAGCTGCTCAATCCCAGTCAGGTTGGTCTCTCACTCTGTAGCCACAGTCAGCAGTACATCAACATACTATAACAGACTGACTTCTGGGTTCTGTGTCTGGTATTCACCCATGGTCCTCATGCAGAGCTTCATCTAAGATGGCAGAGGAGTTTTTGAATCCAAAAGCGTCTCTTAGTCTTTTCATCCTCCTCTCCAGGTACCAGACATCACAGTTGCCCCCAACATCCTTCCAGTTTTGCAGCAGCAGCCAGCAGTATGTTAGCAAGGTACTGATTCCCATGACACTTTCTTTTAATTTCTTTTTCCTCTGCACTAACTCTTTCATTATATACTTTCTCAACCACCTTTACAAAATCTCCAGTATTCTCATTGAAAGTCAAGGTCACTGCAGGGGCATTTTCCTGGGCCCCAGGATCAGAGGGTGTATACCACCTAGAGGCCTCCTGTAGGTGTCCCTGGTATGCCTCTGGGCCTCCATCTAATCTCTGTCCTACAGTGCAGACCCTACTCAAATTCTCAGGCCATCTTGCGGTCACCTTGAAATCCACCAATAGAGTCTGATGATAAACCAGGAGACTCACCTTATCTTCAGACACATTACAATCCCACACCAGGCAAATTAGGGGAAGCCCACATCTGAGAGAGCCTGGTAGGCTGTAGGCTCTCCTGTGAGGCTCCAAATCAGCTTTCCCATCTCAGTAAGGGGGTCAGAAGATTTCATCCTCTGTGCTGCCTCCCTGAAGGACCTCCGACCTAGCAGCCAAAGGGGTCTTGGAGAGTAATCCCCTCTCTGCAGCTGCCAGGACCTTAACCTGTTGGGGCAAAAATCATTTAGTCCAAGAAGGGGGTCCTATACTAAGTCTCTCCAGACCACTATGTAGGGCACTTGGTCATTGAGTGCTGGTCATTCTGACCTGCAAAGGTGGCGAGTTTAGACATTTTAACCACTACTGAAAGATTATGAGCATGTCATTAACATCTCAGTAATGAGTAAGTCCAGAGGGAAAGAAGTTGCCTGTCTCGTGGCATTCATCACAATCAAAAACACAGATACAGAAAAACACAGACACCACAGAAGACTGAGGGCATTTACATCTAGGTAATGAGTTAAGAATAAGTCCAGAGAGGAAATCGGCTGTCCCATGGTATTCATCACATATATGAGCACTCTGTCCCCACACAGATATGAAGCCCTCCATCCTCAAAATGTGGGGCATTCCATCCCTGCCACTGGGGTCTGAAACATCTTCCAGCCTCTTGTGACTATGATTCTCTAGTATGTTTGCTTTTAACCAGATCTGGTCATGATCACTGATTTGAGTTCACCTCAGAAACAACAATAAATGCAAACAGACACCACTCAGAGATTCAGAGACGGACAGCACTAAGAGACACATATCAGCCAATCAGACCATATGGTTCAGAGCCTGTGGGGGCTGTGGGGGTTCCTGGCCAATGCACCAAATGTTGTACCTATGTTAAGGGACCCCTAAAGACCACAAGGGAGATGAATTCCAATGCGAACACATAAGGATCAGTTTCTTCTTTTGGACAGGTTCAAATGAACACAGGCTGAAACCCTTTGTTCCCAAACAGCAGAAGAATTTAGCCCCAAGCTCAGGGGTAAGAGAGTTTTAAAGAAAAAGATGCCAAAGTGGGGTGATACATGTCTTGGCATTCCAAGATTGGGTAACGGGTATGGAGTAGAGGAATTCTTGGAAACTATTAGCTAAATTTCAGCACAAACCCAAGTTTTGAATCTATTGGCTGTCAGGCACATTCCTGAGATTTGTCCTAGACTCTTCTTAGACCTGGGCCCTTCCCTCAGGCCTAAATGGTCTTTCCCTGAAATAAAGTTTTGTAAAGGTAAATCTATGCCTTCACAACTTAAATCTCAACACTGGAGTTGATACATAAGTAATCTGAAAGGAAACATGTAGCTTGTGTCATGTATCAATTGTCCCCTCATCAGGATGGAGGCAGCCACATGACTGAGAACCATCTTTGCTAGCATTGGAAAAGACAGATTTTTAAACATGTGATGTCACTCCATCTTGATTAAAAGTGATGACTTGGCATAAGCCTACCAAGGAAAAACAACTCCTCTTTTATCTACGAAGCCCAAACCAGAAGATTCCTCCACTAGTTTCTGTTATGCTAAACAAGCCTCTCTCTTATAGATCTCAACTATAGTGCCTTATTTTCCCCTTCATTCTCTTTGGTTTCTCCTTTTTCCTCCTCAGCGGTAGGCTGTCCCAAATAAACACTCTAAGTTGTCCATTTTATGCCTGTTGGCAGCCCCTAGACCTCTCATTACTCAATCCCACTCTGGCATGACACCCCCCCCCCCCTTACCTCATCCTATCCATCATAAACCAGGTTAAGTTCTCCCTTTTCAGAAGGTTCCTTGGGTTGATGGCTTGGTCAGTGTATACTTTTTCATTAAATGAATCCTCTCAAATAGAAATGAGATTGGGATATTTCTTAGGGTTTCAGTTGCTGTTAAGAGACACCATGATCATGACAACTGTTATAAAGAGAAAATTTTAAATGAGAATGGTTTACATATTCAGAAGTTCAGTTCTTTATCATGATGGCGGGACATGGCAGCATGATGGTAGACATAGAGGTAGACTAGAGAAGGAACTGATAATTCTATATCTTGATTCACAAGTAATAGGAGCGACCGCCACATTGGGTGTTGCTCGTGCATACATGAGACCTCAAAGCTCATCTCCACAAAGGCACACTTCCCCTAACAAGGCCACACCTCTAACTAATGCCACTCCATATGAGCCAAATATTGAAATACATGAATAAATGGTGGCCATTTCTATTCAAACCACCAGATTCTACTCCTTGGCCCCGATAGGCTTATAGCTGTAATATAATGCAGAAATACATCCAGTCCAACTTCAAAAGTCACCATAGTCTATATCAGTCTCAAACTTGTTTAAAAGTCCAAAGTCTCCTTTGAGATACATGTAATTCTTATATATCATCCCCTGTAAAATAAAAATGAAAAGACAGATCATATACTTCCAACATATTATAGCACAGGATATATAAAACCATTCAAAAGCATAGAGAAGGGAGCATAGTGAGGCAATATTGGGCTAAAGCAAGATAAAAACTCAGTTGGGTGCACTCCAAACGCAGTACCTCTGTCTGATACTAAAGCATTCTTCAGATTTCTATCTCTTTTCAACTTTGTTGACTTCAACACACTTCTTTATCTAAGGCTGGTTCCACTCCCGCTAATAGCTCTCCTCAGCAGGTATCTCACAGCTCTAGCATCTCTAATATCTTAGATTTTCCAAGGTAATCTAGATTTCATTTTCATAGCTTCACACAATGACCTCACTAGATCTCCATTCAGGGACACCCTTGCCTTACCTCAGAATCCTTTTTAGGCATGGAGAGAGATTCCACTACTCTTTAATTTTATCCTTGTCTCTGAAACCAGAACCATATGAATGAAGCTGGCAAGTTCTGCTGCTTGCTAAGGCTTGAACATGGCTTTCTCATTCAATTACATCTTTATCAGCTTTCTAATTTTTATGGTTTCCCTCACTCTCTAAGCTTGACTGTTCTGGAACTTGCTCTGTAGACCAGGCTAGCCTCATTTCAGAGATCCAGCAGTCTTTTCCCCCCCAAGCACTAAGATTAAATTATGTACCACCACCACCACACTCAGCCCTATTTTTTTCTTTTAATTTATTTTCACAAGTTGGAAGTTTATTTGGACGGGAGGTCATTACTCCTTTTATCTCCCTTTTCTAAAACACCAGATTTAACATTAATCTACTTCCTTGTACTCTGTTTCTTCTAAAAATGTTCTATATTTTGTACTTTTTTCTTTCTCAGATTGCTACTTTTCATAATAAATCTTTGTTATAACTACCACTAAGAACCATATAACATGTCTATACTAGGCTGTTTAGAGATTTCTTCTATCAGTGGAGTTAATTCAGACCTCTTCACTTTAGCCTGAGGGAGACTTTTTAGATAAGGGCAAAAAGTGGCCATGTTCTTCACCAAAATATCACAAGACTGGTCTCTAGACCACATACTAACATGTTTTTTCTAACACCTCTTGAGTGAGCCCCCAAAGTTCAAATCACCCTCAGCACCACTATCTTCTATGTTCCTACTAGTGTGCCCCATTAAGAAGCATTTAAAGCATTCCACTACTTTTTAAACCCAAAATGCCAAAGTCCAAATTTCTCTAAAGAAAAGCATGGTAAGCCTACCACAGAAATATCCCAGTCCTTGGTGCCAAATTTATCTTTGTTTGGGTTCTTATTGTTTTGAAGAGATACAATAGTCACAGCAACCCTTATGAAGAGAAATGTTTATTGGTGTTGACTTATAGTTTCAGAAGCTTAGTCCATTATTATCATATGGGACGTAACAGTATACAAGCAGGCATGGTGCTGGAGAAAGAAGTAAATATTCTATATCTTGATTCAAGGGCAACAGAAAGATAGACAATATACTGGGCATAGCTGGAGCATATATTAGACCTCAAAACCAGCCTGCATAGTGACACACTTCCTTCAGTAAAGCCACATCTACTCCAACAAAGCCACAACTCCTAATAGTGCCACTTCCAATGGGCCAGGCATTCAAAAACTTAGTGTATGGGAACCATTCCTATTTAAACCACCACAGAGTACTACACTGCTAATTCTTCTACCTTTATTAAGTAATTACAGTATATTACCCAAACTTACAAAGTTATCTTCCATGATGTTTGTATGACTCTCTATAATAATCTTTCCTCTGGGGAGTGGATGTGAGTCTGGGACCAGTCTACAGTACATGCAGATACTATTGACCCAGCCTCAGGCAATCCCTGATCAGAACCTTAAACAGAATTATAATACTTGAGGGGACATCTTTACTATGGGTTAATTTATTACTTGCCTTCTGGGTGGCCTCTGCAAGGCTACTTTTAAAGTATTCAATGATTTTTAAAAAAAAAATTCAAGAGGTCATCCAGGACAAATGAACAAAAGGAAAACGGTCTCAATTTCTAGACCACCTCATAAAGGCCCTTTTAAAATAAAACAATCTGAATCCTGAGACCCCAATGGGAAACTACTTCTAACCCCCTCCCCATGTATCTAGAATATTTTAGAGTTCTTTCCTTTGTTAAACTTTATTAGTTTTTATTTAAAAGTCTTTTAAAATGTATCTACCACTGTTACCCCTCCCTCCTGTCTTCCCAGTCATCCCTCAGCTTCTACCCAGCCTATCCTCCATGCTTTTTTGGCAGAGTAAGGACTCCCAGGGTGAGTTAATGCAGTCTACCATATGCACTTGAGGTAGGACCAAGTTTCTAGATGGCCTACTTCTTCCAAAATTTCTCTGCTTTAGGGCCCAACTTATACATTTAGAGAAAGGACTACACATGCAGAAGTCTTAGCTGTGGTCTTCAAGGTCACATGGGAGAGATTAGAAAGCCCGAAAACAAAAAAAGTCCTTTGATCAGCAATATCATCTTCCCAAAAGTCCCTGGCCTCCCACAACCCAGGAACCTCCAGGTCCCACTTTCAACTATGGTCAGGAGGGTCACTTGTCCCAGACATGTCTAAACCCTCATAATCTACCTGGACCATAGCCAAGGTGCCATCAAAAATGGCATTGGGGTGTTCACTGCCCTCATGTCCCTCACAGCTTGAGAATATTAAGCCCAGATTGCCTTTCAGCTGACTTCCTAAATCTGACCATGAATGACTAAAGTACCCTAGGCTCCCTTGGTCTAACTACTGCCATCTCTGACAGGAGGCCTTGGTCCTGACATAGTTTGAGGGATTCACCTTTCCTTTCTGGGGTACAGGAACAGCTTTACAAGTCTCGGCAAAACCCAACCATATTGATAGACCTTATGGGACATTCCCCTTACCCACTCATTTCTAGTGGTACCAAACTGTCATGTACCCTTGCTGGAAGAGAACTCCTAGTCAAAATGAAAGTCTCTATTCTTTTGCTCCTTCTATCTTATTGAGTCTAGATTTGCTGATTATTCCCCTCCTCCTTTTCCAAATAGAACTTTTTCCTTGCTATCCTTCCAAGTGAATCCCCAAGTGCAGAACACATGAAAGCCCTCTAAAGCCGAACATAATCTTTCTCTCATCATCCAACCACAAAATGCTTTTACTCAAATTTAGGGCTAAATTTAGCAAGACACTGACCACCTACCTGGTCCTGGTGGTTTGGAAGGTTTTGTCTGTATATACATACAGAAGGGGCTGTATTGTCTGGTGTATCTGTAAGTCTTGTGGCAAACTTAACAGTTGAAACAGAAATAGATCAGGTTCAGTTGGATATATGACTGATGGCAGCCACTGAATATTTTGTTTCTGACTAGTGTTTGAGTTTGTGAGCTTTCTGTGTTGTGTTTTTATCGATCTTGCTTTTTCTTTCTCTGGTATTACCACCTTCCAGCCACTGTTGCTGACATTGCTGCTATACGGCCTTGATGGCCAGAGTTCAGGATTTATCTCTGAACTTTCTGGTCACTGGATTGAGTTCACAAAAGACAAAATTTAAAAACAATGCTTACATAATAATGCATTAAAACTGTACCTCCATGCATTTATATACAACAATGTGTCTCTGGCTGAAGCAGCTCTAAATCTGATTGTCAAAAGTCAGTTTAGTTCCTTAAAACTTCCATATCCATCTCTCCCTCCCTGGGCCTTACTCCTTATACCTGTTTTCTTTATGACCAAAAGGAAAATTACTGTAAAAAGTTGCTAGAAACTTAAAGAGGTTACCCATATTGGTAATGCAAATACCATGCAACAAATCTGGGCCATTTTAATTGCATTTCAGCTACTGAATAACACTCTGCATGGCCACTTTGGAGAGGGCTGGTTATGTGTTCCTCCTGGGTCAAACTTATGACTGCCATTTGTAACCTTGCCCATTGTCTTACTATACGCTCCTACTTTTACTCTTGTTAATTGTTCTAAATCAAATATCACACAGCCACCCCTTAATTCTCCCACTTCACTCTCTTTAGTAGCACACACAGACTGCTCCAACTCCTCAGCAACATAATTTCTGGGCCCACTCAATTCCAAAGACTGAAATAATACCTTAACTCTTAGTACTACCTCCTAGGTCTATATTCCAACCATTCACAATTATCTGTGGAACCTGTTGGGTGGTTTGAGACTCTTACCCTGGTATTTTTTTTTTCCAAAACTAGGGGTGGTATCTGGTAAGAGCCCTTGCCAACTCAATATGACAAATGAGTGATTTGGATCCTACCTTTTCTCACAGTCCTGGATAGAAACCCTGGCACTGCCAATAGAGTGGCAGGGACAACTATTTCTTTAGCTATTTACCTCAGTTTTCATCTAAATTTATCCATGATCTCCAACAGGTAGCTCAAACCATACTTGCCTTCCAGGGCCAAATAGACTCAAAATTTGACAACTCAAGATGGATGGATCTCCAAAAACAGAAGAAACAGCTCTGTATCACTGGCTGATGGCTCATTGACAGTCTAATATGCTAATGGATATTACCCTTTCTTCTCCTTTCCTTAATTCTACTAGTTGAACCTTGCCTTATAAACTACTTCTCTAGGTTTCTTTAACAACAGATCCAAAAATTCTCTAACCAGACTTTTAATCAGTTTTTATTATAGGATTACTGGCCCTTAACTTCAGAGGCAAAGGCTGGTGACTTCTGGTTACAACCTGACCAGTGAAGGTCAAGTTCATCCCAAGGATTTTGTTGCTTCATTTAGTAGGAAGTAGTCTAGAAATAACTTTGCCCCCATTTTGAGCCTCTGTTTATCATTAGGAAACAGAAAACGTCTAAATATAAGCCCCTGGAGGAGTGTGTGTGGTTAGGAACCTCCCTTGAGGACCTTCAACTTCCAGGATCTACCCACAAAACATTCTTACTGCCCTAATGACTATACCCAGGCCCTGCCTTACAAAGTAAAAAGACAAAACTTGGGACTTAAAATTCCACCAGTCTCTGAGCTAACCTCAAGCTCTGCACTTGAAAGTCTACCAGTCCCCACCCTGGAAATCTCCATCCTGGAAATCTCTGACCCCCAAAACACTATGTAAACCTCTTCTTATGAATTCTTTGCTGCTTTTCACTGAAGCAGATGTAACCACCCTCCAGGGTTTTTCCATCCCAATAAATATCATGTGAGATATTCATTGTGTGTTAAAACTTTGTTATATTCCTGGGCTCACAATTGTCAGAATACCATTTTCTTCAGAGCTGTAACACTCACAACCATGATTAATGACTGGCACAGCAATTGTCTCTGCCTTATAAATTGCCTTGGTCATGATATGTCTTCACATTAATAGACTAAGATTCCTGTCTTCTGGAAAGAATGTGAAACATCAGAATTAGAAAAACTTTGAAATAACCCATATCTTTCCTTACAAAGATAAACATAGAATTACATACTGTACAGAAACAGTGTTCCTAGATATTTACCTAACTGGTTAGAAAACATGTCTACAAAGAAATCTGACCATATCAGACTGATTCAGTTATGCTAAGTTATCCATAACATTTTTCAACAAATGTGTTAACTGTGTATCACTGTTGTTAAATTCTGTTCAGTGAAAACAAAAAAAAAAAATGCCCTATAAAATACATGAATGAACTTTAAGTAAAAGAAGCCAGTCTTGAAAGACTATGAGCTGCATGATTCCAATGTCACAGTAGTCTGAAAAAGTAAAACTAAGGTGGTAATAAAAAGACCTCTGCTAACCATAAGTTCAGAAAGAGGAGTTCATAGCTGACATACAAGAGTTCTAAGGCAGTGAAATGGCATGACTCAGTAGATCTATGACATGACACAGGCATATTGGAACCGAGTAGTCAAAAGGACAAGTGTAACATTCCAGTTATCCTGGGACATCTTATAGCACAGAAATAAAAGATTAGATAGAAATTAAATTTAAAAAAATTCTGGAAAATATCAGTGAGGGCATGACTTATCTGAAAGATAAATCACAATAAAGAGAATAATATGAGCAGCAAAATAAATATAAGTACATTCTAGTATAAATGTATCACTGAATACATAAATAAATTGACAAATTAATTCTAAATATTTTATATAACGGTTGTCTCCTCTTCATGAAGTATCCATAACTTTCCAGTTTGTTATGTGGGCTGTGCATAATAATTGTGTTTCCAAGAGTACAATATGAAAAGAAGAGGAATTTTCAACATCGAGACTTGACACTCTCAGATGCCTAAGGCTGACATAAAGACTGATGAGTAATATTTGTGATGTATTATTCTCTTGGCCTGATAGGATGAAAAGCATTTGTTTCCCTCTCTTAACAATGGTTAATCAAGTTTTCATGACGCTATATTAGAAAACATATTTCAATGAAGAACACTATATAAAGTACCCAAATAATATTTCTTAAAAATTCCAAGATCATCAAGTATAATAGAAGACTTCGGCATCATAACTTTCATTTGGCTGTGGTAAAGAGTACCCTGAGGACACATGAGAGCTTTTTTTGAATTCTTGCTTGATGTTTTCTGCATTGAAAATTCAGTAGTAGACCCCTGATAGCCATAATAAAAGCACAAAGAAACTTTCTGGCTAGATATTTGACTGGATATATTTACTCTTAAAAGTAATACCAAACTTTCTCTCCTGTCAAAAACATGTTGTGAAATAATATGGGAATTTAGAAATTCAGAATACACATGGCATATGAAACAGTCATCTTGGTTTTTATTTCATTTTTATTTTTTACAAGCAACAGAGGGGTCCTGACAGCAGGTACTGGTTTAGATGTCAATGACACTGGAATCTTCTATTTTTACAGAGAAACACTTGATGCCATTCCTGGTGACTGCCACTCAAGATTAGTTCTGAGCTTTGGGTAACTGTGTAAGAAGCAAAAACAAATGATTTTCTTACAGAACATGAGCAAGTGATTTTTGTATGATCAGAAACCTATGGAAACTCCTTATTCTGAGAATAATAGAGTTGTTTGTCAGAGAGACAGACCTCCGCATGTCTCTGTAAGGATGGATTCTGTACCATAGTGTTGTGTCATAGACTCATAATATTTGAGGACACTATGTAAGCTTTGGATTGAAATTACACACCAATATCATCATTGTATTTACTATAGTGAGAGCTTCTGTTCATCAGTAGATACTCTTCTGGGATATCTGCAAACATCATAGGCAATAACAATAACTGCTTTTGTTGAAGTACTCTTTGTGCTTGTTATTATTTTAAGTGCTTTTTACATGTTACATATTTAGCTCTAAATGAGGTATTACCATCATTCTCAGTTTATGAAAGATTAATAATGGCTTTAGAGATTAGCAATCTATGAAAATCTATGGGTATATTAAGAAGCATGCCAATTTCACATCTTTAACTTTAGATTAAATGTATTTTCAAAGTTTGAGAAACTCCATCTCAGAAGACAATGATGGTCACGGTTGGAACACCCACCACAAGAATTATGTATTGAGAACAATATTCCCATGACACAGTGCTGGGAAGTGGGCTTTACTGGAGGGTATCAGTTGTATGGTTTCTACTCTCATGAATAAACAGTGGTGATAAAGGTGTACCAGGTTCTGAGTCCTGTGTTTTTTTTTCTTACTTTCTCTTGTTTTTCTCCCATGAGATTATGAAGAAGAGGAATCCTGCCAGATATAGTTTTCTACTTTCTATTCTCAAGCATATTTTATTAATAAATGTATGTATTTTATAACTTACAATATAATCTAGGACATTCTGCCAAAATAATAGTAATGAACCACTGGGAAAAGAAGTCCAGGGAACCTGTAACACTGATTTCTTTCTGGGGCTCACTGTTACTACTGAGAGAGGCTTCTTCCTCTTATGATATAATAATACAGAGGGCAACTGATGGCATGTATGGGGAAGCAGAAGGAAGAGAATACTGAAACCCAGTTGGAAGAGAACACTGAAACCTTCTTTTCCTTGTTTGGGCCTCAGATCAGACATGGTGCTGGTTATTTGTAGGCTAGGTCGTCTCCCCATTTGTCTGAATCTTGTCTGAAAAACTCTCACAGACACATTCAAATGTTTTTCTCACTGATGCTGTATACTTACTAATTCAATCAGTTCGATACTTAAAACTCATCATTAAATTGCATAAATATTAATGACCAATAAAATGAAAATATTCGAAATGCTGTTATTCTTCCACCAACAGTTTTCTATCTCTAGCTCTACATATAAAAGTAAAGAATATGAATGAATTCGTTTTTACATTCAGTAACCCATGAATATACAACATACATGGAAACACAAAATACTCACTGTGGAATTTCATTTGTTTCTACATTTGTTTTAGATACCTATTTGTTATTGTTATTATCATTAATCAGGAACTTGGCATTTTTAGTTTTCTAACTCAAAGCTCTATGGCACCTGGCAGTTAGAAGCCTGAAGGTTAATGCAAATTTCAGCAACACCAAGGTACCATGAGAACAGGTATACACCTCAGTGTTTTTTCTCACATTTACATGATTTACAATAAAGTGTTTTGGCATAAATTTATTTTTTTTAGTAAACCCATGCTCAAACAAATTAAAGAGGTTCCTTTCTGCTTGCTCCCATCAACATTCTGTATCCTGTAGGCATCTTCTTCATTATCAAGGGCCCAATAAATCAATACTTATCCTGTAGTCCAAGAGTAAGCTATTTTTGCTCCTGGAATTAGTATTGGAGGTACACACAAAAAGAGAATAAACAGAACACCTTAAGCAGAATGTACTTTTCAAGTCTTTCCTGACATTTAATATGTAAGAGTAGAATGAAGTTTATATTGAATATCTACAACATTTCCTAGATTTTGAACTCATCTTTTCTTTAATTGGTTTATTGTATTCCCCTCTCCTCCAAGCTCCATCAGTCTACCCTATTCATTCAGAATAAATTATTTTGGCACATATTTTCACTGAATGTGAAATGTACATCATTATCAATTAGAGTTTTATATTTATAAAGTAATTATTACATTAAATCCATTACATAAACCTCAAGTGCAATGCTGGGTGAGTTTTGGTAAATGAATACTCATGTTTGTATGAATGAACAGAAGATCACTATAGCCCTAGAAAATTTTTGGCTTTTGCCAGCCACCACCATTCTCTTGCTAACTCCCCCCTCTCTCAAGATGATCTCTATACCAATTTCCCTCCCAGAAATTACTTTTGCCTATTCTAGGGCTTATTGCACATGGTGTACAATATGTGGCTGTTTTGTTAGAAAGCTATTCAAACTCCATGTACCAGATATTCAATCTTTTTAATTGATAATGGGCATTTCATTCCAGGACTATGAGAGGCCTTAACCTTTTAAAGGATCTATTATTGAGAAATGGTTATAAACTATCTTTTTAAAGATAGTGGACATCTATCTAAGTGCATTTGTTTAGAGCAATTAGAGATAAAGTCACTGAACCAAAGGTGAGAAGAAAAGTTTTTTTTTTTTTAATAGAAAAAAAGGCATCTAGGGACAGGAGAGATGGCTGAACAGTTAAAAGCATGTTCTATACTTGAAGATGACCAAAGATAAGTTTCCAGGCTTAAAACTTCCTGTAACTCCAATTCCAGTGGATCTGATATCCTCCTGCAGCCATCATAGACACTTGAACTCATATATATATATATTTCATAATAAAACTTTTTTAAAGGAAGAAATAATCTATCAAATAAGCAAGTCTTTAATTGCTCCCATAAAATTTTATTCCCTTCTTGTACCAGCAGTCTTATCTTGACAACCCAGATGTTTCTGTAGCTTGCATAGTTCACAGCTTTCTAATAGAGATCTACTCCAAATCAGTGCCAGCGTTATTTCTTCATATTTTATGATTCAAATATGTGATATCTACCACAATGGGGTCTTCCTGTGAAGTTCTAGAGAAACAAAGAACATTGGCAATAGGCTGTGATGATTTTGAATCTATGGAAACTCGTTGGCCAACAAACTCTGGCACTGAGCTTTCTATTTCTAACCTAATTTTAGGCCCATTCCTCAAAATGGAACTTATCCCTTACATTGTCTGGGCCAAGAACCTACCTGTTGCTAGACAGGTTATAGGTCCTAGGACAGAGCCTACTTTTATTATGCTCCTAAATGGACAGAACATTAAACAAACTCATAAAGACTTATCACTATACCCATAAATTTGTGAATCTCCCAGTTATCATCACAGCTACTTCTAGAAGTGACTGATGTCACAAACATGTACACATTCCTTCTTCCCAAGGTTTGGGGTTAATCACAGAAGGTGGGTGAAAAGACTGTAAGAGCCATTTCTGGCTGACAACAAAAAGTGGTGTTTTCTATATATAACAAGTAGTTAACAGATATGAACTCTCAGTGGTTGTGATAGCATGCATAAGATCTGGCTATTTTCAATCCTGAGAAAATCTCACGCTGTAAAGGAGAGGTGGGCATGAAGTACTACCTTTTAGCTGAGACACTGTTAGCAACTGAAAGCTGATGAGAAAGTCAGTTAACTTTGAAAGTATGACCTCTTGTGGGTCACTTATGTTCCCCAAGACATCCCTAAACATAAGAGTATTTGGGCAGTGCTAAGTGTTCTTGATGGGTTTTTTTAAAGGACACAAGTTGGGTGGGTGTGAAAGTAGGGATAGATAAGGGAGGAGCTGAGGGAAGGTTTGATTATGATCAAAATTCATTGTGTAAAATTCTCAAAGAATTTATAAAAAATACGGGAGTGGGGAAAGAACTCGGATGCTAAAGGTCTTACCTTATCATTTGGCCTCCACACGTACAAACACACCTCTACCCATACACATGTGTGTACACAAATACACACACACACACACACACACACACACCCTAAATAATTTAAAAAACTGCATAAAAGTGATCTTTTGCATGACAAAGAAAAAGTTATAAGCAAAATAATATTCATGAACTTAGTGATTTTTTTCACTGTACCATTTGTACAGTGCCAAAATCAAACCCTACCCAAATCAAGACTAAGACAATAGCTCTTTTTTTCATGGAGAATTCTGAACTGTGGTTGGTGTTTGTGTCCATGACTCAAAGTCTTAGTGATCTTGTTATAAAGGAGAGATTTATCTAGGAACTGACAATGATAATTATGTCCCATTTTTATTATAAAGAAATGGTAGGATAATTTATATCAAACAGATTTGTAAATATCAATTAAGCCAATATTAATAGTAATTAAACCAATAATGATTTCAAGGTAGCAGCTAAAAAGTATTCCTGAATCAAAAGTTAAGATGTTGCTTTTGCGTTTGATTTAAAGGAATATGTCTGGGGCCAATTACCTTTCAGAAGGAAACTGTGTAAGCTGTGTAGCCTGAGGGAAAAAGTAAGTTCAGAAACTCATCTCAAAATACTGAGCTATGTCTGGCAATGTCAGACTAGATCTGTCCATCAGATATTTAATAAATTTTCAGTCAAAATTTACACAGATTAAATGGGCTAGAATTCAAAGGGTTTTTGATAAGTTCAAGGCTTTCATTTTGAGCACAAAACATTTCTTAATAACAACATCATCCATGGAATGTCAGTCTTCTTTTATTGAGAAAATCTTCAGAGAAATCTGTTCACTGTCAAAGGCTTAAGTCCATTAAATGATACAAATTATTGTGTGGTAAGAATTTACTTCTAAATTATTTTTTCTTTCAATATACTTCTATGTTGCAGAGTTCTTTGACTAATGCCAGTTATGTCCGAAACAATTTTCTTCTGGAATAAAACTTTTTACTAACTGTTTTGCCATTTCAGCACACCACACTGGTCTGAGCTTTTACTAATCAATTATATTTCATTTCAACATTTGATTGTGTATATGTGAGGACTATTACATGATGTTTGGATATCTTGCTATATGTATATGTGCTGGAGTGATTTCTCTAATCAAGCATATTTGTCATCTCGTTCAGTCACTTCCTTTCTGCCCTTCCCCTCTCTTTTTTTATTACCCTGCTTTTCTCTTCTTTTTCCTTCAGGTAGTCTTCAATGTACAATGACAAATTATGAACCCATGTTGTATGTTACCTCTAGATTTATTCACTTGTCATTTTGACCCTTATCTTCCCTTTCATCATAAATTCCAAGGAGATAAAGCCTTCAGCACATTCAGCTGAAGAAACAATGGTGAGACACATAACATCTGGTAAGGCAGAAGGTTTGCAGAATAGAGGAGTGTGAGAACACCGTTCTGTAACTGTACCAGAGGGTACCATGGGTAACTACTAAAAATGCCAAATTACTGAAGTTGCTATTTCTGGTTTTTCAAATAATTTCTGGGATGAAGGCTAGAAGCACCCTCTAAGTCTTGGCTCCTTTGGGAAGATTTAATTCTTGAGAAACAGAATATTTCAGAGTCTTTAAAGGTCACCCTTCATGATATTCTTTTGTTATTTTATTCTATTATGCCTATGAACTTATCTTAGTCTCTCCCCCCAGAACACAGTACACTGAAAGTATATTCCATTTTTGGAGTTTGCAAATCTCCAGAACTGTTGTAAAAACTTCTTTTCTTAACCATCTTAAAATACAGTGCTCTCTCCTCTCTCTCTCTCTCTCTCTCTCTCTCTCTCTCTCTCTCTCTCTCTCTCTCTCTCTCTCTCTCTCTCTCTCTCTCTCCTTTATAGCACCCTGCCTATAACTCCACAATATGCCTTACTGAGATTCTGATCAGTGTTTTACAAAGGAAGGATCTAATAGGCTACACCCTAATCTGCTCTTCACCAAAGATGAGGCAAATGCTGATGTGGGTTGCTCTCAACCACTGGATTGATGTATGACTGGAAGTGACTTCCACACATTGCCAAATTCTCTGTATGCAGCCCTTTCTCTGAATCCTCTGTACTCCAGGCTGCGGGGTCCTGAGCCTCTTGCTATCCTTTGACCCTTCCTCCCTTTGTAGCCTCTCACCTCTCTGAAATTAGGGCTGCCTTTCAGCTCTTCCGTCAGATCCCGAGTTTCTACATGGAATTCTGATCTTTTCTCTACCTTTCTATTTAAACCCATGTACCTCTACATCAGTGTATTCTGCCCCTAGCTTCTCCCCGACTGTTCTCCTTACTATGACAATTTGGGCTTGAAGTCTTTCACTCTACAGTGGTTTGGTGGATGATTGTGAGATACCAAGACAGCAACTTAAAACTTCATCCTTTACCCTTTCTTAGTTCAGGCCTTAATCTCTTAGATTTAATCTGCAGAAATTTCTCCACTCACTTTCTAAAATGATTCTATAGACACGTCCAGTGTCCACCAAGAGTCAAATTCTGAACTTGTTTTAGAATCCGCATTCTTTGGGATGAATTGCACATATCTTCTGTTAAACACAAGTGAATCCTTATGAGGAAGATGTTCTGCCTGTCTACTGAGGAGACCAACAGCTCTTAGAAAATAAGCGCCTTGGCCATGTTTATGCATGCACAGGCTGTAAGCTACAATCTGGTGAGCCTTCTATGACATCCTTCATCTGTGTCCTTGTGATTTTTCTCAATCTTTCTGTTTCCACCCTCTCTCTCCAACCTGTCTTGGAGCTAAATACTACTCGTGGTATTATTAATGCAATGCTATCCTCTGACTTACCCACAGCTTCTGATCTTATACTTTATAAAGTATAGAGTATAATATGTAAATTTAGATGAACTTTTGTTATATTGCTTTTTACTGTTGCTGTCTTGTTTCTTTGTTTAAAATGGTTTCCCTATGTAGTACAGGCTGGCCTTGAGCTCACTTTGTATCCCAAGCTGATATGGAGCAAAGTTAGCCTGCTTCAGTCTTCTGGAGTTACAGGGTATATGGTGCACTCAATACTTTTTTGTGACAGTTTTCTCAAGGTTCCTTTAATTTTCTAGCTTTTCTTGGCCAGTTCAATTTTTTCTTTTAACCTCATTCAGTGCTAAATCTGCAAAAGTGATTTTGGACCCTGAATTGAGAGTGGTAAGAAATAAAGTAAAGACAGACAAACAGACAAATGTACAGAAAAGCTATGAACAGAGGGCCTTTATACTTTGATAGAACTGTACCTTACCACAGGCCAGAAACCCAGAATATTTATAAAGTACAGCACAGTGGGAGAGCTGATCTAGTTTTGGTAAGAGGTCTCTGTAAATTCAGTGTCAGGCTGTGAACATAGAAACAAGGAAACTGCAATTGCTAGTGTTTTTACACACTGACCACTTGCTCACACTCAGATTCTTGAGGAAGTTTTTACATGCCTCGGCCTTATCTGGGAAAAGATTCACCGCTCCCATGTGGCTGAGACATTGGCGTTCTCATCATGACTGTGCCTATGTCAAAAACATACGTTCATTCAGGAATTCATTCACTTAGGGTTTATTCTATTCCCCATAGTCCAGTACTTAAGGCTGGACAAATTTGACAACTTTTCTTATCTTAATTCTAATCATAACCTACATTTTCTATACCTTCTTTGCCAGCCAAACCCATTAACCATGTCTCCTGAGTGTCTAAGTTTGACCCAGGCCCATGACTGCTTTTACCATCTTCTCCTTTCTTTCTGTCTGTGCTCAACTCTGCTCTCAGATGAGAAAAGCCCTAGGTCACCTCCCACTTCTGTGTTCCTTTGCTGTCTTGCACAGAGGTGGAAGCAATATTTTTCAGCAGTTGGGTGTAAATATCTATATTAAAGGACATGTGTTTGGTCCAGGGTTTTCAGGAGTCACTGAAGAATCATCTAATGCCATTGACAGGCCTTTGCTCAAATTTTTACCAAATTCACAACAAAAACCAACACTTTTTTGATTCTCTAAAATGTGTGCATAATAAAGAGTAATTATTCATGATGTCTCAGGTTTCTTTTGTTAATTCTTCAATGAACTCATAAATTACCATCTGCCCCAGAACTTCACACATAATAGGTATTCAGTAAATGCTATTTTCCTGTCTCTTTATTTCAGTAGGCATGAATTATATAACCTTAATTTGTTTAAATAGATATATTAACTGATTTATATCACTTATGTTTTTTCTTGTTCTGAATATTTATGGTTTCTTTAGCCAAAGGTTTTATACTTTATACTTTACCTTCAACTATCCCTTTAATATTCTTTCTCTGGAATTTTGATATTAAATTCATTAGTCTGCATATTTCTCAAGCTTCTATACAATTATATCTTCTGTCACCCACTCTTTTTCTCCTTTTAGCCTTCATACTTGATTCTTCTTTTTTGCTTTAATTTTGCTCCAGCAAGCAATGCAGCAGACTTGAAATGACACTGGTTTGATATTTTATAATATTATAATTTATTAAATTACTCTGGATGAACATTATAGGATGACTTTGGAATTTCTTACAATCTAACTTTTGTCATGTTGAAACAGCCTAGATAGAAAGGATGGGAGAGAACCTCAAAGCCTAATGAACAGCTCACTCTCTCCTTATGAAAAAATAGAGACAAATGTCAGGGTCACCCTCCAAACTTACAGTGCTTAGTGGCAGGATCATATTTTGGGAAACTGGGATAAAAGAGCTGATGTTTTGTTGTGACAATTTAAAAAGCTTATAATGCTTTTGACATTTGCCCCTTTTCTATATAGACTCTGAAGCTGGTAGGAAAAAAACAACAACAACAAAAAAAAAAAACAAAGAGTCTGGCAAGTCTGGTAAGTCTAAGTGTTCCTCTTAAGTTCTTATTCACAACAGCCAACATAATTTACTCATAGACAGACTCAGAAGTGGCTACCAGTTCTTTCTACAACCCAGAGCTAAAAAGTTCAAGCTCCCTGAGCACTCGTGCTCACTTGTCTCATGATGGTTTCTTCCCATAGCTGGGAGAGTTTTAAATTAACCAGTGAAGGAAGCTTTTTTTTTTTCCTTCAAGGATAAGAAAGAAAGACACCAGAGCCTTGGCTGTGCTGCTGCAGTTCACCATGTTTCATCTCTTCAGGTTCCCTCTTTGTTTCTTTATTGTTGTTCAACAGGAGAGATAGTGATGGATTTAAAGCAAGCTGCTAAGAGGAGCATACTATTCCCAGATTTTAGAATGACAGCAAAACCCAGAGATCCACAAAACCTAAGTACAATCGCAACATCTATTTCTATTTATCTAAGATTGAGAAAGGCAGAGAAGGGCGATTGGAGCACTCACAACACACAGAGGAAAACAAAGTATTCAATTTAGAACATGCTCACTGTTCAACAAAAAGAGTTACCAAAAAACTCTCGGTCTTCTTGGTGGGAAAAATCTATACAATATTACATTTGATGGTAAACAATTATAAAACATTATCAGAAAGATCCCAGTTATAAGCATTGCAGTTGCAATGGAAAGGTATCCAGGCAGTCAGGAGTCTAGGAATAACACGAAATCACAGTTAGCATAGAAGCTTACAGCTCTGCTCCAGAAAAATAGGTTTTCCCAAAACAATTTAACAGCTTGTTCCAGTAGGGGAAGGGTTCCCCAGCAAAGGTGTTAAAGCTCTTCTCAGGGCCCCAAAAGTATAAGAACGCTGTTCCAATGAGGGAACGTTTCCTTGATTTTTCCCTGTTCAGATCAGGTTTGGATGGAAGTCATTACAGAAGGGCACCACTCAGATGAAAATGTCACAGCACAACAAACCTCACAAAGAAAGGTTTATTCAGAAAGAAGAATCCATGGGGGTGGCTTCCTATTGGGTAAGAAGCAGCATCTAACTAAACAGGTTCAGAGCTTATATAAGATATCTCAAAAGGGTGGGGCACAGCTTTCCAGGGTAGCTTGTGATTGTTGGGGTCTGTAGCCTGATTCTGGGGCAATCTCAGGGACTAGTGGAATATTTTGTTTAGAGACCTCAGAGATTGGTGGGATTCTGCAGCCTGACTTTGAGTCAAGCTCAGGAATTGGTGGGATTCCAAGCCCTGGTCCTAAGGTCAAGTCAGGATTAAGGTGTTTTTCCTTGTCCCTTTTTTACCATACACCAATATTTCTGATAGTTAAGCGCAAAGGTTCCATGGCAGAGCAGATTCTGATTTTCCTGGTAGTAAAAAAAAAAAAAACAAAACAAAAAACAAACCAACAAGGAAAGTAGTAGCCAGAGTCTTTTAATCCACACATCTCTTTAGATGTCAGGCATCCAGGTAGCTTTATGTAGTGGGAGGTGGATACAATGAATGCTGGGAACTGAATTCCAGTCCTCTACAAGAGCAGTATGTCCACTCAAACATCAAGCTATCTCTCTAGCTCTTCTCAATTTTTATATTAATGCTACTCAGTACATGGAGCTCATACATGAAAAACTCAAGCATTTAAACAATATAAAAGTAAGCATTGGTATTTGATGTGGGGTATCTTTCTGTATGCTGTGAATGTGCTTTATTGACATTGGTTAATAAAGAGGATGTTTTGGCCTTTGGCAAGGCAGCTTAGAGGCTGGCAAGAAGTCCAAAGGGAGATAAAAGACAAAGGAGAGTGGAGTCAAGTAATAGGACACAGGTAAAGCCACAGAGCCATGTGGAAATATACAGATTAGTGAAAATGGGTTGATTTAAGTATTTGGTAATGAGCCTAAGCCATAGGCCAAACAGTTTGAAATTAACATAAGTCTTTGTGTGATTATTGGGACTAAGAAGCTGTGTGTGGGTCTAGACCCTGGGGCTAAGCCAGGCCAGAAACTTCTGGCTACTGATATTAGTTGCATTGGATTTTTCTAGCTTACACAAAGCCATACTTACTTTCTTCAGGGAAGGAGAGTATCTTATTAAACACATAAACTTTTCCTAAGTAGATGTCAATGTTTATTGGTATTATTTTTGAAATTAAAACTGCAAGTATGAGTCAATACAGCAATCAGAGCTTGTACAGATTCTATTAAAGCCAGGGCCAAACTTATGAAGTTCCACACTGTGGAAATACCTGCTTACTTCACTGTAGAACAATGACACCTACATTATATATATGTAATTTTATACTCATGGTCCTACTGAAGAAGTGTCTTTGTTCCTCTTCCTGTGTATGATCAGCAGAAAAATTACAGAAATGAAAAGAACAGAGACACTGTCTAAAGACATAAACATTTACTTATAAAGTTAACTACTAGAATTCACATCCTTGTCTAGGTAGAAATGTTAGAAAATGTCTTTCTGAAACTCCAATGTAGATGTTTCTCAAATCATAAGAATGATGTTTTTCAATCTTATCTGAGTAAAATATTTGGCTACTCTAGGTGTGGAAGAAAAGAAATTTGTGCTGAGACATTGAATGACCACTAATAACAATTTAACATCAAATATTCCTTTAAGGAAGTTTGTGTATCTGATAATACTGATAACTGATACCTTAACTTTGTATAAAAATCATTTTCTATAGTAATTATAGCAATCTCTTTTTAGAATATGAATATGTATTACTGTTTTTTAAATTGTCAAAATTTGGAATCTTGTTCTTTCAACTTGACTTTTGTGGGGGCAAAAGGGACATATGCACACTTTAACTATCTTAGATTGGACTCTAGGACTGTTACCTACAACATGATCTTTTTGACCAAATCCAGAATTTCATGATTTTTCTCAATGAAGTTCAAGCAGCCATCATTGGATATGAAAGCTGTAGTCTTCTTTACATTCTTGATGAGATGTACCCTGATACACAGCAAAATTTTACTGTTTGGCTTCAATTTCTATTTTTTCAAGCACAATTTCCTTTGCATGAGAGGCACCTCCAAAATGATGGGCCATCAGGGCTGTGCTGAAGTGGGCTTTCTTATGTTATTAATTATTCAACTTCCAGTCCTATTGGTGACTTTAGAGCTTCCTGGCAGTGCAGAGACCACAACACTGGCCCATCTTTTCAGCACCATAGGTCCAAGAGAAATAGAGAGCTTGTTGTAACAGTATTATTCAGAGAAAAAACATACAGATTAAGATTCTTCTTATAATGTTACCTCTGCAGAAATATTGCCTGGGGAGTGAGAAAATAAAAGAATAGGACAAATGGAGACCAATAATGACAATTAAAACTTAGAAACTAAATTCTTATGTTTTCAGGTGGTTTCTAATGTCGTTATAACAGTGGTTTTCTGTTACAATAAGGTTTCCCCATCCAGCAGGAGGTCCAGACACAGACCTGGTTTTCCAGACCAGTTAACCACCTACCACTGATTTGATCCCCCCAAAATAACTCAGACACTTATATTAAGTTCATGCTATTTAACCAATGGCTTAGGTACATTGCTAGCTAGCTATTTTATCTTAACTCAATCCATTCTCATTAATCTGTCTTGTCCCATGGCCAGTGGCTCACCTGTGTTCCTTATGTTTCTTCTTTGGGCATCTGGCTTGATCTGGGTCTGACTCCACCCTTCTTTTCCTACCTATTCTGATTCCCCACCTACTTCTTCTATAGTGCTCACCAAGGTCCAAAACAACTCCTTTATTTAAAGATTGATATTCACAGCATATAGAAAGACATTTCCACATCTTTTCCCCATTTCTGTCTAATCAAAAAGGCTTTGATTTTAACATAGCAAAATTAAAATTACATATAACAAAATAGCTATTAAGCAAGAATTACAGTTACAATATCTAGTCTATTTGTATTTAGAAAAATTAAAATATTCTATCATCTACCTTATGCTTGTGAATCTAAAGTTTCATTTCCAATATACCTTTTAATATAACTAAGAAAAACTGTACCTATAACTATCTAATCTTCAATTACATCAAAGACCACAGAAGGATATAATATTTACCCAAGAAAGCAGGAAATTCAAACAACTTCCAAAATCTAGAAATGACAGAGATGACACCTATCTGCCTGGACAGTCACCCAAAGTTCTTTTGTAAGTCAGAGTATCAATCTTCATCAGTTTTATTCTTTGTACAATGAAGGGTGGGCGCTCTCTGTTATAATAATTTTTCTGACCCCATCCAGCCAGAGGTCCAGGCCCATAGACCCTCAATTAGACTGCTTAGCCGCCCACAGCACTTAGACCCGCAGAAATGACTCAGACATTTACATTAATTTCATGCTGTTTGGACTATGGCTTAGGCACATTGCTAGCTAGCTCCTCCATCTTAACTCAACCCATTTTTATTATTCTATCTGCCATGTGGCCCATCGTTCACTCGTATTCCTTACATGCTTTTTCTTTGAGCGTCTGGCTCAATCTGTCTCTAACTCTGCCCTTCTCTTCCTAGCTATTTTGATTCCCCACCTACTTCTTCTATGGGCCTCACCAAGGGCCAAAATAGCACCTTTATTTAAAGACTGATATTCAAAGCATACAGAAAGACATTCCCACTTTACCTTTCAACCTTCCCAGTGCTGTAACTCTTTAGTTCCTTATGTTGTGATGACCCCAAACCACAAAATTGTTTTTATTGCTACTTCAAAACTGTAATTTTGCTACTGTTATGAGTTGTGTTGTAGATATTTGTATTAGACAACCCCTGTGAAAGTATCCGTTGGCACCCTTTCCAAGGAATCATGACCCACAGGTTAAAAACCACTGATTTAGAATCCTCTCCATTCAAACTTAGCACATTTACTTATCTCAACTATGTATGTATGTATGTATGTATGTATGTATGTATGTATGTATGTAGCATTACAATTTTTAAAGGATCCTACTGAAATTCATAAGACTAGGCATTTTGAAAACATAGTAATTTTCAAAGTAGATTGTGAATAATATTTCTTTGATAAAAAGCTAATGTTTAATAAGTTATTATTTTCTATAGTTTGAAATAATAATGTGCCTTGAAATAAAAAAAAATACTTAGAAACATCCAGAAGAGCAAAGTCTGTGCTATGCAAATAAGCAATAGTAATTTTTTGTATTTACTTTTTATAGATATTTGCATAATGAGAAAGTTAGTTACAGTTACTAGGTTTTCTGTTATCAAAACTACCTCTTTACTTTGTCTTAACAAATCTTATTGCACTGTCTACGTAAAAGACTATAGCACCTTCATGTTTCTCAGGGAAAAATGCTTTAGAGGTTCTGGATCATCTCTTCCTTGTCTGTACCTAATCTGGACATCTGGGGCCAGGACCCAAGTGTCTGTATAATTATTCTTTAAGTTGGGAAAGAGAGCAATAATAATATACCACATGGGGAATCTGTGGTGGTCCTGATACTTTCTCAAATTGTCTTTGCATGTGCTGATGACATTTACTTTTTTTATCAAAGAATTAACAACTGATAGATCAAATTTTAGAAGAAAAATAAAGAACTTTGTGTAATTAGAAAATGGTCATAAAATGGAATGAAGATTGTGATAATTTTGTGTATAGAGGTTTAGGAAGATCAAATCTGGGACAATTATGGAGTAAGGAATGGGAAATTTTCCAACTTATACCTGAGGCCCAATGGGGAGCATTACCTAAACAAATATGAATTTTAAACATGGTGCCTTCTTGGGAGCTTGCAACCCAGGGTCGTGCTGCCAACATGGCACAAGAAAACTCAAGCCTTGAATATAATTAATAATAAACAGCCAAAGAAAAGAAAAGTCATTTTTTGGAGACTTATGACATTATCTAGGCTCCAAATTATTCTTCTGTTAATACTGTAGTCATTAACTAGATAGAATTGAAGAAGAAAAGAAAAAGAACTCAATATGAGAACCTACACACTTGTGATCAGTAGGTAGACAGTAATAAGCTATGATGTCTGATTTAAAAACAGAATAAGCACTTTAAACCACATAAAAAAATTAAACTATATTTTCAAAGTTAATAAACTCTGACAGTGAAAAATGCAACAACCATGCTTGGTATCAGAATAAAACTGTTAATATTTAAATTAGATTAAATTGGATTAAATTAGAATCCAAGAAGGCAGGATTTATTTGAAATGCATTAGAAGAGATAAATTGATGAGGGAATCTAGAAGAGAAAGTAAGGTTCAAAGAAAATGAGATGAGAAAGGTCAACATATATTTTACTGACTTTTTGGAAATGAAGAGAAACAGACAAAGGTAATATTTTAAAGGGATAATAATACCAGCACATTTTTCCAAATAAATAAAAGACAGAAATTCCCAATTTAAAACAAAAAAAAGATGATGGATTTTAAAATTGCCAAAATAGCTTGGTTTATGACAATTTCAATGCTTGCAAGCAAGAAAATACACAAAAGTCAAATTAAGTACATTAGAAAACTAATATTTTGTAGTTGTAGCTGAAAGTTTTTCTGTGTTCCACAGTTGTTAAATTCCTAAAAAAAACACAATACACAGAGGCTTATATTAAATAAAAACTGTTTGATCTATGGTGAGGCTTCTTTTTAGATAACATTAACATTTTAAGTTAACCCATTTCTATTAAACTATATAATTGTCATGTGGCCGGTGGCTTACCAGTACAGTCACACAGTTTCTTGAGTGGCAGGATTTCACCTCTCATTCTCTGCCTTTCTTCTTGTGAATCTTTGCTTAAATTACTCACCTTCCTCTGTCCTGCCTTGCCATAGGCCATTGCACCTTCTTTACTAACCAATAGTAGCAATATATATTCACAGCATACAGAAATACCATCCCACACAGCACTTTTATTTTCTAATAACACACGAATGTTTTAACTTTAAAATAGTAAAATTGCAATAAAAAACCAGTTACCAAGCAATAATTATAGTATATCTATTCTATTTGTATTTAGCAAAATTAAAAAAATACTCTATCATCTATTCTATTTTTACAAGTATAAAGTTACATATCTAATTTATATGACTAAGAAAAACTATAATTATGACTATTTTATCTTTAACCTCATCAAAGACCCCAGTGAAATTTACCTGTGTAAATAGGAAGTTCATTGCAAGCAAATCCAAATTTCTAGAAGTGACAGAGATATCTGGCTGCCTGGACAGTGGCCCAAAGTTTCTCAAATATTAGGACATCCATCTTTAGCCTATAGGCCTAGAGTCTCTGGAATAATTTTCAATAAAGCAGGAAATTTGAAAAGCTGTTTCACTTATTGGCAAAGTTTGTCAGTTTTTTTCTCTGTGCTCTGCAGAATGTCTGGCAGTTTCTTTTGGGAAGCATGAACATGAGGACATGTCATGATCAGTGGTCACTTTTTTATTGGTCTTATATGCCAATTTATACAACACACTGCTCAGTAGTCCTGGAAGGAGCAGTTTCTTTTTCATGTTGTAAGTAAACCCCATAGTGAGTTGTTTTTCAGTGTTTCCTCTTTGAAGTAATTGGTGCTTCTAGGAGCAGACATGTCTCACTGTGCAGAAAAGTCTAAGTTTTAAGAACATTTTAATTGCCATATTCTATAGGTCTTTCAAGATTTTGAAGATTGCCTCTCTAATTGAAATATAACTTTGTATACCTAAAAACTTAATTAACATTAATATAAGTCATAGATTACTAATTATTGAAGTGTTTTTAAATTATATATTATAACTTCACATGAGTTACATAATATTTTAAACAAGAGTATAAATATATATAAAGTATAACAAAATTTACCTTGACATCAATAAACCAAAATCTATAACAATGTACAATATTTTGAGATTAGCAGTTGTGGTTTGTTTTTTTTTTTTTTTGGATTAAAGTAGATTCAATAGCATTTAATATCTTTTTTATAATATATCTTCCTTTTTTCTTTAGAAGAAAATTGCATTTATAATCAACCTCCTTTAAATAAGACCAAATATTCATAAGTAATATTTTAGGAATTTGGGCATAGCTTTCCATCCTACTGGAATTGCTGGCAATCTCACAGGAATATTGAATAATTTTAGAATTTTGGTCAATTCTTGACTATAGTAGTCTGTTAGGCTGCATTATCTCAGTCAGTTGCCTTGAAGCTGTTCTGGATGCTGGACTATCTGGGACATTCATCTCACTGTAGACCTCTCAAGGAGTCTTCCTTGATGTAACCATATTAGCCCAGAAAAAAAATCCACATCTTCTCAGCTTCTCTAGAAACAAAAGCAGAACCTCTTTTCCAAACAATATATTCTTAGACACAAATTTTGAAGTCAAGATATCTTTAAAATATATACATGTGTTTAACTTAGCATCCTCTACAATCAAATGTCCCTGCAGTAAAAATCTCAAAGACAATACAATAATACATAACATACAGAGTCTCAGTGTACTTTCCATCTTTTCATGGCTGTTTATTATTATTTTATTCTATTTCTTTTTTAAGGATTTTATCTACTCTTTTTCTTTTCTCCCCCAACTTTACATATTTTCCAACATCTTATAAAATTGTTAATAAGTTTTTATTGTGTATGTATAGTCCTTTTCTGGCCAGGAGCATTTTTAAATTACTAAGTACATGTATCACTAGGACTGAAGCTGTGGCTTTGGTTTCTCACTTCACACTGATATGCTTTTCAACATGGCCAGAGATACACAATGAGTCACACCTACCTTCCCAATTTTAGGAAGTAGTTTTAAGTAAGATGGAGCTATGTTTAAAAGCCCATGGTTGTGCTCCCTAACCTGCAGGCTCAGATGGGAGATGATTCTTGGTATCATGGCCTTTGACAAACCTCAGAAGTGTACCATGTTGCCAGGGTGAAATCCAAATTGGCCAGGGGACATGTAATGAGTGACATAAACTAAGAAGCTTCTCTTGGCTCTGTTTTAGAATCTTTTTAACACTCTCTCAGGTCTATGTAGATCAATACCTGATGGTAGGCACCAATTACAACCAAAAAGTTTTCTATGTCCTGCAGCCATTCAGTCCTAAATAAACATATAGATGATTATATTTCCTGAGAAATTTATATGAGGCAAGTTGCTTAATAACTTTACATTTCAAACTGATAAATAAGTAATTAATAAATTAATTTTAAAATATTTAAATTTCTTCCATGCCAATGGAAGATAATACCATCTTTAAGGAATTAAAAAAAATGTTTGTACTATGGATAGACATATATAACATACTTGGGACATATATATTTTTATTTATAGTTGCTGCTAGTCTGGCAATTTATATATATTTCTAAAAAATGATTTGATAACAGTGCCAAGAATGAAAACCTTATTGAAATGATGGGACTTTGCAGAGTGGTGGCTAATTTCTCATCTCATTAAAAGTAGTAATGGTAAATCGGCAGATAAAATTTATTCTATGAACATGGAAATAAAACATTGTTGGACAAAATTTATTTTATATCAAATGGTTATGAAAAATGGCATATAAAACATTGCTTTTAAAAAGCAACCATCATGCCATAGGATAATGTTTAATTATGAGAATATTAGTGATGGAAAAAATAAAATTCTTAGAATCATATATAAACAAGAAGCTTATTGATCTAGTAAAGTCAGTGGAAACATTTACTATTGAAGAAATTCAGACCCTACAGAAAGATGTGTCAAATTAATTTCATGAGTTCGAAGAAGATTAATGAAAATGCATTGAGTTAAGATGAAGGAGCTAGCTAGCAATGTGCCTGAGCCTTAGGCCAAATAGCATGAAGTACAAAAACAACCCCAAAAACAAAAAACTTGGTTTTTAAGGAAAGAGTGTTAAGGCACAATAAAAGACATTAGAGAGGAATTTACAAATGTCTTACAGAATTAGTGATGACTTGCCTAAGGCTGACTTTACCTGCTATACTTTATCCCATTGCTATTTGTGAAAAGACAACAAATGTTAATTATATCAAAAGGATATTCAGATTGTAAATGGAAGCCTATACATATGACATTTAAAAAAATTAAGGAAGCAATAGGAATGGTATACATTCAACATATGTGATGCAGATATTAAATGTGTTGACTTCTAGGAATAGGATTACCATAAATGACTGGAATCATTTAGTCTCAGTCATATTGGAATATAGAATTAATTAGAAACAATTACACTGGAAAAGTCAGTTAAGAGAAGAAGCTAAGGCCCTTGAACAGCAAAGTGAGATTAGAGGTTTTGTGATTTTCTAAGATCAAATTCTTCATGAGGGCTGTTTTGCTGATGTAAATAAATAAGCTACCTTTGATGAGCATACCTTGTCCATATGCTGTATAGAGAAGCGTTATATTCTTAGGATAAGATTGTAGAACCAGGAAGTAAATGATTCATACACTAAGGTTATACAAGGCTTAAATGACTTTTAACTGATGTTTTTGAAAAGATTACCTAGAGCTGTACATAAAGATGTTAGATGAGTACTAATATAATCTTTGGTTTTAAAAAATGTTAACTTATAATGCAAAAAGATTGTGCCCTTAAAGGTCAGATCAGGACCCATAGAAGAATGGAAACAACATGCGATCAGTATTGAGTCTCTTTACTATAGTAATATAGGAAAGGTAATTTCCAAAAGAAAAAAGAGACATCAAAATGTCAAATGTTTTAATTGTGGTAAACCAAGCCATATAAGAATAATTGTACACATGGCATTTCTAAAAACAAAATTTCTTCTAAGAATGACCCAAACAAAGGCCTCATTTTTTTTTAATTATCCAGAAGGTGTGACAAAGGCTGACATTGCACCAAGGAATTCACATCAGCAAGAGTCAAACAAGGTAACCCTTTATCATAAGGAACTATCTCAGGAGGCCTCTATCAGGCCCTCAAGTCAAATGAAATCCAATCATTTCTAGTCACTGCAGAGGAAACACCTTCCCAGAACAATATGAAGATCCAGTGCCTAATGTAAAAAACAAAACAAAAACAACAACAACAAAAAAAACAAAAACAACATACTTCAGCAGATGGTATAACAGCTCTGAAAGATGAATTAAAAAGAAAAACTCCAAGGAAAAACATAAATGTATATTTTGACAGACTTCTATAAATGAACAAAAGCCAATGCTAAGGGTATGAATAAATAAAATTATAACTGAAGGCTTGCTTGACACAGAAGTGAATATGTTTATAATTACAGCAGAATCATGGCAAGTGGGTTAGCTTCTTCAGGAGTTCAGTTCTAAGTATTGGAACCCTATCTCAGGTAGAACAAAGCACAATATGGGCTGAATGCATAGAGCCAAAAGGACAGAGAGCAAGGCAGAGGCCATATGTGGCTAATGTAACTGTGAATCTATGGTCATAATCTGTTACAGTAATGGAATACCCTGATTAATACTCCTTCAGTCTCAGATGTGGACCATAAACCAATTTATGTTTCTGGGAATAATATTATAAGACACTATTAAAAAAAAGTTATCAACCATTCAGGCTGTTCAAAAGCATCACAACAGCTGTTGAACTCTCAAATATATCAATGGCCCTACCCTTAAAATTGTTAACTGACAAACTTATGTGGGTTGGAAAACGGCCTATGACATCAAAGAAACTACAAACCTTAGAACAGCTGGTTCCAGAGCAACTAAATGTTCAATGTATTGAAGATTCAACAAGCCCTTGGAATTATCCTGTATTTGTTGTTAAAAGAAATGTGGAAAATGGAGAATGCTGAAAATTCTGAGAGCCATAAACAAAGTAACTTATCTGATTGTTTCTCTACAGCCTGGAATGTTTTTCCCTTTCTATTACCTAAAGAATAGCCTATTATAGTTATTGACTTAGAAGACTGTTTCTTCACTATACTTCTAAAAAAGGTAGCAGAAAATGCCTTCATGATACCTACTTCTAACAATTTTCAGCTGATTAAGAGACATCAATTGAAAGTTCTTATAAAGGGAATGTTAAATAGCCCCACCTTGTGCCCATATTTTGTTCCAAAACCATTGAAAATAATTTGTGTACAGTTTACACAATCTATAATTTATCAACATATGGATGATATCATATTAGTTGATTCAATGGTAGATACTTTTAAAAAAAATGATCAAAAAAGTTAAAAAAAAAGTTTTGCCTTACTTGGAATTGCAAATTGTTCCTGAAAAAAATACAAGGGAAGACTCCATTAACTACTTAGGATATAATATAGTTCTATAGAAAATCAGACCCCAAAAGGTACAAACTGGAAGAGACTAAGTGTGATTCTTAATGACTTTGAAGAATTGTTAGGAGACATTTTTAATTTATGGCCCACTATTAGAATAAGTCCTGATGAGCTTGTAAATTCTCCCCATATCCTAGGAGGGACAGGGACTTATGCAGTTCAAGAAAATTATTAGCTGAACTTGAGAAGGAATTGGCTCTATTGGAAAAGAAAATGCAAGAGGCACCTGTGGATCATGTGAATCCAGAGCTTAATAACTGCATTCTGGTTATATTACCCTCTAGGCTATTCCCTACAAGGATTTTGATGAGTGAAGATATTATATGGGAATGGATATTTATACAACATAAGCAGAGTAAGAAATTAAAGACATATGTGGAAATATTTCTGATTTGATTTTAAAAGAAAAATTAAGACTTTGTCCATTAACAGAATGGACTCCGCATAAATCTCTGTACCTTTACCTAATGAATATATTTATTTTTTATAGAAAGATAATGAATACTGGCAAAAAGCTTGCGGTAATGTTGGGGGAGAGATCAGCAACTATTATATATTACAAGCAAAAGAATAACATCTGTAAAAAGAATCAGTTAGGTCTTTTCTCACATTGTACAGAAAAATCAAATCTCTGGAGTCCCTACATTCTCTATGGATGCAAATGAGAAAAGGCAGGATATAAATCAGGAGATTTAAGTAAAGTGGTTCAAATAACATACAGTTCTGTACAAAAGTCATTCTTACAGTACTTGTGGGCTTTACAGAACCTCTCAATATAAGTACTGACTCTCAATATGCATTTTTTCTATATATTAAAACTGCTGATTTACCTTCTGATAAAAAAGAATTAGCTTTGCTATTTATGAAATTACAAAAAATAATTAGAAATAGGAATCATCCTATATATTTAACACATATCAAATGACATACATGTCTGCCAGGTTCTCTAGCACAATGTGTTGTAGTGGGTTCGCGGGTCCCGGACGCCAGAGGTCCAGGACCCACCGCCGGAACTGTTTATCCGCCCCACTGCCCGGGTCCCCAGAAACGACTCAGACGCTTCTATTTACTTCATGCTGTTTGGCCTATGGCTCAGGCACATTGCTAGCTAGCTCTTACATCTTAAATAAACCCATTTCTATTAATCTGCGGGCCACGTGGCCCGCGTGGCTCACCCGTGCCTCCTTACATGCTGCTCTTTCTGCGGCTTCAGCTCGGTCTGCCTTTAACTCCGCCCTGCTTCTCCTACCCAAACTCCTCCCACTTCTTCTATGGTGCCCGCCATGACCCAACACAGCACTTTTATTTAAAGATACAGCACACATAAATGCATTCCCACATTTAAAGATACAGCACACATAAATGCATTCCCACAACAATGTAATGAGATTAATTCATTATTAACAATAAATGTGCTGAAGGACTTAGAATTTTATTAAAAATATCACACCAATAGCAAAGGTTTAAAAAGAAATTTCTCCATCACTTGGCAACAAGCCAAAGAAATAGTAAAAAAAAAAAATTCTTCTTGCTCTTTGTATAATCAAAGTCCATTACCTGCAGGACATAATCCTAAAGGTATACAAAGAAATTAAATTTGACAAATGAATGTTTTTTATTTTGCAGAATTTTGGAAAATTAGACTATGTATACCATACAATAGATACATTTTCAGAATTTCAATGGACTAAACTTTGAATTCTGAAAGAGCTGATACTATAATTACATACATAATCATGGCTATAATGGATATATCTTTATAAATTAAGACTGACAATGCTCCAGCATGTCTCTGGTAAAGTTCTAGTTAGAGCAATAAGACAATTAGAAAAAAATCAATAAGATACAAATTGAAAGAAATAATCCAAAGTATCATTATTCACAGGTGATATGATAGTATGCATTAAGTTACCCCAGTGTAAGAGTTCCCTACAACTGATAAACATCTTTAGTCAAGTGGCTGGCTGGATATAAGATTAACTCAAAAAATTAGTAGCTACTTTTTTTACAAACTGTAGATTAAATGATAAAGAAATCAGAGAATCAATAACCTTTATAATAGCCCCAAATAACATAAAATATCTTGATGTTCTAACCAAGCAAGTGAAAAATACTTATCACAAAAATTAAGTCTTTGAAAAAAAGAAATTGAAGAAGACATCAGAAGATAGAAAGAACTCAAGTGCTCATTTTTTTTAAGATTTTTAAGATTGACATAGTAAAAATGGCCATTTTAGCAAAAGCAATCTACATATTGAATGTACAATATTTAATAGATTTTGAAACAATAATATTCAACTTCATATTCATTATTATCAAAAAAACCTAGGATTGCTTATAACAAAGAATTTTTACAGTTTAAACCTGAAAGTTCACACAGAGTTATATGGGTATATTTTTGCTCACCAGCTTTGGGAATTACTTTAAACGATGTGACTCTAACTGGCAGAAGTAGGCTACCAGAGAGAATTTGGAAGTTCATATCTGTTAATCCTGCCTTACTCGTTTTAGTAGCAGTTCACTAATGTGAACAACTCTGCATCACATGCTCCTACTAATGTGGACAGAATTTTCCCACATAGCCTTTACTAGCTTGATAGAATTTGACCTTCTTAAACTGTGAACTCCAGGTCAATATTTCTTTCATGTTTATGTTATAGCAATGAAAAAATAATTAATGCAGAAAATTAATAGCAAGAAGAGGTGCTGTTTCTCTCATAAACCTTACCACATGATTCTTGGACTTTGCCACTAGTTTGTGGGAAGAGTGTGAAAGATTTTAGTGATGCTGCTAGAGAAGCACGAAGATGGTATATGCGAGGTTAATTGGCCCATTTGGGTGAGAGATCAGATGGGGATAATGCTGATAGAAACATGCATAATAATGGTTGTAATCAGGATGTTTTAGATGGAAATACAGTATACGAACAATAGCCAAGCATTGTTAGCAAAAGAAAATGTCTATTAAGGGTAATGAATAATTATAAATGATTTACACTTTCAATTTTTTTGCAGCAGCAAAAAGAGTTGGCTATTGATGCATGCAACAGTGTCAGCAAATGTCAATGCATGCGTGCACTATGTACAGAAAATAAGCAGGGAAGGTTATAGAGGCTGTAAGTTCATCTATAAAGCATTCTAGAAAATATAACATCAAAAAACATATCAGCAGTTGTCCTGCAATAGGAATGGACTTGTGGTAGGATTCAGGTGTCAGCTGATAAGGTCTGAAAATGCTTACCCAGGGTCCCGGGCTCCTGAAGGGGGAGTGGCCAACCCCATTAAAAAGGGGTTGTTGGGTTTTTTTTTTTTTTTTAACCGGGAATTGAACTTGGGCCACTGTGGTGAGAGTGTCGAATTTTAACTATTAGACGGAGCCAGCCGCCCAAGAATTTTAATGGGGTTGGCCACTCCCCCTTCAGGAGCCCGGGACCCTGGATAAGCGTCTTTGGACCTTATCAGCTGACACCTGAATCCCACACATGGAATTGATTTGACTAAGACAAGACAAAAGAAATTGTTTTGGGTAGCAGAATCTACTTTATACTTCAGAGGTGTTGTGATGAAGGTGATGCCACTGTATTCTTTTATATAAGCTCATGAGTTATATTTGAAATTGATGAATTTTACTGTAGGTAAACATAGTATTTATTATTTGAGCCTCACCTTGTGTCTTTTATAAACATTAGTACACATGATTCCCGGGTTTAAATACAAATGATCCACAGAGCTGCTCAGAGAAAACACAGGATGTTTTTTCACCAATGAGTAAACAAATATCATTTATATGCGACTAAAATACACTAATGTTAAAAAAAAACAGATATTCTGGATTCCATAAAATTATAAACTGCTCTTGAAACATCAGAATAAATAACACAAAAGCTGTTTGCTATAACAATATAGTTAGAGCATGTATATTTCATAAAGAATTCATGCCTAGCAAACGATAACATCTATAAGTTAAGAAGGGCACAACCAAGCAAGATGGTTATCAAGAGATTTGAACACAATTTGTAAAATATTATTTAACCAAGTGATAATATCCCAACTATCTGATAAGCAATAAAAAATGTGCACTGTGGATGCCAGCAACATAATGAAGTGATCTGAAAAATATTTAATAGAATAGAAAAAGAAAACTTTACATAGAATATACACTTTATTTGCGAAGTACAAAAGACTATGTGATTCCGTACTACCCATTCCAGACATGGGAGTAACAAGCTGATGGAATAGAAATTAGAAAGTGTTTTCCTGGGAGGAGAGAAAAGGGATCAAGGGAGAGGAGCTTCTAAGAAAACATGTTTTTTGTTTTGTAGTGTGTGTGTGTGTGTGTGTGTGTGTGTGTGTGTACAGGTGTCTTTTTGGTGAAGAAAGGATATAGTCATCTGTCAATGTCTGAATGTAGTACCATGCCTCATAGGGAATCGGTAGGTAACATTATTAGAGCTGACAGTGGAGTATTTTCAGTTGATAAACTGAAGTGTACTAACCAATAGGAAGTTCTGTCAATGGAATTTAAAAGAAGGCGCCTATCAAAATGAAAGGGTCCTGTTTGAATCCACCATCAGTTATGAGAAAACCATGAAAAACTTCTGATTATGTCTGCAGCCTCTTTATCAACTCTTTACAGAAAGAGCCTGTTCTCAGATTCTCTAGAAACTTTTCCATTTTCAAGTGAAATTAAATTTTCCTGGAACTGAAAGAATAAGACAAGCCAATCACCTGTTCCAGGTGCTTCTATGGTCTTAGAGTAGGAACATGATGTTTATGCTGCCTGAAGTGAACACCAAAAAGATCTGAATACCAGAGACTAAAAGGATTTTGTTCACTGAAGAAAGCCAAGAAATTTCTGTCAAATGCTCAAGAAAGGTTCCTTTGGCATCATAAATGTGCAAAAATCAGTTAACCATTTTGTGGGGATGCAGAAGGGGTCCACACTCATGATCCTGTGTTTATACTTGGCCTGGTCTACTGAATAGATTTGTTAGCATGAATAATCACATTATTACAGATGCTATAGCAATTTATTTGCTAAGTACAAAAGACTAGACATTTTGCTAAGTATTCTGCATGTGAAGTCAGTACAAATGGTTTATATACATATATAGTAATAAGTACTATCATTTTATTTTACGAAAAAGAAAAGTAAAACTCAGAGAAACTAAGGTATATGCTAATAGTTTGGAACTTAACTCAATGATGAATGCAGGAGATGGTCATTGTATTTCTCTTTTTCTTTCTTGGTCTGTAATTTTACATCCACTTTCTCTTCTTTCACAAAAAAAACCCTAAGTCAAACCCTCTCAATATCTTGGCTCCTTTAGTCATGCCTTCCCTTTTAAAGAGTTAGTTCCTAGTGTACAGAATCATTCTTTTCCAAATACAAATGTAGAAAAGGGTACATTTATTTTTTTTTTCTGCTCCCAATTTTGGAACAAATTAAGGAAATTTAACTAGTAGAGACTAATGGAAATAAAATTTTCATTATAATCACTAAAATACAATAGAGATTAATCAACAAATTGTTGGTCAAAGGACTTGCTAATTCAGCTTGCTTCATGCTCAGTTCAGTCCTTCAGGAAGTATTCCTAAGGCAAAAATTTAGGTCTTAAGAAGAAAAAAACCTGACTAGGATTGCTTTCTGTCCTAGTTTGGCAGAGAGATGGAAGTAAGGAAGAAAAAAGTTCCAGCATGGAGAGTGGAGGTGGCAGAAGGACCCATCCCTTAGTTGAGGAAGCTATTGGAAACTTATGGCTACTAGAAATGGGTGAGTAAATTTTCTTTAAGGGTGCAGCCTCTGGTAGAAGAATTCCATTCCAACAGACAGATAGAAATCCAAAAGTGTATGTGCAATACAAATTAGATCTGATTGGAAAAGAAGACACGAAGTTGGATGGGAAGGAAATAGGAAGATGGATCTTGGAGGAGTTAGGGGAGAGGTTTGTGAGTATAGTAAAAGAAAGCACTGGTAGACATTTAAAATCAAAAAGATTATTTAATAATTTAGTGTTCGTGTGAGTATGTGAATGCATAAATGCACACATATATGTACATCAGAGGATGATATATGGGAGTTCATTCTATCCTTTGAGTATATGCATTTTAAGAATCAGACACCAGGCTTTGTGGCAAGTGCCTTCACCAGCTGAACAGTCTCATGGATCTCTATCATCAGTTTCTTAATAGTTTAAATCTATTAGCATGAGAGAGGACTACAGACCATCAACTTCTATCACAATGAGAAGCGAAGTGTAAGATATTGGACAAAAGGTTTGACCAAAATCCCATATGTATAAGTTTGAAATTCACGGAAAGGATATTCTCTTGTTTCATTTCTCCATATGCTACAACATCTATAACTAAACGTTTCTAAAATCACCAAGTGTCTCTTATATGGAGCAAATAACCCTCTTCTCTGACTTCCTTCAGACTATATTCCTGAAAAATACTCAGAAGAATGTTGATGCCTCTCTACTTTCATCCTTCACTTTCCCATCACAGAGTTCCCACTCTTCTATAGAAATTGTTCTGATAAAGCCTTTTAGTTGTCCTGTTCAATCAAATTCAATAGTGCTTCTCTGTCCATTTTTTGCTCAGCCCAGAAGTAGCAATGAGTCTTTCCTTCATTGTTAGAATTATCCTGCAATTCTCCCAAGTTACTGTCTGCCTTCCTGCCTGACTACTTGTCTGTCTGTTTGTCTGTGTGTGATGTTACTCTATCCCTCTGCTTATCTCTTAAATTCCTTGCTTAAATTCCTTGTTCCTACCTTTGAAACTTTCTGACTCATCCTGTGTAACAGAAATGAAACAAAGATGTCTCCTGTATGTCAACCCAAATGTTGCTCACTTCTTCATCTAAGTGGAGTCTTTGATTCAAAGCCTACAAAAGCCAAATTCAAAATTTTGAAGAAGTCTGCCCAATAAGTCTGATTATTACTATTTAGAGCCTGTATGGTTGATGTATTTATAAACAATATGTGCTAACTGTGAATTAAATATGCCCCATAGCTACCAAGGACCCAATACTTCTGCTGAGCTCCTAAGTTCTCTGACATAGCCTATCATGTTGTTATACAACACTGCCTGATCCTATAGCTCCAACCTTCAGGAGGCAGTCCTTCTTCAGAGTGGTAGCCTTCTTATTTCTCTCTGGACAGTTTTATGCTGGGAGGTGAAGGTCACAAAAGAAATTTTCACTAGTATTTATTTTTTTTTCAATTATAGTTTGTTACCAACTTCCCTTTAGTAGATCAGCCAAGTATCCAAAGTCACTATATGTGTGTTTACTGCTTCTTCCTCTACTGCTTACCATATATGTTCTTGTGGTCCAGGATATAGTCTAACTATTTATTTATTCTGGTGATAAGTTGTGAGAAAACATTAAATAGTGTTTATGTTAAAAATTAGGACCCAGAGGACCTCAAAAATATTACTTTTACAATAACCGAGCAGCTTTACAAACTCTGATCACAGGGTCAGATACATGGATCTATTTGTTTGTTGGTTGGTTTGTCAGGGTGTGGGGCTGTTCATGGAAGCTCATGTATAAAAGGAAGTCAGAGAACAACTTCTAGCAGTCAGTTCTCTCCTTCCCCATAGATTCTAGGAATCAAACTCATGTCATCAAGCTTGTGTGGCAAGTGGTCTTCAGGATGGTCTTCAACGCCCTCCCCATCCCTTTATTTACTGTTTCATGGAGTAATTTCACCTATGTCTGTGAATTTAATGGAATTTATTTATCATGCAAGACATGCCTTCAACATTGATGTCTCCTTTAAGTTTTCATTAACTTCTTAGTCCATTATTCTCTACAGACGTCTAAAGCACACTCGAAATCACACAGGTCCAAAATGAACCTCCTGATTCCATCTTTCTTGCTCCTTGAGGGCCTGCTTATCTTATCACACTATAGCATTGTGACTGAGTCCAAGCAAAAAGGTGAAGAATAACTTTGATGGCTTGTTGTCTTCATCACATCAAACTCAGTCTGCACTGAGTACTATTCTCATACTGCCTAGCATCATGTTGGCCAGCCATCCTTCTCTTCCCTGCCCTGTTGTTCATGGCCCAGTAGCTGACATGCCTTCATTTTTACAGTGCATACAGAGTTCTGTAATCAGAACAGAGTGCATTTATACCTAAAACACCCCAATGCTTTTCTTTTGTTGCAAACTAAACCTCAGATTCTTCACTGTGACTCCTCTGATATTTCAAGCCATCAAGACACAGGCTCCCATTTCCCACTTATCTCAGGGTTGTCTCACCAGACTCTTCTATTTCAGAAACTATGCAGTCCTCTGTTTCAAGATATTTTTTTCCAACCTCTACCTTCTGTCTTCCTTTGCTTCAAATCCTTTTACCATTTGTAGCTCTGCTCAAATGTCACCTTTTAGAGAACATTTCATGATACGTACTAAGACTCCTGGTGATACAGCTACATTGATCAGTCCAGTTTTGCTTCTTTGTAGCACTCACATGAGGAGCTCATTTTCTGTGTGCTCTGTTTGCCTGTTTAATTCTCTTTGAAATATAATTACATCATTTTCTCCATTCCCTTTTCTCTCTCCAATCCGTTCTCCCTCCTCTCCTTCCAACTCCTCCCAGGACGCTCTCACTACCTCTCAAATTCATAGTCTCTTTATCTTTATCTTTGCTACCTATATAAAGATGAATATCTAAATACAACCAGCTGAATCTGTTTGATGTTGCTTGTATGGATATGATTTCAGAGCAGACCACTTGGTTCTGGTAACCAGTTACAGGACTAATTCCTAGAGAAGACTAATTCTTCTTTCCTCAAGAAGCCCATTCTGTTAATGACTGAAACAAATCAACTTTATTTTTAAAATCTTGTAATGTTAGTATTGTGCTTTAAAGGTGTCATAAATCATAAACCTTAAAACAATGTAAATGTGCTGTTTCATGGTTCTGGCTCAAGGCATGAGCTGTACTTTGAATCCTCTAGAGAATCTCAGATGCCTACTGGCCTGTGACTCTGTGATGAGTACACAGTTACAATGCATTAAAATACAACCCAAGCCTTCATTCTAATGTGCTTATCTCTGTAGGTGTTCCATTTCCAAAGACAGTCACATTCTGAGGTACTAGGAGGCTATATTTGGTAAGGTGGCAGAGTTGAACCTATAATGATCCAATGGCATATAGTACCAGCTACTGTTTCTGAGTTGCTGATAGCTGTATAGAAAGTATTCTGTGTTTTGCTTGATCAAAGTAAGAATTTGAAAATTAAGTTGTCAGTAAATATGGGATTACAGGAAGACCTTTTTATTTTCTACCCTCCAGACAAACTTCTGAAACTATATGTTGTTGCATGAAAGAATGAGATTCACAGATAGATCTCTGAGGAAGTTGGAGATACTAGAGGGAATAAACACCACAGTCAGATCTTACCCAGCTGTCTTCTAGCTTCTTCAGTCTAGATTCCCTTGGAATGGCTTTTTCTGTGTTTGAATCCCCTCTAAAGTATTCTTTCGGTAATTAAGGCGTGGCCCCACCACACCTTCTTGGGAGCCTGGAATTCCTTCTATAATCTGAAGTGACCTTGGCTCAGTTAGGATTAAGGTGTAGGTCACCACTCCCAGGATACTCCCTGTGCTGGGATTAAAGGTTAGAATCATCACTCTGATTTTCCTAGACTGACTGTGGTTAGAGCTCTGGGACTTCTGGAGCTTTTACTAACCCCCCACATAGACTGTGGGTAGATTCCCTCTGATATCTCCAAAACTTCTGAAACTTTATTAAATCCCCACAATATGTAAAGCCTGAAACATATTGAAACCGTTACATCCTCTCTATTTAATGAAGTGGGGACATAAGGGATCTCCTATAACTCTAGGCTGTTTCCAAATCTGTGCCCAATAACAGGACCCAAGATCAGTCCATCAGAGTAGCAGTTTTCTTGACATTTATGCTAAGGAACCATCTGACTTTTAATTACATAGTAATTGCTATTGTATAAGCTTTAAGCTATAACTTATAATTCTTCTTTCACTAAATTCAGCCAAAATTTTAGAGACACAGTAAAACATTTTAGCACCTAACATGTAAAAAGAGGCATTTTATATTTTTAAAATTATTTTCAGTGCTGGTAGACATTTTTCTATAATTAGTTCAAAAAATTTACAGAAAGCACCATTCTAAGACTGGGAGCCATTATTTAGAAGGTCATTAAATATATTTTCCTGCCTTTGGCTAAAGTCATGCTGGTTAAAAAGCTATCATCATGACTCATAATTTGTAAGGTCAAATTGTAAAATCAAACTGCGGGAATAATAAAGTATGATTCAAGAGCCTTGGTCTTCTGTGTTGGGGAGAGTTGCCCTTGGCATGGGTAAGTGGCTGTGCCTCCATCTGCTGGAAAGTAATGAAGACTTCAGCCCTGGAATCTGAAGCTGCTGTTCATAAAAGAGGCATCTTTGTGCTACTATCACCAGATTGACTGCTTTAACTCTTCAGAAGGAAAGACGAATTATAGCAGAAATGTATTCTTACTTTGTCCTGCAGAAGCCCTCTCCACAAATAGCACCACAAGAGCTTTACAACTCACAAAAAGCTTTTGTGTTTGCCATTTGATTAGAGCTTCAATTACTTAGCTTTCAAGATAGTCAGGAAAGAATTAGTCATGTTTATTTTGCTGAGGGTTCACTTATTCATGGAGACTAAACCGAATGTGAAAACCTCACAAAAGTAAGAGAGAGACTGGGTATGGAGGATTATACCGTGATTAGAGTATTGAAAGTTCAAGGCCACCCTGAACTGCATATGAAAATCCTGTCTCCAGTAAAGTAAGAGATGTACATATGGATGGTATGGAGGGTACCAAAAATTGTTCTTTGCTGTTATCTGACTCACATTAATTTCAATGTTGTTCCAGTATTGTATCTATAAAATGATGCTGTGTTCTCAAAGTAAAAGACTGGCCTAATTGAAAGCTTCTCAAGTATTCTAAAGTTGAAACATCTTGCGCCTCCAAAGAGAAATGCATAGGTATCTATTCAGTGATGGATCTATGAATAAATAAATAATACTATTTTGACCTAAAGCTATCTATCAATTTAAGAAATATTAATGAACTAATACTGATAACTATAGTTAATAGGTTACTTTCTCTCCAGTACTGTTTCTATGTGTTTTTGAAAATAAAAGAGATGATTTTTTTGGGGGGGACCAATATAATGTGATTACACTGACTGATACTAACCATTTTCATTAATTAACTAGCTGATATTTATATAAGTTATCTCAGTTTTGTTACCTATCAGACAGTTATGTGTGTCATTCAGTTTCCATTTCATAACTGTGTTCCCTAAGTTAGGAAGCAAATGAGGCCACATGAGACAGGACTTGCATTAAGAGTAATAGATAGGACCTGGCATGGCCATGTTTGAGAAGATGGAGTTTATTATCAGCAAAGGATATACAGAAGAATAGCATTGAAGGATGTATCACATGGAGACCAGAGGGTGCCTCACAGAGAGGGGCCTGGAATGTGAGAAGAATTGAGTATTAGTACCTCTCCCTTCATTCCCCTTCTCCTTTTGAAGGTCACAAACCATGTGCCATGTTTATAAGGTGTTTACCAAATTCCTTAGAAAAAAGATCGTTCTTTCTTCACTGGTTTTATAGGTACACACTTATATGGAGCCAGCCCTAACAGCACTATCTCTTAGGCATCATTTCACTCAATAACAGTGTGACAATCTGGAACATGCTGTCTGAGACTGACTGTGGGTCTATGGCTACCAAGCAACACTAGTTGCTTTTCAATACTTTTCACTTTTTGACAAGGGGCTGATGTAATGGAGAAACATCTCTTACTTTGGCTTTAGAGAAAAATAGTTTACAGAAGCCCAGAGAGTTGGAACAATGCTTCTGCATAGCTGGCGTGGCAGAGCTTTTCTACTGAACATCATCTTTTTTCCAACACAAAAACTGTTTGACACAGTTTTATGGTTGCTGTTGTCCCTTAAATTTTAGCCACCTTTCCCCTCTTAGCTCTGAGGATTTCTGGATTTGTTATGGATATATATGTAATGATTAGAAACTGTAATTAACCCGTCATGAGTTCAGTCTAAATTTTCTTCATAAAAAAAAAAAAATTCCAATAGTGAATTCCTCGAGGAGCTCAAATTGATTTACCAACACTTTTTATTAGGAACACCACTGCCAGACAGCTCTATTAGCATCTATAATGCTACTTGTTTATACTTTTTATGCCCCTGGTATTGCCTGACAGATATAAGATATGAAGTAGAAGCCACAAGGAGAGAGGCTGAGGAAGCTGGAAGACATCTGGGTGAGATTTGACTGTGGTATTTCCTCTCTTTGATATCTCAGCCTTTCCCTGATTATCTGGCTCTGAGTTTCCTTTAACACAACCAGAATCTGTGCATCACTAGGCTATAATACTAAAGAGAGCTATAATACTAACTAGACAGCACTCTGGAGTAACAATTTATTAATGACCACAAATCACATACTTACCAATGCCCTACATTAGCAATGGAACAGGTTAGAGACAATGTCCATTGGTTTAAACATCCCATCCTTTTTAAAGACACAGACAAATATTTTCTTACAGAATATTAGAGTTCTATAGAGAAATGGAGAAAATGAAATAAACAATTAAGGGATTTATTCATGAACATCTTAGGGACTTACTTCAACTGTGTCTTTCTAGTTGGTGTTAGTGTCTAAAGTTACTTAATTGAGTCTTCTCTGAGAAATCAGTTAGAGGAATTGATACTTCTTCATACATAGCCAAAGAGGACAAAACATGAAAGTCCTTGTAAGAGATGTACTAATTGGAAGTTATTACATCTATTGATAAATGGGGGAATATGTTTCAAATTTAATAAAAGCAGTCTGAGCTATCAGAGAGGAAACACCACAATCAAATCTCACCCAGCTCTCTTCCAGCTTCCTCAGCCTTACTCCTTCCTCAGCCTTGCTCCTCCTGGCTTCTTCTGTCTGCTCTGTCTTTCTATGCCTACCTTAAATACCTTCTTCACTCAGTTGTTTCACATCCAGGTTAAGATTAAAGGCGTGGCACCATCACTGCCTGCCTGGGAGCCTGGAATTCCTTCTGTAAACTGAAAAACCTCAAATTCAGATTTGCTGGGATTAGGGCATGGGTCACCACTCCCATACATTCCCTGTAGCTGAGATTAAAGGTGTGAGTTACCACTGTCTGATTTTCCCACACTGATTGTGGGTAGATCCCTCTGATATCTCAGACTGTTATTTATTAAATTTGAAACACATCCCCACAGATATATCTGTATTATATATCAAATAACTAATTTAAGGAGTAAAATGAACTGTTTTACTCAGTGATATCCCACATTAATAGGACATAAAATAGATAGAGGAAAGATGTGAGCAAAAGAGCCAGGAGAGACAGTCCTTAGAGACAGCCCAGGCCGTGTTCCTGTTGCATAGTCAGGAAAGCTATTATAAAACCCCAGCTGCTTCTTTTATGATATAAAGCTCAATTTCAAAAATCGTGCAGTGCTTTTAGAATATTTTGAGCAGCTTCAGAAACAGTTACAAGGTCACCAAAAGAAAAACAAAAATAAAAGAAAAACGAAACATAACAAACAATTTCAACTGCATCTTAAGATCAGAGTTTCTGACAAGTCAAATTGCTCTTCAGTAATTAAATGTCCTTGAAGCTACAAGTGGGCTGTTTGGGCACCAGGGCATTTCCCCAATTGACATATATACACTGATGAGGAGTTGCATCCTCAAAAGACTTGGCATCAGTATAATATCACTTAGGTAGTGGTTTTGATATCTACATCATGGACTTTCCTGGGTGATAATGGAAAGAAATTCCCTAAATGGGAGTGGGTCGACATGATTGGAAAGAGAAAAAATAATGTCATCTTATCCTGTAAATATGTCACCCATCCCATTAACATTCATAAAATTTCTTTAAAAATCAGAGCAGAAAACTTACTCTGTTAAACATCCCCTTTGACATCCCTATCCAATCTTTCTTTGGAGCTACACTTTGCTTTGCCAAATAAACTCCTTCCTAATTGTCTGTATATCTTGATGGATTTATTTCCTATCAGAAGATGTAAATAGAGGAACCCCCCCCCTTCCAATGTTGCCAAAACAAACACTTAAAAACACATGCTCTGATCCTTGAGTTACATTTAAATAAAAAGTCTTTGCAACATGATAGCAAAAAGACATCACATAAATAAAAATCACATTATTTAACGGAAATATTTTTATTTCTTACACTGTGAAGTTGAAGATAGAGGACAGAAAAGCCAGATATTTTCTTTATCAGATGTTATAATTCACCACAGCTGCCAGCTACAACCAATACTTTTCTGAAATTAAAAGAGCTTTTATCCATATAAATGCCCAACATTTTAATTCTTCCATTATTTCTTCTCTCTACTTCTAGTTTAAAGAACTCTTCTTTAGAGAGTTGTATCAACCCAAGAATACAACATTATTATATCAAACATTAAAATGAATTGAGAATATTTTTACATAATAGCTTAATTACATCAATCAGTGAAATTCTAATCAGCCTAATGTGGTTATCATGATAGCCCAAATAATGTGAAAAACAAAATAAGTCTCTATTTATTTCTCTTGTTTCTCTTTACTGAACAACAACTTTCATGTAGCCACTGATCATGAAAGCCAAACCCCTGAGTCAGTTTCAGAAGAATAGAGCATAGAGGGGCCATTGAAAAAGCAGTTGCTCAGCAATTTTCAACACAGTTTGGGCCATCTCTCCCATTGAGTTGCAACATTTGAAATCTGCCATCTGTAAGCACTATCTATATCTTTCCCTCTTCAGAACGCAGAGAATTTATTTGTATGTGTGCACAGAAAGCAACTGCTTAACTGGAAAAAATTTGAAGTGTAAAATTAAGAGAAGAAGAACATTTTTGAGCTGTGAATGTTTATTTGAAAATATAAAATTTTCAGAACTCGTATTTATCTCACTGTGATGTCAAGAAGCTCTGTTTGAATTTATATCATATTATATGGACTGTTCAATTTTATATCTTGGAAAGGAATATCTGCAAAACCTATTGTTTAAAATATACAAGAAAATTTTCACAGTTTTCACATAGGTTTTTTAATTAATCATTGGACATGTGATAATAAAATGTGACTATCTGTGGGGATTTAATAAAAGCTCCACAAGTTTCTGAGATATCAGAGGGAATCTATCCACAGTCACTCTAGGAGGATCAGAGAGTGGTGATTAATACCTTTAATGCCAGCACAGGAAGTATCCTGGGAGTGGTGACCTACACCCTTCATCCCAACTGAGTTTGAGGTCATCTTACTTTATAGAAGGAATTCCAGGCTCTCAGGCAGGCAGAGGTGGGGCCATGCCTTAACTTACCAAAAGAGTATTTAAGACGGGCATAGAAAGACAGGAGAGAAGAAACCAAGAGAAGCCAGCATGAGGAAACTGGAAGATCTGACTGTGGTGTTTATTCTCTCTAATATCTCCGACTGTCTCAGAGAACTATCCCTGAGTCTCATTTGTTCATACAATTGCCATCAAACTTTGGGGCATGAATTCCTCTCCTCCCTACCCAAATAACCGCACTTGCTGTCCAGAACAACACGTGGCCAGGGGAGTAATTACTGGCCACTAGGCATTCAATTTCAGGTTAGCCTCCAGTCTTAGGCAGACCAGCCACATGTGTTTCCATTTCACTCATCTGGGTAAGTCTTTTAGACAGTGGCCTCTTTCTCCTTGTGGGTTGTTTCTTTTTCCTTTTTGGACCCCTCCTTGGGCTGCTATCACACTAGGTAGCTACCTTGATGTGGGAATGTGTTTATGTATGCTGTAAATCTCAATCTTTAAATAAAGGAGCTGTTTTGGGCTATGGCAGGCACCATAGAAGAAGTAGGAGGAGAAATCAAAGCATAGGTAGGAGAAGCAGGGCAGAGTGAGAGGCAGATTGAGCAAGCCGCCAAAGGAGCAACATGTAAGGAACACAGGTGAGCCACGGGCCACATGGCAGACAGATTCATAGAAATGGGTTGATTAAGATGTAAGAGCTAGCTATCAATGTGCCTGAGCCATAGGCCAAACAACATGAAGTTAATATAAGCGTCTGAGTCATTTCTGGGGCCAGAGCAGGCTACTGGGCAGCTAAGCAGTCTCGGGCAGCAGGTCTGTGGGTCTCAGACCTCTGGCCACCCGGGACCTAGAAACCTCTACTACTACACTACCCCACTTCACAATCAGTTGAATCATCAACAGACAACAACCAGTAAGAAAATCTTTTTTTTTTAAAGAAAAAGAGGGAATTTGTTTAAAGTAATGGAGGGTGATTGGTCATACTGTAACCTCTCATTAGACGATTTCATATTAAAACCAGTGAAGGAAAACATTAAAAAGGTAGATGGAAATATCATATTGTTTATCATACTGTTTACTATGAATATTTTTTGTTTGATTTCTTTGTTATCACTTAAAAAGTCTACTAATATAAATCCAAAGAAAAAGATCTTTAAAAAGGCTGTCAAGAGAGAACACAAAAATGCTCAAATTCAAACAGAGGAATATGAAGAACCAATTTCATCAAGGTCATGTAAAATTAGACAAAAAGGGCAACATTAATATACCCAGTAACCTTTTTAAAAAATGAAGTATGATAGAGATGATAGAGAAGCTATCTGGGCTCCAGTACAAATTTTAGAATTACAGAGAGTAAAGGAAGCAATTGTAACATATGGGATGCATTCACCATTTGTCAAACAAATGTTAAATTCCTGGTCTTGCTGTAACCAGGTAACACCTAAAGATCAGTTAGATATGGTTAGAGCTGTGCTAGAGGCAGAATGGCTTATGCAATGGAAATCATGGTAGAGGGAGGGGGCTAAAACAATGGAACAAAGAAGCAGAGCCAGAGGCATAGAAGTCTCCCAAGATCAACTTCTTGGGGAGGGAGATCATGCTGATCTTGAAAGGCAGGCTTTACACAATGAACATGCTCTGGATTTATGTTGTATGGCAGCTTTAAATGTCTGGGTCTGCACTGAAGAAATAGGGAAGAAAAGTGAATCATTCACTAAAGTAATTCAAAGCTTCAAAGAAACTTTTACAGATTTTTTTGCACCGATTGACTGCAGCAGTAACAGAATGGTACCAGACTCAGAAGCCAGGTGAATAATCATTGAATCACTCGCTTTTGAGAATGCCAATGCACAATGTAGAAAAATACTTAGATCTTTAAAAGCAAGGTCAGTACCTTTGGAGGACTGGATTTATAAGACAATTAATCTAGAGTCTTATGACAGTAATAATAACTGGGTAAAAGAGCTTATTTCAAGAGGTATAAGAAAAAAATCAAAATGTTAAATGTTACAAATGTGGAAGGCAAGGTTACATAAAATGAGACTGTAAACAAGGTGTTCCCAGAAACAATGCTTTTGGTAGGAATAATCCCAAGAGAACAACCCTCCCTTCTGGAATATGCAGAAGGTTTGGAAAAGGAAGACATTGAACTAATGAATGTAGCTCAACAAGGGACAGACAAGGTAACTTTCTGCCCTTGGGAAATGCCTCAAGTGGGGCTTTCAGGCTTTCAAAAACTTCCAGATCAAGTAACTTTATGCCCTCAGGAAATGCCCCAAGGGGGCTTTCAAAAGCTCCCATATCAAATCTAATGCATTCTTACCCTGCCATTGTGAAGGAAACATCTTCCCAGAACAACTAAAAAATTTAAACCTATTTTAAAAACACATACTAAACAGAATGATACAAAATCTACAGAAAAAATCAAGAAAAATTATAAAGTGAATATTTTGATAAGCTTCTATCAATGAACAAAAGCCAAAATTAAAAGTACAAATAAATGATGTTATTATTGAAGGCTTAATGGACACAGGCATGGATGTATCAATAATTTCATTAGAGTCATGGCATCCAAGCTGGCCCCTTCAGGAGGTAAATGTTCAATTTTGGGGTAGTGGGTTGATATCCCAGGTAAAACAGAGTGCAAGATGGCTTGATTGTATAGGACCAGAAAGACAGAGAGGAATATTAAAGCCATATGTGGCTGACATTGCTATAAATTTATGGGGAAGTGATTTACTGCAACAGTGGAACACACAGATCAATATTCCTCCAAATACAGAAATAAGCCATAAAATAGCACATGGTTCTGGAAAAAACATTAGAAGGTATTGTGAGAAACAGTCACAGACCATTCAGGTTATAGAAAAACAAGGTAAAACAGCTATTGATCTTTCAAAAAAAAAACCCCACAGCACTACCTCTAAAGTGGCTAACAGAGAAGCCTATTTGGGTTCATCAATGGCCTCTAACAAAAGAGAAATTGCAGGCCTTAGAGAATCTGGAACAGGAGCAGTTAAATGCTCAGCATATAGAAGAATCAACCAGTCCTTGGAATTCTCCTGTATTTTTTATTAAGAAGAAATCTTGAAAATGGAGAATGGTAATAGATCTAAGGGTGATAAACAAGGTGATCCAGCCAATGGGCTCTCTACACTCTGGAATTCCTTTGCCTTCTCTGTTACCTACAGAATGGCCTATTATAGTTATTGATTTAAAAGGTTATTTTTTTTTACAATACCTTTACAAGAACAAGACAAAGAAAAATTTGCCTTTGCAGTGCCCACTTATAATAATTCTCAGCCTGTAAAGAGATTCCAGTGGAGGGTCCTCCCTCAAGGAATACTGAATAGCCTACTCTTTGCCAGTATTTTGTACAACAGCCAATAGAACAAATATGTAACAAATTCCACAATCTATAATTTATCATTACATGGACGACATCTTGTTGGCCGATTCAAATATCGATACCTTAGAAAAACTTTTTGAAGAAGTGAAAAGAATTTTGCCTGCTTGGGGATTACAGGTTGTCCCAGAAAAACATACAAAAAGGGGATTCCATTAATTAGGATGTAAAATAGGCCAATAAAAAATTAGACCCCAAAATGTACAAATCAGGAGAGATAGATTGAAGACACTTAATGATTTTCAAAGACTACTAGGAGATATTACCAAATTTCAACCCACTATTGGAATTAAAAATAATGAACTGGATAATTTGTTCAATACCTTAAATGGTGACAAGGACTTAAATAGTCTGAGAGAATTGTCACCTGAAGCTGAGAAAAAATTGGCTTGGTGGAAAAGAAATTACAGGAGGCACATGTAGATCGTGTGGATCCAGACCTTAATTGCATAATAGTTATCTTGCCCTCTAAGCATTCTCCTACAGGAATATTAATGCAAAGGGAAAATGTTATATTGGAATGGATATTTCTTTCACATAAACTGAGTAAGAAATTAAAGACATATGTGGAAAAATTTCTAAACTTATTTTTAAAGGAAAATTAAGACTGTCATTCTGTTCAAAAGTCAGAATTATATGCTATCATGATGATATTAATGGACTTTACCGAACCTCTTAACATAGTCACTAACTGAGTATGTGGAAAGAGTTGTTCTACACATTGAAACAGCTGATTTTTATTAATGATGAATCAGAATTAACTTCATTATTTATTCAGTTACAAGAAATAATCAGGACTAGAAATCATCCCTTTTATATAATACACATTCAATCCCATACAGGTCTTCCAGGTCCTTTAGCACAAGGTAATCATGAAATTGATAAATTATTAATAGGAAACATACTAGAGGCCTCAGAATTTCATAAAAAGCATCAATGTCAATAGCAAAGGATTAAAAAACTATTTCTCTCTCACTTGGCAACAAGCCAAAGAAATTGTAAAAAGGTGTCCCATCTGTTCTTTCTATAACCAAACTCCATTGCCAGCAGGAACTAATCCTAAAGGTATACATAGAAATGAAATCTGGCAGATGGATATATTTCATTTTACAGAATTTGTGAAATTAAGATATGTCCATCATACAATAGATACGTTTTCTGGATTTCAATGGGCAACTGCTTTGAGTTCGGAAAAGGCTGATTCTGAAATCACACATTTTCTAGAAGTTATGGTCATCATAGGAATACCTGTACAAATAAAGACTGACAATGCTCCAGCATATGCCTTTAGTAAAATGAAACAATTTTTTGCTTAATATAATATAAAGCATATTACAGGAATACCACACAATCCTACAGGGCAAGCAGTCATAGTGAGATCAAATCAAACTCTAAAGGACATGCTAAATAAACAGAAAGGAATAACAAAGGCCCCCAGACATAGACTACACAATGCTTTATTAACTTTAAATTTTCTCAATCCTAATGAGAAAGGAATAGCTGCTGAAAGGCATTGGACTATAGAAAAAACAGCTGAACTAAATCAGCCTGTTTACTTCAAAGATGTACTAACCTCTGAATGGAAGCCAGGATATGTGTTACGTTGGGGAAGGGGTTTTGCTCTTGTTTCCACAGATAACAAAAGTTATGAATATCATCAAAATTAATAAAACCTCTATTTGAACCAGGGAAACTTCATGAAACTAAGAATTAATAGCTCATCCACCCATATTACAATTTTTTAAGATGTAAGAAAAAACAAAGGGTGGGGGAAGGTTTCTGTTCTTGTATTTACAAGAAACTGGAAATACCCATCTTCAAGAAGTTAAAAAAACCTTGGACATCTAGACATCTAAAGCAAAAGGGAGGCTATCCAGGAAAATTTGCAAACAAAAGAATATGGTAACTATTGTTACCAGTATACTTCATAGGGTAAAATCTCATTGCTTAACTTCTACAAATTTTTTTGTTAGTTGAAGTCCCAGCTTAAATATAATTTAAAGCTGGTTTTAGAGTTGGAGTGTGGCTCTCTCCTTCTCTAAACTCAAGCATACTTGTTAAGGGAAAATAAGAGATTTCTGTATCATATCAGAAGAGCCACCTGATATGGGACAGAAGAATAACAAAAAGTAAGGGACTATTTTATTGTTAATAATCCTATGCTGAATAAATTGTTATATATTTATTTTCCTGTACATTGTGCTGGGTTTTGGTCTCTTACCAGTTTTCTGCAGTGATCCAGGACAAGGCCTAATTACAAACTTGAAGTATCCAAAAGAAAGATGGGGTCCCACAAGGATGGTTGTGTTGGTTTTGGTTGTTCAATGGGTTATGGATGATTGTCATTGTTTAGGTTAATTGGTTAAAAATTGTTAATATTTATGGTTAGAAAAAAGTTAAACAAGAAAGATTAGATTCAAGATTTGTGTTTTAAAAAATATAAAGAAAAAGGGGATGCAGATATATAGGATATAAGGATAGATTATTGAGTCTTCTTTTAAAAGGATTTACTAGGTTTAAATATTTTATGTTGCACTGGAATTTTGTATATTGTATACAAATTGTGTATATTGAGATTAATTGTGTCTCTGTACAAGTACTCTATGCTTGTTCAAGGTAGTATACTTATTCGGTTCACCTAACATTGTAATACAAGTTGCTAGTCCATGAAAGTTTTTATTACTAATTAATTAGAATATAAAGCAATGCAAGTTAGTAGTTAGACACTACATTCAGACATAGTCATGTTAGATATGTTTTCAAGATCAAACTTGTTTAGATGAACAAGTCTTCTTAAACACTTCAGAGATCCATAGAATACGGTATTCAAAATATTTTTAAAACTTAGACTCTTCTGGACAGTGAGGCAGGTCTGCTCCTGGCAGCCCCAATATACTTCAAGAGAAAAAAGGGCATTGAAGAAAGTCCATATGAAGTCTACTTTCTTTGTGGCAATGGTTAGCCATTGGACAAAAACCTGTCCCTCTATTGACTGCTTTACAGTATGCTGTTTAAACTGGACATGCAGGTTCTCCCAGAAAGTGACCTTTGAAATTTGACAGAACAAGCTGACATGGTCCTTCAGGTTCCTGCTTTTCAGAGAAAACTGTCAGAGATGGCTCGTGGATGGTTTGAGGCTGGTAGCATCCCCTGGCATGCCTGGCCCAGGGTCTTCCCAAAGTCGGGTTGCTTGGGAATGCAGCCCAAAGCAGGTGGTAAACTCCATCTAATGGTAAATACTGGCACGAGACTGATAGCCAAAAGTACTGTAAGGGAAAATTGAAAAGAACTTTGAAGAGAGAGTTCAATCTTCAGGACACAAGAAGTGACTGAACTACCCTAAAATGGAAAGAGCAGATTTCCTGCTTCATTAAGATGAAAAGAGACTCTGGGCCTGTAGTCTGATGATGGATGCCCCAACTTTAAAAAGGAACTTTGGGTGACTGTCTAGGCAGATAGGTGTCATCTCTGTCATTTTTAGTTTTGGGAAGTCGCTTTCACTTCCTGGTTACTTGGGTAAATATTATTTCCTTCTTGGGTCTCTGAGGTAGTTGAAGATGAGATAGTCATAGTTACAGTTTTCTAATGACAGTTTTAGAAAAGAAACTTTGAAGTTAAAGTTTATAAGTTTAAGAGACCTCAAAATAATAGCTTTTAGTTAGAAAGGAAATGAATTAGGTATAATCCTTTGGACTCATCAAAATAGGATAATTAATGAAATATTTTCTTTGAATTGTCAATTATTAATGGACTAGACACACTCATTTATTGTTTTTATATAATTGTATATAATTATTGTACTTATTGTATATGGGTTTTCTTATGTTAGCTATCACCTTTTTTTTTAATTTGACACAAAAGGGAATATGTGGGTATTCAATAAAAGCTTCAGAAGTTTTGAAGATATCAGAGGGAATCTACCCGAAGTCTATGTGGAGATTTAATAAAAACTTCAGAACTTCTGGAGATCTAACCACAGTCAGTAGGAGAATTAGAGAGTAGAGATTTACACCTCTAATCCCAGCACAGGGAGTATCCTGGGAGTGGTGACCTATGCCCTTAATCCCAACTGAGTCATTTTAGATTACAGAAGGAATTCCAGGCTCCCAAGCAGGCATTGGTGGGGGCCACACCTTAAATTATCAAGAGAGTATTTAAGGCTTAAGGAAGGCATAGAAGAGGAGGAAGCCAAGGGAAGCCAGACTGAGGAAGCTGGAAGATAGCTGGGAAAATCTGACTGTGGTGTTTATTGTCTCTAATATCTCCAACTTTCTCAGAGATCTATCCCTGAGTCTCATTTATTCAAGCAACAGTTTCTTTTACAAACTTTGATGTCCTTAGGGTAGCTAATAAATACTAAGAATTAAAATGTCATCTTGATGGACCGTTTCTTTGATGAGTATGTATTATTCTTTCCCATCTCTTCTGAATTGTTCAGTTTTAAAGTCTTATTTGTTAAATATTATAATGATTAAACCAGGATGCTTCTTGGGTCTATTTGCTTAAAATATCTTACTACAACCATTTAATAATGTCTATCCTTATATTTATCTGCTAGAATTCTCGGGTGAAATTTTAGGGTCAGTTATGTATACTATCATATCATCTGCAAATAAAGATACTTCTACCTCTTTTTGTCCAATTTGTATCCTCTTCATCTCCTTCAATTGTCTTATTGCTCCTGCCAAATCCTCAAATACTACACTGAATAGATACAGAAAGAGTAGAAAACCTTGTCTTTTTCCTGATTTTAGTAGAATTGCTTTGAACTTTTCTTCATTTAATTTGATGTTGGCTATAGGCTTTCTGAATATTACCTTTATTATGCTTGTGTATGTCTGTTGTACCACTAATCTCTCTAGGACTCTCTAGGCATATTTAATTTTGTCGAAGGCTTTTTCTACTTGTAATTTGTTAATTGTTATTTTTCCTTTCTGTTTATATCATGGATTACATTTCTGGATTTTTATATATTCAACCACCCCTGAACCTCTGGGATGAAGCATATTTGATCATGCTACATGATCTTTTCGATGTGTTTCTTGGATTTGGTTTGCAAATATTGTGTTTACTATTTTCACATCTATGTTGATATGGTAAATTGGCCTGAAATTTTTTTCTTTGTTGAATCTTTATATGGTTTAGGTATCAGAGTAATTGAAGACACATAAAAATAATTGCACTGTTCTTTCAGTTTCTGTTTTCTAAAATAATTTGAGGAGCACTAGCATTATCTTCTCTTTGAAAGTCTGGAAGAATTCTGAGCCAAAACCATACCATCTGGCCCTGAACTTTTTTGGGGGGAGGGGGGAGGGTGGACTTTTAATGACTGCTTCCATTTCATCATGGATTATAAATTTATTTAAACCATTTATCTGTTCTTTATTTAAGTGGCCAAGTAAATTATCCATTTATTTTAGAGTTTACAGTTTGGTTAAGTATAGATATTTTGTTTTCTTTTTGTTTGTGTAAGTGCTCTGGCTGTCCTAGAACTTTGTAGACCAGAATGGACTTGAACTCATAGGGATCCTACTGCCCCTGCTCTCTGAAGTGCTGGGATCAAAGTCATGCACCACCACTGGCCAAGTACAGATTCTCAAAATATGTCCCATGTGATTCCCTGGATTTCTTCATTGTTTATTGTTTAGTCCATCTTTTCATTTCTGATTTTTTTAATTTGGATATTCTCTGCCTTTTAGTTAGTTTGGATAGGGGTTTGTCTATCTCGATTTTTTCAAAGAGCCAGCTCTTTGTTTCATTAATTCTTTGTTGATTTCACTCATAAGTTTGATTATTTCTTGTTGTCTACTCCTCTTGAATAGTATGTGTTTGTGGTTAAGTTGCTAGTATAAGATCTCTCTCTCTCTCTAAAGTAAGCACTTAGTGTTATGAACTGGCCTCTTAGCACATCTTTTATTTATTTTAATTTTGGTATATTGTCTATTTATTTTTATTGAATTCTAGGAAGTATTTCTTTATTTTTGCCATGGCCCAATTTTTAATTCAACAGAGAGTTACAAGATACAAGAAAATTGAAATAACCCCTGAAACGTATCAGATTACCACAGATCAACAACATAAACAGCAGAAAGCTCACAGATCCATGGAAGCTAAACAACTCTCTTGAACTGATTTCTTTGTTTTATTTTGTTTTCATTTCCTTTAAAGTTTTCTTCATCTTTTTCTTGTTTTGATAAGGAACTCATTAATTTTTCTTAATTTTTGTGGGGTTTTTTTGGCTTTCTGTAAGTGACTTATTTATTCCTCCAATTGTTTGTTTTTTCTGGATTTCATCTAGGGATGTATTCATTTCCTCTTTAACAATCTCTGTCACCTTTATATATGTGGCTTTAATGTCTTTTAGTGCTTCAACTATGTTGGAATATTCAGGGCCTGCTGTGTAGAATACTTGAGCTCTAGAGGAGACTTATTGACCTAGTTGTTATTGTGTTCATAAGCTGGTGTCTAAATATCTAGATTTGCAGTGATTATAGTTCTGGATGCTGATGTTTTGGTTTTGGTTTGGTTGAGTGGGTGTTGTGTTCCTGGGTTTTTGCTTCCTCTTTGGATATTCAGTGAGTATGATGATTGTGTGTTGCTTGTTTTATTGACATCCTCAACTGATGTGTCCACTCTCAATGCCTGCTGGTTTTGGAAATTGGGATATAGTGACCATGTGTCGAGAAACTGTAGGAGAAGATGGTCTGTGTGATCCATAGAAGACATGGACAAGGGGAAGGGAGGCTTCCAGTATTGCTCTGTTTCAGAACCAAGAGCTTGAGGGACTTTATATGGATGAAGAGGAAGAGTGCAGGTTTGTGGGCAGCCTACCTTGTCTTCTGGCAGGCCTGGCAGGTTGAGCAGGGGATGTCTGCCTGAGTTAAGAGCTAGGACACAGTGACAAGTGGGGGAAGGAAGACCAGGAGGATATAGTCCATGAGATGCAAAAGTAGACAGAGGGAAGGCAGGCCATAGTTGCTGCTTTATTGCAGCTCTATGGAAGTACAGGACAGATTGGGTCTAGGGAACAGAGAGAGAGAGAGAGAAGGACACGTAGGGGGGCAGTCTACCTGGTCTTACTTAGAATACAGGTTTAAATATAAGTCCTTATGATTTGTTATGTCCTCCTGTTTGTCTCTAATTTTATTAATTTGTATCTTTTTGCTCTGTCTTTTTGATAATTTTGATAAAGATTTCTTAAATTTTGATTTTTTTGAAAAAGCCAACACTATTTTATTCATGCTTTGTATTGTTCTTTTTGTTACTTTGTTTATGTTTTATTGATTTTTACCTATTTTATTCTTGTTGTCTGATCCTGTTGGGTGTTATTTCTTCTTTTTGTTCTAGAGCTTTTAGGTATGTGGTTAAGTTACTAATTTGAGATCTTCCCCCTACACAGTTTTTTATGTAGTGCTATATACTTGACTCATATACTTGACTCTTAGAACTGCCTTCATTGTATCCCATACATTTGGGTATTTTGTGTTTTCATTTTAATTAAGTTATTAAAACTTTTAAAACTTATATCTGGAACCATTTTCTATTCAGTAGTAAATTGTTTTGCTTCTGTGTATTGGTAAGCTTTCTGAGATTTTTGTCTTTGTTTTCCGTTGTGGATATGCAGCTTTAATCTGGATAAGATACCAAGTGTTATCTCAATTATCATATAATCATTAAGACTTGCTTTATATCTGAGTAGGTGGTCAGTTTAGGAAAAGTATATTGTTTTTGTGTTTGTGTAAAATGTTCTTTAAATATCTGTTAGGTCATTTGTTATATATTATCATTTAGCTCCAACTTTTCTCTACTGACTTCTGTCTGATGACCTGACTAATGGTGAATTTTGGGTGTGGCCATCATCCACTATCATTGTTTGAAGTTAAACATGTTATTTTAGTCATATTAATCTTTCTTTTGTAAACTTTAATGCCCTTGTGTTTGCTTCATGCCTGTTTATGCCTGCAATAACTACTTGGTAGATTTTTGCTTTGATGAGGACATAATTTCCTTTCCTATCTCTTCTGATTAGTTATTATTTAGACTTTATTTCCATCAAATATTAAAATGGCTACACTGGCTTGCATCTTGTACCCTTATGTTTTGAATATTTTTTTAATGCCTTTTATCCTGAGGTGATTTCTATCCTTCACAGTAAGGTGTATTTCTTGAATGCACCAGAAGAATAAATTTTGTTTTTAAATCCATTATGTTAATATGTCTTGCTTTTGAGACCATTAATTTTTATTTAAAAATAAGTTGTGTTTATCTACTTTTATTTTGTTGTAGTGTGTGCTTCTGATTTTCTGTTCTTTAAATATTCATCTTTTGTGTTTCTTGAGCATGGTTAACCTTCTTGGATTGAAGTTTTCCTTGTAATGCTCTCTGTAGAGTTTGGATTTATTGATAAATACTGCTTAAATTTTGTTTTATTGTGAAATGTCTTTATTTCTCTATCTATTGTGATTGAAAGTTTTGCAGAATATGGTAGTATGGGTGCCATACAGTGGTCTCTTACAGTTTATAGAACATGTGTCTAGGCCCATTTGAATTTTTACTGCCAAAAAAAATGTTATTTACTTTACCAATAATGAAACAGGAATACAGAAAGAGCTCAATGCCTATTGGAGAATGATCCTAGAATTCTGAAAATGAGAATCAGCAGTACTCACCCCCCTTCTTTAAAATATTCTCTTACCTACGTAGAGTTATTTTGTGCAGGTTCTGCTGTGCATTTTAAACCTTTTTGCATTATTTTAATACCTAAATCAAGTAAATTCTGTCTATTTACCACATTTTTTTAATGGAATAATGACCAAAACATTTCTGAAGAATCATGAAGAAATGAACATGATTTCAAAATAGAGTTTAAAAACAGAACATATTTCAAGCACTTCAACAAAACATAATCATCTAGTCAAACTTTTCAGTTACTTTTTGCTTATTCACGGATCTAAGTGAAGATACATTCTAAATATCTAATGTACAGCTTTGGCTTGTCATAGAGAGGGTAGGGAGGTCTCTAAACTAATGAAGAACTCAAAATAGTAGAGTTTTTTTTTCTTTTATAAACTACAGAGAAGGCAATATTGAGACTTGCCAGACAGATCTAGTGTCTATACTGAGTCATATATGCTGCTGCTTAACCCTTCTGTTGAGATGATGGATAAGCTTCATTGGGTCAAATACTGTAGCATCTACCTCCACATGTTTTAGCATAAAACCTAGCTTTTACAAAGAGAAAAATATACTGAGAGATGGACAAATAAATGAATAAGACAGTCTAAGCTTTAATTCTGCTTTGGTGATATGTGATTGCTATCTCTAGTAACAGTTGACACAAAGTAATATAGTGTTCAATTGTAGGCCATCATCTCCTTGTGAGAATCTGGGTCATGATGTAAGTCTTGAGTATAAATTTTGTTGATATCATCCATAGAAATGACCTGAGGATGCTGGATCTAGGACTTAGGCCTGGGATTCAGTTCTCCCTGGAATGATTTTAGAAAATGAACTATACAATGAGATTCTGTAAGAGTCAAACAAAACCAACAAGGTGACAGGAAACAATAGCACTGAATCATCACTGAAAAGACTCTTATTTTTAGAAAATAAATAATGGAACAAATGAACAAACATCTGTACATCTTGAAAAGTAAATAAAGTAATACATTTTGACAAACTGCTGTAAAGGCTAGTCCATTCAGAGCTAACATTGTTTCACATATAGCCCCTTTCCATAAATAATAGTTTATTTTTAAATTTTTGGCAAAATCTATAAAAGAGAAATATTTTAAATGCACACTCACAGAAATATTATAAATAAATCAATAATGTTAATTATTTAATACCATCTAATATACAGACAATATTCTAAGCTTCTCAGTGTATTGGTAATTTTTTATATATTTATATAAACTTTCAGTAAGGATATGCATATACATATATATGTTGCAATGGATTGATATGCTCATTAAAATTTTATAATCAATATACTTACCCCTTTTCTTGCTGCTTGTCTAGCAAAGCCTACCTACCCTTTCAAGTGGCCTTGGACAACATGTCCCTGCTTTGGCACTCATTTATCTTCCACCTTTACATACTTTGGATCATTTAGAGTTAAAGCTAGTATTTAAAACTGGGACAGGGAAAAGTGAAGTTTGCCTTTCCAGAAAGAGCAAACAAACCATAGATGTTGAACTGTACTTTGAACACTTTAAACAAGTTACACATGCTGAGACATTTCTCTTTTTCTGATGTGAGTGACCCTAGTCAAATGTAGTCTGGATTTGTAGTTTATTAGAAGTACACTGTTCATTCAGAGTAGATGATAACAGTCAAGGTAATAATACATGTTAAAACTGAGGAAGAGCTGGGAAAACTTTGGCTTCTTAATAGAAGTCCATCATAGGGCTTCTAAAGTGGAGATTGCTGAGAGACATAAGTATCGTATACCATAACAGGACATTAGTCTGTCTTGATCAAATAAAAATGTCTCATCTCTTGATTTATAAATTAATATTTGAAATTATGCAAATAAAAGGTACAAATGAGAAATTATCTCTAATAATATACTGTAGATGGATGAATCTCTCCTACTTACTGATACCCAAATGACCAGTCAGAGGTTTAATATTAATTACAAACTCTTTGGCCTATGTCTCAGGCTTATTGTAAACTAGCTCTTTTATCTTATATTAACCCATTCTATTAATTTACTTATTGCCACATGTCACATGTCTTTACCTTTGTTCCTTTACATCTTGCTCCCTTCTTCCCCCAGCAGCTCACAGAAGCTCCATTGACCCTGCCTTCTTTCTCCATGTATCTCTCTTAGATTTACCACCTGGTTGTATTTTGCCATGCCATAGGCCAAAACAGATTCTTTATTGACTAATGGTAGCAACATATATTCACTGTGTACAGAAAGACCATCCTACAGCAATATGCTTTTGAATACATATACACATAGTTACTTACACACATCATATATATATATATATATATATATATATATATATATACATATATATACCTTAGTTCGTTTGAACTCTATAGAGTTCAACTTTTGTTTTAGTAAACTATAAATATGGAGTGCAACTAAATTAGATATAATATTCTCTTAGCAACTAAGCTTTTCTGTCTGGGATCAATAATAGCTCAAATCGGTAAATCTTTTCACATGTAGTCATTTAGTAAATAGAATATGAATAAAATAATGATTTACTGTTATTGTTCAAACATAAGAGTAAGTTCTTATAGCTTTACTATTAGAAATATATTACTTTATCACAAAGAAAAATTATGATAAATAAAAAACTGTGAAGAAATTGAAAATCACACATTTGTATAATCTAGCTTTTTTTTGAACAGAATTATATCATAAGTCACTGTAAAGATCCAATAAAATTGTGATAATAAAGATGCAAGACATGTTCAAACTAAATACACCCTGTGCTAGACAGGTTCATGTAACCTGTCAACACCCGGGAACTAACGTGGGAGATGTTCTTCTGTGGGGATACAAAGAGAAGATTAAATAGCTTTCCTAACAAAACTACAGATAGGAAAATACAAGGTCTCAGACTAGGATAACTGGCAAATAGATGAGACAAACAGCGATAGTCATGTAGCATGAGTACTGGAAGGAGGCTTTCTGCAGCTAATCCCTGGGCTTATAACTGACAAGAAGAGAGAATAAACTGCTTTGAACAAAAAGTTTGAAAATTTCTGTACATGAGGTAACTAAAAATTAAGAAAGAACTTCAACTATTATTTATTTAATAAAGTGTTTTATCTTTGGTGGAGCATTTTCTGTAAGGAACATTGTATGAACTGTTTCTGGAGAGATAATCACACCAGATAGGGTGTCAATGACCAACCAAATTATGAGACCATGTAAGTCCATCTCAGGATCAACAGAACAGTTAGTTTATTGTACTTATGGAGAATGGGAGAATGATTATTTACAGAAACATGGGTGAGCCCCAAACAGCTACACCAAAGAAATGGTCTCATGGCTCCAGCAGGTGGTATAAAATGTGGAATATTAGATGAAAGCAAGGTTCCCCTTACACAACCATACAGAAATTTCCATCATTCTATATCATTTCCCTTCCTTTTTCTCCTCCTAACCTCTCCCATGAATTCCAGTTTCTTTCTTTCAAATCCATAACTTCTTTTTCTTTCACTGTTTTGTGTATATTTCTACATAAATACAACTTCCTCAATCTATATAATAATACTTATAATGACAGCTAATCACTTGGTATTGGCTAACAAATTGCAGGAATTTTCCCTACAGGTTATCTATCCCAGGTTTAGCATTCCTTAATTGCTGACAGTGCTTTGTCTAGAGCTGTGATACAGAGATTTTTGTCTTATGTATTATATCACTAGCAGCCATGTAAAAAGCTAGGCATGGCAGTGCATATGTGTAATCCTGTCAACTTGACAGAAACTAAAATTACCTGAAATTTTAATAATGAAATTGCCTCTATAAGATCAGACTGTAAGCAAGCTTGTAGGGCACATTTTTACTTAGTGATCAATGTAAGAGAGCACAGCCCATTGTGGGTGGGCTATACCTGTGTCTTGGTTCTATATTTTTTATGTTGTTGTTTTAAACAGGCTAAATAAGCCAGTAAGCAGCACCTCTCCATGGCTTCTTCAGTACCTGCCTCCAGGTTCCTGCCCTGTTTGAGTTCCTGTACTGACTTCCTTCAATGAAGAAGCACAAGCCAAATACCCCTCCTTGAACGTACCTTTGGTCATGTTGTTTCATCATTAAAAAATAATCCTAACCCTGATAGTAATTAAGGTAGACATGGAGGGAGAGGAAAAGAAGTGAAGGAAGGGGGCATAAGGAGAAAGAAGGAGAGAAAGAAAGGGGAGGGAAGGATGAGATGGAGGATTGAAGGAGGGAGGAGAGAGATAGCAGAGAGATGGGGAGGAAGAATAGAGAGAAAAACCATACAATTTCATCTACTTTTCAATAAAAAGGATTCCTTAGAAGACTTGTATATTGTATGATAGGAGTTCAGACTATAAATGATATATTCAAAAGCATGTCTGTGTCTGGGCATTCTTAGATCCCACAAACCAGGCCATCAAAATGCTCCTTCTATTAACAAAGTCAGTCAAGAACCAGCATCACTTTCGCTTTGCTATGATCTCTAAACTCCAGCCTCTGCAAACCAGAGATGAAGTAGCAGCAGATTCAGGACCCAGCAGTCATTATTCATGCCTCATGAGCACATGACCAGAAGCTGTGAGACTCATTCTGATTCATGTCAAGCACAGAGCCGCACTGATAGAATTTTAAACAGACAGTTCCTTACGCAAATCATTTTTATAGCTTCTTTGTGACTCTGCATGATGCTTAGCCAATCTATCTAGCCCAAAATAAAACCATTAGCCTGAAAACGTATATAATCTGTGAATATGAACTACAAATTTAACAGCCATAATCTACATTCAAACTGAGAAGCAGTCCTGCAGGATGGTCTTGGATGGCCAATTGCTCATTCCAATGTTTTTTCTGCAAGAATTTGTTTTAGGATCATAATTGCCAACAGGATTGGTATGTGGGCAAGAGGATATTTAGGACTATTGCTTTTCTGCTCACTTGGAGTCTGTAAGAGAGATGAGTCATTCACTTCAAATGGTAGAAAGCTGATAAGAAAATGCTGATTTTCTTATCTCTTGTCTCTCTTTAAATTATTACTTTTATTTTTGTTTTATTTTGAGATAGGGTTTCTATGCGTTTCCTTGTCTTTTCTGGAATTCATTTTGTAACCAGGCTGGCCTCAAGCTTACTGAAATCCTCCTGCCTCTAGATCCCAAGTGCTGGGATAAAAGTCATGTTATACCATCACCCAGCTATTTTTCTAATTTTTATTAAAAATGTATGCATGTTATATGATTTGAATAATGAATAACATCACTTTATTTGCATAATAGAGCATATACAGTAAAAGAAGTTAATCATTAAAAAAAATCAGTAATTCTACATTATTCACTTTAGAGTTATAACCTTCCAAAATTGTCCATAGAGTGTGGTAAACAACTTAAGACAGGAGCTCTGAAAGTTCCTGAGCTACCCCTGATGTTGGAATATCTTTTTTAGTAGGGCCCTTTTTCTAGAGATTGTAGTTCATATTGAATGAGATGATAGTGTCCTTCACATGAAACAGGGCTAGAAGTTATAGCTCACACTGAGCAGGATGATAATGCCCTTCATGTAGAACCAAACTGGAAAGCTAGGTTGGGTACTAAAAGCATCTTTCTGGTGAGCTAGTATAATAAATGAACTATGTAAAACACTGAAAACAGATCCAACATTTTCTCAAAGTTCTGAACAGATGACCATTAGACATTAGATATAAAATGCATATGAGCACCTCTCTGAGCACTTTAGTGTACTGAGTTATCAGAAATGCTAGATGAAAAAATGGAACTTAAATGCTAACCCCATTCTTCCAGTGACCTTGAAGACCTGACTCGAGTCTTAGTCTTGAAAATTATAATATTATTACATCACATGTAGTACATTAGTAGAAAAAAAACATGGTATATGTCAAATATTACAAGTATCAATAAAATCAGGGACCACAGAGAAGGCTTGGTAGCTAAGAGCACTTGATGATCCTTCAGAAGCCCTGTGCTCAGGTCATAGCATCCATATCACATGTCAAAAAAAAATGACTGCGACTCCAGCTCCAAGAATTTGACACCCTATTTTGGTCTCCGTGGGTGCCAGACACATATGTATACAAAGGCATATACATACATACACAGAAGTAAAACTACAATCTTTTTCAAAATTCATATACTCAATATTATGTTAAAACTCAGAAGATTTTATGAAAAACAAAACAAAACAAACAAGCAAATCCTTTGTAAGAGTGGGGATCATTGAGAGAATGCAAAGATAGAATACAAAGGGAAAGTGGGATGATAAGAATGACACACAGTTGTGTGGACAGATAATTCATCAAAGCTTTGATTTGATTGGTAGAGACAAAAATCAGTCTTGTGTTCTTTAAAACACATTCTCTTATAAATGGTGATGGAGGGGATGTGGTGGATAGACGTGGAATCCCAGCATTCTTGGAGTAGATGCAGGAGAATTACATGTTTTAGTCCAGTTTCGGCTTTCTTGTAAAACATTGTCCACCAAATCCAAAGGCTAAGGATGTGGTTCAGTTGTGGGCAGAATGGTTCTGGGTTTAGTACACAAGTCTACCAGGGAAAAAAGAAAAACAAAGGATAATAGAATCCAAGGCCCATGCGTATTCCATTATACACAGCTTAAGCCACATCTAATATTGGTCTCCTCAATGTCTGACAGATTTCTTCAGTGTATTTTAGTAAGTAAAATTTTGTGACAGAATGCTGCTCCTAAGAAAAATGAGTATTAAAATGATTATTTTCATATGACATATTGAAAAAATTCATCATATATGGAAGGAACCAGCTAAATAATAGAAAAAGTATCTGAAACATTTATTATTTCAGGATTCCATTGTATGCTGTTTATTTTGGTAATTATTGTCATTATTTTTGTTTTAGATGGCAAAATACAAAATCTATGTATTATTAAAGTCAATGATTTTCTTATTTTTTTCTTATTGTTGCTAAGATCATTAAGGCCTGTATGGGCCTTGCCCATCTGGAACACATGTACTTACGCTTACCAAGTTATAAACAAAGCTGATGAGGCATTTAAAAGAAAATACTAAATTTGTGAGTGTTAATAATAAACACATTAATTGCAAATGCCATTTTATGAAACAATTGACTTTTTTAAATAAAAGAAGTTGAGAAAAGGGGGTATTATTTTATGATTTTATAATTTCTTAATGAGTAGAGTTATAGGGAGAAACAGTTATAAATTGTTTTGAGTTATATACATTTTGAATTGTTAGCTTTATATATGTGCACAATTTTTATCTGAAATGTATAAAAGAAAACTTGATGTGGTGGTTTATGCTTATAATCCCCAAATTTGATGATTGAGGCAGGAAGATTGCCAGGACTTTAAGGTCAGTCTGTGATACAAAGTGATATCCAGGCCAGTCTGAGCTAAAAGTGGTTCTATGTATAAAAACAGGCACATAAATAAGTAAATGAGTATTCTGTCTCAAGCAGGATTTGGAAAATGTAAAAAATATTTTATAATTATTTAAAGATAACCCCAGATCTTCCCATCATGTCAGAAAACCATGCAGGTGATGACAGCTTCTTAAATATGACTTACACTACCACATTGAAATCTTTTCATATTCTTTAATTAGAATCCATTGCACTTTGAATAAGTCTTTTAACAAATATTGTGGGCGATATGGTTTGAAAAGGCATCCCGGAATTGTATGTCTTGGGGCTAGGACCTCATAGGAATTGTTTAGGTTCTGAGGACAGATCCATTTTTGTAGTATTCATGGCTTTCTCAAATGAATGTTTATTATTCTATAACTGGATATGGAGTCCTATAAAGATAACCTGACTCAGGAGATACCAGGAAGTGTTAGTGCTATATTCATGAACTTCTCAGTATTCAGAATAAGAAGTCAAAATGTCCCTGACCTCTATAAATTACCATTTAACGTATTCTATTACAGCAAAGGGAAAACAGCTGTGACCATATGGAAGTGTCATGCATATGATGTTGGCAAGATGACAGTTCATTGAATAATACAAATATTCCAAATATTAATCCATTTTATTTTATAATATAGAAGTTGTTCCTTAATACCACAGATTATATTTAAAACATTTTTATGAAGCTATTGTGTTGATATTGGTCTTTATAAATGTTTCAATTTACTCATGCTTATTTGAAAGTTCATGTTTTGTCATTTGCAATAAAGATTGAATTGTGCCTTTCTTTGAAGCTACAGGCCTACTCTGCTCATTTCTGAGGAAATGTTTGACAGATACTCAAGTCTAAATACCCATGGTTTGTCTGGTAGTTATTGTCTCAAGCAAAACCTGTGCACACAAAGATGAATGGCTTGTAGATCTTGCAACTCAAATGATTACAGATGCCATTCTTTGTAAGTCTCTGTAGAGCTTCAATGTTTAGTGAGTATGCCTCACATTTATTCTTTGATTCACAGTAAATTAAAAAATGTGCTTCAGAACCAGAAATTAAGACTTTTTCTTTCCACTAAGGATTTTTATACATTAATTAAAATTTTAGATTCTATGGTAGAGAACTAATCGCCAATGCCCTGATTTGTAATAAGATGATGAAGACTTTATTTACCAGGTTTTCTTTCTTATAATACTAGTACAAATGTCAGCACAATGAATAGGGAAAATATACATTATTATTACATACAGAGAACTGTGGCATAGGTTTTCCTTGAAGCACTGTCTTAGTTAGGGTTAAAGTTTCTATTGCTGTGATGAAGCACAATGACCCATTTTTGATCTTTCTCGAACATACTCTCATTATTGTTGAAAGCAGCTTTAATCATCTTATGACTCAGACTGCTTAGAATTATCTTTGAATTCCCTTTTCATCTCATATCACAAGTTCCAAAAGAATCTTCTTGGGAAGGGAGCCTTTCCAAATCTACCCTCATGTAGCCTCATGACTGTCATATCATCACTGTTAACACTATCTTTCATATCGCTCACACAGAGCACTGCCTGTGTATTCTCCCCACACTCCTGCCTATACCCATGCCCTCCTGCCTCTCTAGATTTAGTTTTCCATGCAATTTTCAGCATCATTGTTTGAAAGACAGAAGCTCCTGGAGAGATGGCTCCATAGTTAAGAACAGAGTCTGCTCTCCCAGAGGGCACAAGTTCCGTTCTCAACATACAGAGGGCATCCAATACCGTTTTCTGGCCTCCACAGGTACCATGCTTGCATGTGGTCTACAAACACATGTGTGAGCAAAACACCTATACACATAAAAATGTATAGACTGAAGTTTTTCTGACCCATCCAGGCCCAAGGCCCAGACAAAGCTCTCCCATCTGCAGTCCTGCATTTGCTTATAAAATAATTAGCCAGAGGAGGCTAATATTAATTACAAACTGTTTGGCCCATGGTGCAGGCTCATTACCAACTAGCCCTTATAACTCAATCCATTTCTATTAATCTATGTATTGCAACATAGTTCACAGCTTTACCTGTGTTCCGTGGCATCTTGCTTTCTGGAAAGCAGCATGCAGCATTCTCTGCTGCTGTCTTTCACCTTTATCTCTGCCTGGATTTCCTGCCTGCATGCCAGCTGCACTGCAATAGGCCAAAATAGCTTCTTTACTATAAAATGATAATAAAGCATATTTACAGCATACAGAAGAATATTCCACATCAAAAGTACAATCAATTAATTAATTAAAAAAAAAACTGTTCTAAGTAAAAACAGAAGCTGAATATGCAGTTTTTCTGTGTGAAACTTTCCAAAGAATTTCCATAGTGTTTACTCTCTTCTTCAATGACTCAAGTGCCAATCTCATAAGAGTAGATATCACACAAACTTTTCAGCAGAAGTTATGCAACAGTATAAAGCAGTTAATTAATTGTTGTGAAGTGTTACTGAGGAACATTTTAAAGTAATAAAACAAGCTGAGTTGCACTTTAAATTAGTTTCCACATTAATAGCAAAATAAAATGTAGCTTTGAACTTACTAGCATAAGCTTGCTACCCTACACTTTGTGAACACACGCAAACCCAAAAGCAACCAAGAGCAATGTAAACTGTGAAAGACACTGCTCTACAATTGTCTGTTTCAGAATTTATTTTCAAAAAAACATTCTAAAATGGTGAAATCTAAAGGAGTTACTTTGCTAGAGGTAGAAGATGCCCTTAGAAAATGACCCTTACTGGCACCTTCTTTTGCCACTGATGAGTGATGTGATCATGATGTCAACTGCTGTAGAAGAATTCGTTTTCACACTATGAATATGTATTACTCTCATTGATTAATAAAAAATTTGGCAGGTAGGTAGCTGGGCAGGAATTTAGATAGGAAAGCCAAACTGAGAATGTTAAAAAAAAAAGAAAGAGTCAGCTTCCCAGGAAGAAGACCTGCTGGAGGAGGGGGAAAGCCACAAGCCATGTATCTACACACAGATTAATAGAAACCGGTCAAGCCATGAGAATAGTTAATAACAAGCTTGAACTATAATCTGAGTATTTATAATTAATATAAAAGCCTTTGGTATGAATTTAGGAAGTGGTTTCTGGGTATTTGGAAACAGGTGGTTTGGACAGGAAGCATCAATTTATAGTCAACTTTCACAAGCTTTGCACAAAATGACCTTACTGACAGCCCCTTTGCCACTGATTAGAATGTGACCATGTTGTCATTTTCAAAAGCTCTTCCGTCATGGCCTTTTGTCATGTCATCACTTTTAAGGAAGATTTCTTCTCTCACAATGCGACAGATTTTCAAGGAAAGTTTTTGAAAAGTTTTTTGAAAATTCCAATTACATTTTTGTTTGTAGGAAGCTATGGAGTTATATGTAAACTGCAGGAAATGTAAATTCATTCTAGTGAGACATAAGGATGGCAAATTCCTTATTCACCATTTGAGAACACCTGATAGTAAATATACCATCATTTCAAAATAATGTAGCATAATGATTTAAATGTTTCAAAATTTTGCATTTTAAAACATTCACACTGTTCCCAGGAGCAGCAGATATTTTATTAACCTGATAAAAATGTGGGCTTCTATATATAGTTCAGTTGCTGGGATAAGAACAGGTGCTTTAAGATGAGAACTTCATTGGGGGATGAGGTAACTAGAAAGCATGACTGTAAAAGGAATTATTTTTGTACAGTAAATTGTCTTTTGTTCTCCATCATTCCCCCTTCCTTCCTCCCCCTCTCTCTTTGCTGATTGTAGACCAGAAACTTAACTACATATATAATGAATATCTGCAGAAGGTCCACAGAAAGTCAATTTGGTATGAAAAATTTATTTTCTCAAAGATGATATACTCATTATTGATAGCTGTTTTCACAAACTACAAAAAAATATATTTATCTCTTTTATGACCATTATAAATTTGGCAGCCAAAACCATATGTCTTAGCTGGCTAAAAAGATATTAGAACATTATACGGCTATAAAGGGGGCTATATGAAGTTTACCAATATAGTTCAGGACTGTGGGCACAACCCCAAACTGCTCCAGCTGTGCCTTCTCTCCTATTCCTGGTGTTTCCATGTCACAGCATCTGAATTCTGTATTTGCCCTAATTTCTCACCTGTCCCCCATCTCTAAACTTGTTTACTACTTACTACGCTGAAACACTTTTATTCAGTGGGTGAACTCAGACACCTTGTACAAAACTACCTCTTTGCACAGATAATTCTTTCTAACATAAGATATAATTTCAAAATTAAATGGAGATTTTCCTTTTGGCTGCTACATTTCAAATTGGAGTATTTTGAGATAGCAGCTTCTCAGCTGAGATGTCCACCTACAGTGTCCCAGTGGAACTTGTCACCTCTCCACTGCCAAGTCTGTATCTAGGGTCATAACACAAGAGTAAGAGAAATATAAGAGAAAATACATGAAAGTAGGAAGTCTACACAAAGTATGATCCTATCTTACCCCTGTTCCAGAGACAGTCTGTCCTGCAAGATTGTCTGACCTGTTGTAAACCTTTCTCATGGAGAAAAGTTCCTCTTATGGTTGTTCCCAGGTTTCCAGCTTTTCTTGGCCTCCAGCCTTTCAAGCTGATAGTCAAAGGGAGTGGCAAAAGAGTCTCTTTTGTATATCTTTATTTTCAAGGTTTTTTATTTTGGTATTTCAATTTTATAGTTCATTAGCCCTAAGTCTGAGGTAAAACTACAAGAATTTTCTTCCATTTTGTGGACTATCTTTTGCTTTGTACATAGTTTGCAGTGGTTTGGGTTTGGGCTTTATTTTGCTGTTCTGAACGTTTCTAGCATCATCTAGTCCCATCTGTTGATTCTTGGTACAATTTCCTGCTGACTGCTGTCATTGAGAGCCCTATTTGAGCCAGGTAATGTTGCAGGTCCACTTTAGCTGTAACTTTACTGTGATTCTCTTTCATTAACTTTCCCGCTCACTGTGAACAGGAAAAGTATTTTTCATGCTTTCCAACATGAACTTTCCTATTTGTGTCTCCTCAATGGTCAAATGCAAACTTTATATATAGTAAAATTACTAATTGCAGGCCATCCAAGCCTACAAGCATGGCTGACAGCTTATAAAATCTGGAAACCTGAAGAATATTACTCAGCCATTGGACAGCTCAAAAGAATGAAGAATATCTTTTGCAGGCAATTGAGGTAGTCGAAGCCTCTTTCAGGCAGTTCAGCTTATCAATGCTTCTTTCAACCACTTGGTTGCTATCAGCTTGCTCTAGGAGCTCTCAATAGTAAATCCATGCAGTTTATATGCCTGGAGAAGGAGGAGCCTTGTAGTTGGATGTTTCACTGTTCTAGCTAGCCCTGGGATCCTGACTCACAGCCCTGCAGATGCTTATAAGATAATTAACTCATAGGCTTAGTTTTATGGTAAATACCAGACCAGTAGTTCAGGCATATTACTGACTAGATCTCACAATTAAATTAACCCATGATTCTTCTTATATTTAGCCATGTGGCTTGGTAGCTTTTCTCAGAGAAGCATTCTTATCTTCCTTCCTCCATGTCTAGCTGTTATCTGCTACTGCGTTCTTACACTTACCAGAATTCTCCTTATCTGGTTGCCCTGCCTTTACTTCCTGTCTAGCTTCTGACCAAACAGTATTTTATTGAACCAATATTTGCAGTGAAAAATATTTACAGTGTACAAAAGCACAGTTCCACAATATTTCCCCCTTTTTTCATTTTAAAAGAAGAATCTCAAATCTAATTTTTGTATAGCTTTTTTTTCTTATCATTATTTATTACAACTTGTAATCAACATTGTAAACAAAAAAAAAAAAAACTTTTATAATACATGTTTTGGGAATGTGGGTATAGTTCTCTAGATTACTCCATGCTGCTTAGGGGTATTTGTAATCTATGGGGATCCTGAGAAAACTCAGAATTATTGTCAGGTACTGACTGGAGCATTTTATGAAGCTGAGTTGTCTTAGCCAGTCTCCTTAAAGCTGTTCTGAATACAGAGCTCAGAGGAAACTGAAACAGAGGTGCACGGAAATGCTGAATTATCTGGGCCAATCAATCCTATTGGAGGCTCTTCAGGGGATCTTCTTTGATCAAACCTCATTTTCTTTAACCTGGAATAAATCCATAGTCTCTGCTTTTCTGTGGAAATAAAATCAAAATCTCTTTTCCAAAGTAGCATATCTTTTTATTTCAATTTTGAAGTCAAAGCATTTACAAATATATAGGTTGAATTAATCTAGCAACATTTATGATTTTAGAAGCTCTTGCTACTTCCTTTGCAGTCAAAAACTCAAAAACAACACAATACCATACTGTATCCCAATTCTGTATATATTCCATCTTGATGGCTTTTTTTTTTTATTCAACTCCTTTTAAAGAACTTTTTCTTTTCTCTCCCAAGCCTACATATTTTTTCACACACTGTAAACTGTTTAGAGGGGTTTTTTGTTATTTTTCATCTGAGTTAGTCTTTACTGTATATTTCTTATCTTTATACGAACATTGGAGCTTTTAATCTGCTAAGGCATGGAAGGCATGTCTAGGATTAAAGGATCAGCTATGATGTCTTACCCCACTCAGCTCCTCTTTCCACTAAAAATGAATCAGGAAGCTTATTTTAAAGGAACTATGCTTCTGGTCATCACCAGCAAACAGAGCCCCCCCCCCCCCCCCCCCAGACACACACACACACATAAAATGCTGCTACCAAGAAGCTGTGCTTGACTTTGTTCCCTTTTTGTCTATATGAACAGAAACCTCTTGCTTGTACTAAGGCTTCTGTGTGACTGCAGGAACCTGCCATGTTTCAGCTCAAGCCCATAGGCCACTGCATCTTTGTACCTAGGCCTACTTGAGCAATATAACTAGGAATCTGTATTCTAGAACTTTTTCCAGGCTTTATATGGGTATATGTGCCCCATGTTGGACTAACGTTTGTAGTCAATAGTTTTTCTTTTCAACCTGGCCTGTCCCACAGCCATTGGTCCCAAATAATCACACAAAGGTTTATATTAATTACAAGACATTTGGCCTATGGTTCTGGCTTATTCCTTGTTCACTCTTATGCTTTAAGTTAGCCCATTACTCCTATCTATGCTTAGTCACGTAGCTTAGTACCTTTTCTTAGAATGGCAGTCTTATCTTTCTTTTGTGTCTGGCTGGCATCTGTCACTCCACTCTTTGGCTTCCCAGAATTCTCCTAGTCTGGTTGCCCTGCCTGTACTTCATGTCTAGCTTCTGGCTAATCAGCATTTTATTGAACCAATATTTACAGTGACAAATATTTATAGCATACAAAAGAATAGTTCCACAGCAAAATCTGTTGAATCTGGTCTATTCCAAGGACTTCCTGAAGCTATTGAGTTATTTACTTCTTGAGTTTAGCAAGCTTCCTTTCAGAATGGAATGTTTTTTAATCTTACTTTAGAATACTTTGTTTACAACTTTTTAACATCCTTCATCTGAATAAGCTTCCTTCCAAGATGGATGATTTTTATCTCAGAGGAGATTGCTATACAGAAAATTTTGCAAAAGTACAGAAAGTTCAGAATACCTCTTCAGCATATGACAAACAGTATTGCTGAATGTAAGAAAAGTGTACTTGGACACTGTATTTCCAACATTGCAAACTGAAAATGTTGAGTGTGTGTTATGCATGGTGGGAACAAGCACACTCCTTTACTCAATATCCTGCTTGGGTAGTGAAAGACAAGATGTCTGAGTTTCTTGACTGGACTTTTGTAATTCTAGCAGGAGATCAATATGCATGTGCTTTTAGTAGCCAAGTATTTCCTTTAGAAGCTATGTCATGGCCACCTTCTTCAGAGAATTGGCTTCTGTAATTCAGTCAGACACCTCTGTGATGATATATGTATGCTTCAGATTCCAAACAAAAAAAATTTCTATCATGAGCTACTAATAAATCAAGATTTGGTTCTATTTTATGGGGATTTACAATGTCCCCTTCAAAGTCTTTCTGCCACTTCTACCCTGGAGAATAGAAATTTCCCTAGGGCACATGAAAAATACTCAGATAAGGAGTAATCCCAGAGTTTGGGTGTGTTTATGTAATTCTACAAATCCATGCTTCTCTGAAGCTTACACAGGATCCAGTTCTGCAACTCTGCCTTCACCTTAAAGGTTAACAGCAAATCCTAGGCTTTCCTACAACTCTTACAACCAGCTGTAAAGCAGGATCCCTTACAAAACACTCTGAGGTTCAATATTTTTTTAAAGTGCTCCCAGAACAGTCAATAGAACCATTTTGTTGTCATTACTAGCTTACTATATATGATAAGATCAAAAGGAGAGAGGTATAGACACAGATAAGAATGTGCCTTCCTGGGAATTAGAATAGATTTTGTGGGTAGAGTGGAGGCAGGTGGGGATGAGAACCCGTGGAGGAGGTGCATAGGACTGAAAGAGCCAACTAGAAAAGGGGAGCATTTGGAGATTCAGGTAAAATCCTAGTCTAAAGGAAATTCCCAGGAATCTACCAAGATGACCCCAGCTAAGACTCCTAGCAATAGGGGATATGCAGCCTGACCTGGCCATCTCCTGGAACCTGAAAAGATTTTCAGTCAAGGGATCATGGCCACTAACCCAGCCACATAACCTTTAACAAACAGTTTGCCCTGGCTATGGGATGTGCTGGGATTGGTGCCTAGCCCAGGTGACATCAGAGAAGCTTCATCCAAAGACTGATGGAAACAGATGCAAACCCACAGCCAAACATTAGGTAGAGCTCAAAGAATCCTAAAGAAGATGGGGAGGAAGGACTGTAGGCATTAGACAGATTCAGGACACCACAAGAAAATCCACAGAATCAACTTGGAATCATAGGGATTCACAGAGACTGAATAAACAAACAGGGAGCCTGCATAGGACTGACCTGACCTGGGCCTTCTGCATATATGTGATAGTTGTGCAACTTGGTTCCCTTGTGACACTCCTAAAAATGGAAACGGGGACTGTCTCTGATGTTTGTGGGTTTTTTTCTGGCTTTTGAGGTGCTATTTCTCAGACTGGATTGCCTTGTACAGCCTTAGTATGATGGGTGAGACTTAGGTTTAATGCAACTTGACATGTCATATTTTGTTACTATTGATGGGAAGTCGTTCCTTTCTGGACAGAAGTGAAAGAGGAGTGGATTGTGGAGTGCAGGAGGAATGGGAGCTGGGGAGGGGCCAGGAGAAGAGGATGGAGGGAGAACTGTGGTCAGGATATAAATAAAATAAAGGAAGGAAGGAGAAAAAAGAAAAAAAACAGAGAAAAATGTGCCTTCTAGATAGATTTTAGGCACATCACCAAGCTGCAAGTTCTCTGTATTTAATTATTTGAGATATTTATTGAAATTTCATTATGCATATGTAATTGATTAACTCATTGGCTGATGACAATTAGTTGCCTGTCTATTACTTAAGAGGTTGTGGGATGGTACAGAAATTCCAGTCCTTTGCTTTATTTGGCTATGTTTTAAGTCAGCTGCCAAGGATTTGTGTGAGGGCCAGTGAAGTGGTAGACCCTAGAAAACTATGGTGAGATGTGATAACATTAGATTTTGTAGACAGCAACCGCAGAGCAATAGCAATCACTGCTTATTTGGCAGGATGACCTACTTCTAGAAGAGAACAGATTTTATTTTAAAGAAAAACTGTTTGTGTAAAACCAATTCCATTCTTACTTCACCATATTTTCCTTTGTTTCTGATGCAAAAAGGTGTCCTCATAAGGGTACCAGCAACATCCTTAAACCTTCTTTGCCACAGTGACACAAAACAAACTAATATGTTCTCTGTCCACATGGATTGCAGTTTTCTGGTGTAATCTCCATCCTGATGTCTATGAAACCAAACCATTGCTAACATAACATAACATAACATAATTCCTTCCCACTTCTGAGACTTCAGAAGGATTTTAAGTCTGCTGGGAACAAGCACCAGCACATTCCTTACTGTACTGTAGCACCAGCATAGTCTTCTGTGGGACATTAAAGCCTGTGTCTTTCATTTTTCAGTATATTAAATGTTTCCATGTTACAAGGCATGTATATTTATAATCTTCCTTTAGTAATTCTGTCACCCATATCTGTGAATCCTACTTTCTAAACTCTCATCTGTGACAGAAAGCCATATGATTATTCTTTGGCAATAATACTGGGAAGTCCAAAGAAGAGGGTTTTTTTGGGTCAAATAAATAAATTGTAACTAATTAAATAACAATGGCCTGAGATCCGTGACTTTAGCTTCTGGTTTCTTTGCTCAAGCCATCAGGATTCATCCCACACTATCTACTTAAAGTAATTTACAATACAGTTTATAGAAATCATTGAAATTGAGTCATTGCCCCTCATTAATTTGTTTCTTTTTAATATTTGATATATTTTCTTTTTTTGTGTGTTGTCCTAGAGATGGAACTCAAAGTTCACGTGTACTAGGAAAGTAGACTCCCCCTCAGCCATACACCAGCCCAGAAGATGGCATCTGTATGGTTCTTCAGCATTAAGGGTTCATTTCTGTGAATTATTTGAGATTTCTCAGCACCTGGGAAATTAAAATAATTATAGTGTTAAATAAGCTGAGTTCAGGAGGTTATGTTCCTTTTGTTCTTTCTATGAATATACTTTGAAATAGAAGTCGGGACTCTGGGTTGTCACTGTAAATTCAGTGGCATAGCTAAGAATACTTGACAGCGTAGATCACAGAGTGAATGCTTTGTGATAGCACAAATATGAGATGTTGAGGGAAGGTAAATTTGTGGTATTAGCAGATACCGCCCTCTAATATTTCTCTCATACAGTTGCCTGCTGAAGCCAATTTGCCCAGGACATTTCAGCCTCCATTATGAAAGAGAGTGGAGCCTGATGAAATTAACACACTGTAGGCCAGCTGCTTCTACAAATAATCAGCCTACTCTGGTTCTTAGGTTGCTTATTCCATCATCTCAATGTCTGTGTTCACTTGTGCCACAGATCAGGCCAAGTGGTAAAACTTTTAAGAAGAAAATAATTTAGAATTGGTTCAGTTCATTATAGCTTAGAAGTTTTACATGTAGAATAATATTTGAATTTGACATATACTAATCTTTTGGTTTGAATGTGCTATAAGGTGTGACAATATAACACAAAAATGGATTAAACCAATGACAATTAATCCTCTGAAGACAGTCACAGGGGGTGTAAAGGGTATTTTCTTCCAAACATGTTGTAGTAGAATTCAATTCTGTTGGATAGTGTGATGTGGGAATGCCTTTCTGTATGCTGTGAATAGCAATCTTTAAATAAAGGAGCTGTTTTGGCCCATGACAGGCACCATAGAAAAAGTAGTAGGAGGAATCAGAATAGGTAGGAGGAGCAGGGTAGAGTCAGAGACAGAAGGAGACAGAAGCCCAAAGGAGCAACATGTAAGGAACACAGGTAAGCCACGGGCCACATGGCAGGAAAGATTAATAGAAATGGGTTGAATAAAGATGTAAGAACTAGCTAGCAATGTGCCTGAGCCATAAGCCAAACAACATGAAGTTAATATAAGCATCTGAGTCATTTCAAGAGGCCTGAGCAGCAGCGGGTGGCTAAGAGGTCTGAGGCTACAGGTCTGTGGGCCTGGGCTTCTGGCCACCCAGGACCAAAAAAACCACACTGTAACAATAGTGCCCAAGAAGCACAAAATTAAATTGTCCAACTTATGTCAGAACTACTTCTCCAAAAAAGATAAAGAAAATACATAATTTAAAAAAAAAACTCATGAGATTTATGCGGAAAATTCTAAGAAAAATCAAGTTGCTAAACTTTAGCACCTCCATTTCCAAATGATGCTGACTAACAGGTTGCTCTTAGGGATATCTTGTTCCAGCCTAGTTTTGTAAACAATGCAGTGGCTAGGACAACTTTTTCGCACAGGTAGACTTCATGTTTTGGCTAAATGTCAAAAGATTGTCCTCCTCTGAGACTGAGTTAACTAGACTCATCTTCAGCAGAATATGAGCTGGTCATATTCACCTCAACTAATGTACTTATGTTCTTCCCTGGAGGGAGTGAGATCTTGTCTTTATACAGAATTACTGACCATGTCACTACCAAACAGGTGCTCCCAAATGTTTGAAATGTTTCCTTAATCCACTGTCCTCTTTCAATAATCTGTGCAAACAGAAAACTAAGCATCTGTAGAACTCAACCCATGGAGCTCCAAAAACTCTGTACCCAGGACATTAACAGGAACCAAAATCTATGTTAGAAAACCCTGAGATGAAAATCAAAATAACAAATGAGCACAGAATGTTTCAATGCAAAATCACACTGGGGACATCAGATTCTGGGTATCAATGTGATTTCTTCTCCATCGTACTTGTGCTGGGATTCAAGATTCCAAAGCTCCTAACGAAAAAGCATAGGGCACATTATAGATTATCTTTAGCTATTATTTTGTTTAAAACTATTTGAAAACATTCAGCAACTATCAAACACAAATTCCCCATGGAAACAGTCTTAATTTGAAAAATGCTGCCACATTGTTTCCATGAAAAAATATGCTAGAACTTCTAGTTTTTCCAGTCTATGCTAATCTTTTATCTCATTCTCCAGAGTGTTATAGGCTCTGACAGTTTTATTTTTTAAATTACAAAGAGATGATGTCATCAGAACTTAATGGGAACAACAGCAAGTCATTGCTATAGAAGGACTATAGAGCCCAGGGCTGTTGTCTCTGGACTTGAGTTTTTACCTAATGTTTAAATGTTAGTATACATTTTGTCAGGAATTAATAGCCAGCTGTCAACATAAATTACCTAATATAAATATAGAGTATAAGAATTTATAAACAATCCATGTTTATTTCCACTAAAAGCAAGACAACTCCACAGGGGACAAACATTTGAATTAATACCTAAAAAGCTATCAGCTATTTTGAAAGATTGAATTGTTACTAAAGTTCTGTCCAGGGAAGTTGTTAATCCAGTGTGAACTGCAAAAAGATTAAGCAATTAGGATTCCTTCCTGTTGCTTTTTACATCAGACCAACACTCATATTTAGGAGACAGAGGATGCCTTATGTGACCACATTGAGTATTTAATATACTACGTATTGGGGTATTGATTGAAACAGGGCAGCATAAAAAAAAAAAATGGGATTGTTTGCTGAAAAAGTACAACCACCAGATTTTATCAGGTTACTTGAAAAATAAGAGGGAATGTTTGAAAGTGTTTCTCCTTCATTACTAATGACTAGTTTTATATTAGACACAAACTTGAGTGATTTGGAAAGAGAATGCTGCCACCAGATTGTCTTGTGAGCAATAAGCCTAGAGGCTGTCTATCGAAGAGAAGAACTGAGCTAAACCTGTTGTCCTTGCCCTATGCATGCACAACAGTCTGACTGTCTGAATGCTATACGAATGCAGTGTATTTATTAAGACTGATGCCTTCACAGTGAAACACTGCTCTCACTTGCCAAAGCTCGGATACTGTTTGCTCTTAGAGTTCATATACTGGAAGTTTGATCCTCAGTATGACAGGACCAAGGTGCTAGGACTTTTAGAACAGTTTATGGTGAGATAATTAAGCCATTAATGACATTATTCTTGAAAGAGTTTATGCTTGTTTCCTGGGAGAATTTCTTCTTGCAAGATTAAATTGTTATCAAGAAAGAAAAAAAAAAAGAAAAGGAAAAAGACGGGTATAGCTTCACTTTCTGGAATCACTCATCATGTAATTTCTCTCCCTTCTGCTGTTTTTCCATTGTGCAATCAACCATGTTGTGACAAGTACAAAGAAGGCCTCACCATTCGTGAAAAGTCCAAAACTTGGACTTTTAGTTTCCAAAGCACAAACTTCGGTACAGATAAATCTTTAAAGGCCTTGAATGTAAGCTCCAATTGCAGAAGCATATGCGTAATTATGTAATCTCCAGTGCGGGAATGTGGATGCTATATTCCAGTGAGTGACATCCACATCAACATTAATTATTGTGTGAAATAAGCTTTAACTTTCCTGCTGTTTTTTTTAAAGTGAATAAATCACTTCTTGAATATGTTACTCTTTATTGTCATTCTAACATTGTATCGTAAGGATGCCTCTGTGTCTTTAGTACAACACTTGATTGCTATAGCGAGCACCACTTGGAAAAATCAGAGCAGCTACAGTGACTGTACACAAACCAAAAGCTTGGTTTGCATTTTATATATATATATATATATATATATAATGTTTGTTCTCTCAAAGACACCAACATTCCTGCACAGAATTCAAGAATTAACTTCTTAAATATTTTTTTAAAGGCTGGATGAAAATTGAGATAGACTCTAAGCTGGTTGTTTGATGGGCCATAATTAGTTGTTTGAAAGAAACGATATTTTTAAGTAGATAACGATATCCTTCTAGACAGCCTTGAATATGCAGAACTTCTGCTAGAAATATATTAATATAGAATACTGTCTAATTTGTGGCACAATTTTATAAGAAAACTATTAAATGAATGAAAACAGTTTTGAGCATTTATCATCATACACCATCATCTTCTTTAGAGGTTTCTACTATACCCAGAGTTAAGCAGCAGGCAGACAGGAAACTCAAAGCTCCTAGAGGCCTTTCACACAGCACCTTGGAAGTGGTAGACAGGGTCTATGATTTTCATCACTATGTGTTTGTCTAAACTTTCAGTTTCTGAACTCAAACTGATCTACCTGAGAATGCTTTGGGGACACATTAAAACAGGTTCTGCCAGAGAGTCTGGGCTCAGTGGAAGGTTTTCTGACTGTATGGCATCTAAATTTAAAGAAACCAGTATTTTGAAAGTTACTTAGAGCAGTAAGATATATAAGCCCTTGTTTACCACTCATAAAACTAGCCATTGGGTAACTGAGAAGCATTACTATTATTGAAGATCAGCATGAATATGAAAGCAGAGAAATATGGGAAGGTCTTGTGGTTTGTCATTCCAGGATGATGCCATCAGAACCGAGCTGGTGACAAGAATGTTCATGCATCCCACATAGTGACTCTGAAAAGTCTCAGATAAGGAGTTCATGTACCAGGTGAGCAAATGGACCATTGGGATACTCAATAGTTGGGCCACAGCTACCTTCTTAGTAGATAGTGCTACTCAAACCCAGCAGCAGCCGTGGGTCTGGTCCTCTCTCCAAAAGCACCAGGGAGCAAACAGCAAAGAGAAACGGCATATACCTGGTAAGACTGGCCTGGCCATACCCCATAAATGGGTCCTCAAGGCCCAAAGTACCTTTAGGTCAGGGTGAATAATGCCTGCTTCCCACTACACTGCTGCTTTGAATTAAAGGTAGTTTTTCAAATAGTTTTATCTCAAGGCCTCATAACACTACTAAAAGTACCCCTCAAAACTTTTGTTTATAAATCCTGATCTGTTGGTATTTGCTACACTAAGGAAAGAAGTTGAAAATTTTAAAAATAGTTGCAGGTTCATTTTTAAGTAAAATATCTTAATAACAGCAAGAAATCTCTTATGTAACACAATTCTGAAGAAATATGAGAAAAGCAGGAGGATCCGGGGAAATTGAGGGAGGGGACAATATGATCAAAATATATTTTAAATTTAGAATTGTTTTAAATAATAAAAAGAAAACAATAACTTTTCCAAAATGATAAAAATAGTTTGAGATTGTCTCTGCCCTGATCTATATATGTATTGCCCCCAGCTGCCACAGAACACCAACATGATGTCAGATTGACTTCTGAATCTCAACCTCTACAATATAGTGTCTTGGTTAAATTTTATGAAGCAGAGCCAAGCGAGACTGTCATAACATTGTAGGATCCAGACTTTATTAGTTGTTAATATGTTTTCTTTTGAGGTGAGTCCACACCCTGGAGTTTGAGCATCTGTCTGAGAATTCTACAGGCAGAAAAATGTCTTGAAGAAAAAGAGATCCTCTGACAAATTTTCTTGACCCCAATCTGTCCCTGAGACGACCCACTGCCCACGCTGCCCTCCTCACCCCAGCCTGTCCTGAGATGACCCACTGACCACTCTGCCCTCCTCACCCCAGCCTGTCCTGAGATGACCCACTGGCAACTCTGCCCTCCTCACCCCAGCCTGTCCTGAGATGACCCACTGCCCACTCTGCCCTCCTCACCCCAGCCTTTCCTGAGATGACCCACTGGCCACTCTGCCCTCCTCACCCCAGTCTGTCCTGAGATGACCAACTGCCCACTCTGCCCTCCTAACCCCAGCCTGTCCCTGAGATGACCCACTGGCTACTCTGCCCTCCTCACCCCAGTCTGTTCTGAGATGACCCACTGCCTATGCTGCCCTCCTCACCCCAGCCTGTCCCTGAAAAGACCCACTGCACGTTTTCCTTCTCATCCTCCATTCTTTTATTTCTTAATTTTGCCCATCACAGTTCTGTCTCCATCTATAGTTTGCACTCAAGTCCACAATAAAATTATGTCTTCCCATTGAAATTATTGTTTGCATATTATTGTCTAGATTCAGTCCGATTAGAATCTGAAGGACACAAGAACAGAGCTGAACCACTTGACTCTGTGATCCCAACAGCACAGTGACAATCACTTAAATTACATACTAAATATTTGTTTACAAAAAATGCTAAATGAATCTATGTGGGTATAATTCAAACCTGTTTCTTCTTAACCTAAAATAAAACCCACTTCAGCTTTTCAGCTTCTCCGTTTTTCTTAATAATAAACCATTGTACTACTAAGAAATTCATGAAAGGCTGTAGCATGCATGGTCACCAAGAAAATCCCCATCTCCCACTGTGTGCCTAATAGGCCCAGTGAAGGGCTCTTGGATAGCTTCTCTTTATCCTCTGCCATAAACAATCTTCCTGTCATTTGCTTTAATAGACTAAAAATTATTAATACTGATTCAAATAAGAACAATAATGCATCAGAGAGCAGAACTTTCTAAGAATTAAGATCCCTGAGTAAAGGGAAGTGCAGAGAATCTCCTTATAGCAGATGCTCTTAAAAATAATCCATTTTGATATCTGCTCCTTGGTTTGTGAGGAGCCTATTTCATCTCCAGCAAGAGCAAGAGGCACTGATATTGACCAGCTTCCCACTGATGACCTCACATCATCCCCATCTCCACCTGAGTTCTTTCTAGTACTCCTTATCATTGTTAGGAGAAAGTGGTCAGCTTTTCCAAAGTTTCTTATGTGTGAGTTACAGATGAGAAATATCAGTGCATTCAGGGGCAACTTTTGAAAGATCCCAATATAGAATCTAGAATTCTACACACAAGCATCATTATACAAGAAAATAAATCCTCTTTGGTTAAAAAAAAAGTAGAGAAAATTTAACATACATGATATATATGTGTGTGTATGTGTGCTATTATTATTATTTCCTTATATATGTTATATATTATGGCTTCTGATTTTGTGTTTTTATGGGGTTGCTTGGTGTGTGCTGGTGTGTGTCTCTGCATCTGTATGTGTTTATTGTGCTTTTTAATTGTCTTGCTTCTGTTGTTTGTATGTTTTGTACTATTTTGATTTGTTTGATAGGAGTTTTTCATTGCTATGCTCTTTGAACAGAACAATAGTGTTTTGTTTTTCCTTAATCAATGGCTTATCTATTTTTTGGCAATTCAGTGTTAGGCATGGAATTCACCTCATGAAGTGGGCCTTAAAACCAACCAAATACTGTTTTCTTACTCCCCATACTCTTATGGCACCATTGCACCAGTATATCTTACAGGCAGGCTACCATTGGGAACTGAAGATTTTATATCTAGGTCAGTGTTTACTTTTCTCTTCTGGTAGTATCAAGAGTACCTTTTAGAACCATGAATCCTAGCATGTAGGAGGATAGGCTATAGGGTGGCATCAGCTTGCTTTCTCTATGTTCAGTGAGTTATGTAGGTATTTTCATTGGCAATAGAGCCGTGCCATCAGTTTGCACGGGATAACCAACAGCCATGACAATAACTAAGGGATTTCCATTAGGTTCATTTAGCTAACAACTCAGGTAGATACAACCCATTCCTGACACTGGAGATTTTGCTTGCTGGCAAGAGATGTCCAGTTTGTCTTCCTGTTATTTGATGATTCCATTTAATTTCTGTCTTATATGTGTATATTTTAATAATCTTCTACTGTGGTAAGTTTTAATATGTGTCCTCAAGACTCATAGTTTTTCCTCCCTTATCTCACTCTTTCCTTTCCCTTTCCATTTACTCTCCCTGACCCAATACTCCATCCATCCATAACTATATACTCTATTTCCTGTTCCACAGAAGAACCTCCTCTCCCTCCTAGTACCTTACTCTGTTCCTAACCTCTGTGATTATATGGCTTGTATCCTGCTTGCTGAAGATTTTAAAGCTAACATCCTCACATTAGAAAATACATTCCATATTTGTCTTTTCTTTTTCTGGATTGCCTCACTTGAGATATTTTCTAGCTCCATTCATTTACCTATGAATTTCATGATTTTGTTTTTATAAGAACCGAGTATTATTTCACTGTGTAAATATAGTTTTTCATCCATCATGGGATACCTAGGCTGTTTATAATTTCTGGCTATTATGAATAGAGAAGAAATGGGTATGGATGAGCAATGTCTATGTAGTAGAATGTGGTATCCTTTGTGTATATTCCCAAGAGTAATATAGCTGTATCTTAAGGTGGATCTATTCTCAGTTTCCTTATATTTAAAGAAAAACTTGAATTTCCCAATTATTGTCTGCTCCCTATTTTTGTTACCAATATCAAATCACAAAGATAAAAAGTCAATCAGAAAACATCATGCCCAGACTCCCAGAGAGGCATGCATGTCAACATGAAAATGCCCATCTAAATAGATACATTTGCTGAATTTTCTTCTTGGTTATTTATTCTCTTCAGAAGGCAATGATAGAAATAATTAACAGTTTTGATTAAGAAGTGAACACACATGATACTTCTTACTTTTTAAAAGGAGCTTGTAGTGGGATTATGTTCTGGTACACTGTAAATATTTGTCCCTCTTACTGGTTTAATAAAATGCTAATTAGCCAGAAGGCAGACAGGAAGTGTGGGTGGGACTACCAGACTAAGAAAACTCTGGGAAGAGGAAGAGTCAGATGGAGAGATGCCAGTAGATGCAGAGGAAAGAAGTTAAAACACTGCTCTGAGAAAAGGTACTAAGCCACTTAGCTAATCATGGGTTAGTTTAAGAATTAAGAATTAGCAAGTTATATGCCTGGGCCATAGGCCAATCAGCATAAAATTAATGTAAGCTCCTGTGTGATTATTTGGGGTTAAGTGGCAGCAGGACTGCCGGAGAGTCCAAACCTCTGGGATAGGCCAGAAACTATTTATTACAGGAACTTTAGAGCACAAAGCATGAAGATTAAATGGTGAAGCCTCACTCTTCAGAGGCTCCCTCTGCCAGTAGAAGCTTATGAAGCTTTTCTTTGGTCCAGTTACTTAGAATCATGCTATCCTGTCTGAACTGGCATCTGACATTTCTCTAGAATGGTATTTGGAAGTCCATTTTCACCTTATGTTCTTCAGAAAAAGACTTCAGTTTTCCACCTACAGATTTCTGGGGGGAAATGGTCCTCTCTCATTAACCTGGCAACCTGAGTTTGTGTGATTTTCCTGTCCTCTGATTCCCAACAAATGTTGAGCACCAAGCACAGAGGACAATTATAGGGCTTTTCTTCAGCTGGGTGATCAGTTGTTATAGCTCAGCCTGCCTGTGTGATACAGTTCCTCTATAATCAATAATAACACCGCATTTTGTTAAATGATTGTGTGTAATATAAAGGATGATGAAAAGTAATTTTTGAGAACTAGTGAACCATGAAAAACATCAATCAGAATTATTTTTAGACAACTGTACCTCAGAAATGAGATCATTTACAATATTCTATTGTGCTCTTTTACTGTATGGTCATGGAAAAAAATTTAATGACTTTTGGGGTACTGTTTCTATTTATAAATAATCTCTAAAGGTATAAGACGACTATTTCATTCATTATGCAAGTAAGCTATAGTGAATCTGCATAAAGTCTAGAAGCCAGGCTTTTCTATTCAGAGATATGTCTAAAATACTATGATGAATTGGAGCAATCAGAGTCGTTCTGCAGAAAACATTTTCCAGGGAATTCTAAAAGGCCTCACAAACCTATACTACAGAGTATCTGACCATTACAGAACAAAAAGTCAAATTCCAATTCCAGCTGTATCTAAAATTTGACAGTCTGAAGAATGAATCTGCCCATCAACGGTTGAAGAGAGGAAGTTTCTTCAGTACTCCCATAGCCTCAGAGGCCTCAAAATTAATTGTAGTTTTTGATGGGGCCCATTTCTTTTACTCTGTATAACCCTCATGGTAGAAGCTTAGCACCCTCTTGAGAAAGGACTCACTATATGATACTGATCTACCCTGGAGAGTCTGAGGATGGAGAACAACTTAAGGAGCCTGCATTTAATCAGCAAGAGCCCTAACATGGGAGAGAGCTCTGGGAGACAGTTGTGGGGAACAAGAGGTGAGATGCTGACAAGCCGAAAATTACAGGCAGCAGATGCCTCAGCTCAGGAGGTGAAGCGTTTAAAACATTTGGATCAGAAACTCATAAAAAGAAAATAACCCTGGAGTTTGATGTCCCTGGACTTAAGCTCAGAAGTTAAGCCATCATGAGCTATTCTTTGCTGTTGACATAACTACCCCGAATCCAAGCCTCCGTGACAGACATCATGGCTAAATTCCTGCAGTGGGGTAATCACTTAAGAGAGCTTTGAAGTATAAAGGATGGGTTGATACTTCTACAGATCTCAGTGCTAAGGTTATTCACATGTTCTCTCTTGGGAGACACTCTGTACAGAAACAGTAGCTACCCTAGGTGAATCATAATGAGCCACACAATCTTCAAAAGCTGAGAGAATCTCCCCAGCTCACAGACTTTCACTATAGCCATCAGAGGTCTCTGCATGCAAGGAAGAATTATTAGCATAACGACAGCTCTAAAAATTATTAGACACTTTCCCAAAGGTGTCGACTCTGTAACAAACCATAGCAAAGACAAGCATGCACATGTACAGTTGATCTCATCCCAATTATGCTTTTACATTCTCAAACATTTCATCCTTTTTGTCCCTCATGCGTCCTTTTTTAAAAATTACATTTTAAACTGTTTTTTCCTTCATGTATTAAGTTTTTTTATTTTCCATTTTACTTCATATGTTCACCTAATTACCTAATTATGCACTTTCCATCATTTTACTTTTTTGTATTCCTTATATTTTGTCCCTTTCTCTTCTACATTACACTTTCATGTTTTTGTTACTGTTGTTCATTAACAAAAATCATCTATTCCCTTTCTTACATTTTTCTAAACTTTGTTCTCATTTGAGAAATCTTTGTTTTCCTCATTTTTTGGTTCTCCTGATCTCTGCTTCTTTCTTTGTATTTTTAAGGCTATTACTCTCCATGTTCCCTTCCAGTTATTTTAATTTGCTACTCCTTTGCTTTGCCCTCTCTGTCTCCTTCCTGTCCTGCACTTATTTACTATATCCACGTTTACCCTAAATCATCTTTACCTTCAAAAGCCTTTTTACATTAGTTTCTCAATTACAAATTAATGGTGCCTGTTACTGTATTTGTGAGCTCTAATTGTTTTTGATGTATTTTTATATCTCATGTAGTTTAATATTAATGTTATTGTAACAGTTTGTTTCATCACTGAATGGTATTTCACAGTGAGCTATCAAGAGTAGTGTGTTTCAATAAGAAGTTCCACAAAAAAAAAAAACCTGGAAGAGAAGTGCAAACCACCTGTTGTGTAAATTATTTCACAGAAACAAAGAAAACTGAATAAGGAGAGCCACTGGCTTTCAAAAGGAACTAACTTTCCAAACTAAAAACTCATCATGAGTCAAATCAACTTCCCTGCTAAGCCAAACCTCACATATTTTACTCCAGGTTCTACTTTGATAAGTTTCCCAGTTCCTCCATGTACCCTCACCAACAGGCATATCTACCCCCAAACTCCAAGTCTTAACCAGAACATACATCCTGCTTACTTCATTTCACCTCAGCCATATCCAACTTTCAGGCCAAAACTGTACATTCTGTGCTTCTTTTCCCAGTCAGATCTATTTATATCAGAAACAGAAATAACAAAAGAAATTCACACATCCGGGTCACATTTTAAAAATACAAATATGAAAGATTAAGGCAATTTTGAGTGCTATAGAAACCACAGGATAAAGAATCTTAAAGAATAGTCATAAAGTTCTGAAAATGATTTAAAAAGAAATCAAGAAACAGCTCAATGAACTTAGAGAAGGAGTTTAGAAATTCTAAATATCTGAATAATGCTCAAGAAAATAAATCATCCAGAATTTGAAAAACTGAATTTAATAAAGATATTGAAACATTTATAACTCATGCTTAAATGAATGTAACCCAAGTTGAAAACTCAAAAGAAAGTTTTACATGTAGAATAAATCAAGCAGACAATGTAATATCAGAATTCGAGGATAAAGTAGAAAATCTCCACCAAGTAGCAAAGAATATAAAGAATATGAAGGAGAAAGTATGACTTTCCATGCTTCAGACAGCAGACCAAAGCTAAATAAAATACAAGAAGCAAAATGCCATTTCACAGAGAGGAATAAACACAGCCATAAGACTGTAATAAAAAAATAAAGCTGTAACTATAGAAGGATGAAGTACCACTGAGAACACAACCATAAACAAAACACCATAATACAGTGACTGTAACCAACATACATACTGAAATAGTTATCTCAGTAATAACTTTAAATATTAAGAGCTTAAATTCTCCAGTTGAAAGACATAAGCTAATTGAATGGATCAAGAAAAAAAATCCATCTATTTATTGTCCAGAAGAAACTCAGCTTTAAATATAGATAATTCATTAGAGTGAAAAGATGGACAAAAGAACTCCAATAAAATGAGACCAGGAATCAAGAAGGCAATGCTATCCTAACATGTGAGAAAAATATAAACTTCAAACTAAAAAAAATATAAACTTCAAACTAAAGTTAATTATGAGGGATGAAGAGTCATAACTCATTCTAGTCAAGAGAACAATTAATTAAAAATAGATTACTGTCATAAACATATATTCATTAATCTTTGTTGCATCTAATTTCATAACGTGTACTACTGGAATTAAAGGCATAGATTAACATCAACCCATTAATAAGAGGTTATTTCAGTACCATACCTTTTCTAATAAACAGATAATCTGGACAAAAATCTAGCAACAAAATACCAGAATAAACAATATCACATCAAATGGACTTAACATATATTTAGAGAATATTCCATCCAAACACCAAAGAATATACAATCTACTTGGAAGCCCATGGAAGCTTCTTTAAATACATCATATCTTGAGTGATGAAACAAATCCTGATACATTTAGAAATAACCCCAATTAATATTATCTGACCACAATGCAATAAAAATTAAAATCAATAGCAAACAAATTGCTAGTTAGTATGCAAACCCATGGAAAGTAAACAACTCACCATTGACAGAATAAACAAAAAACAAATTTGTGAAATTAAATAAAAATGGAAACAGCATACAAAACGTCTAGGACACATTAAGAGCAGTCTTATGAGGGAAATATAGCCATAAGTTAAATGTCATTAAAATACCAGAAAGGGTACACATACATTACTTTATAATGCAACTCAAAAAGAATCAACAATAAACAAATTGAGAAAATGGAAAGAAATTATAGATTTCAGAGCCAAAATTAAGAAAATAAAAACATTCAAAGAATAAATAAATCTAAGAGGTTGTTCTTTGGGAAGACAAATATTATTAAAACTTTTGGTGTAATTAATAATGAAAGAGATGATTTAAATGAACAGAATCAAAAATGAACAGGAAGACATTAAACATCAATGAAATTTTGAATATTATAAGAGAATACTTTAAAAATATGTACTCTATTAAGCTGCAAAATCTAAAAGAAATGGAAAAATTACTAGACTCATGCAAACCAACAAAATAAAGCAATAAGTCAGCAACCTAAACAGAAGCAAAATGAATGAGATTAAGTGATTTAAATGCTTCAGGCTAATCAAAGAATCCAGCCGAATTCTACCAGACTTCCAGACTTTCAAAGATTTATAGCTAATCTTTCTTAAATTATTATTTTTTTCAAAAGAAGTAGAAACAAAAGGAGCATTCCTCAAATCATTCCATGAAGGCAGTATCACTCTGATTCAAAACCAGGTGAAGACACAGCAGAAAAAAAGAAGGGAAAGAAATCAAGAAAGAAAGTTGGGGGGGGGGAGAAGAGAGAGAGAGAACTATGAGCCAATACCTTGAAGAACACAGATATGAATTTTAAATGCTCAATAAAATGCCTATAGACCAAATACCGACGTACATCAAAAAGATTATCTATCATAACTAAGTTGGTTTCATCCCAGATGGGATGGTTCAATACACGTAAGACAATAAATGTTATCATTTACATAAATGGACATAAAGACAAAAATTGCAAAAAAACCTCAATATATTTTTAAGGCCATTGACAAAGTTCAACATGCCTTCATGATAAAAGTTGTAATGAGAGTAGATCTAGAGTTAAAAGAAAAAGTAGCCCATTCAAAACCACAGTTGGGATTTGAACAGAGAGTTTTTCCAAGAAGAAATAAAAGTGGCTAAAATATATTTCAAAATAAAAAAGCCACCATTCCTAGCAATTAGGGCATAAGAATATTATTGGTAGATTGCAGAGGCAAGAGCTAAAGTAAGCTTTCTAGGGCAAGGGCAAGCATGCCCTCAGAAGGAGTGTGGTGTTGATAGAAAAGAAGTAGACTAGCTTGATTTTTAAAAAAAGTTAATTTAAATTTCAATACAAAATTTCAAGAATATAAGTGAAGCAAGTAATATTCTCAAGCAGCCTTACTATATAAATGTTAATCAAATTAATTCCTTACATTTAGTACACACAGTGTCACTAACCTGACAAGGATTAATACCTTTTCCTTTAAGAATTAATAACAACTTATTTAAAACTAAATACTTCTAGTGTCACTTCTTTTGGGTGGAATATATGATGGGAAAAACTAAACCAGGATGATATAAAATATACAGCAAAGGACTTTCATAATTATATTTAGATGTAAGGTATTATAAAATCGTATCTTTAAAAACATTAGAAAATGTGTTTTTAAAAGTCTTCTTGTGTTGCCCACACAATTTACATGGCAAATGACAATTTGTGTTACATTGGAAACAGTTTTAATTGATTGACAACCTTTCATGATTGACATAGAAGATCCCTCAGGGATCCAGAAAAGATGGAAGAATTGTTTTATTTCTGTATATTATATGCCTACTTTCACGGTTGAATATTTGACACTTTTGAAATAAAGTGATTCTATGACACCAAGAGTGATTGAGCATGAAAATCATAATTTGAAAACTACTTTTTCAGGTGTTTGAAAAGTTTAGGTGACATGACAGATATCTCCCTAATTAAAATTTTATTCTTCAACCCTTTCCCCCTTATATTAGAAAACTTTAGAGTACTTTATTTTTTAATTTTATTATATTTTACTTGTGTGTGTGTGTGTGTGTGTGTGTGTGTGTGTTTAACTGAATGTGCACAGGTGTAGAAGAATGCACATGTGTGATCACCAAATGCTAGTCACATATATGTAGGTCAAAGTACAGTTTACAGAAATTAGATTCTCCCCTTCCTATTTCTGGGTTTAGGACTTGAACTCATGTCATCAAGCTTGTCTGCTCAGGCACTTTTACTCCTGAAATATCTTGGGCTGTCCCTTTTCTATGAGCATTTACCTTTCCATACGCAGCAATCTATTCAGGAATGTTGGTGCATGTTATACTAACACCCAAGTCACTCCAAGTGAGCTTAGATTACATAACAAACCCTGTCAAAAAACAAACATCAACCAGAAGGAACCTGTGAAAATGGACATGAGTTAGCTGAAAATATAAAACGGAACAATTATAAAAGGAACTTTCCACCAAGTGTGAACAGGCTTAAGAAAAAAAAAAAAAAAAAAAAACAAAAACCAAGTGATCAGACAGGGTTTGCTTGATGCACATGGTGGAAACTTGGACAAGAAAGGACTGTGAATCAGAGGCACAGCTAAGAGCAGTTCTGGAAATAACCACTGCCAAACCACAGAGCACAGAGAGGGAGTCAGGGGAATACACATCTTAGCAGTTTTCCACTTTTGACATCTCAGCTATTAGTAGCCAGAAGCTACAAGTAAAGAGTTCTATTTGCTGTAGATCTGATGGCTTTAAGACACAGAGAAGAATGGAAAAGACTGGTGAGCAAATATTTGGGATAAAAGCAAAGAGCATTAGGGCATCCCTTTATGTGCCCCCATGCTGTTTGCCTGTTATTGGTGATGTGAGGAAGCCTGTGTGTATGAGAAAATACTATGCAACTGAGGCAAAAATAATTGGGTCATTATCTGTAACACTAGTCACACTCTTGACATAAAGCTCATGTTCTATTACACTGAGGTACTTGATGGGGATGGTAGACCACTTAGTAATTAATAACTGTAATTATGGAGTTAGATTTTTGAATGCTAATTATCAAGGTTTTCATGGTAGGAATGTAATGATTTTTGTATCATTACTCATATTTCATGTGGAAATTATGATGTATCATATTTTTGTTAAATTAAGAAATATTTATTTATTTTACATCTTGGCCCAAGTTTCCACTCCCTCTTCTCCTCCCATTCCCTCCCCCCACCTCCCCTCTGCCTCCACCCAATTAACTCCTCCTCTGTTTCTATTCAGAAAAAGGCAAGCCTCCCTGGATATCATCAAAAGATGACATATTAAGTTCTAGTAAGACTAAACACCTCCCCTTGTATTAAGCTGGGCAATGCTGCAGGTTATTGCTCTTGTACATTGCTAATATTCGTCACAATAAATATTGGTTTAATAAAATGCTGATTAGCCAGAAGGCAGACAGGAAGTATGTGTAGGGCTACTAGATCAGAGGAAGAGTAGAGACAAATGTCAGGAGATGTAGAGGAAAGAAGAGGACAATGCTGCTCTGAGAAAAGGTTCTAATCTACACGGCTAAACAAGATAAGAATCGTGGGTTAGTTTAAGGGTAATAGTTAACAAGTTATATGCCTGAGCCACAGAGAAAATAGCTTCTAGCAGAATATAAACTTCTGTGTAATTATTTGGAAGTAACAGTCTGTGGGTCCAGATCATAGGCCTAGGCAGGGCCAGAAACTTTGACTACAGAGCAAAGCAAATCAGTAGGAGGAATAGGGTCCAAAAAGCCAGCAAAAGAGTGGGAAACAACTTCTGCTTCCACTGTTGGGAGTCCCACAAGAAGACCAAACTATATCTAACTATTAATTTTTTTATATCTTACATTTTGTGGAGTGCGTTTCAAAATTTTCAGATATCTATGGTGAATTTGGATTGATTTTAGGGGTATAATGGTACTTAATTTTATGCATATAATTTTCCAGACCTGATGGTACTTTTAACTTAGTCAGGAAGAATGGTGGCATTTGAATACACCATATAGTATACTAGTGTTTTCTGTTGCCATGATTAGCACTATGATCAAAATCAACTTGAGGAGAATGGTCCCCCATATGTTCACAGATTTGAATGGTCATGAGGGAGTGGCATCACTTGAAAAGACTAGAAAAGAAGGTCTGTTGAAGAAAGTTTATACTGTGGTTGGGTTTTGAGGTTTCTAAAGCCCAATCCAAGCCCAGCTTTTTGTTTCCTGATGACTGTAGATCCGTGAAACCTGGATTGCCTTGAAGACCCCAGGATGCTGGAGATTGCACAGTTGTGGGGTACTTGCCACAGATTAGTTTTTATGGAAATGAAATACAGCTTATTAACTTCTGTATACTGTCATCCACACTGGTAGGACTCTGGTGATGCATCTCCGAGTCATTTCTGCTCTTGTAAGTAATTCCTCATCCATATTACTGTAAATAACCCCAAACCCAATTAAATCCATTGGTTCACTAGCTGGTCTTTGGTGATATCTGTAATTTGGTCTGATGTGAAATCCCTATCTGTGGTGAGTTGACATGTGTGTTGTATCTCCCCAGAAAAAGTCTTTTCACACAAAAGTGGAAAGAGAATCTGCAGGTCAAGAGAGAGTAATCATGAGAGAGAGCGGTACTTGCTCACATATTTCCACTCAGCTCCTCCTTCTTTTTCCTTCTTTTCCTCCCCTTCTATCACCCTCATGCACGCAAAAGTCATAAAAGCATCTTATTATTTATGAGATAGATGTCATCTGTTGTCTTCTGTGGTTGCAAATGAACTTTTGACCATCATTAGCTATGCCCTAAAACTTGATTTCTAGGAAAACAATCTAGACCTTCCTTATGTCTAGAACAAAGTTTGTTTTCTCACTTTGGCATATGCAGAGTCTGAAACATCACATTTCCCTCAGTCTGGTGGTTTGAAATGCCCATGGGAAAGCATTTATTTTAGCTAGCAGTCATCCTTTTGACAGCTTGTCCCATGGGGAGCCATTATCATCATCAACATATTTTAAAATTCTAGATCCATTTGCATCCGTCTCAGAATCTTTTATGTGAGTTATAAATAATGTTAATCAGTCTATATCAGTTCTAAAATGACACCAGTGCTGATTGATTTCTTGAAAAATAATCGACAGTTTGCAAAAAAGAAGTTAACATAAATTGTAAGACAGAAGGATGATATCAAAGGATAGTTTAAAAGACAATAACAAAGCAATAGAAAATGAGCATAAATTTTGAAGTAATTGACAACAAATTTGAACTACATAGGCTCTTATATTTTAAGTCAAAACTCTGATTACTACTTATAGATAGCAAATGGATTGTAAATTAATTGAGTGAAACAAACTATCTTGTTCTCTTTTGTCCTTCTGGATTCATCAAAAAATAGTTTTCTTATAATCAAATTATTAAAAATTCAAATCAGATATCAGGAAAGTATAATTTACAGTTATTTTGATATTACTTATAATATCAAGGTAACTAAGAGGTATATATGAAATTCAAAAATAAAGACCTTGGGTTTGTATGATGTAGAAAATTATGTTGACATGAATGTCACCCATAGGTATATTAGCTCCAGGTGAGACTGTTGGCAAGTCAACTATCATCCAAGTAAGGGTATAACCAGGGCGCTGAGAAATGAGCAGAGGTAAAAAAAAAAAAAAAAACTCAGGTAGGGTGGCTATAAATGCATTATAGACTTTAACACAATAGAAGAAATTTTTAATAATTTTATCATTTAAAATGATAAGCATTTGAAGAGATAGATATGTATGCATATCCTGATTTAAACATTATACAACGTATACAAATGTCAAAATATTATAAGACACCTTTTAAACACACACACACACAAAATTTTTTTTATTCAAAAAATGGAGCATCATAGATGAGAAGTGAAGATTCTACGAGACAGAGTCAAGACATCAGATGTAAGATTGTGTCTTCCAGATATGACAGGAAAACTAATACACAGGAAATCTTATCAGTATGGCTGCTTAAACAGGGTTTGCAAAATAACAACATTAGCTGATGGGGAAAATCATACCATTCAAGAACTCTTTACTGATTTCCTTCAGAGCTTTCTTCCCAAAGTAGGTAAGGGTTACAAGCAGAATTAGGGAAGCAATGATGAACATAGAATATTTCTCATTACTATAAGTGTCCTCAGGATACAGAAGTTCTTACAGCTGAATGGGGGCTTTGCATCATCCCCTTGAGTGCACTAAGTTGCACTGCTAGTGAGGGGGCAGGAAACATCTTGCTCTTGCATTCTTTGGACAACCAAAGGCAAACTTCTATGGGAACAGAGTTCTCACTGCAGGATGGTATTTTTTAATTTTCTTTTAATGTGCAGGTGATAAATAACACCAAATCTTTGGCAACAACTCTAAAAACATGGAATGATACAATTCAAGTCCTGAAGGTAAATAACACTCCACGAAGTTTCTATACCCAACTATGTGCTCTCTAAAAATTGATAGATTAAAAAATTAATGGCAATCAAGCCAACCCTGCAGAAAAAGTTTAAAGGCATACTACACATGGGGGAATAAAAAGATAGCTTGATCTATGAGAGCACAGGAAAGAGTACATCTCATGATAAGAACTGATGAATAAAGGAGGGAGTAATCAAGTATGCTCAACACAAATTAAGCAAACCCCTAACAGTCGAGGCACTTTCAGAAGAAGAAAATAAAAGAATTATCAATTATGCAACCAACCAGAAGAACAACCAACAAACTTATAGGACACAACAAAAATATCTCAATAAAAATATGTACCAATTAAAGATCTAGATTCACTGGCTGACTCAAGAAAAGAAAAAGTGGGGCTCAATGTTTCTTGTCTCTAAAAAACTAATGCAATCCATAGTGATTAAAAAAAATAAATAAAAAGTTGGAAGTAAACTTGCCAAGCAAAGGCTGCACCATTATTTTAATACTTGAATAAAATAGACTTAAAACCCAAACTAGTCAGAAGGGACAAAAGATGCTCATAAAATGAATAATTCATCAAGATCTCCTTGACTCCATGTTCTGGAAAAATTCAGTTCTTGTGTTGGCACAGATGTGGCCATACTTTTGAATGTGACAACAGCAGAAAGTCAATTGGAGGGACCCTCTGACAGGCTTCTTGAAACTACTTTGTTCCAAATGAACACAATTTAGCAGATTCCTTCTTATAAACATATCAGGTTTTTGTTTTTTATTTTACACCAATATTTCTAGAATATTCTCAATGCCATAAAAATCAGTTAAGATGTGTTTGAACTCATTATCTAGGCACAGTGTCTTACAAGAGTTCTTAGTTTGAACTATTTTGTTCATTACGACAACAGATAGAGAATTTAAACATTTTATGAAGAGCATAAAGGCAGGGTCAGCCGTGAGGATGCACATCTGAAACATCAGCACAGGAGGAGCACATGGAAGATGATGGCAAGTTCGTTCTGCCTTGATCTAATAACAAAGCACAGAGAGTTTGGGCAAGAGCTAGGTAGGAAGATTCATACATGACAATAAACAGTGCAGTAAGCAAACATAAGTATTTTTAAGACCTTCTAGGTTTTCAGCTTTTAATCAATCTTTTTAGTTAATTAATCTTACGAATCAATTTAAAACATAAGTTGTAGCTTAGAAAGTTTTTTTAAAAAAAAATATATTAGCACCCAGTTTTCTGTGGCTTTTGATACAATCAATGCAAAGAGGGAGATTGACAGCTGACCACATTGAAGGTCACTAGAGATTGGATAAGAAGAAGACAAAAACATACAAAGGTGTTAAGAGATATGAGATAAGGTCCTGTGCCCACAGCAGAAACATACTTGCAATGGATTTCAAATGGGAAATGGGAGCATACTCAAATGGAAAATAATTTTAAAATATTTCTCTGGGAGAAAACAGTGACTGAAAAATGCAAACATAATTATATATTTTTCAAATTCCTTGGGAGTCAAAAGAAGTTAAACCAAAAGTGCATTTAATAAAGGTTAGATTATTTGGAAGTCTTTCCCTAAAATTATTTTGATACAGCCTGATAATCTGCTACATCAGACTGTCTACAAAATGTAGTAAAAATTATAGCCTTTCAACAAATTATTCCTCCATGAAACTGTCATGTTTTGATATTGTTCCCATTTTGTTTCATTATAACCTCAGTTTGAATATGTGTTTCCAAGATTCCATACAAAGCTCAATTGATTTCTTCTTCAAAATTATTGTTTCTCAGGTACGTCTAAATGTCTTGTTATCTACTAGGAAAGTCTTAAGCTCAAAATTAAAATTGCCCTAAAGTTTAAAGATACTGAGTCTTATTAAAAGTCTTAAGTTTAAATGTTTAAAGGTTAATAACCATTAATAATAGGTTTTGTTTGGTTTTTAGTTTTATGCTTTTCTTTAGTTTGATAAATGATCAGGCACTGGCAAAGAAGGAAATTTAAAAAGGGCTCACAAAAACCTACCCTCTAATAAGGTCAATGATTTATACAATTTTAAAACATCTTTTTATTTTAAGCTTCTAATGTATAATTGGTAATAAACAGACACCAGCCTGATATCTGAAACAGTGGCTACCTGCATCTGGGGCCTTCTCTGCTGTCAGGTATGTAAAGATCTGTGTTCAGAATGCACCACAGGCTTCTCTATAATTAATCAGCTGCAGAGCACAGCCCCAAGCATGGCATCCAGTCCTTGAAGCTCCATGAAATACTATTGTAGCGTTTGAAAATTAAATTTGTCAAATAGTTCTTTATACATTTCCTTTCTTGGACTCTCATTATAAGTAATACTAATAGTAGTCCTGCTTATGCTAGCAAATGATTTAAGAAACTTTAATACTAATCATGTTACTAAAATCCTTTACTACCCTAAGGGGCAAGTTATTGTGACATGAGACAATCAGATACTTAGTAGGCAAATTAAACATTAACTAACTAAATAAAAGGGGGTGTTATAGCCGCCTAACTCCTCACATGCTATTTAGCTATGCTAATTAATTTTTTTCTTTCTGTATGTTTTTTTATTTAATTTTCTTAACATACCCAAGACTATTCCCTGTCCCTTCCTTCTTCCCAGCTTTTCTCCACCTCATCCCTCATCTACTTCCTAGAGAGGGTAAGTGCTCCCAGGGTGAGTCAATGTGGTCTGGCAAATCCAGTTGAGAAAGGATCAAGACCTTTCCCCCAGTATTGAGGCTAAGCAGTGTGTCCTTCTGTAGAATGGGTTCCAAGAAGTCAGTTCACACACTAGGAATAAATTTTTCATAATAGCCAGAACCTGGGAACAACCTTGATCCCCTCAACTGAAGAATGGATTAAAAAATTATGGTACATTTACACAATGACGTACTACTCAGAAAAAAAAATGAAAAGATATCCTAAATTTGCAGGCAAATGGACAGAAATAGAAATTATCATCATGAAGGAAGTAACACAGACCCAGAAAGATAAACATGGTATGTACTCACTCATAAGTAGATTTTAGTCATAAAGCAAAGGATGATCAGGATATACTCCATAACTCCTAAGCAGCTAGGTAACAAGGAGGAACCCAAGAGAGACATCCATAGCCTCCCCCACCCCGAAGGGGAAATAGAGAAGATCTCCTGAGTAAATTGGCACCATACAGGGAAGGGGGTAAAAGAAGGTGGGAAGAGAATATGAGGGAATGGATGATCAAATTGGGGGAGGGACAGAAAGGAAAAACAACAAAACAGGTATCTTGATTGAGGGAGCCATTGTGGGGTTAGAGAGAAACCTGGTGCTAGGGAAACATCCAAGAACCCACAAGATGTCCATGCCTTCAAACAATAGTGGAGAGGTGCCTAAGAAGGCCTTCCCCTATAATCAAATTGATGACCACCCTAATTGTCATTATAGAGCCTTCATTTGGCAGCTACTGGAAGCAGATGCAAAGATCCACAGCTAAGCAATGGGTTGAGCTCCCAGTCAAACCAAAGAAAGGAAGTAGTGATTATATGAGCAATGAGGAATGGGAGGCACAGCAGGGGTGAGACACTTAGCGTGCTTTTACATAGAAGAACTTTATAATTATTATAAAAGAGAGAGGAGAGAGAAGACAGAAGAAAAGGAAAGAAAGGGATAGAGTGTTCCCAGGAAGAAGGAACAAGAGAGAGAGGAGAGAGTCAGGCTGTTGAAATTCTTCTTAAATGGGGTTTGATGTCAGAACTCAGAGCAGGGTGTGGCTTCAGAGGCTAGAAAGGAATCCTAACGTTCCTCTCTTTGATTTCATTTTTAAAAGGTGGGTTATCGATTCTGATGAATGAGGGCATAGAATACTCTCTGTGAATTTGTGACAAAGTAGGAGAATAGGACCACAGTGGAAGGTATAGATGAGGGAGCTAGCTGTAGTCATGGAGATGTCTAGGCATCAGTCTCTTGGAGGAACTGAGAAGGAGGGTTGCACTGGGATCACATGGAAGCTGTAAAGATCTGAAAAACAGCTAGATCAGGTTTATACTTTGGAGTGTTAAAACAAGCTATGGCACAGGCGATGGCTCTGGGGTTTTTTGTTTGTTTTTGTCTCGGGGGCAAGGTACAATACATTCTTTTCTATAGCTGCTTCAAGCTGTAAATTGGTCATTGTCGTCATAATCAGAATGTAAAAATGGGCACCTTGCTGAAGAGACAGAGCAGGTTGCAGAAGTGACAGCTGAATGAACTTTTCTAGAGATGTGGCAGACTGACCGCAGCTGACCCAGTGCAATCGCCTGACTTCGATCGGGAACAAGGATGGATTGCTGGCTTCTACCAAAATCAAATATGGCAATTGCCTGACTTCCAACCACCTGACCCGTGGTTTTTGGTGTTTTGTTTGTTTGTTTGTTTTTGTTTTTGTATTTTTTTAAAAAAAAAATTTGGAAAGTTATCAGGAGCATTAAAAATAGTAAAAGGCTGAAAGTTGGCAAAAAGCAGGGGGCAGGCATTTATGGATTTCGGCAGCAAACTCTGGGTCCCACAGCACAAAAGCACAGGGCCCCAGAGCCAACTCAGTGTCAGTGGTGCACTAGTGGAGGAAATGTATTCTCTCATATCGCTGCTTTGAGCACACAGCTTCTGCCACAAAACCAGCTGTCCAATGCAGAAGTCTGGATGGCCAGTTCAAGACTCTTCCAGGCAGGGACCTAAAACAAGTTAGGTGAAGCTATGTCCAATCCAGGTCTCGGTATAGCCCAAATGGTTTAGCTCTTGGCATCCCAAAGAGAAAGATGTGAGCCAGAAGAAGTGACCAAGCTGTCATGTTCACTCATCAGCAGAAAGTGTACAGAGGTCGCAGCATTGTTCTGAAAGACTGAAAGTTCGAGAGAGGGTCCAGAACTTGGAAAACAGAGTCCAGGGACCTGAACAACCAAAACATCAGTTACTGCCAGAAATGAAATGTGGATAATAGTGGAATCTCTCAGAGAGGTCACTTACCATTTCAAAGTTTCTATCAGGGAATCATGGCAAACAACACTACAAAAAATCCCTGTCAAGTCACGGCACCAAAAGTTGTAATCATGCTTGATCTGGTAAGATACGATAACGCATTTACCTGGTATAAAGCGGGCAGATGTCTATGAATAGGGGGCTTCATGCCCCATGAGTGCGAGAGGCATGAGGGGAGGTGGTGGTGAGCGGCAGCATGGCAGAAGACTCTTAGCCTGCTTCTACATAGCAGGAGTTTATTATTATAAAAGAGAGAGAAGAGGGAGGGAGGAAGGAAGAGAGGGAGGGAGGGAGGGAGGGAGGGAGGGAGGGAGGGAGGGAGGGAGGGAGGGAGGGAGGGAGGGAGGGAGGGAGGGAGGGAGGGAGGGAGGGAGGGAGGGAGGGAGGGGAAGGGATAGAGAATGCTCCAGGGAGGGAAGAAGCAAGAGAGAGAGCCAGGTGGTGGGAATTCTTCTTAAATGGAGATTGACTTCAGAACTTAGGGCAGGGCGTATCTTCAGAGGCTAGAACAGAATCCACCGCATTATTGCCTTTTGAATGATTTGGCTGTTTCCTGCTGTAGATTTCTTGTGTGAAGCCATAAGCTTTCTCCCATTGATTACAATTTTGAGATTGTTTCTGGTAAGTGATCGTGGTAGATTCATTCTTCATCCCTCATATTTATCTTCCTCTGCTGGTTGTAGAATCTCCTTTGGACTCTGGGAGAAGGTCTTTAAGGTTTGTGTTAGGTGCTGAAGTCAATCTGAACAGACTTCTTTTTCTTTTTTTTTATTTAAAAAATTTTTTCATACCCCTATTGCTCTCCCTCCTGCCCCTTCTCCCAGACCTCCCCCAGCCTCTCCCCTCCCTTCCCACTCCGAACCCCTGTTCAATCCCCAGAGAGGGCAAGGAATCCCAAGGTGAGTTGATCTGTCTGTTACATCCAGTTGAGGAAGGACCCCAAGTCCCTCCCCAAAGTATCAAGGCTGAGAAAGGTTGAACTGAGTTTTTGTTCCCATCTCTTCACAGTTTTCTTCCTGGACAGCTGCAGGTTCCCACTCACAAAGGAAGTGGTAAGAAGGGAAGTTTTAATCTAAAGTATGATTGAGTAGAAAGTTGGGAATACCCCAGGTAAAATTCAATCTCACAAAATAAAAATTGCTTTTTGTTAGCGAACCATAATGTTTGCATATCTAGTCTCATTTTAATTTTTCAAAAGCCTATGTTAAATAATGGTATTCTTAGGATATCTCGAGGCTTGTAGAGCTTCTGAGTGTGCTAAAAAAAAAAAAAAAAAAAAAAAAAAAAAAAAAAAAAAAAAAAAAAAAAAAACACTTAGCCCAGGAAGGACTGTTTTGGCACAGAGCATGACTATTAGCTCTTTTTGACAAATCCTGTACTTTTGGTAAAAAGACTCCAGGGCCTAAATCAACCCAACTCACTGCCTGGCATATTTCTATTTCTGATGAACCTTTGTCAGATTTAGTTCTGTAAGAAAGATACTTTGAAGTCTAGAGGTTTTCATCTAACTGTGTCCACATTGTTCCTTTCTGCTTTGTCTGTCTTATTAGAAAAGAACACTGTGAATTACCAATTATTTCAATAGAAAGGCAAGTTCTCAAGCTAATGTATTCCAAGTGAGATCAGTAAAGCTTCCCCTCACCTTCTATTATGATGTAAATAACTATGAATGTATAGTCATTAATGCTATACTTCTTATAAGTTATATGGAAAGCACTGGAAGAAAGACAGTGAGTTTGTGGGAGACCAAAGCTGAAGTCTAAACTCCAAAGTCGCTAGCTACTCCAGCGTTGGAAATTCTTACAAAGAACAGCATGTAATCCAAACTAGTTTGTTTCTAAGTATAAAAACCTTGACATAATATAGTTATTATTTAAATCTGTTTTAATGATCTATTCTTGCTGCTATTTCCTGAATTACATACTCCTTTTCAGAAGGTCCTTGATTATTAATGTATATTTGTGGTTGTTTTCAATGTTAGTTTGTCCCCAATTAGATCACCTATCAGTAGGGAGTCTTACCTGAAGATATTTTGATCGTGTTAATTGATAAAAGAAGGCCCACCCCATTATGGGCATTGTGGGCATTGTGGCCAATCCTTTCTGGTGACAGTCCTGATTAGAAAATCAGTGTGGAAAGAGGAGGCTTCTCTCCTTTGCTTGAGTGACCATGCCTCTTGCCATAGAGTTGATTGTGAATTATTCTATGTCTATGGCTATTCCTTCCCTGATGTTAAAAGAACATTTCTGGGCTCCCCTCATGGACATAGAAGCAGCAGCTCTCTAAAATCCTGCCTGTATGGGTCCTGATTGACACACTTTATCCTACCATGGGCCACACAGGAAAAAGAGGGATAAGATGTAAGGACAAAAGGCCGCCAAATAGCCCAAAGAACTCCATTTTGTGCTTCTTGAGCTGACAGAAGCTCATGCCTATAATTAGAAGGAAGAGAAGGGACAAGGAGAGGTGCTGGTGAGGGGGGAAGTGAAGAGAAGGAAGAGTGTTATTTCATAAAGTGTTTGTACCTGCTTTATGTAAATACTGTCTTCAGTCACTTATAATTGATGCCTTGGAAGGTGTTTAACATTTGTTTCCTGACTTTCCGTCTGAAAAGAATAGACTCTGCAGGCAAGTACATAGTTACAATTTGCTAGCTCTGAAATCAGACAGCTTGTCATGTGTTGCCCTGATGAGCAAATAACAGGTACTCTCACCAATTAAATACAGTTTTGTTCTTCTTAGCTCTTACCCTGAGCTTTGTGTCATGTGGGAGAGAAATCACAGAAGACATTTGAGAAAAAATAATAAGACAGGTTCTATTAAAGAAGGAAAAAAACAGATAGGACATGAACAAGAAATGAAAACATTCTGGCATTAAGAGAGATTCGGCCTTAAACATATTAAAATACATATAATTTTATCTCTGAGAAGTTCTGAAACATTTACAAGAGTTGGGGTGAAGGAGAAAAAGGTATTCACACAAGTATTTCTTTAAACTACAAGTCAGGCCCTCAGTCACATTTTTAAAGAAAGCTTCTGAGTTGGGGGTAGAGTAGTAAGTGACCTTTACAGAGCCAGAGCATCTGTAGCTCACACAAGGCAGCCTGGAGCAGTTGGAAACAGACGTGAAGAAGTTATCACCTTCACTCAACGTCAAGGTTCTGTCAAAAGACTAGAGTTTCAGTACAAGACAGTTTTTGCTGATGTTGTCACTGTCATGTTAGGCAGCCTAGTACCCAGGACAGTGCTGTGTCCACAACACAACTGACGAGAGTGATAGGCAAACTTTTGAGAACTGTGCTCAAACAAAAGAGTTTCTCACTGCGGCTTCTTAAAATGCCCGTGGAGATACATGTGGTGAGACAAATAAATGGTTTTACTATGTTATTCCTGTTGTATGGAGGGAAAACCCATGTGTTTGTGGCAGTGGAGCTGTGGAACTCCAGCTCCTTCTCCTTGGAGAACTCAGGTGCTGTATCAGAACACAGCTATGATCTTGCACTTGGGGACATAAAGTTGGAAAGGGCTGGCTGGCCTAAGGGCCCTGAGCTCAGGTCAGATTTCACAAGTGGGCGAGTTCCTATTCCACCTAGCTTAGCTACCAGCATTCCCATACTCCAGCTTATAAAATAATTGACAGTGATCTCCCTTCTCATGAATTCTTTTTACATTAACTCGTATGTATTCCAATTATCAACATCTATGGCTTCTTCTTTAGAAAACTAAAGATTAAGAGAGGGCCAAGCCTTTAATCACAACACTTGGGAGGTTCAATAAAGGTGGATCTTTCTCAGAGTTGGAGGCCAGCCTGTTCTAGAGTGATTTTCATGAGAGCCAAGGTTACACAGAGAAACCTTGTCTCAAAAAAACAAACAAATAGCAAAAAAGAAAAGGATTAAAATTTGAAAACTAAGGTTTCTTGAAGGAGTTGCAGAGCTATAACTCCAAATCTTTTGTTCTTCTGGATCTTAACAAACATTTTGATAATCATGCTGAATGTTTTGTCTCAAAGGACTGAAAAGAAGCCATGCTTACTCTATTCTCTCACAGCCACCCTTGGTTCTGTCTAAAGAAAGATTTTCTTACTTTCTCAGAGAGTCAAGCCTCACATTTGGCAGCAGTTATGGGAGTTTCTGCAAACACCACAGTCAAAATCAACAGATTGTCTGTTCATGAGGCAAAAAGTATGACAGGACCATCACAGCCCAGTAACCTGTGTAGGTTCTAACTTTACCACCATGAAACCAGGTAGGTTATTTTAGAAATATTTGAATACAGCATAATTTGGAAAACTAGTTTCTCGATCCCATGCTAATTAACTCAGTCCCATATGTACAACCAAGCTTAAGACATGATTCCATTAAAACTCTTTGTAAAGAATTAACATCTTTCATAAAGATAGCTCCTATAGATTACCCGAGAAATCAGACTTCACAGTAAACAGCTCATGATGAGGGTTCAGAAGAGAACAGTACTAGAGATTATCTGCGATAAACATAAGCACTTGGGGAATCCAGGTGTGGCCTGGCCATACAGATGCAGAGGTCACCATTCTATTAACCACACTCATTTTCTAGCCTTCTGGGTAGAAAATAGGCTAAATACTTCTTTTATTAAAGAGACAACACTGTGTGTTTAACATTCTTAGCTTTCCCAGTGCTGATCTGTGAGCACAAGGACTTTTATGCCCCATACACACATATAAAACTGCCCTTGTGCGTTAGTTTAAGTTGTAAAAGTTGATTACATGGAAAATCTAAGGCAAATAAAGTTGGTTGTTAAACCTTAAAGGCAGGTTGAAGAAACAGTTTGAGTATTCAGTAGGGTAGCAATCTTGAGCCTTTAGTAACCTCAAGGTGTATTATAATTTCTGGCTGTGAGGACCAGCAAAATTTCCACTCTCCTAGAAATGCGAGATATAGTTTCAGAATATTGTACCACACAATACCCTTGAGGGATTAATAGTCCAAAAGAGATGTGGGATATAAACAACTTAATGTAATTTAAGACAGAATAACAAATATACTTTCAGATAAACAGTAAGTTGTTCTGTGGTACCCGGTTAAAAAAAGTTTTATTCCTGTTTCATGAAATGCTGAGTAAAATGTAGTGTTTCAGACTAAGTGTTCAGAAAGCTACTTGACTTCATTTAGCTGGGGGCTTCTAGAAAAAGGGAAGTGCACTTGCTAGCCAGACAAAGCATCTCATCAGTGCCAACAACCAGGTGACTCACAATCATAGGCCATCAAGAGGTACTGAGAGCTGGGTACCCAGTTAAATGCAGTTCCACTGATTTTATTGAAAATCATGGCTTTAAAATAGTCTTAAGAGAAAGAGAGATGGCTCGATGTTAAAGGCTGGACTCACAACCAAACGTATAAACTACTTTTGAAAGGCTTGAAATGCCGATTCTCAGATAAAAAGCCTAGGCCATCATTATCATCCTGTCAAATGTCCTTCTAGGGGTGAAGTGTGTGCTCTATATAATAGGCTCATTCCTTCAGACACATTCATTGGGAGAATGGGCAGCTGGTAACCCTAGCTATTACTCGGCAAAGTTCTAGGGCTCTGCTCACCTATGATCCTATTCACTGTAGAGTCACCGCCATTCTGCCTTCTCAATCCCACCAAAATTGGGGACAGAAACCATAATGGCATTTTAAAAAATACAACATGGTGCCAGGAGTAGTGGGACAAGAAGACCCACTTGGAGCATCATCTAAAACCCAGCTTCTTTCAGATGCCTTCCCTTTATACCAAATTTTAAGGCTTTCCATACCCCAGGAATTTGCTCTTGGCCACAGCTGGATCACAGCAATTTATAGTAATGACAAAAATTATATAGTCACTACACATTATCGTGGTGTTATTTTAGAGCTTCTATGATCAACTAAAGTACAAAGTAAAAACTGTAAGAGGTTTTCTGAAGAAAAGATTTCTTCATGGCCAAGGACCTCATGAGGTAATACAGTAATGCATGCCTAAGAGCTGAAATAAGCTCAGTGGTGGGCCTTGTCTGCCTGTGGCCTGTGGCCTGTGGCCCTGTATTTGATTCCTGGAATGAAAATAAATAACCTAACCATAAATGCTATTTTAAAGGATTATTATTATGATTAATATTAGAGTAAGGTAGAAATTATGATCAGTATTTGAGTAAATACTAGTTTGTATATGACTTATTCCCAACTTCATGCTGGAATATTGACTGGCTTAAGCTTGTAATGGTCTCATATAGGCAACCACTGTTGTTAGTTCATGTTTAGAGAGTTTCACTCAGGTCCTCCCAATCTCTGACTCTTGTAATCTTACCTTTATTCCAAATTGCTTGTGAGCCTTTCATAAAGGAGCTCATAAATACCTTTCTTGTGGCTGAGCACTCCACAGACACCTATTTTCTGACCATCAATTATCAATTTATGTGCTAACCACCATCCACTGAACAAGGAAACTTATGAAGTATGAAAGCTACATTAATCTATGGACACAAAAATACAAATTTTGAAGAATTCACTATATACATTTTGCAAAATAACAGTAGCAGGTTCGTGCTTGGGGCCTGTGGCCTCTCCCCAAATATAGGTTCTTGGCCATATTTACAGTACCAAGCATGTGTTTCCTCCTGTGGAGCCAGCCTTAAGTTCAATCAGAAAGCAGTTGATTATCGCCATAAACACATGACACTCTACAGCCCGGGCCATATCTTACCATGCTGGACAGTGCTGTAGCTCACAGGGTTCACAGATATATGAGACTATCAATTTCCTTTCACTCTCAGAAGCCTGCAGGGACCCTTCTCTTACTGTGAAAGCTAACCAATGAGGAGAAAACATCCTCATCAGTGCCCATGCTTTTTCCACACCCTGTGACCAAAGTATGTTGTCTTCAGCAAGAGTCTTACAATCAGCTTTTGATGTGAAACCAAGAACAATAGCAATAGCCTATATTATTTGGGGGATTTGAACAACACCTCAACCTGTAGCTTGAGGGGAGTTATCACACACCTGGTATTGGGATTTTTATTGGCAACCAGTAGTTTCTGTGAGGAACATTTTCCACATGTAGGTTAACTCCAACTAAAATCTTTTATGTAAATATGTAGTGTGGCTTTTATTTTCAGTTTATATTGTATTTTTCCTTAGTATTTCCTTTTTATTGAATACTTCTTTGATGTCTTATATTGACTTTCTTGTTTCATCACTTGCTTGTGGAGAATTCGTATGAGAGTTTTCTTTGAATTCTTTGAACAACTTACATACATTCTTTTGAGCTATTTGGAATTTTATCAAATTCCCTTTTGTTGTAGGGCATTATTTTGGTCTTAGAATTTTGGAGGAGTTGTATTGCCTTCAATTTTCAAATTACTTGTATTTTTGAAATAAGACATTTCTTTCAAGAGATAATGTTTCCATTTGATATATTCTTCTGAGCTGCATAGTGTGCTCACCTTTCATCTCAACACTTGTGAGGCTGGGGCACATGGAGCTCTGTGAACTCAAAACTGGTCTCATCTGCACAGTGAGTCGTAGGCACACCAAGGCTACATAGTGAGACTCTGACTCAAAATAAATAAAAAATAAATAAACAAACAAACAAAAACTGACTTGTTTTAATTGATTGATTTAAAGCATCTCATTTTCTTCAGAGGGAGTGGGTATACAATTCAGGAAGAAATAGGCTGTTATGTGGGGTCTTAGCATTGTTTTTACAGCTTGACTGATATCAGACATGATTCTCACTACTCTCACAACAGAATATTTTCTGAAAAATCCATCACTATCAAAGAGATACAGTCAAATAAAAATGGCCACTCTAAGTGCCCAAAGTTTTAGAAGCAAAGGATCCCACAATGGTAGTGTTTACACTAATATTATATGTTGGTTTCTTAAAATAGAAGCAGAAAGGAAAAAGTTTTCCTGCCTGGGAAATCAGTCCCCTGCAGTGCATGGCTCAAAGAGAAACCACAGAGTTAGTGTGTACTAAACATTTTATTTTAGGGAGCCAGGAGAAAAGACATTCACACACTCTCTTTACGGTTTCCTTCCAATTTTCTCTTGACTCTGGCATTTTCTACTTTTTATTTCCTAGTAATTGCCTTCTCCCATTCTTGATGCATTCCTTCTAACTCTATCTTTATTCTTAATATTTTTTCTAATTAGTTCTAACTCTCTCATTCTTGACGCTTTCCTTCTAACTCACTTTAACTCTATCTTTATTCTTTCCCTTACAGCTTATACACTCAGGAAAATCTTTCAGGAAATACAGGAATTACAATGTGGGCACATTCTGTTTTTCAAGTGAATGATTACAATGAATACAAGTAAAAAACTACATGTTTTCCATATTCTTTACATAATTAAGCATTTTGTATATTATAGCTAAATACAAATTACCCCAAGAACCCACATGTATTCATACCATGCAGCTTGTTGTAGATTAACCTTGTAGGCAAACGAGAATTTCTTCTCAGTCACGTCTTTACTGACGGGCTATGTTTTGCATTTACAAAGAAAAAGTGAATTATTTCATTATTTATCTTGAAAGGTAATCGTATAAGAAATCGTAAAGGGATCAACAATCTAAACTTTTACATATAGAAAAGAATCACTTCCCTCTACTTTAAACCTTTAGGGTACATGCCACTCATCAGTAGTTTTTTACATCAGGCAATTGAGGATAAAAATGCATACACGTAATTGTTCGTCATCTTTGTTCATCAACCATTCTAGCAAGAAAGGCACATCAGCTATTTTAAGTTTGTATTTGTATTTAACCTTAATGAATTCTTTGTTCAACTATGTGTCTTTCTAAAACTTTAAATTGTCTTCTTAGGTTTTTTACCACAAAGCTACTTGACAAAAAGTGTAGTCTAACTTCAAATTGTTTCCAAAGCTTTGTTTTAGCTATGTTGTAGCCCAAAACCTGTGAACACATCTCTCAACATTAAGATTATAATTTAAACTAGCTGGGCTTCTGGGAATCAAGTGTTTTCTTAATCATTAACCTAAGTCACAGTCTATAGAGCTCCTCAGTAGAAACTTATATGTTCTAGTTGTGTGAGACTTTCTTTTTATATTTTTGTCCTTCAGACTCTTAAATAACATTATTATTATCAATTAGTACAGCATAAAAAGAAGCCATCTTCATAGTAACCCACAGGTAAAGATGCTTAGTAGAATGCGATGTTTCCACGAGATAAACATACTACATTACAGGCAGTGGGGATCTCCCTACACCCATTCTCACCATGCCAAATACCAGAGAAAAATAGCAGCAGCAGACATGTAAACCCACAGCAAAAGGGTCTGTAGTCTATGGGCCTTGCCTATCTAAGTTTTTTTCATCAGGAATTTACCTTCTGGTGAGCTGACATGTCAAACTTTAATTGCCAAATACTGATCCTCTGACATGGCAACCAGCAAAAAGAAGAAAAAAAAACAGCAACAAAGAAAAACAAAATCATTGGAGTAGAACTAGTAATTAATACTGAATGACACATGAAAATTACAGGAAGAAATGTGTATGGGAGGTGGGATGGGCAGCACATATTTGGAGGAGAGACAAATTAATTCGTTAGTTTTTGCAACTTGATACAAACTAGATTCACTAGAGGGTGATGTAGGAATGTCTTTCTGTATGTTGTGAATAGCAATCTTTAAATAAAGGAGTTGTTTTGGCCCATGACAGACACCATAGAAAACGTAGGAGGAGAAATCAGAATAGGTAGGAGGAGCAGGGTGGAGTCAGAGACAGAAAGAGCCAGAAGCCCAAAGGAGCAACATGTAAGGAATACAGGTGAGCCACGGGCAATGTGGCAGACAGATTAATAGAAATGGGTTGATTTAAGATATAAGAGCTAGCTAACAATGTGCCTGAGCCATAGGCCAAACAGCATGAACTTAATATAAGCGCCTGAGTCACTTCTGGGGCCTGAGCAGTAGCTGCGGGCGGCTAAGGGGTCTGGGGCTGCAGGTCTGTGGGTCCAGGCCTCTGGTCGCCCGGGACCAAGAAACTACTACATTGTAACAAGATGTCACATTAATTAAATTTTTCTGTATCAGATTGACTTGTGGACCTATCCATGAGGTGTTTTCTTGGTTAATGATTGAATTAGAAGTGTCTAGCCCACTGTTGGTAGTGTCACCCCAAGGCAGGTGGTTCTATGTTTTATAAGACAGCACATTGGGCAAGATTTAAATTTGCTTCAGTGATTCAAACTACCAGCTTTACAAACAAGATGCAGAAGATATGAATAATGAATGTAAGCATACTTTTTAATTATTCATTGGAATGATTAAATATTTGCCCATTAAATACAGATATGATAAAAGGAGACCATATAAAATATTTTTGGCATTATTCAAAAAGAGTATTTTTTCAGTGAACTTCTAACAACAAATTGCAAATATTTCCTATGGAAAATTATTTTATAAATTAACTTTTACTGTAAGTCACACACTGTGTGTAAGCCTTTAGATGCAGGGACCCTTAAAGTGTTACATATTATTTAGGAATTATTGACTGATGGTCAAATTCCAAACACCAAGAGCCATAAATATTTAAGTCCTCTGATAACATTATACCATTATGCATGGTTAGTTCAACCATTCCAATAGTTTCTGCCAAAAGCAGCTATAATAAACAACCCAGCTAACACTCTATCTTTACTTCTCTTCTTGGCCTCTCCCCTGACATGTTCAACCCTCTTCTCTCAGGGTACAGATAGTTAATTTGTCTTTCAAAGTTCCTCTTGGGGTTTTTCTATCAGAGAGAGCCTACCTAGACATTCGAATTTCATTATCTCCTTGTAATATAAAATAAAAACATAAATCAAAATCATGGAGTCAAATGTCATCTTCAAGATTTAACTATGCTAACACTGGTGCTCAGAACAAAAGGATGTGGAACTTCTTCAGAATAAGGTAAAGTGACATTCAGTGATTTAGATTTTGGACAGGAATCTCACATATCTTGTTGGTTTTGTTAGTGACAATTGTATACATATACAGAACTACTATCTAATAGTAGTTCTATTAGTGCATTTAGATAGCTGTGAAGTAACACCTCAAATCCCACCTGTCTCCTTTCTCTAAGCACCAAGCTTTAGTGCCTGCATTCTTTCTTTGCATGTTTTTAAATATACTATACTTACATAGATTCACATGATTTATACCTGTTGCATGAATTCTGGTTGTATTAAAAGAAGCTCTGAGCCAGATATCTGGGAAAGGCTGAAATATCAGAGAGAGGAAACACCACAGTCTAGCTTCCTCAGCCTCGCTTCTCCACACTTCTACTGCTTTTATCTGTCTTTCTATGCCTGCTGTAATACCTTCTTTGCCCAGTGTTTCACATACAGGTTAAGATTAAAGGCATGGGCTACTACTATTTGGTAGTTAGCCTTGAACTCACAGAAACATAGAAAAATCTCTGTCTCTGAAATTATGGGATTAAAGCATGGCACCACCACTGCCTGCCTGGGAGCATAGAACTCCCTCTGTAAACCAAGCAGGCTTCAAACTCATATCTGCTGGAATTAAAGACCTTAGTTACCACTCTCTGATCCTCCTGGATTGACTGTGGGTAGATCTCTTCTCTGATATTCCAGACTGGTTTTATTAAATATATAACATATTACCACATATACCTTTAACTTTTTTAAATAATTGGCACCATATTCTCTATTTTCCTTCATTAATAACTTATGTTTGCACTATGTTTTTAGGAATAATGCTTGCTGACATTAAAAAGTTCAGTCAGCATCAAAGTCAATGATTATATTTCTTTATCCATTCCCTGTAAACATATGGTTTCCAGATTTAAACTACTATAGATAGTATGGTAATAATTATATAACATTTATCATTCTTCCTTCTCTTCCGTGAAATTAAATTTTCATGATATTTTTCATAAAAAAAATTTTCTAACCCACATGAGGATCTTTTTTGATTAGTAAAATTTACTCATTATAGTGTCATTCAGTATACAAATCTGATTTTCCCTACTATGTTTAGCTTGGTTCCCATTTAGCATACATTAGCTTTTTCTTCTTTTCTCTCTACTTTTAATTGCCTTCTCCAAATCCACATGTACACACGTGCACTGTGTCTTTTACCTTTAACATGTATACTTAACAAAATTTAAATTTATTCTCTCAAATTCTAAAGCCCAAATATAGGCAAATATATGCTCTATCTGAAGGCCATAGAAACAGACCTGCGCCTTTCCTGGAACATCAGGCTGGATACTGATAAATACATTTTTTGTTGTTTTAAGTCACCAATTTATTAAACTTAAATTTTTTGTTAAGTACGCATGTTAAGTGTAAAAGTTATTGCACATTTTCACATGTACACAGGAAGATTTTGTCAAACCAATTAAAACTCTTGGTGTCCCAAGGACTACAGGAGAATGACTGAGATATCCTCTGTTCTCACATAGCTTTCTCTCATATGTCTCTGGTGTTTTCGTGTGATAAACTATCCTATATATTCAATGCCATTCTCAACCAAATTAATTCTAAGAATACTTTTATATAGTAGACATTACACATTGCTTGAGACTCTAGAAATATATTTATAAATAATTCAAACGAAGTTAATGCCACAAAGTTTCTATTATCATGTACTCTTAATTTTTCTTGAGTTTCATGGGATTTAGAATAATTGTATTTACTACTAATATAATAGATTTTTATGAAAACATGATCAATTTTTGTTTAATAATGTACAACAGAAAAAAATACTACAAATGAAGAATGTGTATTATGTTCCTGTTAGTTTTAATCATTCTTTGAATTGTTTTGAACATCTAACACTAATCTCCAATTAACAAAGTAGAGACAAATCTATAAAAAACTTCATTTGAAAGCCAATCATGGCAGAACTCATTTATAATTCCAGTTACTCAAAGTACTGGGGCATCATGACTTTGAGATTTATGTAGACAACTTATTGAACCTTATCTCTATATTAAATATAAGTAAATAACTGATAACATAGCTCACTGGCAAAAAGCTTGCCTATAGTCTGTGAGGCAAGGCTCAAACTCCATTGCTAAATATACAGTTTATATAATCAACCTACAAATATTAGATGGAAGCATCATTTTGATAGTAGTTATTTGTGATTTGCAAAATCCCATATACAAAACTTAATCCATAATACTTCAAATAAATATAATATTTGGGCTTTTGTGAAATAATTAATAAACAGCAATATAATAAAGTATTTGATAAATAAAAAGAACAGAAGTTTAAGGCTGTGGATTCTTCTGCCAGTCCCATTTAAACACCAATACAATTTACATTACTCTTTGAATAAAAAGCTCAGTTGCCTATAGTTATGGTACAAATGCAATAATTCTTTTATTATGTATAGATGTTTAAGATAGCTCTTTGCTTCAGATCAGTATATTTAAGTTATACTAATCTTGTACCTATTTTAGTAGCACGGAAGATTTTAGATTCAGCTTTTAATATTGCTGCTCATTTATTTTTACAGGTCATTCATAAAAGAATCATACTGACAGTAAATGTGAGATTTGTTACATAGTCACACAATAGTCACTGTCAGTTAGAAAAATGCTAGGTTAGATACCACAGTTAATGCATTTTTATTTTAAAATTAAAGTCACTGTCTAAAATGTAATAAACATTTATAATTTGACAGAACTTGAAATCCATGTGTTGGGTAGTTTCTGAGTCTTCTTCTCGGAAATAATAGCATCAACAAAGAGCTCCTGAATACCCAAGAACAATTTAAACAATGGTCTGAGTAATTCTAGCTAAAATAAATGTCTTTGTTTCATTTTATTTTACTCTAGTCCCTGTTTCAGCAGGTGTGAATGTACTCAGAAGTGTGCATTATAGGACTCCTAAGTCTTATTCTATTAGCACAGTTCCCTCCAAATCTAGGTACTATAAAGAAAAGCAAATTAATTTAAAAAGAAAGAGAACAGGAAGCATTCACTTACTTATTTCCTTCTCACCACAGTCATAATTGCTATAACTGACAAAAAATAATAACAAAAATTGAGAGTATGTGGATGGGAGCATAAATCAAGTACATATCAGCACAACCATTGTGGACACCAAAGTGGAGATTCCTCAATAAACTAAGCCAAACCATCATAAATTCCAGCTGTCACACTCTGGATATAACTCCAAAGAACATGGGCAGTTACTATGGAGACATCTATATGTCTATGTCACTACTACATCATTCAGGACAGGAAAATCCCTAGGTGCTCATCAGTAAATAATGGGAAAAGAAAAGGTGCTATTTATACACAATAGATTTTTTACATTGGGAACAAACTTATGTTAAATCCTCAAAGTGGATGAAACAAAATTTATCAGTTTACATGATACAAATAATATTTAAAAGATATTTAAAAAGATAAAAATATTATATGTGAAATTTCAGTATAGGCAGAATATGAATGTAATTAGAAATTATTAAGATTATGGAAGAAGGAAAGGATGAGAACTAAAAAGGATCATACACACACACACACACACACACACACACACACGCACACATATGGTTCAGATAAGTAAAATGAATGTATTGAATGCCATAATGGAACACATTATTGTAATATACATATCTAAAAAACTAAAATAATAAAGTCTTAAATGTCCAAGTGCAACAAATTCCAAACCAAAAATATTCCTTGAATTTTTTCTGAAGTTTAAGACTAGAAATTATCCAGCTGAACAACAAATAACTCAGGAAAAGAAATTTTATTCTTCACTAAGAGAGTTTAAATCAATTTAAAAACTGCTAAGAAAAAAAAAAAAACCTGTGTATTAATGAGGAACCATAGCCCATTTTTAAATCTACACTGTTGTGTCTTCCATTTCTTATTACTTTAAATCTCTATTAATTATTGTTTGTAACAAGTGTGGATGTCATTAGAAATGTACATTGCATTATTGCATCCTCCCTCCAAATCTAGTGTCTATAACGAAAAGCAAACAAAACAGGAAGAATTCACCTTCTTTTGTCAAGAATCAGCACTGGAAGTCAGCCTTTGATTCTGTCAGGGAAAGTGTCATTTTCTATTGTCATTGCTGCCATTTAGTTTTTAGTTTGCTGTTTAAAGTTTAAAACAAAACACTAATGAAAACAAATGATGCTTAAATATTTAAATAACAAGAGCCAGCAAAATAGATGAGAAAGGACCCTTGCCCTGACAACCTGAGTTTGATCTTGGGAATCCAAATGGAAGGAGATAACTAACTATGTACTACAATCTTTCTTCTGAATAAGCCATGACATACATGTTCACACACACACACACACACACACACACACACACACACACACACACACACACACACACAAACTAAAGAAGATAAATATTTTGAAGAGATAAATAAATAATAAAAATACCCAACCATACAGAATGAGAATGTAACTAGTTGGTGAACATTAATTTGTGAAACTACATATTAAAGATATAAAAATATAAGCTTAAATCTAAAAATGTTTGAAAAAGTTTAAATCCCTTGAAATGGTAATATAAATACAAACAAACCTGATCAAGTAAGTTTAAGTAATATTCACGACAACATGAATATCAAGAGAATTGTGGATGGGAGGGGTCTCTGTGTAGAGAAGGAAGGCATACAGGGTACGGACATTTTGGTGCTTCCAGAAAGTGACAGCCAGAGGAACAAAAAAAGAAAGTAATCAAAAAGAAGAAAAGAAAACCCTTGAAATAGTCAAGGGCTCATGCAACACAAATTCTAGTTGTTATTAAATGAAACCCAGAGGCAGATATCAGGGAAAAGCTGGAATATCAGAGAGAGGAAACAGTCAAATCTCATCCAGCCAAGCTATCTTCCAGATTCCTCAGCCTCTCTTCTTGTCACTTCTGCAGAATAAATGTCTTCCTGCGCCTGCCTTAAATACCTGCTTTGCCCAGTTGTTTTACTTTCAGGTTCAACTCTGCATCATATTCTAGAGTTAAGATTAAAAATGTGAACTACTACTATTAGGCAGTTAGGCCTGAACTCACAGAAACACAGAAAGATCTCTGTCTCTGGAGTTAAGGGATTAAAAGTGTAGGTCACCATCCCAGGTCTTTCTCCACACTGAAATTAAGGGCATTAGCTACCACTTTCTGCCCCTCCTGGCTTGACTGTGGGTGGATCTGTTCTCTTATTTTCCAGACTGATTTTACTAAACATATCACCACAGGCTCAGACATGCAGCCTAAGTCTCACACGTACTGAGACTCAGTATTCTCAATTCTGGATGGTAACAGCAATATCTTACTACAATCTTTGCATGCTTCATTAATGTACATCCCTTAGTTTTCATCCTTTGGTAAAATCTATCCGCAGTCTATGTTTAGCATCCTGGTTTTAGAAAGATTTAGGAAGATTGTGTAGCTAAGGTTTATGAGGTTCTTGCTGATTGTGAAATATCAGGAGCCTAAAAAGACCTATATCTACCCCTCTCCAATGTCAGAGCTTGTCTGCTGGAAGTTGTGTTGAGGCCATGAGCCTGATGGAAACCCTCTACATATACATAACCATCAAGATCAAGATGCCTATATCTGACTGTGTTTCCTAATCAACCTTAATATTCTATTGCAGAGATAAAGTGGTTTTCTACCATTTTCCTATCCTGACTTTGATCCTTGTTACTTTCCCCCCAAAATATGGAACCTAAAACCCATTACAAAATTACAAAAGAATGATTCTGACTAAATAAATTTTCTCAATTGATGTAACTCTCACATAAACAGAGATGGTCATTATAGTTTAATGAAGCAAAATAATAAGTGGAGATACATGAAGAAGAAGATCATCAGTAACATCTTAAAAATATAATGAAGATATTGTAGTATGATTGCATTTACACCTATGGTCATTAAAGTACATCACAATTTGGCAAAACATTATTACAGGTGACATGAGAACAGATAACATTCTGTAACTTTCCTCCTAGTGCCTAGAACATTGACTTGACATTGACTTATACTTTCCAAATCCTGCCATGATCTTAAAGCTCTGCAATCACTTAAGCATTCAGGAAGGATAGGAATCCAGGTAATTTTTATTTCACAAATGTCTTAGAGACCCTGCAGTTGTGGTTTTTTTTTCCCTAATGCTACTGTACCTTGTCATCATTGACATTAGCACTTACAAAGAAACTCCCAGAATGACTCACCCTCCATCCTCTTCATTGGTGCCTCATGAACCAGGTCAATATTTTCCTTCCCTGAGCTCTTGCCACCTTTTCCAAAGCCAAAGCTGAAATCTGTTTCTGCTCTGCCATTCACTTGACCATTTAAAAAGTGTCTCTTTGCACCCAAGATCAAAGTACTGTGAGGGCATAAAAATTAACTGAGATACTCATGAATGTAATGAGAGTATATTATTGTACATGATAAATTTGGAAAGATGAGAAAAAGACACAGAGCACTTGAAAATTGCAATCCAGTTTCCCAGTAGCAGTGCAAGACCTCATAAAATTTAGACTATGCCATGAGTATTTCTTAGATGAAGTCAATTATAGATAGAATCATGCTCGTCTCTGTTACTAGTAATATATAGCTTTTTGATGGTTGAAATTCTCCAAAATATTTAGTCAACAATGATTTATGTGCAACTCTGTGTACACTGAACAAGACTTTATTGAAAGATGAAGTAAAAACAAGAGGCAAGTCCATGGCTGGACAGCTCTTTAGTCAACACTAACATTGACAAAATACAAAGTCTAGCCACCGACCTTACCCAGATTCAGAAAGTAATTGCAAAAACAGATTTTTTAAAACCAGGATCACGGTGTAAGAAACCTCAGATTTTCACAGTGCAGAAGTTCATGGCAATGAGTGGGAAGTTACTGCCCCTTCTTTATAGAAAAACTGGTGCAAATGGTATAGACAACTTATTCCATAACAAAAAGCTTGTTGGAAGCAGAGTTCAGAGACAAAGTTGATGTGTTTGTCATTCCAGTACTTGTTTCATTAAAGTTTGTCCTAGTCCTTTTCCAAATAAGAAATAATGACTTTAAGAAACTGAGTATGTGAGTGAAATTATCAGATATTAGCATATCATGTACATTCTCTGCCAAAACAGTAAACATGACAAATCAAAAGAAAGTCAACAGTATTTTTGTAAAACAGTAGTAAAAGGTATGCAGATTTAGATTTCTAGAAATGAGCTTTACTTTTCCAAATAAATTTTTCACAGAAGACAATTTAGACCTTTCCTTATGGCACAGGTAAAAAACACAGTTCTATTCTCCCACTCATTATTCTAAGAGAAAATATTAAATAGTTGTGCACACAATGAGTGAAAATGAGGACATGACCACTTCTAGGAAGGGCAGCGAAGATGGTTTTACTGTATGACAGAGAGAACAGCCTGAGGCATCTGGATGAATCGACACTGAACATGGCCAGTAGTAGTAGTCCACTGAACGAAGCCATTGCTGGGGAGGGAGAAGAATGAGGGAAACTAGACCAAGAGAGAAGTCACAGACCAAGAGAAGAGCAGTGTATCAAGAGGCCAGGAGAGTATATGAGAGCTAAGAAAGCACACAATAAAAATAGCTGAGTTATACAGGAATCTGAAGCTGGGAAAAGAGAACAAAAGCCCAGACCCTGGGATGGAGAGGTTTAGGGGAAGAGGAAGGGTGAGAAGTGCTGGGAGGAGCCATGGATTCTGAAGGAGACCTGTCCCAGATTTCTTTGGGATCTGAGATTTTAGCCTTTTTGTTGATGATAAAGCATGACACAATCTCTTATGTAACTACTTCCTGATGAAATTGGGGTATTTGGGGGGGGGGTCCAGAAAGGCTCAGATGTTGATTAAATAAGGAAAGGGATAGAAAAGTGTATAATACAGAACATGTGGTTCACTTGCTGCCCAGGGTTTGTGAGAACACCTGGTGCTAGCCCTTTAAGAGAAATCTGGGATGTAGATTCCAAAGGAACACCTGGGGTTGGTACATTTCAGGAAGTTTTAGAGGGGTTTAGTCATCAGTTGGCTGAAAATATGGAACTCATATAGAGTAGAGACAGAAGATTAAGAAGTTCAGGGTAAAATTTTTTATCTTGAATATACCCTTGAAACTGTTCTAGTAGTTGGGGAGTGTGTGGAGCCCTAAGAAGAAGGGAAGAGAGAGAGAGCTCACCATTAGAAATATGCAGGTAGAAAAACTTAGGCTGTTGGATTAACAGGAGTACATACTTTAACTCTGTCTAACCTGTGAAAGGTGGATACATGTTTCAACTCCCTGAAATTTATAAAAAGTTTTTAGTTTATAAAAAGGTAAAGATTTAGATATATTAGCATTGCTACTGTACTGTAATTCACATTGCAGAAAAAGCAGCAGATTGACACCTTTGAGTCATAGTAAAAGCTTGGGGATTCAAATAAATGATTCTTGGGTAAAAATATTAATACTTTTTCTAAAGGGCTAAATATATAGATTGGGCAGAGATGGTTTTTATCATGATTGAGAATCACTTCTTTTATATTTTATTATTACAGATGTATTTTTTATTTTAAATTTTTTCCATACCCACCACTGCTCCTCCTCTATCCCCCTCCCCAGTCCTCCCCAAGTCTCTCCCCCACCACATTCCCCCTTCCATTCTCCTGGGAGGACAAGGACTTCCAAGGTGAGTCAGTTTGGTCTATTGTATGCAGTTTAGGTAGGACTGAGTCCCTCCCCCCAGTACCAAGGCTGAGTAAGGCGTTCCTCTGGAAGGAATGGACTTCAAGAAGCCAGTTCATGCACCAGGAATAAACCCTGGTATGACTGCAAAAGGCTCCACACACTGCCCACATAATTCAGCTGTCATCTATATTTAGAGGGTTTAATTACTTTCCATGAAAGTTTCTCAGCTGTCATTTCAGAGTTAGTGAGCTTCCGACAGCTCGGGTCAGCCATCTCTGTGGGTCTCCTCCTCATGATTCTGATTCCTTTGGTCATATACTCTCTCCTCCCTCTCTTCAGCTGGACCTCCACCCAGTTCTTAGCTATGGATCTTAAAGTCTGTTGAAGTCCTAAAATGGCAATTGGGGTGGTCATTCATTGATTAATAGGGAAAGGCCAGATTAGGCACCCTCTCCATTATTGCTTGGAGTTTAGCTGGGGTCATCCTGTGGGTTCTTACCTAGTGGTAAGAACCTGGGTGGTTACCTAGTGCCAGATTTCTCTCTAACTCCAGAATGGCTCCTCCTATCAAAATATATATTCCTTTGTTCTCCCTCTCTACTTCTCCCACTCAACCATCTCATTTCCTCACATTTTCTTCCCACATCCCCTTGCTTCCCATCCCCAGGATTCCAATTTACTCAGGAGTTCTCCCATGAATCTCTCTCTTAAGTTCCTCCTGTTACATAGATTTCAGGGGAATTCTAGATTGCTGCTTTAAGTCTAAAATCCATTTATGAGTGAGTACATACCATCTCTACCTTTCTGAGTCTGTGCTTCTCAGGATGATGCACTCCAGATCCATCCATTTGTCTGCAAATTTCAGGATGTCAACTTACGAAACAAAATAAAAATTTTCTAGTAGGAAAGTTTATAGCACTATGTACTTATATAAAAATTTTGGAGAAATCTCACACAAGAGACTTAACAGCATAACTGAAAGCTCTAGAATGAAAACAAGCAAACTCACCCAGAAGGAGTAAATGGCAGAAAATAATAAAACTCAGGACTGAAATCAATAAAATTGAAACAAAAAGAACAATACAAAGAATCAATGAAACAAAGAGTTGGTTCTTTGAGAAAGTCAACAAGATAGACAAACCCTTATCCAAACTCACAAAAAGTCTATACTTAGAAAACAGCAAAAGAAAATTTAAAATTTTGACCTTTTTGAATATGATAATAGGAGTCAGCACTTTACCAGGCTTATGAGAACTCCATTAATCAATGTTAAAGTTGTGGACTTTAGCTTTAATATAACAATAGTGTAGTGAGGAGGAAAGAAATAGAAAATATTTTTTTTTAATTTTCATATACTTTAAATCATTTACTTACACCTTTTCTATTTATTCAATCATCTGCCATGAAACATTGATGGCTCATTACTAAGAGCAATCATTGAAAAAGTAAGTTTCTTTGAAAAAAGTAATTTTTCTTTAAAAAAATTTAAAACCTTATATTGAAGCCTGAATTCAGAATTTACTTCTCAGTGTGAAGTCTGACAGCAAGGTAAATTGTGACTGTGCCTCCTTTTCTCAGCTTGAGACCTAGTATCTCTAGAAAAATGTGAGGCCTGACTTTATATATGAAATGAATTTACCAGGTAGCTACAGCCTGGGGGGTGTGAGCTAATTTTCCTGCTGCTGTTAAAATAAAGCTACAGTTAGTCATCAACACTATTAGAAATCTGGGAATACATTATAGCAGGAAGTATAATCCAAATGGCCTATGTATCAGTTAAAATGATAGACTTACTACTATCTAGAGAGATGCCCTTGTCTCTTGTGGTCTCAATGGCTTAAGTCGGGGAATAGACATCATAGGTCTTTTCGTCACATCTTCAGCTGTTACTCAGGCAGCATAGGCCTTATGTTGCCACATTAAGCAGGTCTAAAAGATTTTTCTGTGGAGAAGGAACTTGGAAAACCTGACCTACTTTGGAGGCAGAGTAGAGAAGCCAAACCAGCAGTGTCCACCATTCTTGCAGGGCCTTATCAGTGGGGAAGGCATCGGGTAGTTCTTTTCCCCATAGTTACTACAATTCAGGTAGAGTCATTGATGCTCAGGGTAAAAACTAGGAACTGACATTTCTGCCTATCATAGGAAACTTTTCATTAAACATTTTAAATATTCATTTATATTTATATATTCAACATATCTTTGAATAGTTTTAGGACCGTTGTCTATCAAGCATAAATTTACCTGATTTTTTTTCAATTGTTCTCTTTTATTTGAATTTTCTTTTTCTTTTCTTTTTTACTCTTAGAAATTTTTCTACTCTTTTTATTTATAATTTTTTTCCATATCTACCACTGCTCCCTCTCCCTTCCCTCCTCACAGTCCTTCCCAGTCCTTCCTTAGCCTCCCCCAACCCCATCCTCCCATTCATTTCTCCCAAATGGCAAGGATTACTAAAGTGGTCAGTTCAGTCTGGCATATCCAGTTGAGGTTTCTCTTCAGATTGTATAAATATTTCACCTTTTACCTAATTTTAAACAAACTTTGATTTTAGTTAGTTGTTTTATGTTTAACCTTAAAAACACATAAGGAGACTAAATAGTTTGTCACTGTAATTACATTTTCACTTAGCATGGTTGTAAGCATAATTTTGAGCAAATAACAAATGTATTATTTATAAGGTGACTGAGCGTAAACTTACATGCTTGGATTATATTTAACAATTTACAAAAAAAAATGTAGCTCTTATAAGGTTAGATATTTTACAGCTTTATCCCTGTTAAATTTGAACCTTAAAGTTTTGAGTTGAAGATTTAACTGAAGTTCTTTTAGCATCAAAATAAAAATTTAAATAACAAATGGAGCCTAGAGGCAGATTAGAAACTTTATTTTTCAGATCATTTTTTAGTACAAAATATAATGTCAGGTTTTTTTTAAACTCAGTTCATCCAAATAAATAAAGCTTAATAAAGTTGGAAAAGACATAGAGGCTAGACGTATATCTTCAAGCTAGTTACTGTCAACACAAGTAGAGCCTAGGAGCTGATTAATCTTATTTATTAAAATACCTTATTCAAACATATATTTTTACTCTCTAAGATTTTCTATAAGCCTGGTGTTGATCAATAAGCAAAAACATAATCAGTTAAATATATGTCTCTTGTCACTTTCTGTTGATTTGAGTAAATATTTTATAACCATAGAAATTTATAATCATACAAAAATCTATACTAATGCAAAATATTTTGGAGGCCTACTCTTTAGTTTAAAAAGGAGATAAAATAATATGCCACAGGCTCAGAAGGACTAAAATGATTTATATGATTGTTTTATGAGTTGGTTTATGCCAAGAAGCTATCTTAATCAAGATGGTGGTAATGTTACATTGCATGTACTGATTAGCCTTAGTAAAGATGGCTGCCAGTGACTGAGTTGCTTCCATCCTAATGACATCATCAGCTGAGATGGAGGTAAGCCACATGGTTGCTATTTAAAACATTTTATTAAAAGAAACAAGAGTTCAATTCATGCTACATATATAGGAAGTAGATATATGTTTTTAAAAAGTTGAATTGCATATATAATGTATTAGAGCAAATTAAGATTACCTATATGTCTTAGTTAAGGTTTTTGTTGCTGTGAAGAAACACCATGACCATGGAAACTTTTATAAAGTAAAACGTTTAATTAGACTGGGTTACAGATTAGAAGTTTAGCATTGTCATCACAGCAGAAGTATGGCAACACAGAGGCAAACATGGTGCTAGAGAAGTAGCTTAGAATTCTGCATCTGGATCCTCAGGCAGCAGGAAGAGAGAGAGTAACACTGGGCCTGTTTTGTTCTGAAGCCTTAAAACCCACTCCAGTGACACTTTTCCTCCAACAAGGCCACACCCATTCCAAAAAAGTCAAACCTCTAATAATCCTCTAATAATACTACTCCTTATGAGTAATGGGAGCCACTTTTATTAAGACCATCACACACACTATGCAAATAACTTTTTAACTATAAATCTTTTGTTAGAAATTTGAGGCAAACTTTGTTATGGAGTTTACAGATTTTTATTTTTAATGACACTGAATAAACTTACAGATTCTGAGATAAAATGTTTTCAAAATACTCTTAAAAGATTTCCTGACAGCAGAGTGATTTTAAGAAGTAGAAGGTAGTTGCTTTCAGGTTTTAGTGCAAAACAAGTTTAGTTATAAAAGATTTGAGGAGCATTTCTGTGATGGCAGAAGTTGTTATAATTTGAAAAAATGTGAAAATCGGGTCTGTCAAATTTTTGGTTGGCTGTACTGATGTCAAGGCACTTGCAATAACATGGTAAAGCTTTATTGAAATATTTGAGTCTGAGGAAAAAAGGAAAAAATTGTTTTCATGAATTCATGAGAGTTTGTTAAATAATAATCCCAATAATTTATTAAGCTATAAAATGGGAATAATACAGTAAAGGATGCTAAGCATAGCAGATGCTGCTGCTGATCTAGCTGTCATTGTCTTTCGTTATGCTCAGGGGCAACAGGAAACAACTATGCTGCTCCAACCACCCAAGAGGGGGAGAGATAAGCAAACAAAACCATACCCTAAGGCTTGTTATTCCAAAGCCATTGGCTGAAAAGATCACATTTCTACAACAAACTCCACCTAAAAGAAGGTTCCAATAAGCCCAAGAGGGAACTTAGAGGAAGAGGAGAATGAGGTTTTTATGAGGGACAAAGGTCACAGACGAGAACTTGTTGCTGAGTCCTAACAGATCCTTAGGAGAAAAGGGTAAGTTAATGACACAGACGCTGGAAATCATGTGAAAAGCAGAATGCAGATTCATTTATTCAGCAATGAGGAGAGCCTAATATATCCTCCTTCCAGCACCCAGGTCATCCCTCATTGTCTGGGCATAATCTGGTGACATTGCCTGGCCATCCATAAGTGACTGGGCACAATCAGGACTTCTGACAGGGTCTCTTGCTAGGCAGACTCTGTATGATCAGGAACTCTGGGCAGTTCATGATTCTATGCAGATTCTGAGCAACCAAGAACCAAGAACGTTGCACAGTGGCTGTTGCTAGGCCCTCAGCAGACTCCAGGTCAGCTCATAAGGAAGTGTGGATGCCTTGACAACTGGTTTGAGCCATTTTCTTCAACTTTATGGGTCTGTCCTACTACAGAAACTCTGCCTGAGTTAGGATTCCAATATCATAGAACCCCTGAGAGCATAGAGAACCAGTGGAACTACAGCTCCTAGGGGATGCAAGGAAGCTCTAGGAAAGATCTGAGAGCAATGGGAAGCCATTGGAGATAGGTAAGTGTCTGAGTGCAGAATTTCCCACATGATGGGGTCCCAGAGAGTATAGTAGGTATCAATAGCCAGAGAGAGGACATTCACCAAATAGGTTGGGAGAGGTGGCTAATTAGAGCTGGTGGAGGAAAGAAGTGGCTGAAGGGTCAGACTCAAGAATTTGGACTCAAATATGGTATATGAAAAAAACTAGCAGAAACATGCATACATACCTTTGGAAACTCTAATAAGCAGCTTGGTTCTGAGAAGTCATATCCCTTGAAAGCGAACTCATAGATTTCACTCTTGTGGTTTTGGAACCAGGTGAGTAAAAATAGTCAGAGACATCTGCAGGGACCTAGACAAAACATGTGCATTAACTGAACAGGGGCGATGAGAGGAGAAAGGGTCAGGTAAGAGCAGGAGGATAGAGTGGAGCAAGCAAATCAAAGGAAGAGCCATGGACCAAAAGGCCAAGACTGCATGTAACTAAAATGGCTGGGCTTTATAGACAGAGAAACTGTAGGAAGGAAAGCAAAGCCCAGCCCCTGGGTTGGAGTGGCTTACAGTAGGAAATGGGGTGAGAAGTGCTAGAAGGAGCCACAGGTACTGAGTAAGATTCATCCAAGATTTCTTTGGGACCTGCCACACAGGACTCTAGGACTTGACATATAGCTAACTAATGAGAGTTTTAATCCGTTGCAGTTTCAACCTCATCATCACTGAGCTAGCAGATCCATGTGACAGACATGGAAGAATATAAAAATCAAAGCAGTCACAGCACTGAGGAGAGATAGAGTCAGATTCATGGAGAATTTTTAAAAATCCTTCTTTTAATTAAACATTTTCTTTCACCCTCAGAAGCATGAATTATGGACTTCCACATGATTTCCAGTGGCAGCAAGATCATGGACATCATCAGGGTCTCTGTTGGCAACCGAAGTCACAAGCATCAGTATACCCTCTTGTGATAGCACAGATCACAGACATCAACAGGGTCTCCCATCGCAAAATGGATGACAGACATAAATATAATTTGAGTCTGCAGCATGGACCACTGAAGTCAACACAACCTCTTATAAGTAACATGCATCAGGATCTCCCACAGTAGCATGGACCACAGACACACGAATGGCCTCTGGAGGCAGCAAAGACCACATAAGTCCTTTGAGGAGACTCAATCCAAACAATGAACCATTCTTTATTTCTGGCATCCTGCTGCTGCTCATAGGGTGATTGTGAAGCTAGGCAGTATGTCCAGGGACAGAACCCATGAAAGCTCTAGGCTATGGCAAATCACCTTGCCCTTGTTGCTGGCTGCTTTTCTCTGTACCTCAGTGCAACCTACAAATAGCAGCAAAATCCATGTTCTCCTCCCCTAGGAGAGTGATCAGTGCAAACGACAGTGGCAGTATCAGCAGTGGCTACATGCCACTGTCTGTCCTTTGGGCTCAGTAGATGGCCATCTCAGCAGCCTGAGAACAGGCTCTTCTCAGAAACAACATGCTTCTTTGTCCACTGAGTCCACAATCCCATTCTGTCTCCACCTCCACTTTGTTATAGTTCTCTTGGCTGAATGTTCCCCTTTCCCATCTCTCTATCACACATTCATTTACAAAAGTGGCATTGAAATCTGCTGTGTGTCACAAAACATGTTCTTGTGCCCAAACAGCTTTATATGCAAGTATTTATTGCAATGAGTCATTGACCTTCTTCAAAGTTTCTTAAATACTGAAATATCACTGAGACTCAATGTGGGAACTTCTGAGGATGAGAAAAATTGAAGGATTCTGTGTTAATTTCTCACCTCCCCTGAAAAGAAATAGTCCAGAAAAAACAAAAAGCTATTGAAGAGAGTTCTTTAAAATTGGGATAAAGATATTGAAGCAAAGTTCTTTTCATCTGATTGTTTCTTCTGGAATAAAGTAGGGATCTACTCAGATTTCTTTAAGGGGGCTGGCCACTGGAAGTTTGACAGTGCTTCGATAGTATATGAATATCACAGATTGGACTTGGATTTTATTTTCTGTTCTTTCTTGCTTTCTTTCTTGCCTTCTCTTCTCTTTATTTCTTTTTTGGTAAACAGAGGGGGCATAATGGTGGGAGAGCTGACCTGGGAGGAATCTGAATAAGCCATGAGAAGCAAGCCAGTAAGCAGCATCCCTATCTGGTCTCTACTTCAGCTTCCAGCCTCCAGGTTCCTTTCTTGAGTTACTGTTCTGACATCCCTGGATTATGGGCTATGGGCTGTAAGAAAATTTTCTCTCCCTCTCCCCCAATCAAAGATTTCTTCTTGGAATTACAAAATCAGAAAGTTTCACAAGAATGAAAGGACACATTTGATATATAAATAATAAAAGCTTAAAACTCAGTATATAAAAATTTAATAATAAAAAGACAAAATTATATGACTGGAAATACAAAAATGGCTTAACTTATAACAGCATCCTTTCATAGTCGATAGACAAAGAGCCAAGAAAATCGGAGATCTAAGAAATTTTCATTATTGAGGCCATTTAAATGCAAAAAGAAGCCACTAGTGGATAACTTGTCACACTTTCTAAAGTTGCTATAATTGAAATAGTACCTGCACTGGTGAGGACAGGGTAAATTGGTATCCCTTTGCCTTGTTGGTGGATTTGTACTACGGCACAATAACATTCATAGTATATAAAAGACTGAAACTCACACACATAGATAATCAGATATAATGAGTCTTTACGCTAATTGAAAACAAATAGAAAAACAGTCTCATGTCAGATTACATAACATGTGTGAATTGTCTAGAACTGGTGACTCTAAAAAGACAGAAAGCAAACTGCAGGGTTTCTGGGGCTGTGTTTGTGATGAGCAACTGTGCAGTGGGCACAGAAGAGACTTTCTTCTTTAAGTGACAAATGGTTAACTAACACTCGGTGCCATATGTTATGAAATTATTTACATTAAAATTATGGTTTTTATTTTAGTTATATTTTATTTGTTATAAAGAGAATGGCTTGTGAAATATTTTAAAGTCATGTAAAGGACTTTGTTCCCCAAAGTTTTCTATTGACTTCAGCAAGATTTGGACTCCAATAACAAATATAATTTTAACTAAAGATCATTGAAAGTATCTGGTACAGTTTTACACTGAAGTCTATAAAAATATGACCACAATAAATTCACGAATAGCAATAGAGAAGTATGTTATTATTTTCTTTATCTTTTTCACTAGGTCATAATTCCTTGATAGAAGCAACAAAGCATATTTATCTTAGCATATATTCACAGATGTAAGCTGGAATGTCCCAAGTATTAAGTTAGCTTGCTGAATAAATATAACAACTACCTTTAGGGCATATAGAACTTAAATTTCTATGTGATTTCAATTTTCTAACAGCTGAATAATATTCCACTGTGTAAGTGTACTTCTTAGCAAATTATGAGGTTTGCAGGTAAATAAATAGAGTGAGTTAACTCAGGCTCCAAAGGACAAAAATTGCATGTCTTCTCCTACATGTGAATGCTAGCTCTTATGCTTTAAACATGTGTGCTTTGGGTAGAATAAACATGGAGCTAGTAAAGGACAGGAGTGGGGAGGGCATCTCCCATGGTTGGGAAATTAGGATAGAGTGTTATATAGATTGCAAAGAAGGGATAATGGGAAGAATAATAAGGGGGAGGGAAGAATAAAGAAAAAAATATAGAGAGGAACAATTAACACTAAAGGCTTTTGAAAAGTCACATCTGTAGATATGTAGAAGCCTATCACTAAAGAAACTTCTAAAACTATATGTATATATAAGGGAATATATATACATATATAGAGAGTTTACAAATCATTTGACTACATTTATTATTATTCAAAAAAGCCCTTCTTATCAAACAAATCACAAAAGAGTGTAAAGAGAGAAGTTATCAGTTTCATTGCCTTGTATAGATTTATTAGAAATTATGAAAAAAACAGGAAATCCTACTGCAGTGGAAGTATGACTTGTTTGCATTTATAAATAACTGCATGAGATTTCAACATTAGCCAGCAACTACCTCCAAGGCAGCTGGATGAACACATGGAATAATATTTTCTTACTTTGTGATAGATTTATCAGTGTATAATTGTAAACTTCTTTTTTTCAAGGGAAGTACAAAGTTTTATGGAATAAAAATAACAACTAAAACTTTGGGAGCTTTCCTAAGAAAACTGTGAACTTACCATGAACTATGGATGGGGTAGAGAGCAGAATGCTCTTCCTACAAGGTAGCCTTCTAGAAAAAAAATGTGTAAATAATGATATGTAAATGAAATTAAAATCTAGGACATGAAGAGAGTGTTATGGCATTTTCACATTATCTCTGTGGGAAAGGCGAAAGCAAAGAATATTCTTGGGACTTTCCACATGACCAAAGATGTGTATTTCCCCACTGTGTAAGTTAATTTTAAATATCATCTCGCTTGCTTATTTTAGTAATAAAAATGAGAAGGGCTTTGTTTGAACTACTTTTGAGCCCCGGAATGTCTCTGAGATACCATCTTACACCTGTCAGAATAGCTAAGATCAAAAACACAGATGAGAGCCTGAGCTGGAGGGGATGTAAAGCAAGAGATACCAATATACTTCTATCCCTCTCCACTCAGATTTGCTGTATTGGTATCTTTGTTCTGAGGAACTGCCATACTGATTTCCAAAGTGGCTGTACAATTTTACACTCCCACCAGCAATGGAAGAGTGTTCCTTATTTTAGTGGGATTGCTTTGTTTTCTCTCAGTTTAGTTTGATGTTGGCTGATGGCTTGCTGTATACTGTCTTTATTATGTTTAGGTATTTTCCCTGTATTCCTGATCTCTCCTGAACTTTTATCATGAAAGTGTGTTGGATTTTGTCAAAGGCTTTCTCAGCATCTAATGAGATGATCATGTGTTTTTTATTTCTTTCATGATGTTTATATAGTGGATGGCATTCACAATTTTTTGTATGTTGAACCTTCCCTGCATCTCTGAGATGAAGCCTACTTGATCATGGCCAATGATTTCTTTTATATGTTCTTGAATTCAGTTTCCAGAATTTTATTGTGTATTCTTGCATCAATGTTCATGAGGGAGATTAGTCTGCAATTCTCTTTTCTTGTTTTATTTTTGAATGCTTTGTGAATCAAGGCAATTGTAGCCTCATAAAAAGTTTGACAATGGTTTTTGGGGTATATTTTATGGAACAATTTGAAACCCTTGACCTTTTTTTAAAAAAAATAACAGCTTCTACTTTCTTCGTGGTTATAAGTCTATTTAGGCAATTTATCTGATCTTGATTTAATTTTGGTAGGTGGTACTTGCCTAGAAATCTGTCCGTTTCTTTTAGGTTTTCCAATGTAGTGGAGTACTGGCTATTGAAGTATGACCTAATAATTCTCTGGATTTCTTGGTTGTCTGTTGTTATGTTCCCTTTTCCTTTCTGATTCTGTTAATTTGGAAACTCTCTCTAGGCCTTTTGATTAGTTTGAATAAGGGTTTGTCTATATTGTTAACCTTCTCAATGAACTTAATCTTTAATTCATTGATTCCTTGTACTGCTCTCTTTATTTCAATTTTATTCCTAAGTTTTATTATTTCTTACTGTCTACTCCTAAGTGAGTTTACTCTTGATTGTTCTAAAGCTTTTAGCTGTACTGTTAAGTCTCTTGTTTAAAATTTTCGTAGGGTCTTCATATACGCATCTAGTGCTATGTACTTTCCTCTTAGCACAGCTTTCATTGTGTCACATATGTTTAGATATGTTGTAGATCCATTTTCATTGAATTCTAGGAAGTCTTTGATTTCTTTCTTTATTTCTTCCTTGACACAGAGGCAGTTCAATTGAGAAAAGTTCAATTTCCATGAATTTGTAGGATATCTTGGTTTTTGCTGTTGTTGAACTCTAACTTTAGTCCATAGTGGTCTAATAGGATACAAGGAGTTATTCCCATTGGTTTTTTTTGTATCTGTGGATATTTGCTTTATGGCTGTGTCTGTAGTCAATTTTAGAATAAGTTCCATGGGTGCTATATTTCTTCGTGTTTGAATGGAATATTGTATGTATATTTATTAAATCCATTTGAGTTATAATATTTGTTAAGTCTCTTATTTTCTATTAAGTTTCTGTCTGGTAGATGTATTCATTGATGAGAGTGAGGTATTTAAGTCTCCCACTATTAATGTGTAGGTTTTGATATGAAATTTAAATTTTAGTAATGTTTCTTTTACATATATAGATGCTCTTGTGTTGGGGACACAAATGTTCAGGATTGAGACTTCATCTTGGTGGATTTTTCATGAGATAAGTAATATTCATCCTGATCTCTTTTGGCTGATTTTAGTTGGAAGTCTATTTTGTTATTAGGATGGCTACGCTGGTGTAGGACCATTTGATTGGAAAGTCTTTCTCCAACCCTTTACTCTGAGCCAGGATCTGTCTTTGAAGTTGAGGTGTGTCTCCTGTCTGCAGCAGAGGTATGGATTCTATTTTTGTATCTATCATGTTAGCCTATGTTTTTTTTTTTTAAATAGGTAAATTGAGTCCATTGAAAATGAGATATTAATGATAAGTGATTGCTATTTTTCTGTTATTTTACATGATTGTGTTGTGTGTTTTTTTGGGGGTTTTCTTCTGTGGAATTATCTATTTCTTGTCTTTTGATGAGCGTATCTTGCTTCCTTAGGTCTGAGTTTTCCCTCTAGTGCTTTCTGTAGGGCAGAATTTGTGAACAGGTGTGATTTAAATCTGGTTTTATCATGAAATATCTTGTTTACTCCATCTATGGTGATTGATAGTTTTTCTAGATATTAGTCTGGGCTGGAAACCATGATCTTCAGTGTCTGTACTATATCTGACGAATATCTTCTGACTTTCATTGTTTCCACTGAGTAATTTGGTATTATTCTAATGGAACTGCCTTTACAGTTAACTTGGCCTTTTTACCTCGAAGCTCTAAGTATTCTTTCTTTATTCTTTAGGTTTAGTGGCTTGATTATTATGTGGCAAGTAGACTTGGGGAGGGGGTGTTTAGTCTATTTGATGTTCTGTAAGCTTCTCTTTATAGGCATTTTCTTCTTTAGATTGAGAAAGATTTTTTTCTATGATTTTATTGAATATATTTTCTGTGCCTTTGGGCTGGTATTCTATTTCTTCTCTCATTCCAATTATTTTTTGGTTTAGTTTTTTCATGGTGTCCCATGTTTCCTGGAAATTTTGTTTTATGATGCTTTTTGGTTGTAGTGTTTTCTTTGACTGTTTATGTCCATTATTGAGTCTTCCACACTAAAGATTCTCTCTTCCATCTCTCATTCTGTTGGTTATGCTTGTGTCTGTAGTTTCAGTTTGTTTCCTCAGATTTTTTATTTTCAGAATTGCCTTGGCTTTTGTCTTCTTAATTTCTTTTAATTTAATTTTTAAATCTTGAAATGTTTTCTTCACCTGTTTGATTGCATTTACTTTGTTTTCTTGGATGTTTTTTATTTTTCTTTCTAGGATTTGTTGACCTCTTCCAATTTTTGTTTGTCTTTTCTTTTATTTCCTTAAAGGATTTTTTTTAATTTCCTTTTTAAAGGCTTATATTATCTACATAAAATTGTTTTATAGGTTATTTGCTTCTTCATTGCCATGTTCAAGTCTTGTTGTACAACCACCAGATTCTGATGGTGCCATATTTTTCTTTATGTTGTTATATGTATTCTTGCATTGGCATCTGCTTATTGCTTCCTCAAATCACTGCAGGATTTGTCTTTATCTCAGGGAACTGATTTGGGTGCAATCTGTTTGGGCTGTGTTTATGTCTCAGGAAGACTCTCTTGGTTCAGTATTTGTTCCTGCTCCACTTGGAAGTTAAATATTCTGTGCTCTTTATCCTATATGGCTTCTTTATCCAATACATGCTGGCAAGTTGTGGTTCTCAGGTACCCTTTTAATACAGTAGGTGCTGATACACTGTGGGTCTCAGGTAACCACTCTTGATCCAGTAGGTACTAAGGAACTGTGGGTCATTGTTAGTTTTTCTTGATCCACCAGGAACTGAGGAACTATGAGTCTCAGAGAACCTTTTTTTAATCCAACAGGTGTTGGAGGACTGTGGGTCTCAGGGTGCTACTGAGGTCACTTTTGGTCCAGTGGGTGCAGAGGATCTGTGGATCTCAGGTTGCCACTGAGAATTTCTGGGTTATGGGGTAAAGTAGGGATTGAGGTGGAGTTTTGTAGTTGGGGATTTCCAGTGAGCTGGATTTTTCTGGGGTTTCTGGACTGCAAATGTTCTCTGCTGCCCTAGATTTAAGGGAGAGATGAGTCGGGGGTGGAGTTTCAAGGGCTGTGTTCTACTTTTAACATTTTAAAACATATCTTCTCATATCATCATGGCTTTGGGTAAGAAAAGAAATTTTTCCTTCTATGTAAATTCACATCAGATTCCCATACAAATGAAGTTCTATAGCAAAGCTTTTTTAATATAATCAAATGAACTTCTATTTCTGAGAAGTTAAAACAAAAATAACGTATATGAATATGTCATATCCCCTGAAAGACAGCAATAATTTTTAGTCAGACAGGGACCACAAGAAATTTTTTCTATACCTTATTTGCATCATATTACAATAGAAAAGCTTCAGAATTATATCATTTTAGTTGTGAACTTGCAAAGTAACTGAACATTAGTGGTTCTTTTTCTGACTGAATTATTATGATTTTAGAATTACCCATTCATCTCAAGAGATAATTTTTTTTAAAAAATGGAAGGATCTTAAGCTTTAGAAACATTTCTTTAACAGATATTTCATTTTTATGAGAAAATATACAATACCATTTTCTTTTCAAAGCAAACAATATTACGAGCTAAACTCATTATCCTCTGGAAATAAAATTCTTGACATAGTAACCCATTTAAATTTTGGTATCTTTTTAAAATATCATGAAACATTTATAAACATATCAATAACAGCTAACTTTTAAAGTAACATACTGAAAACAGTTAAATTTGTTTCAGATTGCTTATAATCACGTGCAGACTAACTCAACCTGAGGTACATAATTGTCTTTGTGAACAAACCAACCAACCCATCAAGTCATTAAGCTTTCTCTTTCACATCCATCTAAGTCTTTCTTGATGGGAAAGAGGTTGCTACTTGCAGAGATCTGTCTAGTAAACAACACTATCCTTTTCTACCCAAGTAAGAGGTAAAGTTCTGACTCTATACAGAGACTTCTAGAATGCCATGTCTAGTACTGGCTCAGACACAAGATATATTCAGGGTCCATGTAAATTTTCATGTGGTCTGTGAGTACAGCTGCTGATTAGCTTGTAAAACCTGTGCCCATTGGGAAGGACATAGGCTTACCTTCTCCTCCATCAGTGTTAGTGGCTTGCAGCTCACTCAGTCCTGTCTGAGCGCTATTTGAACAGACACTTCTTTCTTGCTCAGATTTGGAGACTGTGGTGGTTTGAATAAGAATGATCCTCATAGGCACATATATTTGAATGTTTAGTCTTCAAGGAGTGGCACTATTTGAGAAGAGTTAGGAAGTGTGTGTGGCCTTTTTGAAATAACTTTGGCACTGAGGGTGGAGTTTGGTGTTTCAAAGTCACTGTCAAGCCATTGCTCTCTCTGTGCTTCCTACAGATCAGGATATAGAACTCTCAGGTATTTCTCCAGTACTACATCTGCCTGCACATCCTCATTTTCCCACTATGAATCATAGACTAAACCCCTGAAACTATAAGCAAGCCCCAGCATACTTTCTTTTATAAAAGTTTTCTTGGTCATTGTGTCTCTTCACAGCAACAGACACTGACTGAGACAAAGACTTTTCTTGTGCTAACTCTGACCACACCTGACTTGGATTTGTGAGTCAGTCTAATTATACATTTTTTTCTCACTCATTTCTTCTTTAGTTGCTTAACTTACAAAATGTAAAAGAAATGTGTTGTGGGATTCAGGTGTCAGCTGATGGGGTCCAAGGAAGCTTATCCAGAATCCCAGGCTCCTGGAGGGGGTGTGGCCAAACCCATTGATAAGGGGCTGCTGGGACGCTGGGAGGCTCTCTTCCTGGTTCCTGGCTGCTGGAGGAAGGATCCCATCGTCCGTCCGTCTGCAGACTTCGGTCCCTGTTCAGGTGCTACGGTAATCTGTTGCCTGTACCGTGAGTGTTGGTTTATATTCTAATAAATATCTATCTGGTATTGGTGTCCCTGTGGATAAACGCCGCCTACACCTGGCGCCCAACGTCCCTGCGGACCCGCGGGCAGGCGGGTCGGGGCTGCTTCAGAAGCCTCTCATCCAGCGCATCCAGGCTGTTTGCCCCCAGCACGCGGCCCGCGGCTCGCTGCCTAGCTAAACGGCTGACCCGGGCTGTTTACTTCTGCGGCGCGCGCGCGCGCGCGCGGTCGATAACTCCGCTGCCTGGCTATAGGAACTGCTGCGCGCGCGCGCGGTCTCGGTATCTCTGCCTATTAATCAGCTGCGCGGCTCCGCTGTTGCCTAGCTGTAGGAACTGCTGTGCGCGGTCCGTATCTCTGCCTATCAACCAGCCGCGCGGCCGGTTTCCGCTGCCTAGCTGTAGCCATTTGATTACACGGCGCGGTCAGTAACTCCGCTCCTTAATCAGCCGCGCGAACCGCGCGGCGGGGACCCTGCTGCCTACCCAAAAACTGCAGATTCAAGCGGCTGTCTTGATTTGTGAGACCTTGCTTTTCCCAGGAATTCTATTCTGCCCGCTGAGACCCTTTAACACCTAGGATCTGTGAATAGCGTGCTGAGTGTCTCTACATCGGCCATACAACAGGGCACTAAACGTTATTGTGACACCTTCTGACCACACAGCATCATTGCACCTGGATTGAGGTAATGGCTGACAACTATTCTTTTGAGGAATTTGGTATATATTTTTCCACGATGGTTGACAAGTTTTTAAATGAGTATCTTGAGGTATTCAATACCCCAGTTTTACTACTTTTTGGTCTGTTTCTGTATGTTGTGTTCCACAATAGACGGGTGATGACTGAGGTCACGAATTCAAACCTTCAATTACAGTCCAAACTTGGTATTATAGAATTATCAAACGCTACACTGTCAGATGACGTTAAGCAGATGCAGAACTTAAATCGGCAGCTGTTGTCCAACGTATGTGAATTACAGCTCTCAAACTCTGCTATGTCGAAGACGATAGATACTCTACAAATTGATTACAACAAGCTTTCTCATTATGACAGTACTATACGAGAACAATATAAACTCTACGTAACTGATGAGAACAAGAAACTTGTTGACCACATTAATAAAGTGGACGAGAAAATCATTAATTATGCTAAGGATGTAGATCTCAAAATTGCTGACTCGGCGAGGTCTTTAGAAGGATTACTTCATCAAGAAAGTCAAACTTTGAGACAGATGGTATCCGAAATACAAGAATTTGTACCTGCAATGTCCAAAATCCAGGAGTGGGAACCCATTATATCCAAAATGAAAGAATGTGAGGACCATATTGCAACACTACAAAAGGGCAATGATACATCTTATGCTCAGAACAGTTCAGGTCAACCCCCAATGGGGTGTTATGGTACTGGAAATACTTTACATAAAGTTGTAAACATCACGGGGATACCTCCTTCACCACCACTATTGTTCCCAGCTACTATTCAGACCAAGATGGCACCAGGGGGTTCCTCAGAATATGTAGAGTATAGTTATGAGCCACTACATATGAAAGACATCAAAGATTTTAAAGAGGCAATATCCATGTATGGTATTCACTCTACTTATGTAAAGCAGCTCCTGAATTCATGGTCTGCAAAAAACCAAATCCTCCCCTTCGATTGGATGCAGCTAACGGCTGCTATCTTGGACCAGAGCCAAAACTTGCAGTGGAGAAGCTGGTTTAGAGAGGAAGCCAGGACCTTAGAACACCAGGGAAGAATTAGGGGTTTCTTTGCTTCTCAGGACCAAATCCTTGGTGAAGGAATGTTTGCTGACGTGAAGACTCAAACTACTTATGACGAACATACTTTATTGCTATGCCGTACGGCCGCACTTAATGCATGGGAAAAGATTTTAGACCCAGGTCAAAAAGTTGAGCATTATGCTAAGGTCAAACAAGGTTTGAAAGAGCCTTATACTGACTTTCTACACAGGCTTACCACGGCTGTAAATAGAGCAATATTAGATCCAGAAGCTAGAAAGCAAATAATACTTTCTCTGGCCTTTGATCATGCTAGTCCGGAATGTAGAAGAATGCTTCTGCCTTTAAAAATCAGAGCCGCACCTCTAGAAGAATGGATTCAATATACAATCAATGCTGAACCTCTCCATAGTAATGAAGACAATTGGGTAGACCAAGCCATTGATAAGGTAAGGAAGAGGAACCAAGGAATCACTTGTTTCAACTGTGGTAGACAAGGCCATGTAAGACGAAACTGTACACAAAGTACTCTTGGAAACGATGCCCGATCTAGGTTTAATTCGAACAGAAGGCCATTGCCTTCTGGATTATGCAGAAGATGTGGCAAGGGACGGCATTGGACCAATGAATGTAGATCTACCAGAGATAAAGAAGGCAACCCTCTGCCATCGGGAAACGCCTTTCGGGGCTTCCCCCGGGAAGCCCCCCAAAATCAGACTCCAAATTCGAGGATGGTGAGATCATATCCAGTCGTAGTAGAAGACCAGCATTCTCAAGACGAATAGAACACCCAATACCTGATCTTGAAAAACATACAATATCAGATGATAACATAAATTCAAAAGAAGATTCAGAAACTCCAAAGAAAATTACGAAACGAATATTTTGGCAGACTTCGATAAATGAACAAAGACCGAAATTGGGTGTACGGATAGACAATATTTATATCCAGGGTTTAGTCGACACGGGGGCTGATGTTTCGATCATAACCCCACGGTCCTGGCATCCGAGATGGCCTTTACAGACAGTAGATATCCAATTTCTGGGTATTGGAACAATATCTCAGGTGAAACAGAGTGTGAGGTGGCTTGAATGCATAGGACCAGAAGGTCAGAAAGGACGGTTGAAGCCATATATGGCTGATATAGCAGTGAATCTGTGGGGTCGCGACCTCCTAATGCAATGGAATACCCAGATTAAAATCCCTCCTGGTTATGATGTCAGCCGGAGGCTCAACTACGTTTCCAAAAATGAAAAAAATCCACCAGCCATTCAAGTTGTACAAAAGAATTGCCCTCTTAATAAGACACTCACAGCACTGCCTTTGAAATGGTTAACGGAAAAGCCTATTTGGGTTCAACAATGGCCTTTGACAAAAGAAAAACTTCAGGCTTTGGAACAGTTGGTACAGGAGCAGTTACAGGCTCAGCATATTGAAGAATCAACCAGTCCGTGGAATTCTCCTGTTTTTGTTGTCAAGAAGAAATCTGGAAAATGGAGGATGGTGACAGATTTAAGAGCAATTAATAAGGTGATTCAACCTATGGGCTCCTTACAATCTGGTATTCCCCTGCCTTCTCTGCTACCTAAAGGATGGCCTATTACAGTTATTGACTTGAAAGATTGCTTTTTTACCATACCTTTACAGGAACAAGACAAAGAGAAATTTGCTTTTACAGTGCCTACTCTTAATAATTCAGGGCCAGCTAAGAGGTACCAATGGAGAGTCCTGCCCCAAGGAATGTTAAATAGTCCCACCTTATGCCAATATTTTGTACAACAACCACTAGAAATACTGCGCAAGCGCTTCCCACAATCTATCATTTACCATTATATGGATGATATTTTGTTGGCAGACCCAAACCCACAGACATTAGAAACATTGTTTGAAGAGCTACAGAAAGTATTGCCTAATTGGGGACTGCAAATTGCTCCAGAAAAAGTACAGAGGGGAGATTCTATCAATTATTTAGGATATAAGATAGGTTTACAAAAAATTAGACCACAAAAGGTAAAATTAAATAGAGATAAATTGAAGACTCTTAACGATTTTCAAAAGCTACTAGGAGATATTGCTCATATACGGCCCATGATTGGTATAAAGAACTATGAACTAGTTAATTTATTCAAGACTTTAGAAGGTGACAAGGGTTTAAATAGTCCAAGAAAACTATCTGATGAGGCCGAGAAAGAATTAGAGTCGGTAGAAAGAAAACTTCAAGAAACACATGTGGATCGTGTGGATCCAGACCTGGAATGCATACTTGTTATTTTACCCTCAAGACAATCTCCAACAGGAATCTTAATGCAAAGAGAAAGCATCATATTAGAATGGATATTTCTGCCACATAGGCCAAGCAAAAAGATGAAGACATATATCGAAAAAATTGCTGATCTGATTTTTAAAGGTAAATTGAGACTCCGTCAATTGACTGGAAAGGACCCCGCAGAAATTGTTGTGCCTCTGACTAATGAAGAAATTGAACGATTATGGGCAGACAGTGAACCTTGGCAAAAGGCTTGCAGTGACTTTTTAGGAGAAATTAATAATAAATATCCCCAAAACAAGAGAATTCAATTTATAAAGGAAACTAATTGGATCTTTCCTCGTGTAGTACAGGATGAACCAATTTCTGGAGCCCCTATATTTTATACAGATGCAAACAATTTAGGGAAGGCTGGCTACAAGTCTGAAAACCTAACTAAAGTGGCTCAGAGCCCTTATAACTCTGTTCAAAAGTCAGAACTATACGCGATTATTATGGTGTTGTTGGATTTCACAGAGCCTCTTAACTTAATTACTGACTCTCAATACGCAGAAAGAGTTGTTTCACATATTGAAACTGCTGACTTCATTCACGATGATACAGACTTGACCTTATTATTCATACAACTACAAGATATCATCAGAGGTAGGATACATCCTATGTACATAACACATATCAGAGCACACACGGGCCTCCCAGGCCCTCTAGCGCAGGGTAATGAGGAAATAGATCGGTTGCTAATAGGAAGTGTGCTAAAGGCCACAGAATTTCACGAAAAACATCATGTTAACAGCAAAGGGCTGAAGAAGAGTTTTCCCATCACTTGGATTGAAGCAAAGGAAATAGTAAAAAAATGTGACACTTGCTCTTTCTATAACCAACGATCTTTACCGGCAGGAACTAATCCTAAGGGTACACACGGAAATGAGATATGGCAAATAGATGTGTTTCACTTTCCAGAATTCGGAAAGATGAAATATGTACATCATACTATTGACACCTATTCTGGAATGCAATGGGCGACTGCCCTGAGTTCTGAAAATGCTGATGCTGTACTTACTCACCTTTTGGAAGCCATGGCCATATTGGGAATTCCCACTCAGATTAAGACTGACAATGCTCCAGCTTACGTCTCCCGAAAAATGAAGATAATTTTTGCATACTATGATATAAAGCATGTTACAGGGATACCACACAATCCTACAGGACAGGCAGTCGTGGAGAGATCTCAGCGCACATTAAAAGAGATGCTTTATAAACAAAAGAAAGAAATGAAAAAACCCAGAAAGAGGTTGCATAGTGCCTTATTGACTTTAAATTTTCTTAATGCTGATGAAAAGGGAACTTCAGCTGCTGAGAGACATTGGGTAGTAGAAAAATCTTCTGAGTTAAATCAACCCATTTACTTCAAAGATGTGTTGACTTCCGAATGGAAGCCAGGGTATGTGCTTCGATGGGGTAGGGGTTTTGCTCTTGTTTCAACAGGACAGAAAAGATATGGGTACCAACAAAACTAATAAAAGCCCGCTTCGAAAAGGAGTCTCTTCCTGAACAAGAAAAGTGACTGCTCATCCCTGACATGACAAACGGATGCATGGTAAGGAAAACACACTTAACAAACCTGGGGCAGGGTCTCTCAGTTTTGTCTTTACAGGAAAATGGATACAACTATTTTTACGGCATTGACTAAACATTGAATAATTACTCACCTGCAATAGAAGACAGACTGAGGATTAAAGAATGTACAAGACGGACTATGAGACCAACTGATACATACATGCACTACTGGGTAATTTCTCAATTTTTACTGTCTTACATCTTGCATCTACATCTCAAAAAAAAAATGGTCCTGATTTGACTATTAATAAGGCTGGATTTGGATTGGGAACTTGTGGCTTTCTCCCTCTCTAAACCCAAACATATTGGTAAAGGAATATGAAAAATTCTGTCTCACATCATAAAAGCCACCTGGTGTGAGACAGAAGGCAAAATATTTAGGGACCAATATTACTGTGACTTCATCTTAAACCTTGTTCCTCCCTGTTTCTGTACCTCTCAAACATCTCATTCTGTCTGCTTCCAGTCTCCTAAAGTCATGAAAGATATAAATATCTTTTGAATATCGACAATGCTTAAGTTTTCCACTGTAAATAACATTTCCTCCTATCAGCTATCTACAAAGAATCTGGAACCGAGATGAGGCCTCCACCGGAACAACTCCTGCTAGAAAAACAAAAATAAAAGAAAGAGTATGAGAGAGAGAGAATAAGAGACAGATAGACAGACAGCAGAGACAAAAATAGAAAAATCAAGAACCTGGTGCGCACCAATCAATAATTGCTTTCAAGAAATAGATTATTCAAAAACAGCTGCAAGATAGCTCCTTATGATTATCCTTCAGATCACACTGCTAATTGAGTTTCCAGATGGAGTTAACCACTATCCTAAAAATGGTTATAGATGTATGTGGTCAGTCCATTAAGAACTAACCATTGTTTTAGCTTTTACAGGATCCCAAAGAGATGCCATCGCCCTTAAGTCAGCAGGAAGCAACCTTATAAACGACTACGCCCCCTTTCCCAATAAGTTTTATGCTCCAAAGGTTGTGGGTAAAACTAGATAAAAGACAAAACTATAATATAGCATCAGAGATCTTTTTTTTTAGAAGAGAGGGGGAATAGATAGGATAGATAAAGGTAGACTGTTCTACCTACCTATACTTCATTTTAGCTGAATGTATGGGCTAAGCTAAAGACAATTTGCACTGTCATAGATATCTGTATATTGATACTAATGCAAAATCATTTTATATGTTTAATTGTGATAATTTGTACATTGGTACAAAGTTTAATCTGAGATTGTTTTATGTAACCAAAGCAACTTGTACTTCGATATAAATCTGAATCTGTAACTATTATGTAAAGCTGAATTTGAAATTGCCATATTTTATGTATGCTTCTGCCTTTGTTTAAAATATTTGCACATTATTGTCATGTATACTATGCAATTACTACCTTCATTTAACTATACTAGATATAATGTATGATTGCACTAGTTATGATATATGCACAAGATGTTTTATATACCTCTGTTTGGATGATATATATGTATTTACATGTCTAAAATGCTGTGGACACTTTACCTGGTAAAATACCCCTGGCTAATGTTCGATAGTTCTACTAAGGGTCATTGTTCAGAGATTGTACACCCCTTATATAGGTATTCTAATTTTTAGTACAGGGTTTATTCCTTAAGACGATAAGATCTGCAGTCAACACTATTTAAGGTACCATATCCCAGTCATGTCAGATACAGATTAGAATATCATAGATGAACAAGAATCTTCAACTGTTTCATAGACCCAGAGAATATGGCATTTAACATTTAAAATTCGGCCACGAGAGACACGACGACTCCTGGTGTCAATGCTCCCTTCTCGAGATGGTGTTGAGCATCAAAGATACTCCTTTGGAGTTGGTCCTTTTGGCAAAAAATGGCCGGCTGAGTAAGGAACTGTCCTTACCTTGATTACTGACAGTACACACATGATGTCAAGCTGGATGAACAAGTTGATAGATGGAGACTGACAAAACCTGCCTAGACAGGATAAGACAGTCCCTTCAAAATTGTTCTGCTTGTGAAAAGATCTGTCAGATGCCATTGGCCTATAGCCAATCCGATAGATGCTCTAACGGTACACAAATCCAGAGGTGATTGTCCAGGTAGCTGTGTTGCTGTCCTCTCCCAAATTTTGGAAGTAGCTTCTTCCATGTACTTCTGTCTTTCAGACAAATTCACATTCCTTCTCAGGTCTTGAAGAGGTTGAAGAATAGATGTTTAAGGTTTTCACCCTAGTATCCCTTAGATAAGAACACTCGGGTGTTAGATTCTCACTTTCCCAGATTAACCCTTTAAAATAATCTATACACCCTACTATCTACCAATATTCTAGAACTATTAGATGTACCTTATATAAGTTAGGCTTTGATTAGCAATTGTACTTTAACCTCTCCTAGATACTACCTCATAATAATTCCTACTGTACATAGTCTTAGTTTAGAACCTTCTTAGTTAGAAAAAGGGGGGAGATGTTGTGGGATTCAGGTGTCAGCTGATGGGGTCCAAGGAAGCTTATCCAGAATCCCAGGCTCCTGGAGGGGGTGTAGCCAAACCCATTGATAAGGGGCTGCTGGGACGCTGGGAGGCTCTCTTCCTGGTTCCTGGCTGCTGGAGGAAGGATCCCATCGTCCGTCCGTCTGCAGACTTTGGTCCCTGTTCAGGTGCTACGGTAATCTGTTGCCTGTACCGTGAGTGTTGGTTTATATTCTAATAAATATCTGGTATTGGTGTCCCTGTGGATAAACGCCGCCTACAGAAATGTTTTAATATAAGTATATTTTAATTATCAATAAGGTTTATTTTATAAAACAATAACTTCAATTCAAATGAAAAATAAAAGTGTGAGTTTTAAAAATATTATAATTTCATCATAATATAAGAATTTTACACAATAGATATTATAAACTTATTTTTTGTGCAGAACTTCTCATTAGGCAATACCACCATTAGACTGGTGTTTTATTGGAGGCAATAATAGACTTCTTCAAAGAACATAATAAATTTTCTGCCCAACTCTATGCATTGAGTATTGGCCCTGACATCTTTACCACCTTCCCAGATTCACATCCACAGCTATGCAGTGTATATTCCTATTTTTCCTATACATCTGTGTTCAGCAATTTTTAGTGTCTAGGATGCTCAGTATACCTGTGCTGCTGCCTGGTGTTGTCCACTTAAATGGATATTACAATTTTTCCCATCCTTATTTGATGAAATATAGTCATTTTTTACTCTCTTGCAAAGTTAGAGAAAAAACTACCTGTGGCAGCAGTAAATGCAAAATTTTGCATTTTTTCCTATAGCCATTAATGAAACTATAGAGAATAAGATTTAAATAAACACAGCAATTTATTTTTCATTGTTCATTAAGAATTTAAGGCCATCCTTAACCATTAGGAATGGTAAGGGAACTTGATAAAGAACAACTATGTCTCAGCTCATATCATTGATGCGACATTATAAACAATGCTGCTAATAAAGTACATATTTATGCTATCTATGTCTGTTGGACATTGCACTGAAGATTGGTAAGGAATGAAATTGAGGAAGAAAAGGCATGGGTTTGAAGGGAAGACATAAGACTGCTCTATTTGTACTGACTTTTCCCTAAATATAGAAAATTCCAATATGACCACTGAAAAATTATTAAAATAAATAAATTTTATTTTGTTGTGTTAGAAATGAGCCTGACATCCCCCAAAAGAGTCATGTAATTGGCAAAGCAGAAAGTTTTATTTCTTCTTACTGAGGCTCTATAGTAGGGCTTGACGTCACACATGGTGATGCCTCCAGAAGTTCTTTTATTGGTGATTCTAGTTTTTTGTTGTTTGTTTTTCGCATAAAGCTGAGTATTGTTCTTTGAAGATGTAAAGAATCATACAGGAATTTTATGGACATTAGTTTAACTGAGATGACATTATATGAGGAAGTTTAAAGTTTTTGGTAGTGTGTGGGGTTTGACGTATGATTTAAGCCTTAGTAATACTTCTTTTATATGTGTGTTTGCCCTTGTATTTGGGGTGTAAATGTTCATGATTGAGATGAAAATGTACTGACCTTCAAGATAACTTTTGATTGATATTAGCTTGAAATCGATTTTGTTAGATATTAGGATAGCTATGCCAGCTTGTTTCTTAAACCCATTTGATTGGAAAGTCCCTTTCCTACCCTTTACCTTAAGATAGTATCTGTCTTTGTAGTTGAGGTGTATTTCGCAGAAGAAGGATGAATCCTGTTATTGTATCCATTCTATTGACCTGTGTCTTCTAATAAGAGAATTGATTCAATTGATATTAAGAGATATTAATAACCAGTGATTAATGAAATTGGATTGAAGACCCTGACATTAATCCACAAGGCTATGAACACCTCATTTTTGACAAAGAAGTCAAAAAGTTTAAAAAGGCAAAAAGGGAAAGCATCTTCCAGAAATGGTGCTGGCATAAATGGATGTCGGCATGTGGAAAAAAGCAAATAGATTGTGTCTATCACCCTGCCCAAAACTCAAGTCCAAGTAAATCAGAGACCTCAAGATAAACCCAGCTACACTGACCCTGAAAGAAAAAAAAAAAGTGGAAAATAGCCTTTAACACATTGACACAGGAGACCACTTCCTAAACACCAGTAGCACAGACACTGAGAGCAACAATTAATAAATGGGACCTCCCAAAACTGAGAAGCTTCTGTAAGGCAAAAGACATGATAGAACAAATGACAGCCTACAGAATGGGAAAAAATATTCACCAGTCCTGCATCTGACTGAGGACCGATCTCTAAAATATACACACAAAATGCAGAAAAGCTAGAGATCAAAAAAATCTAATTTTAAAATGGAGTACAGAATTAAATAAAGAATTCTCAATGTGAAAATCTCAAATGGCTGGATGGTACTTAAAGAATTGCTCAACATCCTTATTCATCAGGGGAATGCAAACTAGACTAACTCTGAGATACTATCTTACATCCATCAGAATAGTTGATATCAAAAACACTCATGACACCCTATGCTGGAGGGGGCGTGGAGTAAGGAGAATGCTCTTCCATTGCTGGTGGGAATATAAACATTTGTACAACATTTTGAAAATCAGTGTGGCAGTTTCTCAGAAAATTGGGAATCAGTCTACACAATGATCCAGCAATAGCACTCTTGGGCATATAACCAAACGATACACACTCTTATCCCAAGGATATTTAATCAACTATATTTATAGCAGTATTACTTGTAATAGCTAGAACCTGATCATCAACTGAAGAATACATTCTTTAAAATGTGGTAAATTAACACAATTCAGCAGAAAAATAAGACATTCTAAAATTTGCAGGCAATTAAATGGAACTAGAAAAACAATCATCCTGAGTGAGGTAACACAGACCCAGAAAGACAAACATGGTATGTACTTACTCCTACATAGAGTTTATACAAAAAAGGATAACTTGGCAATAATCTATAATCCCTGAGCAGCTAGGTAACAAGGAAGAACCTAAGAGAGGTATCTATGAACCCTCCTCAGTAAGGGACATAGAAAAGATCTCCTGAGAAAACTGGCACTATAGGGAGAAGGGGTAAGGGGAGGTGGAAAAAGAATATGAGGAAATGGTATAGTTTAGTTGGGGGAGCAACAAAGACAGAGGAAAAAAATGATATTTTGATAGAGGAAATCATTTGTTGCTGGGTAAATAACCAAAAACTCACAAAGATGACCCAGTTAAGATTCCAAGCAATACAGGAGAGGGTGCCTAAATTGTCCTTCCCCTATAATCAAATTGAGACCCACCCTAATTGTCGTTATAGAACCATCATCTAAAAACTGTTGGAAGCAGATGCAGAGATACAAAGAGGAGCACTTGGTCAAGCTCCCAGTCCTACTGAAGAGAAGTAGGAGAGAGTATATGAGCAAAGGGATCAAGATCATAGTGAGGAAAGCCACAGAGAAAGCTGACTCAAGGTATTGGCATCTTACTAACTCTGAATTGACATCTGAGGAACCTACATGGGACTGAACAAGGTCCTCTGAATGTTGATGACAGTTGAATTGTGTGGGCAGTTAATGGAGCTTCTGGCAGTGGGACTAGAATTTATTCCTAGCCCAGTACTGGCGTTTTGGAGCCCATTCCTTACAGAGAAACACCTTGCTCAGTCTGGGAGAAGAGGCCTAGTCCTACTTCAACTGGATATTCTAAACTGCATTGACTCACCCTGGGAGTCCTTACCCTTTATGAGAAATAAATGGGAGAATGTTGCTGGGGAAAGGTGGGTATGGCTTGGAAGGGGGAGGGAAGGGGAACAAAGGTGGGTGTATTAAAAAAAACATTTAAATAAAAAAATTTTAAATATTTTCACAGTGCAGTTAGAAAGACATTACCTATTTCATTGTGAAATAAGAGAGTATTTAAAAGACAGTAATTTCCTTACCACATAATTTGAGGTACACAATGCCAACTATCATTCTAAAAATTAATACAAATGAGAAAATTTCAAAAGATATTTCATAAATTGGGGTTGTTAGTTGTATAATAAAATCCTACTTTCTCATTCTGTCCCAACAGGACACATTGGATAGAGTATTCACACTGTATACATTAAATTCTCATTGGTCATTTGAGATTTATTGTAATTATAAGATTGGCTCTCAACCTTTCGATTACAGGGCTTGTGCCTAAAGTTTACTGCCATCTGAAGTTTATCCTGCCCTACGGAAAGTACTAGAGGGAAAACTCCAACATAAGGAAACCAGATATACACATGAAACCACAAACAATCAACAATCTCACAGAAAAAAAAAGAAACAAAGTAGGGAAATACTTACAAGCTAACACCAAAAATGACAGAAAATAAAAATCATTGATCATTAATACTCCTTAATATCAATTGACTCAATTCACCTATAAAAGGACACATCCTTACATGATGGATAAAAAAAAGCCATCCTTCTGCATAAAAGAAACATACCTCAACTTCAAAGACAGACATGGGCTCAGAGTAAAGGGTTGGGAAAAGATTTTTCTAATCAAATGACCCTATGAAACAAGCTGGTATAGCCATCCTATTATCTAACAAAATAGACTTCAAACTGAAATTAATCAAAAGAGACCAGGACAGACATTACTTATTCATCTTAGGAAAAATCCACCAAGATGAAGACTCAATCCTGAATATTTATGCCTCCAAATATGCCCCACAAGGGTACCTACATATACAAAAGAAACACTACAAAAGCTTAAACCTCACATCAAACCTCACACACTAATAGTGGAAGACTTCAGTACCCCACTTTCACCAATGAATAGGTCAACCAGACAGAAACCCAATAGAGAATAAGGAATCTAACAGATGTTATGACCCAGATGGTCTTAATAGATATATACAGAACCTTCCACACAAGCACAAAGAAATAGATGTATTTCTCAGTACCCCATGGAACGTTCTCTAAAACTGACCACATACTCAGTCATAAAGCAAATATCAATAGATACAAACAAATGGGAATAGCTCTTTCTGTCATGTCAGACCACCATGGTCTAAAGTTAGAGTTCAACAACAGCAAAACCACAGACAGCCTCCAAATTCATGGAAACTGAACATGTCCTAATTGTACCACCTCTGGGTCAAGGTAGAAGTAGAGAAGAAATCAAAGACTTCCTAGAATTTTACAAAAATGAATCCACAACATACCCAACTTATGGGACACAATGAAAGCAGTGTTGTGAAGAAAACTCATAGAACTAGATGCCTATATGAAAAACGTAGAGAAATCTCACACCAGAGACCTAAAAGCACAGCTGAAGGCCTTAGAACAGTTAGAAGCAAACTCACCTAGAAGGAATAGACTGACTGGGGGGGGGGGGAACAAACTTAGGGCTGAAACCAATACAATAAAAACAAAGAGAACAATTTAAATAATCAATGCATCAAAGAGTTGGTTCTTTGAGAAAGACAACAAGATAAATAGCCTTTATCCAAACTAACAGAAAAGCAGAGAGAGAGAATAAAAAAACCAATTAACAGAATCAGAAATGAAAAGGGGGACATAACAACAGACACCCAGGAAATTTAGAGAATTATCAGGTCATACTTATAAAATCTATACTCCACTAAAATGGAAAGCCTAAAAGAAATGGAAAGCTTTCTGGACAGGTACCACTTACCAAAATTAAATGAAGATTAGATTAAAGACCTAAATAGACCTATAGCCTGAAAGGAAATTGAAGCTGTTATTAAAAGCCTACAAGTAAAATAAAGGCCTGAACTAGACAGATTCAGTGCAGAATTCTTCCAGACATTCAAAGAACTAATACCAATACTGCTCAAACTTTTCCATAAAGAAGAAATTGAAGGAACATTGCCAAACTCTTTTTATGAGGCCACAGTCACCTTACCTTGATTTCCAAAGCCACTCAAAGATGCAACAAATAAAGAGAATTACAGATCAATCTCCCTCATAAATATTGATGTAAAAATACTCAGTAAAATTCTGGCAAACCAAATCCAACAACATATAAAAAAATTCATCCACTATGATCAAGTAAGTTTCATACCAGAGATGCAGGGATGGTTCAACATATTAAAAACTGTGAATGCCATCTATCATATAAACAAACTGAAAGAAAATAATCACATAGTCATCTCATTACATGCTGAAAAAGCCTTTGACAAAATCCAACACTCCTTCATGATAAAAATCCTGTGGAGAACAGGAATACAGAGAAAATATCCAAATATAAGAAAGGTGAAATACAGCAAGCCAACAAGCCAACATCAAACTAAATGGGGAAACACTCAAAGCAATCCTACTAAAATCAGGAACAGGACAAAGCTGTTCTCTCCTTATCTATTCAATATAGTTCTAAAGTTTAAGCTAAAGCAATAAGAGAACACAAAAAGATTAAGGGGATACAAATTGGAAAGGAAGAAGTCAAACAATCTCTATTTGCAAATGATGATCATATACATACGTGACTCCAAAGATTCTCCCAGGAAACTCCTACATCTAATAATCACCTTCAGCAATGTAGCAGGGTACAACATTAACTAAAAAAAAAAAAAAAAAAAAAAAAACAATAGCCTACTATATACTAAGGATAAAGAGCTGAAAAAGAAATCAGGGAAACATCACCATTTATAATAGTTGCAAATAACATTAAATATCTTGGCAAAACTCTAACCAAAGAAGTAGTAGACCTGTTTGATAAAAACTCTGTCATGGAAGAAAGAAATTGAAGAGGATATCAGAAAATGGAAAGATCTCCCATGCTCCTAGATAGGTAGGATCAACAGAGTAAAAGTGACTATTTTACCAAAAGCAATTCACAGATTCAATGTAATTCCCATCAAAATCCCAACACAATATTTTACAGACTATGAAAGAACAATATCAACTTCATGTGGAATAACAGGAAAGCCAGGATTGCAAAAAAAAAAAAAAAAAAAAAAGTGGTCCTGCTCAATAAAAGAACTTCAGAAGGAATCACCAGCGCTGATTTCAAGCTATACTATAGAGCAACAGTAATAAAAACAGCCTGGTACTGGAATAAAAAAAAAAGATTTGTGGATCAATGTAATTGAATCAAATACCCTGACATTAATCCACACACCTATGAACACCTGGTTTTTGGCAAAGAGGCGAAAAATATTCAATGAAAAAAGACAGTATCTTCAACAAATAGTGTTGGCACAACTGGATGGTAGTATGTAGAAGAATGCAAATAGATTCAAACCTATCACCCTACACAAAAATCTAATCCTAGTGGATCAAAGACCTCAACATAAACCCAGCTGTACTGAGCTTGATAGAAAAGAAAGTGGGAAATACCCTCTAATGCATTGGCACAGGTGACCACTTCCAAAATATAACACCAGTAGCACAGACACTAAGAATAACAACCAATAAGTGGGACCTCCTAAAACTAAGAAGCTTCTGTAAGGCAAAGGACACAGTCAATAAGACAAAACAACAGCCTACAGAATGGGAAAAGATCTTCACCAACCTTACATCTGACAGAGGACTGACCTCTAAAATATATAGAGAATTCAAGAAGCTAAAGCCTCAAAACCTAAATAACCCAATTAAAAGATGGGGTTCAGAGCTTAAAAAGGAATTCTCAACAGGAGAATTACATAGCTAAAAGGCACTTCAAATTTGTTCAACATCTTTAGCCATTAGAGAAATGCAAATCAAAACAACTTTGAGATACTATCTTACACCTGTCATAATGGCTAAGATCAAAAACACAAATGACAGCCTATGCTGGAGAGGATGCAGAACAAGGGGAACATCCTCCATTGTTGATGGGAATGTAAACTTGCACAGCCACTCTGGAATGCAGTATGGAGGTTCCTCAGAAAACTGTGAATCAATTTCTCCAAGGATCCAGCAATACTATTGGGCATATACCCAAAGGATGTACATTCTTATCCCAAAGGCATTAGCTCAACTATGTTAATAGCAACATTATTTATAATAGAAAGAGCCTGGAAACAACCTAGATGCCCCTCAACTGAAGAATGTATTAACAAACCATGACACATCTATACAATGGAGTACTACTCAGCAGAAAAAAATGACATCCTAAAATTTTTAGGCAAATGGATGGACGGATTTGGACAATATCCTCCTTAGAGAGGCATCAGAAGTCCAGAAAATTAGGCATGGGATCTATTCACTCATAAGTAGATTTTAAACAAAAAGCAAAGAAAACTCAAACTACAAACCACAACCCCTGAACACTTTGGCATCAGAAGGAACTTAAGAGAGACATCCAGAGATTCCCCTAAGAAGAGAAAATAGAGAAGATCATCTTAGCAAATTGGGAACATAACAGGATGCAACCAAGAAAAGGTAGGATCAAACATGAGAGAAGGAGATAGTTTAGTGAGAGGAGCAACAAGGAGGGAGAAAAAAGAGATGATATCTCAATAGAGGAAGCCAATGTGAGGTTGGAAAGAGACCAGGTGCTAGGAAAACCTCCAATAACTCACAGGATATCCCTGGCTAGGTCTTCAACCAATAGTTGAGGGGGTGCCTATAAAGGATTTCCCCTATAATCAAACGAATAACCACCCTAAGTGTCATCAGAACCTACATCAAACAATGAATAGAGGTGAAGGAAAAGATCCATGGCTGAGCACTGGGCCAAATTCCTGGTCCAGCTGAGAGCAGGGAAGGAGAATCTGTATGAGCAAGGGGATAGGGATTATGAGGAAAATTCCCATAGTGATAGCTGTCTGGTGCTCTGGGGACCTCACCGAATAAAGAACAGCCACTGGGGAACCATCATGAAAAGGAGCTAGGCCCTCCAGGGTAGGCAACTGTGGATTTGCATGGGAAGTATGTGGAGTCTTGAGGGATGGGATCAGACTGTGTTTCTGTGCATGGGCTCATACCTTGGATCCCATTCCCTGCAGAGGAACATCTAACCCAGTCTTGACTTTGGGATGAAGAAATCAGACTTGCCTCGAGTGGATGTGCCATTCTGGGCTCACTCACCTTGGGACTTCTTGCCCTTTTGGGGGAGCAGATGGGAAGTTGTGGGAGAGGGAAACTGAAGGCTGACTGGGAGGGATTGCGAGGAGGGAAGAAAGGGGAGCGGGGGATACATGGATAAAATAATTAAAAAATAATAAAATGTACATACAATACCCCCAAGATATCTATTACAAATCTATTGAGATAAATCCTATGAATAAGTGTAGAAGGGACTAGTGTAATTAAAGATGAAAAATAGTAAATAATATAAAATAGAGATGCTTTTCTTAAATTATGACATATGAAAACAAAAAAATATTTGGTTTTTATATGAAAAAAGATATTTTCTAACAGTTATTATTGTTGCTGTTATATAATTTATTTTAAAAAATTATGGTAGTAATATTCCCTGGCCAAAACGTAGTTTATAGGCAAATAGACTCAATATGTTTAAAACAAAGAATTAAGTTATTATATATGCAATAAACATCAAAAAAAACATCCTCCATGTGCAGTGGTCTGTGCTTGTGACACAAAAAAATTTGTGAAATGAGGTTAAGAAAAACTGTGCTTATTAAAAATCTATGCAGGAGTCCCACTGCCAGAGAGAATAACATGTACCCATCTGCTCCCTCCTGACTGTTTCTTCCCCATGACACATCTGCAAGTATCATTCTTTCACGCTTCCTCTAGTGAAATTGTCTAAAAAAGGTCTGTTGAAAACTGAACTATATTCAGGTTTTTAGAAAGTCATGCTACTTAGAAATCATCTCTGTCTAGGTTATGGTATTGTGGGGAAAATGAAGAGGAAAGAACTGAGAATAGAAAAAATTCACATTTCTCTGAACTTTAATCAAGACCCATGTGTTAAATGTTTAATTCATGATTAATTAACAATACTTAATATTTCATGTGTTTCTACCTATGGCATTCAATCAATATCAAACAGAGTAATGAGCTATATACAGGGCTAGTTGAGGCCTTTCCAATCCTGGTCATACCTGGTTAGCACAATTGTTCCTCAGGATCTTCTGTGTGGGATTGGTTTCAGTGCCTTCTAGAGGACTCTAAAATCTGTATGTGTTCATGTCTCTTATGTAGTACTTACAAATAACCCATGAAAACCCTGTGTACATTAAATTATCCCTAAACTACTAAAATACTCATTCACATAAATGTATTAGATGTTGTTATACTATAGTTTCTATGAAACTTTTTATTCTGTTCTTATTTTCCCCTAGAAAATATAGTATAACAACATTTAATTGTTTTTAAATATTTGAGCCTGAGCTTCATTCATTCTGTGACTGTGGATCTGTATTCGCTGCTGGTACGAACCATTCAAAGCACTGGAAGCCATGCCCCATTCTCCCGCAAGCTGCATTGTGCTGGGCACAAGTCTTTGTTGTTATTTTCAGACCTCAGAGGGCTTGAGTGATTAAGACAGAATCCACCTATGAATCCCCTTTGTCAACCCACATTCAGCCTGTTCTTTTTGCTGCCTTCACTTAGAATTCAGCCACTACCTGACTAATCCTCAGTTGTTTTACAGGCACCAAGTCCAGGTCAGGAGCCTGTGACTACTTCCTTGAAAGGACTTCCTGCAGTCTGCCTATCTCTGCTAGACCTGGTTATTTACTATGGATTCTAGACTGTGTAACAAATGAAGAGACATCACCAACCAACTCAACTTGACCTCAGAACTGAACAGATGTCAAGAATTGTCTCTACCTTGCCTAGCCCACTGGTATGGTCCTTCAACACAATGGTTTCTTTACTAAAACCTTAGCTTGCTGCGCCCTCAAATGACTCTCATTCCCTTGGTGATCATTACTTACATTCAGCTCTGTGCTCTGGTGTGTAGGGTGTTTTGTGGTTCTTATTCCTTCCTGTATTGTTCCAAGTCTGCTATTTTCCTCCATGTGCACTGGTCTGTGCTGGTGACACAGTGCCACATAAAGGAAACCAGCTTTGCCTTTGGGGGTTTTATGCAATTACCTCTGTTTAAATTTTGAGCTTTCCATCTGTATTCAAACAATTCTGGACCTTGGTCATTTTCAATCAATTATACTGGCTTCCAGCCTGCTAAACCAACAACAGGCACCATCCTCAGCATACTTTGTATTCTCAGTGTGTAGTGAACCCTTTCCTCTCCCACCCTCTTTGGTGTGGATTGTTTATTAATTCTGCTACAGATTTTCTCTATACCTGTCTCTGCCTGCCTTAGTAGGTTTACTGTCTGAAAAGGAAAGGTGATAAATTTTACTCTTTCCCATACACATAAAGCCACTGCTGGAATGCTTAGCTCCAACCCATTAGCTCTTAGAACTCAACCCACCTTCTGGAAAAGAGCACTGATTTTTTTTTTAACTTTTCATTATGAAATAATTTGAGATTTACAGAGAGGTTGTGAAAATGCAATAGTAAAGATCATTTCCATATTTGTGTTGTACTGAAAAAATATTTTGTTGTAGATTAAATACAGTCAGTTGATTTGGAGTCAGTCAAAAACTATGTCTATCTTGGTTTGAACTAATGTTAAGAGCTTGCAAAAGAAGGGAGCTCATTTCCAAGTGAGGGGATTTCCCTGCCGGTTTTGAGGAGCAAACTGCCAATTGTGGTAAGCACCCTTCCCAATGGCAGGAAACTTGGATGCTGACTAGAACCTAGCAACACCTTAAATGACAGCCAGCATAAAGGCACACAGGAAGTGGGAAGGTATTCATATGGTAAATCTATTACACAGACAAGAAACTTATTCTGCTTATGCATTCCCTGAGTTTACATGACAACTCAGAGCTGTTATGAAAACAAAACCTACCAGTAGTTTGATTCCTGTCTGTGAGACTCTAGTAGATTCTATTTTCATTTACAGCTCAGAGTAACCACAAAGTTCATAGTCATTTGTTTATGGAGCTGCTTAATAATAACTACATGAATTGTATCTTCCTTTATAATTAGTAAATAACTTAAGGGACTAATTTGAGACAATTAAAATAATACTTTCTCATTATAAACTTCTTCCCACTAATTTTAATGTTCAATTATATCTGGCTTACAATAAAGATTGACAAGAGTCCTGTCTAGGCTTTCTGAAAAATAAAATTCTTCATTTTCTTGTCTAGCTCATTTACTACTATTTGTTTATATATATATAATGTAACAGAATGTCTGTAAAGAGAAATATGTAACAAGACAAAAATAAAGTAGGTATATGGATGAGAGGATGAGATGAGATATGCTGTGTTAAGAAAGATTCCTGGAATTATTGATGTTTTAGACTGCACACTCCTGTGATATATGTAGGTGTCCTATGCAATGTAGAATGCTTCAATATCTTTTGTGGTTTCAATGCAAAATGTCTCCCATCATCTCCTGTATTTGAGCCCTTGATTTTTGATGGCACTTTTGTCAAGTGTTAGCCCTGTTTTTGAGCTTGATATAGCCAAGAATCATCTGAAAGAAGCATCAATTGAGGGATAGCCTACATTAGATAGGTTATAGACATGTATGGATTGTCTTGTTCACTAATCAATGCAGGAGGGCCCAACCTGTGAGAATGACACCATCCCTAGGCAGTAGGTCTAAGCATCAGCCTGTGAGTGAGTGACTGAGACATCAAAAAGTGTTTCTCCATGCTTGTTGCTTCGAGTTCCCATTCTGAATTCTACCACCACTACTATATATCTGCTATAACCTTTTTTAGGTTTGACACAAAATAGGATATATTTCATAAAAATAGTCTGAAAAATCAAAGGACAGACTCATCCACAGACAATCCTCACCCAGCCAACTCCTCAGGCTTAACAGGGTAGGTTCTATCTTCACGAGTGCTCTGACTGACTGGGCACTCAGGCAAAAAGACCCATATGTGTGCCTTCTCCTGACTTACATTTCTTTTCCTGCCCAGCTGTGTTACTTCCTGACTTAACTTTCCTAGATCTAGAATTAAAGGTATGTGCTACCACTGCTTGGCTGTTCAGCCTTAAACTGACAGAGATCCAGAGAATCCCTGGCTTCCAAGTGCTGGGATTAAAGGTGTGTGTCACCACTCCCTGACCTTCATGGCTTGGCAGTTACAATGAGGTTTCTTGCCCTGGCTAGCCAGAGGTCCAGACCCACAGACCTGCAGTCCCAGAGCATCTAGATGCCCACCACTGCTTAGGCCTCCAGAAAATGACTCAGACACTTATATTAGCATCATGCTGTTTGGCCTATGGCTCAGGAACATTGCTAGCTAGCTCTTACATCTTAACTCAACCCATTTTCATTAATCTGTTTGCCACATGGCCTGTGGCTCACCTGTGATCCTTACATGTTTGTTTTTGGGTGTCTGGCCCAATCTGATCTGACTCCACCTTCTTTCTCTTACCTATGCTCCTCCCATTCCTCCACTTACCTCTTCGGTGTCTGCTATGGCCAAAACAGTCCTTTATTCACAACATATAGAAAGACATTTGCACATCACTTAGCTTTGAGTGACTCTGATTTATTTCCTTTTGTGTCAAAAAAAGAGAAGGTTATAACTCATATAAGAAAAACTATATACAATAGGTACTAAACTATATACAAAATATAATTATTATATCAAAAATGTCCAGTCCATTAATAATTGACAAATTCAAACACAATATTTTATTATCTATTTTAGTTTAGTGAGTCCAGAGGATTGTACCTAATTTACTTCTTATCTAACTTGTATTACCAACTGGAAAATATATTTGGGTGTCTCTCAAACATATACACTTTATACCTCTCAGTGAGTTTCTTTTCTAAAATTGTAACTAGAGAAACTATAACTATCTCATCTTCAACTTTGTCAAAAACCCAAGAAGGAAATTATACTAACTAAATGAACAGGGAGTGCAAGCAAGTGACTTCTAGAAAATGTGAAAAATGACAGAAATAGCTAGCTGCTTTGACAGTTACCAAAGTTTCCTCTGCAGTGTTGGGGCATCCATCTTCAGCCTATAAACCTAGCATGACAGACTTATCTGTGAAGCAAGATAATCATAAAGACCTTCCTACCCTGTCCTGGCAAGGTTAGGCAGTTTTTTCTTGTGTGTCCTGCTTGTCTCTTTTGGACAGCATACTGTCAGCAGTCAAGACAAGAGCACTTTCTTGCCCAGTGGCTAATTTTCTCACAAAGAAATTCAACTCCATATGAAATTTCTTCGATGCCCATCATCTTCTCTGAAGTAGATTGGTGCTACCAGTATCGGATAAGTCTGCCTTATTGTCATAAAAAATGAAAAGAACCTATGTTATTAAAATATATTAAATACCATATTTTATAGACCTCTGAAATGTTTGAAGATCACCTGACTAAAATATATGTGATTTTGAAAACATGTATAATATAACTTTAAGTCTGATTGTAATGTCTAACTATTTGTTTTCTGTGGGAGATTGTGTTGTTAAATTGTAAATAACTGTCCCACCCACTGGTTTAATAAAAAGCGCTGACTGGCCAAAGGCAGGCAGGAAGTGTGGGCAGGGCTACCAGACTAAGAAAAACTCTGAGAACAGGAAGCACAGAGCAGATCACCAGAGAGAAGCCAGAAGAAGCAGAGGACAACTATGCTGCTCTAAAGAAAGGTACAGAACTGCATGGCTGAACAGGAAGAATCATGGGTTAGATGAAGGGTACAGAGTTAGCAAGTTATATGCCTGGGCCTGAGGCTGATTAGTCTAAAACTATCAACTACCGTATGTATCTGTGTGTCTCTGTGGGTCTGTGGGTTTGTGGGTCCTAAATCTTGAGGTTAGGCCCGAAAGTCCGGGCCAGAAACCTCTTATTACAGTTTTCATTTCTTTATGTCCTAATTAGTTGGTAATAATAACTTTCAAGGACTAACAATGTGTATTACAATGTTAGATAAACTGTATAAGTACAATGCCTTGAACAAGAGTAAAAATATATTTATAGTAACAAAATTAATCTCAACTTTGTATCAATATACACAATTTGTATACAATATACAAAAATCCAATCCGATGTAAAACACTTAAAACTAGTAATTGTTTTATTTAAAACAGACTCAACAATCTATGCATATATACTATCATATCTGTATTTCCTTTTTTCCTTTTTCTCTTTTTCAAATAAAAATTCTGAATCTAATCTCCCTTGTTCAGCTTTTTTCTTAATTATTACCAATAATAATTTGTAACCAATCATTTTAAATAATGGCAATTACCCATAGCCCACTGAAAGACCAAAACCACCTACCCTATCTTTCGGAAATGTTTGCATTATATTCTTAAATTTACTTCCTGCTGTCTGGAGGGGATCCTGAAAAGACAAATCTTGGGTTCATTGTTAAGTCTTGGGATAGATAGCTCTACTGTTTGTTGTCTAGTCCCTGCATAAAGGGAGAAAATTCAAGACTGTCTTAAGTCCTTGATAGAGCAGTTTGTAAGGCTGGTTTGTCTCAGCTAGTCACCTTGAAATTGTTCAAAGCAGTTTGTAGTCCAAAGTTTGACTCTGGTTGATGTTTGTCAGTCTATGGGCATTGTCATAGTTCATGTGAAATCATCCTTGTTGGGCCCCATCTTCCTTGTAGAGATTTCAAAGGTCACAGTTAGTCATGGTTCACTCCAGAAAACTGGTAAGGGACTCAAATCAAGCCAATGTACAGGAAGCTAGATAAAGCCTTTTTTTTTCTATAATTAGTACTTTATATTATCATTAATACCATGACAAAAAGTTTAATATACTGTATTATTCTTATAAATTTTGTATAAAATTTATGTATCATAAGATTAGTAGCAATAGAATAGTCCATTAATTTTAGTTATTCTTCTGTCTCATATCAACTGGGTCTTCTGACATGATATGGAGATTTTGCATTTTCCTTTAACAAGCATGCTTAGGTTTGGAGGAGAGAGCTACATTCTAACTCCAAAGTTAGCTTTAATTTTCAATTGAACTGGGACTTCAAGTTTTCCTAGAAGTAAAAAGGCTTTGAGCTTTTACCCTGTGGAGTATACTGGTACTAATAGGTACTATTTTTCTTTGCCTGTAAATTTTTCTTTTCTGGATAGCCTTCCCATGTGCTTTAGACATGTAGATGTCCAATGTCTTTTGACTTCTTGAAGGCATATATTTTTAGTTTTCTGTAAAGAAAAGAACAAAACCCTGCACAGACCCTTGTTTGGTGAGTTTTTCTTATAACTTAAAGAACTGTCACATTGTTGGATGAGTCATCATTTTTTTTCTCATCAAGAAGTTTCTCCTGTTCAAATTGAGTCTACTAATTTTGATATTATCCATAGTTTTTCTTTACACAGGGAAGCAAAAGCAAAACCCTTCCCCAACTTTACTTTAGGGAGGTTCCCTTTTTAATCTTTATCAATTTTTATTTATGTTTTTTGTTCTCTCTTCTATAGTTTTTCTATCATCTAAAACAACATATTTTTTATGATAGGCATTAGCTTCTTTAATTGCTTTGGGAAGAGGTTTCCTCCACAGTGATAGGATAAGACTGAACAAAATTTATTACAGGGGTCTTTGAGAGGTCCCTCAGGGCATTTCAAAAAAAATAAAAAGTTACCTTGTCTATCCCATGTTGACCTGTATTTGATGGTCCAAGGCATGCCTTTGACACACCTTCTGCATACTCTAGAAGGGAGGGAGGGGCATTCTCTTGAGACTATTCTTAGTAAAAACATTGTTTCTGAGAATGCTTTGTTTACAGTCCCTTTTTAATTGACTTTGACTCCCAAGGATAACATTTGGTATTTTGATTCTTCCTTAAACCTCTAGAAATAACCCTCCTACCCAATTATCATCCTAGTGATAAGATTCCACATCAGTTGTACCCCACATCAATCCTCCAAGGAGGCTGATCTTGCCTTTAACAGCCTAATTATCTTTTTGCATTATGAATTAACATTTTTAAAAGACAAATATTCAATTATTATTTGCCTAGCCTTTGAATCTGGTACCATTTTATTTACCACTGAAGTCAATCTTTGTAAGAATTCTGTAAAGTTTTCTTTTGGCACTTGAATCACTTTTGTAAAGTATCCCATTTTTTTTCTACTCCTTCAATTCTATCCCAAGCATTCAGCATAAATCAGGATGTGGTCACTAGATAAAAGTTGCCTTCCTATATTATCATAATCTCCCTCCCCCAAGAAGCTGATAATGGGAGATTTCTATAACCCTAGCTCTGCTTTGTTGTTCTATGGTTTTAGCCTCATTCCTTCCAGAAGTTCCCTCACTGTAATTAAGTCCCAGCCTCCAACACTGCTGTAACTATATCTATCCAGTATTTAAAGATAATTCTATTACAAGTTAACCATGGACTTTAACATTTGTTTTGCAGAAAGTTAGTGCATACCATATGTGACTATTGCTGCCTTTTTAAATTTAACATTTACACAGGAGTCCATTCAGCTTTTACACAGTTTCTATCATTTGGCAATTTCTATAAGGTTACTGGATATATTAAGATTGGCTGCTTAAAAACTTTAGTCTGTTCTTTCTCTATAATTTTAAAAGGCAATCTTGAGATTGGTTCTTCTATAAATCCCTTTATCTGGGGGCAATCATCATACTAAGATGTGAGTGACAGTCCACACAACTGAGGCATAAATCCCAGTTTCCAAGACTCTGGCCCTGGGATACAACCCTTTGAACACCACCCTAAGCATTTCTGCCCTAAATTCAGACCAACAGGGAAAACCCCTACAGGCCATAAGCCCCAGGAAAACCCAATGTGCTGGACACCCCCAGATACAAAACCTGATCCCATTTCCCAACCCATCCCATGACCCAGAAGTGACTTCAGTGGCAACCAGAAACCCACAGATCCTCCACACTCAACAGACTAAGAGTTTCTCTGCACTCATCACACTAAGAGACTAAAAGAGTCTCCCAGTTCATCTTGGATACAAAACCAAAATCTATCCTTCTGTTGCATACAAGAGACACACCTCAACTTCAAAGACAGACATTAGTTCAGAGCAAAAGTTTGGAAAAAGTCTTTCCAATCAAATGAACCTAAGGGGGAAAAAAAAAACTTATATAGCCATCCTAATATCTAACAAAATAGACTTCAAACTAAAATCAATCAAAAGAGACCACGACAGACATTACTTATTCATCTCAGGAAAAATTCACCAAGATGAAGTCTCAATCCTGAACATGTATGCCCCATATACAAGGACACCTACATATGTAAAAGAAACATTACTAAAGCTTAAATCTCATGTCAAACACCACAAATTAGTAGTGGGAGACTTCAATACCACACTCAGCAATGGATAAGTCTACCAGACACAATCTTAACAGGAAAATAAGGGATCTAACAAATGTTATGACTCAAAAGGACATAATAGATATAAACAGAACTTTCCACCCAAACACAAAGAAATAGACCTTTTTTTCCAGCACCCCATGGAACTTTCTCTAAAATGGACCACATACTCAGTCATAAAGTAAATATTAGTAAATGCAAAAAAAAAAAAAAAAACCAGGAATAACTCCTTGTAACCTCTCAGACAACCATGGAGCAAACCTGGAGTTCAACAACAACAAAACCAAATAAAGCCTACAAGCTCATAGAAACTGAACTTCTCTCAACTAAACTTCTAGTCAAGGAAGTAGTAAAGAAAGAAATCAAAGACTTCCTAGAATTCAATAAAAATAAATCCACAACATACCCAAATTTATGGGACACAATAAAAACAGTGCTAAGAGGAAAATTCATAGCACTAGAAGCCTACATGAAAAACCTAGAGAAATCTCACACAAGAGACCTAACAGCACAGCTGAAAGCTTTAGAACAGATGGAACCCAACTCACCTAGAAGGAGTAGAAGGCAGGAAATAATCAAACTCAGGGCTGAAATCAATAAAATTGAAACAAAGAGAACAATACAAAGAATCAGTGAATCAAAGAGTTGGTTTTCTGAAAGTCAACAAGCTAAACAAATGCTTGTCCAAAATAACCAAAAGACAGGGTGAGTATCCAAATAAACAGAATCAGAAATATAAAGGGGGACATTAAAACAGACATTGAGGTAATCCAGAGAATTATTAGGTCATACTTTGAAAACATATTGTCCACTAAATTGAAAAACTTAAAAGAAATGGACAGATTTATGGACAGGTACCACTTACCAAAATTAAGTCAAGACCAGATAAATGACCTAAACAGATCTATAATCCTAAAGGAAATTGAAGCTATTATTAAAAGTCTCCCAAGCAAAATAAAAAACAAAAAACCCCTCCAGGGCCAGATGATTTCACTGCACACTTCTACCAGATATTCAAAGAACTAATACCAATACTCTCCAAACTCTTCCACACAATAGAAACTACCAAACTCTTTTTATGAGGCCACAGTCACTCTGATACTCAAGCCACTCAAAGATGCAACAGAGAAAGAGAATTACAGACCAATCTCCCTCATGAACTTTGATACAAAAATACTCAATAAAAACTTACAAAACAAATTCAACAACATATCAAAAAAAAAATCATTGACCATAATCAAGTAGTCTTCATCCCAGAGATGCAGGAATGATTTGACATATAAAAAACTGTGAATGTCATCTATTATATAAAAACCTGAAAGAAAAAAAAAAACCACATGATCATCTCCCTAGATGCTGAAAAAGCCTTTGACAAAATCCAGCACTCTTTCATGACAAAAGTGATGAAGGGAAGAGAAAGACAGAGAAAGTACCTAAAGACAATATACAGCAAGATGACAGCCAGCATTAAAGTAAATGGAGAGAAACTCAAAGCAATCCCACTAAAGTCAGGAATAAGACAAGGCTGTTCTCTCTCCCCTTATTCATTCAATATAGTTTTCAAAGTTTTAACTAAAGCAGTAAGAGAACAACAGGAAATTATTGGGATACAAATTGGAAAGGAAGAAGTCAAAATATCTCTATTTGCAGATGATTTGGTAGTAAAAATTAGTGACCCCAAAAATTCTACCAGGGAACTGATACAGTTGTTAAACCCTTTCAGCAATGTAGCAGGGTACAAGATCAACCAAAAATAAAAACAACCCTCATATACACAAATGATAAAAGACCTGAAAAAGAAATCAGGGAAACATCACCGTTTATAATAGCTGCAAGTAGCATTAACTATCTTGAGGTAACTCTAACCAAATAAGTGACTGACTTGTATAAGACCTTTGAGTTGAAGAAAGAAATTGAAGAAGTTATCAGAAAATGGAAAGATCTCCCATGTTCCTGGATAGATAGGTTCAACATAGTAAAAATGGCAATCTATCCAAATCTATCTACAGATTCAATGTAATCGCCATCAAAATGCCAAGACAATTTTTTACAGACCTTCAAACATCAATACTCAACTTCATATGGAATAACAAAAAACATATACCCAAAGGGACACATTCTTACCTCAAGGACATTAGCTTAACTATGTTCATATTAGTATTATTCATAATAGCCAGAACCTGGAAACAACCTAGAAGCCCCTCAACTGAAGAATGGACTAAAAAAAAAAATACTACTCAACAATAAAAAAAAAAAATCCTAAAATTTGAATGGAAATGGATGGATTTGGAGAATATCGCTTTGAATAAAATAGACATGTTATGTGCTCATTCATAGGTGGATTTTAGACGTAAAACAAAGAATATCCAGGCTGGAAACCACAACCCCCAAACATTTAGATAACATGAGGAACTCAAGAGGGGATCCTTCCTGGGAAGGTGAAATAGAGAGGATCTCTTGAATAAATTGGCATCATAACAGAAACTGAGCAGGGGAGGTGGGAAGAAATCGTGTGAGATGGAGATGGTTGACTGAGAGGAGCAACAGAGAGGGAGAACAATAAATTGGTTATCTTTATATGGAAGCCACTGAGGGGTTAGAAAGAAAACCGGTGCTCAGAAAACCTCCAAGAATCCTTAAGATGTCCCAGGCTAGGACTCCAAGCAGTAGTAGAGAGGGTACCTAGACAGGACTTCCCCTATAATCAAATGAAGTTACAGAACATTCATCCAGAAATGGAAAGAGGTGGAAGCAGAGTTCAATAGCTAAATACCGGGTCAAGCTCCTGGTCCAGCTGAAGATAGAGAAGGGAGACAGTATATAAGGAAAGGAATCAGGACCGTGAGAAGAGACCCATGGAGAAGGCTTACTGGAGGTATTGGGTGCTCACAGACTCTAATCACTGAGGAACCTTCATGGAAAGGAACTAACTAATCCAATCAATGTTAGAACTAATCCACCAAATGGCATGGGCAGTTTGTGGAGTCTTTTGCTGTAGGAACAGAGATTATTCCTGGTGCATGAAATAACATCTCAGACCCTATTACCTACCGAAGAACACCTAACTCACCTTCATACTGGGATGAGGGACTCAGACCTACCTCAGCTGTATATGCCAGACTGAGACTGATCTCACCCACAGTGGGACTCCTTGCCCACCTTGGAAAATGGACAGGGTGTGGAAAAACTGGGGGAGGACTGGGAGGAATTGAGTGGAGGGAAGGAGGGGAGCCGTGATAGACATGGTTAAAAACTTTAAATGAAAAAAAGAAGAAAAAATTAAATAGATTCCTTTGTCTGAGTCTGAATGTCACTATGATCAATTTTCAGAAGCTTTTCTAAGACTTTCACCTTGGCATTTATATTAACTGACTTTTTAAATGACAAAACAGAAATAGTCAAACAAATAATATTTATAATAGACATTACAATAATCTTGTAATTATCTTCTTTTTTAATGGTTCCACTTTCAAACCATCTAGACTAATATCAAACAAAGACAAATTCTTCCTTGTTAATATTTTTTTTAATGTAGAAAAAAATTGAAAAACCATAAAGTGAATATTTTGGCAAACTTCTATAAATGAAAAAAGACCAAAATTAAAAATACAAATAAATGATGTTGTCATTGAAGGTCCAGTAGACACAAATGTGAATGTAACAATAATTTCTCTAGAAATCTCAGCATCCACATTGGCCCTTTTAGGAGGTAAATGGTCAGCTTTGGGGCATTGGAACTGTGGAGAATGAGCCACAGGTTCTTCATGGCTCAGGGCAAGAGCAGAATATCCAAGAATTGCAGTGATGGTCCAGTGATGATGTGTGACACAGGCCAGAGGCCTTGAACCAGATCAATGACTCATTGAAATGAACATTTGTGGGTGGGACTGACTGGGCACAAAGGTATACTTCATGACATACTATATAGCTCCTAATGTCACAGGATGAATGAAGAGCTGTTGGAAAAGTCGGAAAGATAGATGAACAAAATGGGTTCCTTTGTTTATTTGCTTTTAATCAATTTGGGGGGGTCCTTTTGGGGGGGATGCTGAAGGAGTAAAGGATGGATATGGAGGTGAGCAGAATTGGGATTCATGATGTGAAATTCCCAAAGAATCAATTTTAAAATGTGATATAGTTACATTTATATGCACACCTCATACACACACACACACACACACACACACACACACACACACACACACACACACGGAGGGAAGGAAGGATGGAGGGATGGAGGGAGGGGGGAGGGAAGGCCGAAGAAAGAGGTGTAGCTGGTAACCTGGACAAAATAGATCACTAAGGATAAGCCTTGTTTTACAGCCCAACTCACTTCCTCTTTGTCTTCTGCTACCTGACTGCCATGCAGTATGACCTTTGCTTCTGTTGCAGTTTCTTTCCCAGTAGACTGTACTGATATAGTGTATCATAACAAACTATATATGACTCTAGTTTGTGTCAAGCTGATAAAAAACTAACCATAATGAATAAATTGACTGATATGTAGATAGATGATAGATAGGTAGATAATAGATGGTGTTAGGGTTTTGAGCATATTTTGGTGTGTTTCGCATATACCTAGTTATCTGATGTCAGGTTTCTATGGATACAGGACACAGGAAACACGGCAGAAAGCAGTAGCAGATGGCAGACGACTTTTAATGGCTGTTTCTATGTAGGAAAGAGCTTTATTGTATATAATTATGATTAACAGAGGGGTTATGGTTATAATGGTAGAGAAAGCAAGAAGAGGAAAAAAGAAAGAAAGTAAGGGTAAAGGTAGCTTCCAAGAAAGACAAAGAGAGAGAGATGCACATGGAGACCTTGCTTTTAAAAGGGCATCAGAGCTTAAGGGAGGGCGGGTCTTGGCATTAGAGTTCAGAGGGCATGGCTCTTAGGGACCAAAAGATGGCACGTGGATAGATGATATAGGTAGGTAGGTACATATATGGTTGATATATTGATAGGTGGATAATTTGCTGGTTTTTCCAGTTTATTGAAAAACAGCACAAACATTTTACATAGTTCTGACCAAGCAAGTACGCCAGGGTACACATGTTCTACATGAGTTGATGTGAATCTGACCTCTGCAAATCTTAATAAGATAAAATTGAATTTGTCAAGAAAAGTACATAACTAAAAACTTCTGAAGAGCAATTAAGGAAATAAATATGACAGACAATTTAGCTAAATGGAATGGAGTATGTGCAAAGGTGAAGCAGAAGAGCATCACGTAACAGTAATCTCTATTATTAAGTGCAAAGTGCTGGATCCCAGATGGGTAGCTGTATCGCAAACCATCATTGTAATACATGTTATAACTGTAAATGGAATTCAGCATTGTGAATTACCTAGAAATGCCCTGAAAGCCTGCATTCCCTTGGTAAGCACCCTGGGGAAGTGGAATAAGCTCAGTAGTAGAGCACTTGCCAGCTTATGTAAGACCTCATTCTCATCTTCAACATCTCAAAAAAGAGAAGAAAGGGAGGAAAAGAGAAGGGGGTGGGTGGTAGCGGAGGACAAAAGAAACCGAAAGAGGAAACCAGCCTACTTACCTCTTAAAAGACACCCTGGTATCTAAACAATATGAAAGCCTTGTTTTCTTGGTGTCTCTGCACTGGCTCCTCAGTTTTTTCTGTATCTTTTCCCACAGAGTTCCCTGAGCTCTGGAAAAAAAGATTTAAAGGGATCAAAAAAGGGAGCATCTGATTTAGAGCTGTGGTTCAAGATTACTTTCTCTATATGAGGTCTGACTATGGTTCTCTGCATCTGTTCACATCTGTTTCAGAAAGAAGTTTCTCTGATGGTGACTGAATAAAAACACTGATCTATAAATATTGTACAATAGCATTTGTTTTTTTTTTTGTTTTTTGTGTGTGTGTGTGTGGTTTTTTTTAGTACTTTTTTTAGACTAGTAGTAGTGTTTGATATCACACCAAGTTTCTGGTCTGTCTAATTTTTAGTTCTTGGTTATCCAAGCAGTATTGGGTCCTTCTCTTGGAGTGAATCCTAAGTCATCAGACATTGGTTGGCTACTCTCACAAATTCTGTGCTACTATTACCCTAGCATATTTTACAAGCAGGACAGTTTGTAGGTCAAAGATTTCACGGCTGAGTTGATACACACAGGCCTTTACCCCAGCACTAGGAAAGTTGAACCGGGAAGTGAGATATCTGGGAAGAGAAAGAAAGATGAGGCTGGAGAAATCAAAAATTCAGTTCTCCACTTGTACCACCCTTCCCTTAGGTTGAAGACTCAGGATTCCTGAGGAGTGGCTAAGTGAAAGTGGCTATGGCTTGTTCTTCTGTCTCTCTGATGTTTCAGCTTTTTCCCAGTATCTGGCTCCAGTTTTTTTTATTATTATTATTAGAATATCAATTAGAATCTGTGCAACATCCAATCTATGTAATTTTAAAATGTCTTGACTTCAAAATTTAAGTCAAAATATGGTTTTGACTTAAAAGAATAAGTTAAGCTTTTGTTTCCACAGACAATGAGAGGCTCCAAATTCATTCCAGGTTAAGAAAAACCAGGTTTAATCAGGGAAGACCCTCTGAAAAATCTCCAGTGGGAACAGATGGCCCAGATAACTCAGTGTTTCATACCACCTCTGTTGCAGTTTCCTCTGAGTTCTGCATCCATAACAGCTTCAGGGTTGCTGGCTGAGATAAACCACTACCAGAGACTACTCTACTCAGGACTTGTCTATAATTCTAAATTTTCTTTGGGTTACTAGAACTTCCAATCAGCAGGAAATTCTTTAGAAAACTGTGCCCACATTCCTCCCCCCCACACCCGACGGATTATGGATATTTGTCTTTGTTTAGAGTGTGGTTACAAGTTGTCATGAATAATGACCAGGAAAAAAATCTATACAAAGATTAAATTGGGGTTCTTGTTTTAAAAAGAAAATATGAGATAATGCTCTTGTACACTGTAAATATTTGTCAGTGGTACTGGTTTAATAAAATGCTGATTGGACAGTATTCAAGCAACCATTCTAGGAGAATTCTGAAAGGAGAATAGGCAGATAAGCAGTCGCCAGCCAGATGCAGAAACAGCAAGATGAGAATGCCAGACTGAGCAGTTATTAAGCATGTGGCTGAACTTAAATAAGAATTATGGGTTAATTTATGTGTAAGAGCTAGTTAGTAGTATTCATGAAAGAAATTACTATAATATTTAGCCTCTGAGTCAATTATTTTGAATGTATCTACTGGGAATTTGAGAGTTTCTGGTAGGACAGAAACTTCTGACTACAGTCTAGCATCACTCAGTTTAGTTGTCTGGATGACTTAACCGTTAGCTAGAGTGGGAACAGAGCTTCACTATTAATGTGTAAGGCTCAATCAATAATTTAGGCTATAGTTATGTTTCTTTTACAAACTTGAATACCCCTGTGCTTGGAAAATAGACATTAAGAATTGAAACATGATCTTGGTGGATTCTTTCTTCTTTGGTGAGTATGTTGTTTACCTCCCCATATCTTCTGATTTATTTTCTTTTAAAGTCTCTTTTGTTAAATATTAAAATGACTACACCAGCTTGCTTCTTAGAATTAGCTTGGGATATCTTTTCCCAACCCTTTCCCCTAAGAAAATGTCTGTTTTTGATGGTGAACTATGTTTTTTTTTTTGGATTCAGCAGAACAATTGATTCTGTTTGTTGTTTGCTTTTTTATCTATTTTGTTAGTCTCTGTCTTTTTATTAGGAAATTGAGACCATTGATATAGAGGTATATCAATAGTAAATGATTGTTATTTTCTGTTATTTTGTTATTGATGATGGTGGTTGGGGTGTACGAGTGTGAGTATCCAAGGGTGATATGCTACAATGAGAATCTCAGCAGGCACCATCCTTCACAAAAACCTTTGCCACTTTTGTAGAGAAATAAATAAGCTAAAGGTAATCAGGAGATGGACTTGGACATCGTGCTGAGTAAGGGAGGTTGCTGACCACAGCACACTGTAACCACAACTTTCAAGAAATTCCGTAGCAGCTTTGCAGACTCAAATCTAGGACTCCACGAGTTGGCATCACAAGGGAAGTAGACCTGCCTAATATGCCTCTTCCCTCCTGCAGTATTTACTATGGATTTTTCTTCAATTAAGATTAGATATTGTATTAATTCCCACTCTCAGTTCCCATTCACTACAGGAGTCCTTACCTCTGTCATTAAAATTGGATATGGCTTCTCAATGCTCTTGTCAATATTCTCCCATTTCAGGCTCATCTGAATTATAGATAAAACAACTTTAAAATTTCACTTTCTTTTGCCAAGAAAAGGCCAAGAAGAAGATACTCAAGTCCATGTAATAAAATAAATACTTATCATCTTATCTTTTAACACTATGAATACACATCACATAACAGAATCTTTATTTGGAATACTCAAAAAATAGAGATTATGTAGAATAGTTTTTAACAGGATGAGATTCTTACAGGAAGTACTGTAAAGCACTGTTCTTATCTTTTGCTTCTAAAAGACCAATTAGCAATATGATCTCACATCCTGCCTGACTTGTTTCCGTACAAAAGAGATAAGGTGGCATCAGCTGGGACTGGGTTTTCTTGTTTGGAGGCAATTATACAGCAAAAGTCAACTCATACTGTTTTTGTGGCTTTGTTTTGTCTTACACATTGACCATAAGCCTTGCATGTGGGACACATCTTTAGGCCCTAAAGCACATGTGCTCCTGTGATGCACACACACACACACACACACACACACACACACACGCACACACACACACACACACACACACACACACACCAACACCTTAAATTACATATACAGAAAGAATCAGAAAGGTATACTGTTAGTAAAGTTCCTTAGAAACAAATAAGTGAAAGTATATTTGCATGTGTTATCTGCAGACAAAATTCTGTCATTTTTTAAAAAAAGAATAAAATATTAATATTGAATAACTACATACAAGATGTTTTAATACTAAAACAAGTAAGTTGAAAGAAAATAGTATTTATATATTCAACAATAAAAAATTTAGTTTTTTATGAAAAAGTCTGAGATCAGGGACATGCCATATCAGGGAACCCAGACTGCATGTGCTACTCCATCTGGGTGAGCAGCAGTCCCCAGAGACGCTGTGGAGGACAAGAGGGTCAGACAGTGGCATGAAAAAATTCAGGTGGACAGAAGTGAAGGGTATACAGAAAGGTATCCGACTTGTTTCAGAAATATTGACTTGCAATATGTCATATAAAGGATTAATATTTATTGAGAGGTATATATGATACATGATAAAAGTTGAACCTTAAGACAATTCTTGGAGAGTGGAGCTGTCCCACATCAGGCTGTTGGTCTGCTCCCCAAGAACACAGGAACAAAACAGGAAAGAAGGTCAATGTGCCCCAGGTCTCAATGGGGTCTGGTCATAACCCATTCTGGATCATGGTAAACCAGAGATATGACTGTAAACTTCCCCAAATAATGCCTGAATTCCACTACACCCTCTCTCAAGGGCTGGAAGCAAGCATCACCAAATAAAGTAGCTTTGGAGTTTTGTAGCCATGAAGTCTGGCTGGGCTGGTTGTGGGAGCTTCCTATCTGCTCTCCTGGATATGTGACCTGAGGAGGGTAGGGATGACAGAAAACTTAGCTCACAAACTGCAAAGTTAATGGTCTTTTGGGGCAAAGAAAAGATGGTAGTGAAGTGTAGAGAGCACCAGTCAACACAGGAAATCCAGGCTACCTACCTATCAGCAGTTCATACAGGAAAAATAAACTTAACCCCAACAGACTTACTACCACCTTTGAAAGGACCTGCTCTGATTCTGCATATATTTATCTTTTTCCATTGCTATTCATGCTTCTGGTTTTTGTTTATTTTCTACACATTTAGTAATATTGTTATAGAAATAACCATATAGAAATGCCACCATATAGAAATCACTCTACTTACTTAGAGATGAAGGAAGAACTGGTTCCTAAATGTGCTCGGTGACTCAGGAAATTACACAAATAAGATTTCACATGAACAGAAGATTTTACTAACTCATATGCATGTCAGCTTGTGTATTTTACACACTCTGTCATCTTTAAATCTCTTTCAAGTCCCTGACCCAGGAACAGAGACTAAAAGTCTGGCTGTTTACAGGGATAGATTTACATAGTAAATTATTACATATTGCCAAAATTATTTAAAGTGCATCATTGCTGTTCTCTTCTGAATAGTTACCCAGGGTCATCTTTTCCACCTGGAAGAATTATGGTGTTTGTTCTTTTGTTTGTTTGTATTGATAAAAATATGGGGGGCTTAGTGACAGACCAAGCCTATTGACATTTGTAACCCTGTGCTGCCCCCTTGAGCTAAGAATGAGCCAAGCAGCTGCTCAATTTTGGTGAACAAACATTTACATCCTAGCATCATCTATTTCCCTTGCCTCTAACAGGCCTGGTTAGTAAACTACTTATCTTTAGGGTATTTGGCAGGGGCAGCACTCCCTTAGCTAAATTCTACTTTGTATGTTTTAATGACTCCTAAGAAGATATTTTTAAACATATGTTTTATAATATCAATTATACTACTTTGAGTTTCCTCCACATCATTTTCACCTATTAGAGCTATTACAAATTTTTCATAAGCTCCAATTTAAAATTCTGTGTCATTAAGGCCTGCAAACTCAGGGTCCTCTTGTTTGACCACCTGATGAGCTGGCTCTGAGGTCAGAACCACCTGCAGCTTCATGGCCTTCATCTGAGAGGTAAAAAACGGAGTCAAACAATTCAAAATGTGTGGTCTTAACCCTAGGCATAATAGAGCCAGAAGGAAGAGACATTAGCCTACATGACCTCCTTCCTCACTCTTAAATCTTTCATGCTTACAAAACCAGTGCAATATGGATGACACTGCCAACTTTAAATTTCATTTGAGGATATACTTTGATCCCTCTAAGCCTCAGTTGCACAGACTTCTGAGTGTCTCTGAGGCTGAACCTAGGAAAACAATTCCCAAGCCAGTTAATTTTGAACTGAAAAACCTTCCGGTTTAAGCAAAGGTAATTCAGTTTCAGTTGTACTCTGACCTCGGTGACTTTAATGCCATTACAAAATGTTTTACTTCTGGAGGCTGACTAAAAAGCTAAATGTTCCGAAGTTTCAGACAGACACCATGAATAAGTTGTGGTGATTTGTCACACAGCCTGGTCACTGCAGTTAATACAGTATGTAGCTGTAAATTGCTAAGTGAATATATTTTGACATATTGTATAAAACACACATGCTCATGCATATTATCTCAGCTGTGATAACCAAATTGTGAAGTATGCATATAGCAAAACATTATGTTGTGCTTTGTAAATATGCTCAAATTTTATTTGTCAATTTTACCCCAATAAAGCCATAAAATATTAAATATCTTAAACAACAGCTATCTTAAATGTAAGGTCCACTCAATAGAATGGCATTTATGCCTAACACTATAAACTTAACCTACCTATGGCTGGTGAGGTCATAGACCATAAAGGAGAGCCAACTACTGCCACTTTCCTAGACCAGAATGATCCCCTACTGCAGTTTAAAAACCTATTCTTATTTTCACAGACAGCCACAACCTGGTGATGGTCTGACTGAAATTGGCACTATTAGAAGGTGTGGCCTTATTGGAGGAAGTGTGTCACAGGGGTGGAGAGTGAAGAGGTGGACTTTGAAATTTTAAATGCTCAAGCCAGACCCAGTATCTTTCTCTCTCTTCCTCCTTCCTTCCAATCCAGATATAGAACTCTCAGCTACTCTCCAGTACCATTTCTTCCTGCATGCTACCATGCTTCCTATCATGATGACAATTGACTCTGAATTGTAAACAACCTCAATTAAAAGTTTTCCTTTATATGAGTGCCATGGTAATTGCATCTTCTCACAGCATTAGAACTTTTACTATGATACTCCTTATCAAAAAAGCTTCTTTTTGCAACAAACAAAGGCCATCAGAGAAATCTACAATTGGCTAAAATGCAGAGAAAAACTGACCATGGCATGCCCACATGCCCATCACCAACTAATACATCTACATCCCAATATCTATACTTAAGACTTAGGGAGCATTATGGAAATATAGGCAGAACTATAAGATCAAGAAGACCAGGACATATGATGTGAGATAGTGCCTTCTAACAGGAAACTGTTCCCATAGAAAATCAACAAATTGCCTCCTAAACAAGACCCAGACGTAACAATACCAATTGACATACCAAAGAAAACCGAGAAGTCTCACAAAGTTTTATTCCTAGATAAAGAGTTATAAGCTATAGTTAAAGACTGCCGAGAGATGGAGAGTCAGTTCTTTAAGGATAAACCCCTGGTAGGCTATCCAATTCTAAGCGATCAACCATAAGCACATGAACATATATAGAACACTAACTAGAATAAGTACGTTGAATTTATTTATACACATATATAAGAAAGATAATAAGGAGGAAGAGGTCAAGAAGTTGAGAGGAAATAGTGGGATATGGAAGAATTTAGAAAGTGGAAAAGTGTAATGAAAATAATATAAATGTAATATTTATGTCTGAAATTACCAAAAAGAAATAAAACGAAAAAATTTGTGTCCTATGTCATGTTTATAGAGTATTTTAATAGGATATTTTATTAATTATTTGAGAGCTTTGTATCTACTCCCTGAACTACACACAACTCACCCAGTCCCTCCCAATTTCATGTCTTTCCTCTTATATATATATATAAAAATAAACAACCTCAAAGTCTCATTTGTAGTGCCCATAGATTTTTGAGGTAGGCCATCAGTTAGAGCTTTCTTGACTTACCAAATGCTAAACTAGAAAGCTATTGTGAGATGCAAGTGGTGGCAATGTAAAAGCTTAAGACTTGAAAAGCTAGTTAAAGGTTGCATTATAAGTCATATCATAAATTACTATTTGCCGTAGGTCAGGAGTAATTAAGAATTTAAAACCCACTAATTTAAGTGAGACAGTGAGATATATTTGTTCTCAGATACATTTGGCATGGAAGGTATTGCTAACTCATTTGCACAGTGATAGAATCAACTAGAAGCTACCATATGGTAATCACCTGAGAAACTGAAACATGTCTTACCCTTGGTTTACTTTGTGTTCACAGAGGGACCATACATCTCTGAGAGAAAGTACTGGAGTGCCCTGACTCATGGTGACCTTCAGAGAGTCACAAAGCAACACAGTAGCCACAGTCTGTCTGCACAATTCAGAGAGCTCCACTGAAGGCCTTTCCAAAGGCTACTAATTAGGACTGGAGGGATCTTTCTAGCTTTGTACAAATAATAGCAAAGTACACCCTAATTAGAGAGCGAATACTCTTTGTCTGGGTGCATCTCAATTCTTTTTATACATAAAGAAATCCCAAAGGTCTTCTGTTTGAGTGCATTTCTGGAGCTTGAGAGTACATGTTCAATATATTCTGTGAATATGACATGAAGGGTGGGGAACCCTAGGTGAGATGCACAGACTCACACAACAGATAATTCATCTTTGAATTTTGAAAATTATGTCTGTAGCTAATAACATTCTTTTGTTTTTCTTGTCTTGAGCATCTAGCTCAGTTTAGAGCTATCTGTATCCTGGAACCATAAAAACTTACTAGAGGCTGGAATTCAATTGTTATTTATCACCATTAGAACAAAAGGAGAAGTGAGCGTTCTGCTAAGAACAAAGAACCTCCACCATTTTTTATTCCATCTTAAAAGGCTGAACACAGCCTAGAAAATTTTGAGGTGTTAGATATAAACAAGAACTCATAGGAAGGTTGTTGTAGGGTGACAAGCGGGCCAGACTCTCTTTGGTCAAGGTTCTTACTCTTGTTGACAAAAGAATCTATAAATGGGTATGGACAGCCAGCTGGCAAAGGTTAGTTTTCAAGAGAAGATATCTGAGTAAACAAAAGCACACAGACTAGGAAGCCATCAAGTGACTTGTCAGGTGAGGACACACGGGAGTTGAGGTGCTGTGTTTATGGGCTCAGAGATGTTAGTGGGATGGGACTATTCAGTAAGGATCACTTGTCATGCACCACCTGTGAAAACCAAGTCACATAGTCATTTTCTGAATGCACATGTGTCATTGATTGGAAACCAATGGACTTGCTCACTGTAGACTAATTTGCTCTCGCCAGTCTAGATTCCCGAGTGGGAAGCCACAAATCACCAGTCCTCAAAGTCCGTCGTTAGCAATGATTTAAAACTCCTAGAGAGTAGAGCATTAGGAAGAACCAAGATTTGTCTTCTTGTTGAATAAAAGAGATTGGCAGTTTGTCTAATTATAGTAAAATAAGGACAGAAGTTAGAACAAGGGAATAGACCGTTGTCTTCTTATTCCTGTTGTGCTTAGAGACTAGGAATGAAAAGAGCTGAACCAAGATTGCCTTGTGAAAGAAGCAATTTCATAGAAGAAGAGCAGAATAGAAACCCCCTGACCTCCTAGAACAGAGGGAAAAATCTCAGGGAATACAAGTGTGAGGAGGGATGACAAGAGGACATAACACCAACACTGCCAGGTCAGATATTTTGAGGGCCCTTTCATGATTTCACTTCCATTCTTGGGAACTCTTTGTTCTTCTTTAATAAACCTCTTGTTTTTATTATTTCCTGTCTTAGTTAATGTTCTATTACTATGATGAGCTACCATAACCAAGAATACTTATTTTTAAAAAAGCATTTTATTGGGGGGGGAGGGGCGAGGATTAGTTATAGTCTCAGCATCTGAGTCTCTATGATCATTATGATGGGAAGCATGGCAGCAGATAGGCAGGCAGGCATGGCACTAGACCACTATCTGAGAGCTTCTATCTCAGAGAGTGAGAGACTGGAGCTTTGGTCAGGGTTTTGATACATCAAAGCCTATCCACAGTGACACACCTCCTCCAACAAGGCTACACCTTATAATTTTTCCTAAATAGATCCATTAACTGGAGACTGAGCATTAAACCATATGAGCCTATAGGAAACATTCTCATCCAAACCACCACAATATCTAACTTGAAAAGCAGGAATTTACATATTTTTCTAGTGGCTACAGGATTCTTTCCTCATCCACATTATTTTTTTTATTATAGATGAGTAAGATTGTTCTTGAGCTTTCTTTGAGTCTAAACATTGTCATTCATGAGACTAAGAATCCCAAAAAAGAGCCTCTTCCCCAGTAATACTGGCTGGAAATCTTTTTTCAAGGTTGAACAAAATCTATAGGTAGACGTTATTTTGGATTAGCATTTCTCATTGTGTTCCAACAGATCAGACAAGTCTCAAATGAGGTTATCCATGATCTGAATGTTAACATGTAGTCAGAAGTTTCTCTGTCCTGCCAATCAGGTCCCACAGCCACTTATGAAAGAACTGATTTAGAGGTTTAATATTATAGTAACTGCTAGGCCAGTAGCTCACACATATTATTATAGAGCTCTTACATTTAAATTAACCCATAATTCGTATCCATCTTTAGCCAAGTGGCTTAGGACATTTGTTACAATAAAGTTTCTGGCCCCGGTGGCCAGAGGTCCAGACCCTAGACCTACTGCTCCAGACCATTTAGCCACCTGCCACTGCTTTGACTCCCCAAAATGACTCATACTTTTATATTAGCTTCATACTGTTTGGCCTATGGTTCAGGCACCTTGCTAGCTTGGTCTTTCATCTTAACTCAGCCCATTTCCATTAATCTGTCCTGCCAGGTGGCCCATGGTTCACCTGTGCTCCTTACATGTTTCTTCTTGGGTGGCCTGCTTCTCCTACTTATGCTGTGATTTCCCCTCCTACTTTTTCTATGGTGCCTGTCATAGGCCAAAACAGACCCTTTATTTAAAGATTTGTATTCTCAGCATACAGAAAGACATTCCCACATCCTACATTTGTTCAATGTAGCATTCTCATCTTGCTTCCTCTGCATCAGGCTGACATCTGATGCTTTGCCTTCATTTCCCCAGACTTCTCCTAGTTATCCCACCTCTACTTCATGCCTACCTATGAGCCAATCAGTGATTTATTAAACGAATATCAGTAACAAATCTTTACAGTATACAAGAGCATTACCCACATTAACGCTCTGTCCAAAGTCTTAATGTTGAAGCGTAATAATTAATGCATCTGATGCTATTAAGAAGGGAGCATGAAGTTACAAAACCCAAGCCCTACAGAAGGTCTAAGGCCATTACAAAGGATGCTTCAAAAATTCCTTTGGCCTTTAGCATTTCTGCTTTTCTGCCATAAGTACACAGAGATTCACCAATACCAATATAAGAATCTTCCAACATCCATTCTGTGAGAAATACATTTTTGTTCTTTATAAATTTCTCAGTCTTTGAGTTTTGTTATAGCAGCACAAACAGATTTAAAAAGGCACTCAGAATAATTCCTATATAATCATATGAGATAATTGTGTGTGTGTGTGTGTGTGTGTGTGTGTGTGTGTGTGTGTGTGTGTGTGTGTGTGTCTTTTGGTCTTTGCTACATATTCTTTGAAGAAATATCTATTCAGGTCCTATTGGGTGACATTTGAGGTTATTAGTTTCTTTCTTTCTAATATATTCAAGATTCTGATCCTTACTCAAATGCATGATTTGCTAACATTCTATTCCATTCTGTACATCACCTTTTCATTTCCATTGTTTGTTTGTTTATCATATTCAGCATTAGCTCCATGACATGGTCTAAGTTTACATTGTTTTCTGGGGGTTTGTATGTGGGGGATAAATTTTCAAACATATTAAAAGCAGTCAGATGTTGTAGTGAGGTTTTTTGGTCTTGGGTGGCCTACAGACCTGTAGCCTCAGATCCTTTAGCCACTTATAGCTAGCTGATTAGGCCCTCAGAAATGATTTAGACACTTATGTTAAGTTTATGCTGTTTGGCCTATGGCTCAGCACATTGTTAACTAGTTTTTTATTTTAACTCAACTTATTTTTATTAATTTGTCTGTCATGTGGACTGTGGCTCACTTGTGTTTTTTATATGTTGTGTTTTTTTGGCTTTTGGCTTGGTCTGTCTGACTTTGCCTTGTCTCTCTTATCTACGTTTTGATTTTTTAAAATGTTTTTATGGTGCCTGTCATGTGCCAAAACAGCTCTTTTATTTAAAGATTGATATTTATAGCATACAGAAAGACATTTTCACATCACCTCTTTTTTTGTCTAATGTGGAAGGTTTTAATTTTAACATAGTAAAATTACATATAACAAAATAGCTATTAAGCAAGAATTATAGTTATAATATCTAGTTTATTTATATTTAGCAAAATTAAAATATTCTATCATCTATCTTATCATTGTGAATCTAATGTTTTATATCTAATATATCTTAAAATAACCAAGAAAACTATATCTATAACTATCTAATCTTTAACTATATCAACGACTATAGAAGGAAATATTTATCTAAGTAAACTGGAAATGCAAGAAACATTTAAAATCTAGAAATGACAGAGATGACACATTTGTTTGGACAGTCACCAAAAGTTTGTTTTTTGTTTTTTGTTTTTTTTTGTAAAGTTGGGGAATTTATCTTTAGTCTCTAGGCCTAGAGTCTCTTTTTATTTTAGTGAAGCAGGAAATATGCTCTGCTCATTTATCAGTTGTTTTTTGAGTCCTGAAGAATGTCTGACACAGTTTTGGGGTTTTTGGGGGGTTTTTTGGTTTTTTTGTTTGTTTGGTTGGTTTTTTTGTTTGTTTGTTTGTTTGTTTTTGGTTTTTTTTGGTTTTTTGTTTTGGGGGGGGGTTTTTTTTTTTTTTTTTTTTTGCAAAACAGGAACCTGAATGACCATCTCGGCTTGTTCTGTCAAAGTTTAGAGGTCACTTTCTTAGGGAACCTGCATATCTAGTTTAAATAGCATATTGTCCAGCAGTCAATATAAGAACAGGTTTATGTATAGTGGCTAACCAATGCCACAAAGAAACTAATCTCTGTATGGAGTTTTTTCGATGTCCATTTTTCTCTTGAGGTAAATTGGTGCTGCCAGGAGCAGACCTGTCTCACTGTCCAGAAAAGTATAAATTTTTAAAATATTTTAAATGCCATATTTTGTAGGTATTAGAAGTATTTGAAGATTATCTATCTAATTGAAATATATCTTTGTATATTTAAAAATCTAACATGCATTTCTTAATTATATATTACAATTTTAAATCAGTCATATAAACATCATATCTTAAACAAGAGTAGAAAAATTTATATAGCATAAGAGAATTGACCTTAAATTTGTATCAATAAACCAAAATCTATACTAATGTAAAATATTTTGAGATTAACAGCTGATTTCTTGATCTAAGTAAATTTAATAATCTAATTTTTTAAAAATTATTTATGATATATCTTTTTTGGCTTTATATGGGCATTTGCCCCACATTGGGTGCCATCTGTTGTAGTGAGGTTTCTTGGTCTTGGGTGGCCAGAGGTCTAGACTACAGATCTGTAGCCTCAGACCCTTTAGCCACTTATAGCTAGCTGATTAGGCCCTCAGAAATGATTTAGACACTTATGTTAAGTTTATGCTGTTTGGCCTATGGCTCAGGCACATTGTTAACCAGTTTTCTCATCTTAACTCAATTTATTTTTACTAATCTGTCTGTCATGTGGCCTATGGCTCACCTGTGATTTTTATATGTTGTTTTATTTGGCTTCTGGCTTGGTCTGTCTGAATCTGCCCTGCCTCTCTTAGATATGTTTTGATTTTTCCTTATTTTTTTTTATGGTGCCTGTCATGTGCCTAAACAGCTCTTTTATTTAAAGATTTATATTTATAGCATACAGAAAGACATTCTCATATCAGAGATATCAGAAGGATCTACCCACAGTCAGTCTAGGAGGATCACACAGTGGTAACTCACACCTTTAATCCCAGCACAGAGAATATACCAGGAGTGGTGACCCATACCCTTAATCCAGTCTGAGTTCAGTTCATCTTAGTTTACAGAAGGAGTTCCTGGCTCCCAGGCAGGCAGTGGTGGTGCCACGCCTTAACTGAGCAAAATAAAATAAATAAATAGATAGATAGATAGATAGATAGATAGATAGATAGATAGATGATAGATAGATAGATAGATAGATAGATAGATAGATAGATAGATAGATAGATAGATAAAATATTCAAGGCAGATATAGAAAGACAGAGCAGGCAGAAAAAGCCAGGAGGAATGAGGCTAAGGAACCTGGAAGACAGCTAGGTGAGATATGACACGACTATGGTGTTTATTCTCTCTAATATCTCCGCTTTTCCCAGAGATCTGGCCCCGAGTTTCCTTTATTCATGTAACAGATTTCTAATCTCATTCCTCCCTAGGAAGAGCTGTTCTATGCTTAGTAAATTAGCTGAGTGTTGTTTTCTTGTTTGTTTGGTTGGGTTTTTTTGTTTTGTTTTTGGGGGGTTTTTGTTTGTTTGGTTTTTTGTTTTGTTTTGTTTTTGTTTTTTTTTCAGCTGGAAAGCGCTTGTGCTTTGGGAAACATCTGAAATTACTGCTTGTGATTGCCACTCAAAACTTTGCATCATGAGGTGGTTGTGGCCTGCTTTCATGCCTCTGAAATAATTTTCTTTTAGCCAAAATGTTCATATACTGTATAAACCACTACAAAATAAATAATTTTTCTGCTTTAAAGAAGTAATGTAAAGGGAATAGTAGAGTCTTCAAAGCTATTTAAAGCACACTTTCTGTATTTATAATCATTAAATCTGAGCTTATCAAATATATATGCAGCTGTATTTTATCAACTGGAAAAAATTAATAATATATAAACAAACACGTAACACAGCTTGGGAATTAGGAAATGTATATTAGAGTATAAATAATTGTATACATGCAAAAAGAAAGATATAACCATATACATGTCTATAGTCCATTTCTTCAAAGCGCATCGTCAAAGCAGTTCATGTTATAGAGGTTTCAGATGTTCTTGCTTCTGCCTGAGAAGACTTACAAGTACTGTTACTTGAAATAAAATGCACAGCTATTATCATGCAAAATACCAAAGTGACAACCAAGTTAAGGTGGAGGAAAGAAGTTAGATATGGTTCACCAAAAACTATTATTAATAGTAACAACAGTCCTGCAACATTCTTTATGACACCTGTCCCTTAACTGGCCAGAGTGTTCTGACTGTTGATAATGTCAGTGTACAAATATAACCAATTAGTGTCTATGTGTGATAAATGCTAAAATTTTTAGGGTCCACAAGAAATATGCTGAGCATCATTAAATCCAGGTTTTTTGTTCTTTTGCATCTAGTCACTGAAGGTTTGCTTGTTTGTTTTTGTTTTTTGGATCAGAGCTTCTAGGCTCTCGGCTTGCTGTGCAGTGCCATTCCTGAGTTGTTTCTCTGAAACATTAATTTTTTTCTTTGCCAATATCAAGCCAAGGCAGGCTTTAGCCTGGTCCTGTCTTACATATTTGGATAGAAAATTTAAAGTTGAAATCAAGTAAAGGCAACTTCTGATACTGCTTGCTTCCAAAAAAAGTACATTAGCTAATAATGCCTTTCATATTGGAAATCCAGGTAATAGAAAGACACTAGAGCTAGGCAGTGTGATGGCTATAATTTGTTGTCAGCTTGACTACATCTGGAGTTAACTAAAACCCAAAAATGGAGAGCACATCTGTGAAGGAGTTTTGCTTATTTTAAAGTAGGAAGATCCACTTCTAATCTGGATCTTTGGAATAGGAAGAAACACCTTTAATCAAATCTTTTGAGCAAGGAAATAATACATCTGTCATTCAGATCATTTGATCTTGTAAAACCCACCAATCTCTAATCTCTAATCTTGGCCAGACCTTCTGCTGGAAACCTATGGACTCAGAAAGGTTTTGCTGTATGCCTGCTTGCTCTCACCTTGTTAACAAGCCCTTCTTTGGTGTTGGTGTCTATGTCTTTGAGATTCTAGTGTATACTGAAGACCAGCTGAGATATCCAGCTTTATAGACTAAGAAACTACTGAATTTTTGGACATACCATTCATAAACTGAATATCCTAGATAGATAAATGAGAAAGAGATGATAGATAGATAGATAGATAGATAGATAGATAGATAGATAGATAGATAAGATCAGGACATGAAAGTACTTGGAAGAAGTAGTAGAATAGTGAGGGACAGTAGTAGGACAGAGAAGGCTAACAGAGCATGTCAAAATATATGACATAACTGAGTACAAAGGCCATTACTTTATATTAGAAATATATGATAATAAAATTTTACTAAAAGGAATTCTTCAGCTTTATTTTTTTCTCAAATAGTTCAAAATAGAAAGAGAAAGAAGTAAAGCTGATTCCTAATACTACAAAGATGTCATAACTCTTTATTACTACTTTTTCAATGTGTCATTAGGATTTCATGAATACTAACAAATATTGGAGTTGCCTTACTCTTCTATGGTGGTTTCAAAGAAAATATCTCCCAAAGGGAGTGGCACTATTAGGCATGACTTTGTTGGAGTATTTATGACCTAGTTGGAGGAAATGTGTCACTGAGGAGCTAGGTATTAAGGTCTCATATATGATCAAGATATAGCTTAGTTTCTGAGACAATTTCCTGTTGCCTGCAATTCAAGATGTAAGGACTATGAACTACCTCTCCAGCACCATGCCCACATATACACCACCATGTTCAACTATGATGATAATAGACTGAACCTCTGAACTGTAAGCTACTCCATTAAATGTTGTTTTTATAAGAGTTTCCATGATCATGGTGTATCCTCACAGCAATAGAAATCCTAACTAAGACATCCTCCCATTGAATTTATTGTGATATGGATAAGCCATTAAAGAAAATAAAGTAGAACACACAAATGTGAGGGAGACATTCTCTATAGAAAAGCCTGACCAAGTTTGTCTTACTATATTTTAAAAGTGTACCATTTATGTTTTAAATTATTTTATTTACATATATCAGTTGTATATGTTAATAGGACTAAATGTGAAATTTCCAAACCTCCATACAGAAGACACTGATCAAATCCATGCCCCTTTTCTGAGGCAGGTGATCAGTCTCTAATAATCAAGATTATACTTTCAGGTCAACTTTAAAAAATTCACATGTGAAAAAGAATGCAGTACTTGTTTGGCCACAAGTGGAGTGTTCTAGGTTCTCCCATTACAGCATGGCCAGTATTTGCTTAGTTTCTTTGCATCCATGCCTGCTGTTTTGTTAATAATAACCATTCTAACTGAGGTAAGATGATAACTTATTGCAATTTGATTTGTGTATTCCTAAGTGTCTTGATAATATTATACATGCTTTATATTCATAATCATAAATATTTCTTATCTTGAAAAAATGTCTATGGAAGTCACTTGCTCATTATTAACTGGGTTTTCTATTGTTTAATTTTTGAGTTCCTTATATACTCTGAGTATTACCCCTTCTTTCTTAATGAGTAGTTAGAAAATATTGTTTTGTGTTCTGTAGGCCACCTCTGGATTCTTATGGTGGATCCCTTTGTTGTGCAGAAGCTTTTGGAGTTGCTTTTCTTCTGTTCATCAGTTCTTGCTTTTGTTTCCTATATTTCTGGACCCTCTTCAGAAAAATCATTGCTCATCCGATGTACCTTTTCTTTTAATAGTTTTAGACGTTCAGAGCTTATATTCATGTACTCTATCCCTTTGGGGTTGACTTTTATACCATTTGAAGCCTGTTATACTGATTTAAAATTAATATTTGCAGAAATAATTTAACTTGGTAATTAATGAAAGAACCAATAAAAAGAAAAGCTAAGTTTAAAAAAAACTCTTAGGAATTTATCCATGTTTAAAATATTAAACACAAAGTTTAAGTAATATTGTAATAGAAACAAAATTAATTTTAGTTCAATGGAGTTATTTACCATATCTTTGGGTTCCCTGATTAATGACAGAAATCATAGCTATGTCCACTGGGGCTGAAATGTACAAGTTAAACTTGAAAAGAATGACAAGTTTAAAGTTTAGTTTCAGCACAAACATCAAGCCACACACAATTGCCTATAATTCCAGATCTAGGTGACCCAACACTCTCTTCTGGCCTCTATAATCATGTATACACATTACACACATACACACACACACACACACACACACACACACACACACACACACACACACACAAATAAATAAATAAACCTTTCAGAACATCAGCATGTTAACAGAAGCTTCGACAGGCTGATTGTGCAGACTATAACATGAAGGCCAGTAGATCATTCAGCAATCACTTTTGCCAGCTTCCAAATTTCAGACATTTCTATCAAGTTCTTATAGAAACAGTACATCAGTGTTTACTACAAACTGAAAAATGTCTGTTAACCACTACCTCTAATTCTATACATTAAGTTAAGAGAAGGGCCTGGACCATAGCAGGCTTCAGTATTTCAGTCATTTGAGACAATTAGTATTTGAGACAGTGAAGAAAAAACACCCCTCAGACTCTGTCCTTTATACAGTAGAACCCTACTAATTATCACTCTAAAGCCTGGGAAATCCAAGATCATGATGTCAGATGATTTGATAGATCATGGGAAGTTGTTTTCATATGACTAGCACTCTCCATGTGCTCTCACACAGTTATGGCGAAACACAAACTCCCACAAACCTTCTATGAAAGAGATTAAAATAACTGAGGAAAGCAGAGCCTTCGTGTAGCAGTTATATAAGCATGGCTGTGAGCTGTGATCAAAACACCTGACATAAGCAACTAAGTGCTGAAAGAATTTGCTGTGGCCCACAGACGGTGGCTGCTGAACTTCATGCATTTGCAAACATCTTGTTGAAAATAAAGCATGGCAGAAGCTGTCATTCACTTTGGAACAGACAGGAAGGAGAATAAGAGAAAGGAAGGATCCAAGGACAAGAGTTCTCAAGCATCAATCTCCAATTACCTAATTCCTTGGCCAGATCCCACTTCTTAAAGTTTCTAGACCCTCTTGTAATAGTACCACCAGCTTGGGACCAACCATTGTGAACATGAGCCTCATGTCTTACTATCATAACTTCAGAAAGAGTTTTTAACATCTTTACTGGAGAACAGGACACGGGAATTCAGACCAGAGCACTGACGATTCAAACTGAAAAATCCTACTGTTACTAAAATTCTTCCCGTGGAGGACTTAAGCAAAATCTATCTTCCTTCTAAGGTCCCAGGGACAAAACAAAGTATGATTCCACACAAGTTCATTCTGGGGGTCCATTTTGTTTATTGGGATTCCTTCGGAGCTGAGGAGATGGTTCACTAGGTAAGAATACACACAGCTTATCTAGACAATCTAAGTTCAGTTACCAGCACCCATACACTGGGTAGTTCATAGCTGCCTGTGACACTTATTTCTGGCCTCCAAGAGTACTGCACTCTCACATACTTACCCAAACACAAGTGCACACAATTCCACCTAATTCAAAATTTAAAAACAAATCTTCATAAAATTGTATTATGTTCAAGAGATTATATCACACCTGTTTAAACAGTTTAAAACTTAGCAAAATTTTGTAGAATATCTATTATAATTGTTATTATTAACTCCTGATTACACTCACTTAAATAAGTTGTGGGATTTGAAAACAATCCAATCAGTTGTGGACCCTTCTTACTGATAACTCAAAGAAATGCCAGCTTGAAATACTTACAAGGTTTGATGTTGACAACACAATAGTTCATAACACACAAGTTAGTGTCTTAAAATCTTCATGTCAAGTGTAAGTAAACTGGAGGACAGATACTACAAAAATATTAAGAAAAGGAACTAGTTATTGTGAATAGGGTAGCAGTACCTATATTCACACTTCAGAATTGATTTTCTAATTCATTTTTACTTAAAGGATATATATGGGAGATATGCTGATGGTGAGTAGTGATTATAGGTTAGTTGTAATGAATTTACTAAATGTAGAAAGCAAACTGTACCATCACTCTAATGACATTTCATTTATGAAGATCTCTGAGAAACGTTCTCATTGCCTTCCCAAATTACATCCAGTTCCTTTGCTGTATGAAGAATGTTCAAGTGGAGTTACTTTGTGCCGGGAGACAGAGATGAGATGCCTTGTTCAGATACCACCGTCTGTCAAATGAAAAGCCCAGTGCCAGTTATAGGGACCCCTTTTCAACTTATTGGTCAGCTGGCTCCCATAAAGTTCCATTAGTATTGTAGCATATTGCCGTTTTTCTTGGCTACATTACAAAACCTGATGATAAGATCTTATTTCCGAAAACACCACATGCATGGAGAAAGTAAGCTGTTACCACTTCTACTGGCTAGTTTTCATAATGGTGAATGGTGGTATTATACTGAAGGAAAGAAAAGTAATCAATAATTTTATCCAGCCAAAAATTTATTGAACTCCTGAATAACGACTGACCTGGTAAGATACACAACATGCACAGAAGTAACTAACAACTATCTATTTGAATTTAAGACTCATTTCACAAAAGGGAATTCATGCATATACCATTACTGGGCCAAAAATCCATGTCTGCATAAGTCATAGGAAAGAACCTAATACTATTATTCTCCTAAACATGCATAGAAATAACTATCCCATAATTCCTTATTTTTATCATATAGGTTAGTACATCTCACAGCCCTCATCAGAGAATTTGTTTATGCAGTAGATGATAACTGATTCAGACACTCACAACTGGTAAATGTGCAGAGACTGAAAGATTATGGAGTGTCCAACTCTAAACAGTACATTGGACATTTATGTCCAATCCCTTATTGCAGAAGATATGGCAGAAATGTTCTAAGATCCTGAAGTAGTGGGCATCTCTAGTGAAACTGTATTTTCTGGGCATAAAAGCACTGTTGTACACATGTGTACTCACAGTAGTTATGACTACATGATCAAGACCTGGAAAAATCAAATTAATCAAAATCCCAGCATGGAAGATAGAAAAGCTCATGGACTACTCTCCCCAAGCTAGCATCAGCTGTTGGTAGAGTGAGAGGCATTTTTCTTCAAGGATATGATTATGGAGAGATTCCTTATGCTGTGGGAGATAATCCCAGATCCATGTGCAAATATGGAGCACTAAATGAACTCAGCAGGTTTTAAAAAGAAGCACAGGAAGTTGATAGGGAAAAGAGGGAGTAGGAGAGAAATTAGAGGAGAGACTAAGGGATGTACTTGATCAAAGCACATTCTATTTATATACATGTATGAAATTTTCAAATAAACATTTTTAAAATGTGAACACTGGTTGATGAAATGACTTGACAGATAAAGGTGCTTATTACCAAACATGACAACCTGAGTTCAGTCTCCAGAACACACACTGTCAAAAAACAACTCCTGCAAGTTTTCCTTTGACCTCTATGAACATGTAATGGCACACACACAAACACATACACCACATGCACACACAATCACACATACACACTCACACACACATATACACACATACTCATTTGCACATATATACATATATACACATACACATACATATACACACATACACACACATGTAAATAATTTAAATATAAACTTGTGACTAGATCTTTGAAAAAATATTTTCAAAATGTAATAAAAACACTTTTTACTTAAAAAAATAAGTTGATCATTGTAATTCCTGGAATAATGACTTCCCTGGCAAGACATGCCCACTAGTACAATAGTTGTATAAGCATCATGGAAGTAATCTGCTAGTTATGATGAGATTTAAGTTGAATTCCACAAAATGAAATACATATCGAGCATTGTTATGGGCCAGGAATCTGTAGCTAATATGGGTCTCCTTGGGAAGGCCATCACACTAATAAATGTAACATTAAACTGAATCTTAATGACATCATTATAACCATAGATTAATGCACCCCTAAACATTCATCACAGAATCTTCTATTTAAAATAAATGTTTATTAACATAGAGACTCCACAATGGGTCAAGGCACCGAGAACAGTAGACCTCCAATGATCAGCACCAAATGGGATATCTCTGTCATACTCCTTTTCAAGCCTCAGGAACCATTACAGAGAAGGGGGCAGAAAGATGCTACGAGCTGGGAATAAAAGACAAATATAAGGAAACAGTCTTTTCTGGGTGCTGCAGGACAGTTCCACACATGAACTCACCATTGCTGTGATAACATGTACAAGACCTGTGCATGTTCAAGACAAGCAAAACCAGCATGGGGAGAAGGGAGATGGATGTGGAGCCCACCTCTGGCTGCTGAAGGTATTGATAACTTCTGAGGGAAGGAAACCATTTTCTCTGGAGGGCAGCCTCTGCTAAGTCAGCCATGCTTCAGTAGAAGGCTACACATCAGGAATACGCTGGTAATGCAAACCGGACTTGATGTGCACACACACACAAAGTTCGATGGGTAGAGGAGCAGGGCTGGATCTCAGAAGAGTTGAGGGAGGGAAAATAAATATAGGACCAAAACACATTTTAATGAACCAAAGAACTAATAAAAAGGGGAAGAAAATATTTATTTTTATTATTTTTAAACTGTATCTGTTGTTAGAGGTATTCCCTAGAGTTGGAGTTACCTTACCAACAGTTGTGAGTTACCCAGCGTGGGTCCAGGGAACAGAAACTTGGTTTTCTGAAAAATCAGTACATGCTCTTTACCACTAAGCTCTCTCCATCCCTAATACTTGAAAATTTAATCTTTCATTTTCATGAACAGATTGCTAAATGTTCCTTTATAGGTTGGTATTATCTTTACAAAGTTTTTTTTCATTTATTTATTCATTCATTCATTCATTCATTCATTCATTCATTCATTTATTTATTTATTGTGTTGCTCTTCAAGCATGCATGTCAGCACTTGGGTAGAAGTCCGAGGACAACGTGGTTTTCTTCTACCACCAATGGATCCAAGTCGGGTTGGCTAGAACCTTTCCTAGCTGAGTCATCTTCTGAGCCCTGTTCATAACATCTTAAATTCATTATTTGGATAAGTATATCTTTATATTTTATCATAGAAACTCTGAGAAATCATACCCAGCGCCTAAGCCTATACCTGTATTAGATTAGCATCTTCTAATCTTTGTAACCCCTAACAATATCAAAGCAGTTTTCCTTGAGACCTTTCCCAGTGACATACTTGAAAGCAGGAAGACCTGATTGCTACATAGCTGAGTTCTTGGCGCCACCTCGTGACCTAATGAATAATTACAAAGTGGAGAGGTTTGTGAAGGCTTGCCAAGGTGTGCAGGAGACTGGTAACAATGATAGCTTAGTAATATAATCTTCTCAAATAATTCATTTATCTTTATTACTTATTGAATAACCATTAATAATAATTTTATGACACCTCAAAAATTGGAGATATTTTTTGCAGAATTATAAAAGTATTATAACTTTTATTTTTTTACACTTACACTTTTTCTTAGTACTTTCATAGTATTCACTCTTTAGAGGCTTTATGTGAGCGCCTTATGATGTTGTTGCTTGAATGAAAATGGCCCCCACAGGCTAATAGGGAAACTACTAGAAAGTGTGGCCCTGTTGGAGTAGGTGGGGTCTTGTAGAAGGAAGTGTGTCACTAGGAGTGGGCTTTGAGGTTTCAGAAACTCAAGTTAGGCCCAGTGGCTCTCTCTCTGCTGCTTGTGGATCCAGATGTAGGACTCTCAGCTCTTTCTCCAGCACTACGTCTGCCTGCACACCACCATGCTTTCTGCCCACGGTGACAGTGGACCAAACCTCTGAACCAACACTGCCCCAGTTAAATGTTTTCCTTTATAAGAGTTGCTGTGGTCATGGTTTCTCTTCACAGCAATAGAAACCTCAACTAAGACACACAATGCATAGTACTTCAAATAATGAACTCTCGTGTCTATGCTTGACTGGTGAAGAACTTCTTATGTATATGTTCCCACTTGGTTCACTTGAATTAATTGATTCTATTGGTAATGTATAAAAATATTACCTACTTTCTTTTGAAGACTGGCCAGTGTGATGATCCCTATGCCTATGTTACTGTGGACAGAGGAATGCCAATACTATCTACTGTGCTTATTTGTCTTCACTGCACCTGTGGAGGGTTAAGGCAAACAGTACTACCAGGCAACTCTGTAAAATGCAGAGATTCTCTTGGGCTGTGCATTCTGGGCAAAGTGGGAATGGCCTTTTCAGTCATAATTAGCACAATTTTGACTCTCAAGACTGAGACAGGAGGATTTTCAAATTAAGACTGGCAGGCTAGTTAGAAAGATTCCCAAAACAAAATCAACACCACTTGATCAATTTACAAGCTAGACTGAATGTTTGCTGCCTGTGTTCTATGTATGTACACTTAACATGAAACATTTAAAAGCATTATGTCCATATAAAATATAGGAGTATGTCATATAAATTAGTTGCTTTATCTGTCACTTAAGAAAGCTTCATCATACTTTTTAGAAGAAAGTGCATAAATATGAAATTAACAGAAATAGAAGATAATACTTATTTATAACTGTAGATATGTATTAGATATATAGGTTTGCAATTACAAAGATAGATACATATTAAATTAGCATAAGACAAGGAAAGAGAATTTTATACAAAAACACACAATTGCCCTTATTCTAGAGACCAATGAGTTTTCCTCATCTACTGACAAGGAAGGCAGACAAAGCACGTCACCAAGTACAAGTACATGAATTGTCATCATTTGAGCTCTGAGTACCTCTTAGTGTGTTTAAGGTTTAGTCCTCAGGGTAAATCTATTCAGGATTATAATGAGTGACAGAAGAGGCAGGGATTAGGTCCTTGGTGAGGTCTCTCAAATAGAATACCAGCCTATCCTTGACTCTTGATTCTGGGCTATGAGGCTCAGGTTTGTTTAGCCATGTGGTCCCTCCATTGCTGAACGCAAGTTACCCTGAATGGAAGCCCCTAAGAGGAGAGCACAAAGAAAAGCTTTCTACTGGCAGATTGAACGACAGTAGACTAATATATTTTCAAACCACTGAATGCAGTTAACAAGAGAAACTCTAGAGACATGAAAAACTTATGTATATATTGCATGTAAACACAGGAAACAAAGAGCCTACAGAGAAGCACACAATCTCATAAACACACAGGAGGCTACCCATTTGTGAGTAGGCCTGCTCCAGTCACAGCCAGCTGGTTTGTTCTACAAAAAATAGGTTATTATTACCTGCATTGATTTTTGTTTGTGGGACAGTTGTCTAAGGCAAGTGCCCTGTGTCTGCTGAGTACCAAAGAGAGACAGTGTGCAGCACATATATTCTGGCTACCAATCAATTTACAAAGGACAAAAACATAGTCCAAGACAGCAGTCTTGGGTCCTATTTCCAAGGGTAATGGAATAAGCTAATGTTGAGCCTGTTGGCCCAGCTGAAGTTTGGAGGATGTGAAATTCCCATATACAAGATAGGCACATTAGATGAAGCTCACAGCTGAGCTTGTCTGAGGACCTTGTACCAAAGGCTCTACAACACTTGTCTTCAATGCTGGAATAAAGCCCATTTGATAATATTAATCATATTTATTTGCATGTATTTATAAGCAAAGAAAGTATGTAAACTATTTTAAATTATGTAACACATGAGTGTGTATATATTATATAAGAATTTATTCATATAAATATGTAATTACATTTGCTACACCTAGCAGTATAGAAGGAAAAATGAAAGTTTTAACATACTTGCACACATATTTACAAATATATACTTATATATAGAAGCTGGGCATAGTGATGAGCACCTGTAATCTCAGCACTCAAGTGGATGAGGCAGGAGGATCACTAGTTCTAAGTTCAACCTGGATATACAGTGAGACCTAATCTTAAAATAACTAAACAAACAAAGCCAAGCAACAGATAAAAATGAATGGGAATGAGACAGGGGCACAAACGCATGCATAACTATATAAATACAAAGGTATAAGGCATACATGACTGAAGGACAGCAGAGAGTCCCATATGCACACATGAACCTGCATCCACATGGGGGACAGTGCTCAAGTCTATTATCTACTGAGAAAAAGTCAATCCCAAAATGCACACAGAAGAACAGACAAGTATAAACAAATATAAACATACAAGCACATAAATATATAGCTGCATTTCATAAAATAAACATGACCCCCAGAAGCACATGCAACCCCACAGCCATATACTAACTGGCATCATATCAGGAACTAAGAGATTCTTGCCCTCTACTTACAAGGCTGGAACTCAAAAATAAAGGAATTACTGGCTACTAGGTCCATGTTGCTCTTGACTGAATTATCTTAATATGTCCAAAGCAGGTTGTATCTTAATAGGAAAGATTGTTGTGGAGGATATGAAAGGTATTAAGGGTTATGCAAATTTCTTGAATCTTGACTAAGATGTTGATTATACAACTTCATATATTAGTCATAACTTTCAAACTATACAGTAGAAGAAAAAGGTAAATAACTTTCTAAGGATGGCTTTAAAAGATTGAAGGCCACTGTCATTGGACCTGCCACTTGGTGCAGTGCTTCAAGTTGTGGCTGCCTCTTCTAGACCCAATGTTCACAGTAAGGTTCTAACTGACCCCTGCTGAGCTCCACTCTGGCTCAGTCTATGTGATGTTCATTTTATCTCCCTTTCTATGGGACATAAATTATGGTCAGATAGTTAATATGGACCAGAACTGTAAGAACCATCTTCTGATGCTACAGATATTACTTGGACTGCAGCAAAGCTTAAGACTAGCAAAGTAACTGGTGGACATTTGAAGATGTTCACTTGTGCTGTCATGCAGAAAGAGGCATTAAACATTAAAGATGCTACAAGTTATGAAAAGCAAAGAAACTTTAGCTTCATACTTTTAAAACATTATACACAGCTGCATTAACACAAACATATTTCAGTAATTCTAACTTCTACATCGTCTGGTTCCACACTAGTGTAAACCTGAAAAGACTCTTAGAGATATATGCCAACTAGCACTTAACCATGCAAAATATGAATAACAATTATGTATCCCTGCGATGAGAAGTCCAAAAATATAACATGCTGCGGAGTTGGTCTATGAATGCTTTCACCACTCATTGTTGCTCTGCAGACACAGTATCTGTGTCATAGATTCCTTTTATCTGAAGTGGTTTTCTTCAGTTTGAATTAACTGAGTCAGCTGCAATTAAAAAATGTAAATGGAAGCCAATATGATGGCTCAGTAGGTTACAATCTGAGACAGAGCTCCAGAACACATAGAAGAGAACCAATTCCTGAAATGTGTCCTCTGACCTTCCCAAGTGCTGTGGCATGCCGTGCAAACACATACATGTATTATTCACACACACAAAGTAATAATCAATAAAGTATAAATATGGGAAAAATTAACATTCTGAAAAGAATTTCAATCACACAATTGAGTAGTGCAGTATGATCTTCCACTGCACTTCATCCCTCCTGAGATATGAATCATCTCTTTACCCAAAGTATTTTTTTGTTTATATTACCTGCCCTCAAGCAGTGTGTGTTATAATGTTCATTACCACAAAATTTCAATGTTTATGCTCATGATACTGTTATGCAGTGGTTTAATGCCACATCATGATGCCTGTAAATGAATGATCTGACTCAATCTCATCTCAGAGGTATCAAATCATCTCATATCATCAGAAGGGGGAATATAGATATTATTAAAGGGAACATAATATATATATTAAGATATTTAATGATGGAAGTGCTCACATAACTGTTTAAAACAATTATATTTTGAGAAATCCAAAGTTTGAGGTAATATAAAAATAAACTTAACTACATTTTAAAAGTATAAAGCTATTATTTTCTAATTTTTTTAAAAAGTGTTTAAAATATACAAAAGTTGAAAGACTAGTGTAAAGTGTAGTATGCATGGTGGCAGAAATCTCTAGCACCAACACTCTGGAGACTAATATAAGAAGACCATGAGTCTAAGCTACATAGGGAGTGAGATCAAAGGCCAGCCTGAGCATAGGCCTGTCTCAAAAGAACAAGAGGTGTATGGCCTTCCTGTACTCCTTCTAACAGTAAATGCTTTCATTTATTCACATTGTTTTTTATATGTACATGTGTCACTAGCAATGGGAAAACAACTAGGCAATGGCTAGCTGTGTTGTCTGAGAAATCCTTCCTAGAGCCCTCTTCTCAGAAGCAGCCATGGCCTCGACATAAGAACATTTCAAGTCAGTATGAAGCAAAGTTGGGGTTTGCCCTGGAAAGGGAAAACAGTATAGATTTTGCAGGTGAACTGGGGCAAGTGGGGTTCAGAACAGGAAGGAACAGGTGGGGGAAGAGGGAGCGAGCACTTGAAGAGTAAACAGAAATTTGATAGGGGGGGAGGGAGTGGTGATGAGGTAGAAACGTATACAATGGAAACTCCAAGGAATCTTCCAAGGTGACCCTATCAAAGACTGGGACTCTAATCCAGCAACAAAACATTGGCCTATATAGTCTGTCCTGCCTACAAGATGCAGTGGGGGGTAAAGGTGGTACAGAACTTTTGGGAATAGCCAACAATTAAGGATCCAACCACAAGAGGGAGCCCATGCCTGCCACTGCCTGGATAGCCAGGAACCAGGGGCTGGGCAGCTCAGAGAACCATTTTTTTTTTTTTTTTTTTTTTTTAAGTCAGTGAAATAATATCTAACAATACTCTGCTATCTATGTACCTTCTAAGAGGCATTGTACTAGCTCACACATTAAAAAGGGTACTGTTGATATATTGTATATAAACGGAACAAAGAGGCTCAAAAGCATCCTAAGGTCAAAAGGAGCTCAAGGTACATATTTTAACTGTAAACCTTTTAATCTTGTCTGCATGGTTTTCTTGGGGGAAAATAGATTTACTCATGAGGAAAATGAGTTCTGAAGAAGTTAAACTCTAAGGCCGTGGGTATTTTCACCTTAAGCCTGGCTTATTAACAGTTTTCAGGGAAAACTAAACCCTCTTGAGTATGCAAAAACATTTTATACTGAGAAAGAAGAAGCTAAACATGCACAGATCTTTGTACCAACATGTTCACAAGTCAGAAAAGACCCATTGTCAGCGATGGTGGTTCAAATGAGTACATCTCCCACAGTCTTACACTGTGAATGCTCAGCCCCTCATTGGTAGCACTATTTGGGCAGGTCTAGAAGGTTTAGCCTTGCTAAAGGAAGTATGTCACTGGTGGTTGGCTTTGAGGTTCCAAAAGTTGACATCACTCTCGATGTACTTTCTCTGCTTTCTTACTTTGGGATTGAAAATGTGACTTGTCAGCCTTCTTTTCTAGCCACCAGGCCTTCCATAAAGCCTCCACGGCAGACACTTACCCTCTGTTTCCATAAGGTCAAATAAACCCTTCCTTCAAGGTTGCCTTGATCATGGTACTTTATACTGAAGTAACTGAAAACGAACTTATATGCCTGGTATGTATGTCTTATATTACTCAGCTCTGTGTATAGCCTGCATAAATAAGCCCTAGTCTATATCTTTTAAGATGTCAAATAGGTTGTCAGTGTGTGACTAAAGAAGTTAGCAAACTAATAAATATTGAACATGAAAATTTTGTTGCATTACTGGAATACAACAATGGTCAGAACTCAGTCTAGGAATGGGTCTGTAAGCCAGCCCTAATTAAATGCTTTTATTTTTATAAGAGTTGTCATGGTCCTGGTGACTCTTCTCCTAAGATAGAATTTGTGGTGGTTTTCATGAGAATAGCCCCCATGTGCTAATGTATTTACACGTTTGGTTCCTAGTTAGTGAAACTGTTTGGGAAGGATTAGGAGTTGTGGCCTTATTGGAAGAAGTGTGTCATTGGGGTTGGGCTTTGAGGTGTCAAAAGCCCACACCAGGTTTAGTCACAAGCCCTTTGCCTCAAGTCTGTGGGTCAGATATAAGTTCTCTGCTATGTTTCAGTGCTATGCATGCCTGCTGCCACCAGCTGTCATACTCTATACCATGATGGTCATGGAGTCACCCTCTGAAACTGTAAGCAATCCCCCAGTTAAATTATTTCTTTATAAAAGTTGCCTTTGTTGAGGCCCTTTTCCCCATTGCAATAGAAAGTAACTAAAGAGCTTCATGACCCTGTCTCCTCCAAGAGGTCAAAATTGCTGCACATGGAACCAAGTCAAACATTTGAACCTTGTAGATGCTGTATTCATATTCTACCAATAGCATTTATTTTCCTGTCCATACTGCTATATGTCTGAAGCTCAGACTTTTCTGGAACTCAGGCTTTGTGCACTAGAAATGTTGATGTCAAATACCAAGTATCAAAAAGTAGCCTTGCATATGTGGATAGTACATGTGTCTTGTTTACCTAGTATGACACGGGCTAGGAAGGAGGAAGTACACAGAATTTCTGCTCTGTTGCAGGTAGGCCATGATTTCTTAATAGTTACCTGAAAGTCAAGTAAGTACTTAAGCACTTAACATCAGAGAAATCCAAAATTTCATACTGCTAAAAGTTGTTTCATTTCTAGGCACTTTATGAGTTTTAGATCTTATACAGCAATTTTTTTTCCCAAATGACATGCTCCTTTGTGAATTATCCAGTATAATCTAAACTCATCAAAGTTTTGGTAAATGCGTTATAAATGCACCCAAACTGGCACACAGGGGCATATTTATTTATACATGTACATTTAAATGATATTCATATATTATTTATTATTTTCCCCCGAAACCCTGCTATAGATTAAAAAATAAATAAAGATCTTTGAATGGGCAAAAGAAATGCATTAAAGGCAACAGAGGTATCAATAGCTTTTTTTTATTAGTTCTTGGAAATTTTCATACAACATTATTTAATCATATTCACTCTCCTTCCCCAAATCCTCACAGACCTTTCTCCACTTCTCTATCTACTCAACTTTGCACCTTCTTTTATTCCCACCAAGGCCATTTGCTACCTAAATATTCTTGGATATGTGGCCTTCCCCTGGAGTGTGGTCACCTTATTGGGGCATACACTCTTTGGCTAATTTTGGCATACACTCTTTGGCAAACTTAGTACTCAGACCCTCTCTGTACATTAAGGTTTGGTACGGTTTACACCTGTGCAAGTCTTACAGTACCCAGTCCCCTTCTCTACAATAGAGTTTGGTCTGGTTTTCCATGCACAGGTTTTATGTTACCCAGGTCCACTCTCCATACTGGGGTTTGGTCTTGTTTATACCTAAATAGGTCTCATCCATTGCTTTTTAGGGCTGATAATGAAGAGTAGTGATCCACAGAAAGGAAAAACATTTCTAGAAGAGTGCAGAGAACTCTGTTGAATAGGAAATGGAGCTCATGGGTCACAAACAATGAGGCTGAAGGAAAGTTTGTGTAAGAAATAGACCCAACTGGACCAGGACCTTGACCTGGTACTTAGCTATGGATGCTTCTGCCTCCATCTACTGCTGGATGTAGGTTCTATGACAATTGGGGTGGTCATTTATTTGATTATAAGGGAAGTTATATTTAGGTACCCTCTCCACTATTGCTTGGAGTCCTAGCCAGGGACATCTTGTGGGTCTTTGGAGGTTCCCTTAGCACCAGGTTTCTTTTTAACCCCACAGTCAAGATATCCATTTCTTTGTTCTCCCTCTCTGTTGCTTCTCTCACTCAGCCATCACTTTTCTTATGATTTGTTCCCACCTCACTTTGCTTGATCTCCATTATGATCCCAATTTACTTAGGAGATCTCTATTTCCCTTTCCCAGTGGGACCCCTGGATGTCTTTCATACAGCATAAGAGAGCAGAGGGCGGGGAGAGAGTATATGAGCAAAGGGATCAGGATCATGAGGAAGAGACCTACAGGGACAGCTGACCCAAGCTATTGGAAGCTCACTGACTCTGAAAAAATTGTTGAGGAACCTTCATGAAAAGGAACTAAATTCTCTGAAGGTAGATTACAGTCAAATGGCATGGGCAGTTTGTGGACCCTCTTGGAGTATATTCAAAGTATATTCTTGGTGCATGAACTGACATCTCAGAGCCCATTCCTTACAGAGGAACACCTAAATCTACTGGGACGAGGGACTCAGACCTATCCCATATGCAAGGCTGTGATGAGGGAATGTCTTTCCATATGTTACAGATAAAGGATTGTTTTGGCCATGGAATTAGAGGTAGGTGGAGGAATCAGAGCATAGGTACAAGAAGAGGGTGGAGTCACACACAAATCAAGCCAGATGCCCAAAGAAGAAACATGTAAGGAACACAGGTGAGCCATGGGCCACAGAGCAGACAGATTAATGAAAATTGGTTGAGTTAAGATGGAGTTAGCTTGCAATGTGTCTGAGCTATGAGCTAAACAGTATGAACTTAATATAAGCATCTGAGTCCTTTTGGGGAGACTAAGCCATGGCAGGCAGCTAAGCAGTCTGGGACTGCAGGTCTGTGGGTCTGGACTCCTGGCCAGACAGGACCAAAAACCTCTCTGTAACAGATGGCATTTCTGGGTGGGCCAAATACCCATATAAAGTCTGAGAAAGCTTTTAAAAAATTCTAGAGCAGAACCAAGCCAAAAGCAGCTTTCAAATTGTGTATCTGAAGCAGGTCATTGTACAGAGACAGTGTGGCATTAGGGCCATATCTAAAATGGTGGCAGACTGGCCGCTGGGAGCTTAAGCTGTTTATAAATGTTTGTTTTCATTATAATGGTGAATGGTCATAGCTAATCTCTTTCTAAGAAGAAAAAGGGGATATGTTATATGAGTGATTTTAAAACAATAGATTATTGAATTTACTTTAATCCAAAAATCAGCTGTTAAACTCAAAATATTTTAAATTGGCATGTATTTTGGTTTATTGATACAAATTTAAGATCAATTTTGTTATGCTATATGTATTCTACTCTTGCTTAAGGTTTGATGTTTATGTACCTCATTTAAAATTGTAACGTACAGTTAAGAAATGCAGATTAATAGTCACCTATGATAACCAAACTTATAGTCATGTTAGATTTTTAGGTATACAAAAAGATATTTCAATTAGATAGGTAATCTTTAAACACTTCTAAGACCTACAGAATATGGCATTTAAAACATTTAAGAACTTAGACTTTCCTGGACAGAAGACAAATCTGCTCCTGGCAGCACCAATCTACTTCAAGAGAAAAATGTGCATTGAAGAAACTCCATATGGAGTCTACCCTCTTTGTGGCAATGGTTAGCCACTGGACAAGAACCTGTTCTTGTATTGACTGCTTGACAGTAGGCTGTTTAAACTGGACATATAGGTTCCATAAGAAAGTGACCTCTGAACTTTGGCAGAACAAGCCAAAATGGTCTTTCAGTTTCCTTCTTTGTGGAGAAAGCTGTCAGACATTCAGACATTCTTCAGGACTCAAGGAGAAGTGACTGATGAACTATACCAGAATAGGTGGAGCAGTCCTTCAGATTTCCTGCTTCATTGAAAGGTATGCCACAGACTCTAGGCCTGTAGGAACTTTGGGTGACTGTCCAGGAAGGTAGGTGTCATCTCTGTCATTTCTAGATTTTGGAAGTTGCTTGGACTTCCTGTTTACTTGGATAAATAGTATATCCTTCTGTGGACTTTGATGCAGTTGAAGATTAGATAGTTATAGATATAGTTTTTCTTAGTTATTTTACAAGGTATATTGGATATGAAACTTTATATTCATAAGGATAAGGTAGATGATAGAGTATTTTCTTTAATTTTGTTAAATACAAGTAGACTAGTTTTGTAGTGGATTTATGATGTTACATTGTAAATTAGTGCCCTGTCTACAAGCTTAATAAAAAGCACTGATTGGCCAAAGGCAGACAGGTGGGGCTACAAGACTAAGAAAACTCTGGGAACATGAAGAACAGAGCAGAAATACCACAGGGACTCCAGAGTTGTCAGTCAAGCCGGAAGATGCAGAGGACAACTATGATGCTCGGAGAAAAGGTACTGAGCTGCATGACTGAACAGGATAAGAATCATGGGTTAGATTAAGAGCAAGAATTAGCCAGTTATATGCCTGGGCCCCAGGTCAATCAGCATATAATTAATGTAAGCATCTGTGTGTCTTTGTGGGGCTATGGGACTGCAGGTCTGCAGATCTGTGGATCCAAACCTTGAGGCTAGGCCCAAAAGTCTGGACCAGAAACCTCTGGCTTGTCTGGCAACTCTGGAGTCTCTGTGGCATTTCTGCTTTGTTCTTCCTGTTTCCAGAGTTTTCTTAGTCTGGTAGCCCAGCCCACACTTGTCTGCTTTTGGCCAATCAGCACTTTTTATTAAACTCCTAGGTGGGATAATTATTTACAATGTAACATCATAAATCCATTACAAGATATTGTAACTGTAATTCTTGCTTGATAGCTATTTTGTTATATATGATTTTGCTATGTTAAAATTGAAACTTTCCTTTTTGATTAGACAGAAACAGGGAGAGGGGTGTGATGTGGGAATGTCTTTCTATATGTTGTGAATAAAGGACTGTTTTGGCCATGGCAGACACTGTAGAGGTAGGCAAAGGAATCAAAGCATAGGTACAAGAAGAGGGTGGAGTCACACACAGATCAAGCCAGATGCCCAAAGAAGAAACATGTAAGGAACACAGGGGAGCCATGGGCCATGTGGCAGACAGATTAATGAAAATTGGTTGAGTTAAGATGGAGTTAGTTTGAAATGTGCCTGAGCCATAGGCTAAACAGCATGAACTTAATATAAGCATCTGAGTCCTTTTTGGGAGACTAAGTAGTGACGGGCAGCTAAGCAGTCTGGGACTGCAGGTCCCTGGGTCTGTACCTCTGGCTGGCTATAGCCGAAATCCTCAGTGTAACAAGACTGAATTGACTCACCTTGGTATTCCTTACCATCCTTGGAGAATGGATGGGGGATGGGGTGAACAAAGGCTGAGGGAGGACTGGGAGAAGGTAGGGAGGGGTAACAGTGGTATATATGGCAAAAAATTTAAATAAATAAAAAAATTAAAAAAGAAAGAAATAGGCTCAAGCCTGACTCCCATGGCTAGAGCACTCTCTGCTTGCCAATTCCTTGGGAAAAGACATAACGTGAAGAAATTTATCTCAGAGTTTTCATAGATGCAGGGAAACAAACACAATATGGAGATGAAGCCAAAGTCTGAAAGAAAACAAGCATTCAGTAATCTCAATAGCTTTTTGTTATTGTTGTTTCTTCTGTCTTTAACACAATTTCTTTATTGATTATTTGAAAATTTTACATCATGCACCCTAAGAAACTCACTTTCCAATCTTCCATATCCATCCCTCACCCTTCTAGCATCCCCCCAAAAGAGAATATTTAAAAATTAAATCAAAACAAACAAAAGCAAGGATGAAACAAACCAAAAACCCTGTTTTGTTTCTTCGTCTTTCCCACATCTCCAACACCTCTTCATTTGGTCTGGTGGCAGCTGGAGCTGTGTGTCATCACACGGTATATCCTATTGTATAATCAGCTTTACTAGCTAATGTTCATTTCAGTGAGTCACAAATATGGTTCAAGGCCTCTAGTTTCTGGCATGCCATCATCACTGAATCCTCATCTAAAGTCTTTTTGGATATCCTGTGGTGACCCCAAGTCATAGAGATACTGTTGGTATCCTTCCATAGGACCAGTTCGTTCAGAAGCTACAGCAGGTCCTAGATGGGGTAAATGGTAGGGTGAGTGAACGCAAGGTCCACCTGTGTCCCTGGGTAGTAGCCGAACAGGTCAGTTTAGGCCATTGGGGCCATCCACCTCAGCTGAGAGGACAGAACCAGCTCCACTATGACCATGCCATCAGGGTCAATTCTCCCACACCTATGGTGACAGGTGGGGCCATCTCTTTCAAGTTCAGGTGCCAGCTCTCCAATGAGAATTGGGCCCAGCTCTCTCGCTGAAGTGTCCATGAAGAAGCAGGGCCAACTCAGAGGGGCCCTCTAATTTAATCAAGCATGATTCTTATGGTCCCTTGAGGTGACACATGTCACAGACATCAACACAGACATAGATTCAGACATGGCCCTAGGCAGAAGCTCGGGTCCAGATGACATCTGGCTCAAGGTAGAAGCACTGGCACTTAGATCATGATTGCCAATGGCCATGTCAAAGGAGCAGTGGGTGGCAATTGTTTTCAGGAGATGGGCCCACCAGAAAGCAAAGCTCTGAAGGGTGAATCTTGGATAGGAAGGACCCAAGAGCCTCAGCTCCAGAATGTCTCTTACTACTGCTGTATCTTTACATGTTTGCTGCTACCATTTTTTCTCTGCTCTCTGGCATGGTATGAATGGGTGTAGGGAAATCTCCATTGCCTTTAATGTAGTAAGATTATTTTATGGAAATATCTCATTCTACTGGGCATTTTCACATGTGGATTATTTCAAGATGACTTCCTACTGAGCTGTACTGTTTAACTGAAGCAATTATTTTATACAATAATAAAGTTAGAATAGAGTAGAAAAGCAATAGTAAGCCCCGCAACACAAACCTTGGACCCCCACCCACACTCATCTCTTTCCTAAATCCAGGCCAGCAGGGAAAACCCCTGGGGGCCAGAACCCCCCAGTAAAATTCAGTTCACTGAATACTCCCAACTACAAATCATATCCCAACTTCCAACTCACCCTCTCACCCAATAACCTCAGCAACTACCTGAGACCCACAGATCCTCAGCACTTATTGGACCAAGAGATTAATGACACTTTACTCAGCATAACCTAGCTGGTTCTCTACAACTCCGGCCATGGGACACAACCCTTGGAATCCCACCCCCACTTTTATTTTCCCTAAATTCAGGGCAGCAGGGAAAACCCCTGCAGGCCAGGAACCCCAAGTAAAATCTAGTTTGCTGAATATCCCCAAATATAAATCTTACATTAATCATCAACCTACCACATAACTTGGTGACCTGAGTGGCTACCTGAGACCCACAGTTTCTCAGCACCTATTAGATTAAGAACAACTACCTGAGACTTATAGTTCCTCAGCACCTCTTCAATGACCCGAGAACCACAGTTTGTCAGCATCTATTGGATCAAGAAGGGTACCTGAGACCCACAACTTGTTCACATGTATTGTATCAAGAGGCCCTATAGGATCAAGAGTTCTTCTAGATCAAGAGCTCATATTGGACCAAGACTGGATCCCTGAGACATAAAATCATCCAGCTCTTATCACACCAAGAACAGCCCATGGTGACACAAAATTCACTACCTCCAAGTGGAACAAGATCCCAGATTGAGTGAAGAGAGGATTTCTGTAACATAGACACATCCAGAATAGCTTGTACCAAAATCAGTTCCCTGAGATCCAGACAAATACTTCACTAATCAAAGGAAGCAATGGGGAAGATGCCAGATCAAGAAACATATAACAACATAACAATATGGCACCACCAGAATCTGGTGGTTCTATAACACTGGACCTGATCATGACAACATAGAAGAAGCAGAGGGAAATGACCTTAAAAACAACTTTATGAAGATAATATAAGCCTTAAAAGGAGAAATAAACTTCCTTTAAAATAGAGGTAAAGACAAACAAAAATTGGAAGAGATCAACAATACCTTAAATTAAGAAGAAAAACAAGAAAAATCAATTAAACAGATAAAGAAAACATTTCAAGATTTAAAAATTGAAATAGAAGCAATAAAGAAGACACAAACTATGGGAATGCTGAAAATGTAAAACCTGAAGAAACAAACTGGGACTACAGACACAGGCATAACCAACAGAAGGCAAGAGATGAAAGAAAGAATATCTGGTGTGGAAGATTCAATAGTGAAAATAGATATGTCAGTCAAAGAAAATATTAAAACCAAAAACGTCATAACACAAAACATTCAGAAAATATGGGACACCATAAATAAACCAAACCTAAGAAAAATAGGAAATAGAAGAAAGAAAAGAATATCAGCTCATAGGTATAGAAAATACATTCAACAAAATCAAAGAAAAAAACTTTTTCAATCTAAAGAAATAACTGCCTATAAAGATACAAGAAACTTACAGAATACCTAATAGACTAGACCTACCCCTAAAGTCTGCTTGCTACATAATAATAAAGCCACTAAACCTACAGAATAAAGTAAGACTATTAATAGTTTTAAAGGAAAAAGGCTGAGTAAATTATAAAGGCGGACCTATCAGAATAACACAAGACTACTCAATGGAAGCAATGAATACCACAAAGTCCTGGTCAGATGTTACACAGACATTAAGACACCATGGTTACCAGCATGTATTACTATACCCAGCAAAACTATCAATCACCATAGATGGAATAAACAAGATATTTCCAGACAAAACCAGTTTTATACAATACTTATCCACAAATCCAGCCCTATAGAAAGTGCAAGAGTAAAAGTTTCTACTAGCTAGATACACTCACAAAATCACAAGTAATAGATAATCCCACAGAAGAAAACCCAAAGAAGGGAAACACAAATACACATACTACAACCAAAAATAACAGATCATTGGTCATTAATATCTTTTAATATTGATGAACTCAATTCATCTATATAATGACACAGATTACACAATAGATAAAAAAAAGAATCCATTTTTCTGCACATACAAGAGGCATATCTTAACTTCAAAGACAAACACTGGCTCATAGAAAAGGGTTGGAAAAAGAAGTTTCAATCAAATGGACTGAAGAAACAAGCTAGTGTAGCCATCCTAATATTTCACAAAATAGACTTCAAACTAAAATCAATCAAGAGAAATCAGAATGGATAGTACTTATTCATCTCAGAAAAAAATCCATCAAGATGAAATCTTAATCCTGAAGATTTATGCCTCCAACACTAGTGCGTATGTGTGTGTGTGTGTGTGTGTGTGTGTGCTTGTGTAAAGAAAATATTAATAAAGCTTAAATATCAAAATTAAATCCCACACCTTAATAGTTGGAGACTTCAATACCCTACTCTCACCAACAGATAGGTCTACCAGACAGAAACTTAACAGAGAAATAGGGGATCTAACAGATGTTATGACTCAAATGGACTTAAGAGATATAAACAGAACACACCTCCCAAATTCCAAAGAATATACCTATTTCTCAGCACCCCATAGACCTTTCTCTAAAATTGACCACATACTTGGTCATAAAACAAATATGAATAGATTTAATCAAAATGAGAATATCCCCTTTATTCTGTCAGATCACCATGGACTAATGTTAGAGTCCAACTACAACACAAACCCCAGAAAGCCTACAAACTCATGGAAACTGAACATCTTTTAATTGAATCACTTCTGAGTCAATAAAGAAGTAAAGAAAGACATAATAGAATTTACTGGACAACATACTCAAACTTATGGGACACAATGAAAACTGTGCTAAGAGGAAAGTTCATAGCACTAGGTGCCAACATAAAAACAAAAAATTAGAGAATTCTCATACAAGAGACTAAGCAGCACAGCTGGAAGCTCTACAGCAAATAGAAGCAAACTCACCCAGAAGAAGTAGATGACAGGAAATAATCAAACTTAGGGCTGAAATCAATACAATTGAAACAAAAACAATACAAAGAATCAATGAAACAAAGAGTTGGTTCTTTGAGAAAGTCAACGTAACAGACAAACCTTTATCCAAATTAACTAAAAGGCAAATAGAGAATATTCAGATTAACAAAATCAGAAATGAAAAGGGAGACATAACAATAGACAATGAATATGATAGTATATAGATAAGTGACCCCTAAAATCCTACCATGGAATTCCTACAACTGATAAACACTTTCAGCAATGTAGCATGATACAAGATTAACGCAAAAAAATCAATACACCTCCTATACGTAATTATAAAAGAGCTGAAAAAGAAATCATGGAAATATCATCCTTTACAATAGCTGCAAATAACATCAAATATCTTAGGGTAACTCTAACCAAAACAGTGAAAGACCTGTATGATAAAAATTTTAAGGGATTGAAGAAAGACATTGAATAAAATATCAGAAAATGGAAAGATCTCCAATGCTCCTAGATAGGTAGGATCAATATAGTAAAAATGGCAATCTTACCAAAAGGAATCCACATATTCAATGCAATCCCCATCATAATCCCAAAACAATTTTTCACAGACCTTGAAAGAACAATACTCAACTTCATATGGAAAAGCAAAAAAAAAACCCCATAATTGCCAAAAAATTCTGTTTGATAATAGAACTTCTGGAGCCCTCACTACCCTTGACTTCAAGTCATACTATAGAGCTACAGTAATCAAAACAGGTTGGCACTGGAATAAAAATAGACTTGTTGATCAATGAAATTGAATCAAAGACCTGACTCCTAAATTAATCCACACACCTAGAAACACCTGATTTTTGACAGGCCAAAAAATACAATGGAAAAAAAGAAGGCATGTTTAACAATAGTACTGGCATAAGTGGATGGTGGTAGGTAGAAGAATGGTAATAAATCCATATCTATCATCCTATACAAAACTCAATTCCAAGTGGGAAGTTCGTGTAGCTTCTTGCAGTAGGAAAGGAGTTTATTCCTGGTGCATGATCTGGCATCTCAGAGTCTATTCCCTACAGAGGAACACCGTACTCAGCCTTGATACTGAAGGGAGGGACTGGGACCTACCTCCACTGGAAATGCCAGACTTGACTGACTCACCTTGGGTTTCCTTGCCCTCCCTGTGGAACGGATGAGGGGATGCGTTGGGAAGAGGCTGAGGGAGGGCTGAGAAAATTTGTGGGAGGGGAAGCAGTGGTGAGTATGAGAAACTTTTTAAATAAAAAGAAGCAATAGTAAGAAAAATATAATAAAACAACTAAGCTTTGGCATTCAGAAAAGTCCTCTCTTCAATTTCTCTGTCTTGATGAGGCTTGCCATTCAGTACCCTAGGTAAAATCTTGACAGGTTGGACATGTGTGTGTGTTTATGTTTGTTATGTTGTTGTTTTGTATTTTTCTTTTTTCGCTAGCTTTAGAGAATTAAGTTTAGCCCTCCTTTACAGCCTCTGAGAGACGTTTCACTCCATCCGATATCAAAGTCAAAGGTCCAAGGATTCCATGGGCTCCCCCTCAAACACTGTGCTACTGAAGGCTGATTATCACTGCAGCAATACAGGATGGCTCTGGTGGTGGCATGGCCTCTGGACACCAACAAGGCCACAGGATGTAACCCCAACCTCAGACTTCTGTGTGACCTTTGATGGCAACGTGAACCTCAGAACTCCAAACAGACCCCAGTTGCAGTAAAACCACAGAACGAGACATAGTCCTCAGTAACAGCCAGGTCTAGATATCACCATTGCCCTAGATGGCAGCACAGACTACTCAGATCAGCATATCCCCAGTGGCAGTTTGGCTCTCAGATACCAACATGGCCCCAGGTGGCAGCCCAGACCTCCGGAATCAGCATGGTCCTCAATGGTAAGCAGGCCTCCCATATCAGTCTACTACTCACTGCCTTCATTTCTTCCATTCTGCCTCTCTCCACAGCACATAAACCATTCTACTTCTTTTTCTCTCCAATATCTCCATCACATAATTGATCATCACAATGGGACTCATCTGCCAGTTGCCTTGGCTGGCCCATGGATGTCTTCCTGCCAGCTCAGACCTTGGAGGCCCGGGCTGTCCTGTGGGTGGTTTGCACGTGCCTGAGCAGAACTGCATTAAAGGTGCTGTGGATTTCTTCCCTAACCATGTTTCTAGATAAATTAATTAAATTTTAACCTAATTTTAATCAGTATATCTTTGCAAAGAGAACTGGTTGAGAAATTGGTAGAATGTGGAATATTTAACGAGAGAGGAGAGTTACTACAACCACATGTGCCCGATGAATAAGCATGCAGATCCCTCAATGGGCAATTCTGAGGTCTAAATATTTACATTCTTTCCAGTTTTCTTGTTTCATTTTTCTCACCTTGCCTAAAACTGGCTGCTTTTCTCTACTGGCAGACAAGGGCCTTGCTGCCTGAAATAAGATACTTGATCGAATAGATGAAGTACAGGGAAATTTTATTATAGTTACTTGGTGTACATAAATGATAAATCCCTCGTTCTTGGGAGCACTGACAATGTCTCTTGTCTTATTGAACATTCACAGAGTGCCTGCCACCCATCTTCCTGTAATATGCAACTGGCTAGTCACTGTGGTCACTGAATCTGTTCTTCAGGACTCTTTGAATAAAGGCAGCATGACCTAGACCCTCTGTTAGATCTAGATTTCACAAATGATCACTTGGCAGTTTCCCACTAGAACGCTGGTCTGGGTGCAGTCATGTACCCAGGAACACTCTGACTAGTGTGACATGCTCTTGCTGCACAGCAGTGTCTGTCTCAGAGAATAGCTGTTCTGCATTGTGCATGCACATACTATATCCATTCTGACAATTCTGGAATACATAACTTTGTCTTTTTTTTCTCTGTCCATCTTTTGCTATTGTCTTCTAATTGATGTGATGTTGCCAGGTAACCTCATGAGATATGGTATAAACAAATGTACAAGGAGAGTATAATGCTTTTCTGACTGTGTTCTGCATGAAACCAAGAAGCCCAGCATTCCGTTTATAGAGCATTACTAGAGCATACCTCCACAGGCACAGAGCCTGGATGCTGCAGTGTGAGGTACCTTTATTCTGGGTAGTGTACTTTTATTTTTGTATATAAACAACTACATATGCTTGGCAAGGTTGAGTTAAGACTACCGTTTTGTTTATATTCTCCCTCCCTCCTCTCTTTGGGATCAAAATCATGGTCTCCAGGATTCTAGGTGAGCACTCTACCACAGTACAACACCTCAACATTGAAGTTTGATTTTTGACCTTTATTATTTTATTGTTGTAAGGTACCAGAAGAAAAGAACTCCTGAGAGGCCTAAACAAATCAAATGGAGTTATTTAAGCAGCCTTAACCTCCAGTTGGTTTGAATTTTTAAGAACAAAAAAATTGGAATTGTGATGTTTATGGAAAGCAAGTGTTGTTTACAGAAGTAGAGAGATAACATTTAAATGGTCAGGCAGATGATTTTTAGCTCAGGGTCACATTGTTTAGAAATTTAGGGTTGTTCCAGAGACCAGTTTTATCAATGACAGTTTTAGTGCTTAGAGTATTCTCAGAAATACTTTCATGAGATGGCACATCTATAGTTCAGTAACTTACTACAGTTACCATCCTCCATGATGAAATAATAGATGTATATTTCTTAGTCTATTAAATAATTCAAATACATCAATGCTTTCTATAGCTTAATATTTACTACAGCAAATTATCATTTTAACCTAACATATCCTTGCCAAGAACTATGTACTTCTTGTCACTGAGTGGAAGGCCTAACCAATGCCATTTCAAGAGGGAAATTTTATTTTGACTCATGTCTTCAAAAATTTTTCTTCCACTATGGTCAGGACACATGTTGATAGCAGTGGTTCAGCCAGTCACTACTGGTGGTAGCATAAGGTAACTTCTTACATCACAGCAGACGGGATGCAGTGAACAGTAACAGAAGCAGGCTAATAACAGTGTCACTCAGGGATACATTTCTGTCATTCAGAATATTTACCTCAAAAGTTTCCATCACCTCCCAAATCATTACCACCAACTAACTATGGAGAGTTCAAACCCACGAACCTGTGGGAAATGTTTGACCTTCAATCTATAATGTTGTTCATGGTAGATTAAAGCTGCTTCATAAGGCATGTTGCCAGGGAAATGAGGGGTTTCAGTGACATTCTCTGTCATGCACATATTTGGGATGTGTCTGTGTATGCTGCTAATAAAATGGCTTATGCATGTGAGTACCTTAACAATCCTTTCTTTCTTACCATTCCCATGGTTAGTGAAATTTTCAAGAAAGGAAGCTTATGATTATTTAGCAAAAGGTTATTATCTTTTCTATAGCCAATGTAGTTTCTAGAATCCTGGGCCAAGCTTTGTATCATTTTTATAAGAATCAAGTTAAAAGATGTATACAGGAATTTACATCGTTATTTCTTACCAAGGTTTTTCTTTGCTTCTTTGTCTGACTTTTCCATAAACTAACGGATTAGCATGAGATCAATGGTTCCTGTATTAACTCACCTTCAACACGTCCATGTCTTTGCCATAGCTAAAACCTCCTTGGAAAAGAGATTTCTGGGAACATCCCTTGTGCTTCAGTATGTCCCAGAACTGCAATACAACCACAAGGTTGACCTCAAACCACACTTGATGCAAACTGAGTACACCCAGGAATATTGTGCTGTATGTGCCATGATGTGCTTCTGCCACCATTTTTCCCTCTTGAGTTATGACCTTCATCTGAGCATGCTCAGTAGCGTTCATCTAACTGAGCCCGCTTTGATGTGATTGTCCCCAAGGTACTTTCCCGCAGGTGTGTGTTCTGACTTTCCAGATACATTCTCTCCACTCCCCTGTCCAGTGCGTTACTTCTCCAGCTCTCCTCACCTGCGGCAGATACTCTTTCTCAACTGTCTTTTCGCTTGGCCACACTTGTTTTGGCTCCCTGTTCCCAGGATGCAAGCCCATTTTGTGTATAATGAGTCCTGGTTCTGTTTTTGTTGATGTTGCTTAGCTGGTTTTTATTGTTGCTCCCTTTAGAAACACGATATACACTGGTCACATAGAATGTTTCAGCTTTTATTTTAAACTGAAATCTGTAGTTGATTAGCAAATTCTTTCATTTTTCGAGAAAGCATAAAACCTACATTTTACAATTACATTAAATTAAATAAAGCCAAATTCACACTTTTATATATCAGAAGTGGTAAAGTCAAACAGCATAGTTTACACAAACTATAAGAATTAACATGAAATTATAAATTTTACACCTGGATGGTTTATTTGCTTATTTGCTTTATTATTTAAGACATAAAACACATACTGTATGGATTCCCAAATATCACAAAAATGGTGGTGGCCTGGAGTGATACAATGATAACCAGGGACTTAGAAAGCTAGAATAACACTGCCACTGAGTCTTCTATGTGCAAACTAGGCTACCAGTCTGTACATGGATGTGAAGGACAAAATAGCATCCATACCTCTGCTTTCCCAACAGCCTTCTGAGAATACAGGATAGAAACAGGCCTATCTCAGGTAGGGGTGATGTGATGGACAGGAAACTACCTCCATCTGTATTGTTGCTACATTGGTGAAAGCTAAATTTTCATTTAAGGTGATGATTGGCATCTGTGGTCAACTTCTACCATGACCTTCATCCATCACCCTGAACAACCTAAAAGTCACTATATTTTAAAACTGTATTTTTGAAAAATTACAGAGTACTCCTACAATAACTAAGTTTTTAAAGAAATATCCAGAATGCCATCCAGAAATTTGAAAACTGTGAACATATTACAGACACTTCTGAAGGCTCAGCAGAGGCTGATTCTGAGGCCATGATGGCCATGGTTCAAATATATAACTGGTCGATAGCTTTATTTTGAACAATTTACTGTATTTTCACCCAAGACACACACAGGCTCTAGATTAACTTTCTCAACTAATACTTGAAAATTATTTCAATTTTCCCACAATTCTAAAAACTAAGGAATCAGTTATCATTCACCAAGATCAGAGAGGATCTTGGGTCCCCTCTTGCATGACAGAATATTTCGCTTCTGCATATTTTGAAAGGTATTTTGAGTGTAAATAACTGATAAATTTGCTTGAGTGCCAAATTAGGTTTTAAAAAAATCTGTTACACACAAACAAGAACTTTCCCATTCAGAAAAAAAAAAGACTTTGAAATCTTATTATTCCTTCCTGTGATTCATCCCAAACACATTATTTAAGACAGTGCAGTCATTAATGAGTCTGGTTATTCCAGGCCTGCTGTGTGAGGTGTGAACTGCAGAGGACTGACCAGATTCTCCTCCAAGCTTCTCCGTCATAGATAGAGAAAAGATATAAACACAAGTACAAGATGATTCCTTTGGGAAATCAGAAACAGATGTTCCCAGGGTTTCTGGAGGCAGCCCCCCCCCACACCCCACCAGTATTGAACAAAGCTAAGGAGTTCCCTGTGGTTAGCGAGTAAGCAAGGGTCTAGCCAAGAAAAAGCTGGTGTATGAGATGAGTCTCTCTCACTTGGGCTACCACTGAAGGGAGGTCCTGGAAGAATATTCCAGGATGTTGAACCAAGAATGAAACATTTTCAAAAAATGTTTCACAGTCCTTTAAGTAAACCTGTGTATTATTTATAGAGATCTTGGTTCTTAAAAAATGTACACACGAACAATTACAATGGTCCAAGTCTTATGAGAAACTGGTGAAGTCCGCGATGAAGGAGGAATGCTTTGGTATACTTTACAGAAACCACAATGGACAGGGATGTAAAGAGCTCTGAGCCGGTGCCAGGCACTGCAAAAGCTGCACTCAGGAACTTCCTGGATACCTGGTTCCTCAAGAGGGCGCTGGAACCTGCCTCTAGTGATTTTTCTGGATTCTCTCAGCCTCTAGGGTAGTCTTTAGGGTGAGCCCAGGGGTTGGAAAGAAGAATTGTCGGAGAGACTTGGTGGGTGATTCTTCACCATCCCCCTTCCCATCCCCACACCTCTAGTGAGGTTTGGCCTTAATCCTGTTCCCAGGCAATTAGAAGGCACCCAAGAAGAGTCAGGACAGGCTGTTTAACAGCGTTATCAAAAACACTTGCATCTGCTGTGGGAGGCAAGGAAGCAAAATACACAAGCAAGCTCTCAGGTGCTGGAGGGGTGCCTACTCAGGAGAAGAGTAAGATAGAATTAGACTCATGTTTTAACAACACTGCCTAAGTCGCTCAACCCTAAATTCAGGGGACAAACTCTGCCCTTAGCTGTAAGGAGAAGCCAGTGCTGTGTCCTTACCCGAGCTGTCCCTTCCTCACCTAAGGGCTGAGCAAATCACAGATCACTCAGTTCTGAGTAGGCTCTGTGGTTCTGCATGCCAGGAAGAGGCCTTAGGATGTCAGGGCTGCTGCTTGGGAACTGCACTCCTGGGGTTCCCCCTGAACTCAGCTGACCATTCTGCCTTAGGTCTAGAGACCATCAGGAGGCACGGCAGGACACCAGCTGCCGAAGGCTCCTGCGGAAGCTGTCATCCAGAAAGGCGTAGAGAAAGGGATTGAGACAGCTGTTGGCATAGCTCAGGCTGGTGATGAAGTAAGAGATGCCGATGACCAGTGGCGTTTGTGGCAGATCGGTGGTGAGCGCCACTATGGTGCTCAGGTGGTAAGGAGTCCAGCAGATGAGGCACACGGCCAAGATCGCCACCACCAACAAGGTTACACGCTTCTTGGCTCGATCCAGGGCCTTGGCGTGGCTGTCTAGCTGGATGGCACGCAGCCGGCACAGCAAGGTAGTATAGAGGGCGCAGATGGCAGAGACTGGGATGGCAAAGCCCAGCACCAGCGTGTACAGGCGGCTGGCACGCCACCAGAAGGCCTCTGGCTGCGGGAAGACCAGCACGCACTGGCGTCGGCCTTGCTCCTCGTCCAGCCTGGCGAACACCGCGAAGGGAAGCACGACCAGAGTCACAAGCGCCCACACGGCCAGGCTGACTGCGCGCGCTGCACCGTAAGTGCGTCCGGACACCCGGCGCGACTCGGCTGTGGCCAGCACTACCAGGTAGCGGTCCGCGCTCATCACGGTGAGGAAGTAGAGGCTAGAGAATGTGTTATACTGGTCGACAGCCACGATGAGCTTGCACATGACCTCCCCAAAGGGCCAGCGCCTCAGCAGGAAGTCGGCGATGTTGATGGGCAGCACGAGGGTGAAGAGCTCGTCGGCGATGGCCAGATTGAGGATGAACACGTTGGTGACAGTCTTCATGCGCGGCGAGCGCAGCAATACGTACAGCACCGCTGAGTTGCCCGCCAGTCCCACTGCGCAGATCACCGCGTAGACGACGGGCACTGCTACCGCCAGCGGCTGCGGCAGCGGCAAAGGCGCCGGGCTCGACCCGTTGAAACAACCCAGAGCCGAGCCGCCGCAGGACATATTGCCCCTGTCAGGCTCGGAGAGCGATAAGTTGTGCATCTTGGCGACGGCAGGAGAGCCGGCAACCACCCCGATTCCACTCAGCAGCCCCGCGGGACTGGAGCCTGTAAGTCCGAGTTGACAGGGCTGTACCCAGGCACTGCCTGTCAGAGTCTCTAAGCCTTTCTTCTCCGGCTGTGCACCGGAGGTGCGTTCCCGGCAAGCTTCTTAGCCCTAGGTCTCCCGGACTCCCTGGCTGGAAGCAGAATTGAAAGCACAGGTTAGATCCTCGAGGTGTAGCTTTAGGGAGAAGCAAGGTCGAGTTGGAAGTGGCTTCAAGGTTCCAAGTTCCTCCCTCCACCTGTGGAAATCTGATTCTAGCCCATCAAAGTGCTATGCAGAAGCCTCTTAACTCCTAGGAACATATAAATCCACCTCATGCCCTGTTTTAGAGCACCAGGACATACCCGGGTCATCCCACCGAATTCTACAGAGGCACGTTTCCGTGCGTGCTAGATAATAGGACAACCAGTAACAATCTTTATCTTACCTGGCTGGTCCCAGTAAAGATCTGTGTTTCCTGGGGAGGTCAGGGCCGGATACCACCCTCTGCTGGAGGATGCTGAAGCAGTGGTGCCTGCCAGCCTGGTCTGCCTCCCAGAGTCTGTCCAGAGGCAGTGCCTCCCAAAGCCTGAAGCAGGAGCACACAGCCACAGCCACTGGTTTCTGTCAAGCTGTCACCCCTGCCAACTCCACTCCTAGTAAAACCCTCTGATCTAACAGAAGAGAGCGTGCTGCCTTCCTGGAGTTTTAACTCAGTTCATTTGGAATCACAAAAAGCTCTCCTGTCAGAAATTGAACCTAAGAACAACAAAGTTAAACTGTTAATATTCTGTATTTAAAGAACAATCAGAAAAAAGTTCCCATACCAGATTTTAAGTATTTTTCTTTTTAATGTTTTATTATTTTTTAATTTAAATTTGATCATATTCTTTCCCTTCCCCAAGTTTTCCAGATCCTCTCCCTCTCCACCCAAATTTAAGTTCCTTCTCAAAACAAACAAAAACCCAATATAACAATCCCCAACCCCAAGAAAACAAGATAGAAACAACACTCAAACATAAAAACCTTTAACCAAATAAAAGCACACAAAATAGCTATGGAGTCCATTGTTATGTGGGTCAGCTACTCCTGAACGTGAGACCTGCCCTGGAGTGGCTGGTATACCCAGAGACACCCCATTGCAGAAAACTAATTTTTGCTCTTCCAGCAAGTATAAATTTACACTTTAGTGTCTAGTGTTCATTCATTTTTTAAAAATACATAACAAAATAAAATTTAATAAGATAAAACAAATACTATCAAGGTCAAAATTGAAGGGGACAAACAAACTGAAAAAAATCCAAGACAGGGAACAGGAATCAGAGACCTACTCATTCACATATTTAGGAATATCATAAAAACACCATCGTGGAAGTCAAAATCTACATGTTTAGGACCTGGTGCAGGCCCTGAGCATGCTGCGCTCATATGTAAGTTCATGTTGACTTAGAAAGCCTTGTTTCCTTGGTGCTGTCTATCCCTGTGCTTCTTACATTCTTTCTGCCCCCTCTTCTGTGAGTTTTCCTGTGCTCTGAGTGGAGGAGGCATCAAATTTAGTCCCGAGTGTTCCAAGGTCTCTCTCTCTCTCTCTCTCTCTCTCTCTCTCTCTCTCTCTCTCTCTCTCTCTCTCTCTCTCTCTCACACACACACACACACACACACACACACACACACACATCTGGCTATGGGTCTCTCTACTTGTTTCCATCTGCTGCAAAAGGAAGCCTCTCTCATGATTGCTGAACACAGCATTTATCTATGAATATAGCAGGATCAAGATATCCTTAAGAATTATCATTGCTTTGTTTTAAAAGAGAAGTATTATTTATACCATAGGTCTCTGGGCTATCTAGTCTCTGGTTCTTGGTCAACAAGCAGTATCAGCTTTGTGTTACTATTGCCTTAGCATATGTTGCAAACATTACAACCAAAGGGTTTGTGACTGGCTTTGGGTTTACATTTCTCTTTTGTTCGCACACAGAATACCTTCCTGTGCAAAAGACACTAGAATGTAGAAGTTGCAGCTTTATGTAGGCACCTACTTGACATCTCCCATGTTCAATGGGATGGGGCCTTGCTGTCAGTTTGTGGAGAGCAACCTACAGCTTTGCAACAACCTGAGTTGTTTGGGGATTCCCATGGGACATCTTTGGCCAAAAACTTAATTTGTTTTAAACCAAACCCAGTACTGAAAGCTTTGTTTTATGACAAGAGATGGCCAATTTGGCCCCCTCCCCCCAATAATTGGTGATTTCATTTAGATCATCTTCATATATGTATATATTTTAGAAAGCTTCTACTGTATTAGGTTTCTATACAACCTTTCAAATGCTTCTTAATTTCTAGCTGCTTCTCATTGTCTACCTCCTATGACTCTCTAGCCCCCTGCCCAGCCTCTCCATTTGCTTTTCCTGTTTCACAGTCCCCTTCCATATATAATTATCTATCCTATTTCCCTACCTGGAAAGATGTATCTGTTCCCACTAGTCCTACCTTCTGTACCTATCCTCTACTGTTATCTGGATTGTAGTTTGGTTATCATTGACTTAACAGTTAATATAAATCAGTGTATACCATATTTATCTTTTTGGTTCTGAGTTTCCTCACTCAGGATATTTTTTTTCTTTTCTAACTTCATCCATATATCTAAGAATTTCATGATTCTATATTTTTAATAGCTCAGTAATATTCCATTGTGTAAATGCACCACATTTTTTATTATTCACTCACCCAATAACAGACATATAGGTTTTTTAAATTTTTGGCAATACTGAACAGAGAATCTGTGAACATAGTTAAGCAAGTATTCTTGTGCTAAGATAAAGCATTTTTGGGGTATATGCTCAAGAGTGGTATGGCTAGATCTTAAGGTAGAACCATCCTCATCTTTCTGAGAAATTGCTACACTCATTTCCATAGTGACTGTTACAAGTCTGCACTTTCACCACCAGGAGACAAGTGAACATGTCCTGCTCCATGTCCTCTCCATCAGGTACTATCACTGGTTTTACTGCTCTTGGCCATTCTGACAGGTACAAAATGAAATATCAAATAGTTTTGATTTGCATTTCTCTGATTACTAAGGATATTAAACATTTGTTTAAGTGCTCCTTGGCCATTTGAGGTTCTTTTATTGAGAATTCTCAGTATATATATACATATATATATCCCATTTATAAAATTGGGTTGTATTCTTAATATCTAGTTCTTGAGTTCTTTATATATTTTGGTTGTTAACCCTCTATTGGGTGTGTAGCTGGTGAAAAAGCTTTTGTCACTCTGTAGGCTGCTACTTTTTCCAAATGTCAGTATCTTTTGACATGCAGAAGCTTGTCAGTTTCACTAGGTTTCATTTATCAGTTGTTGATCTCAGTACCTGTGCTGACAATGCTCTGTTCAGAACTTTTCTCATGTAACAGTGAGTTCACGGCTAGTTACAACTTTCTTCTTCTATCGTTTTTGGTATATCTGGTTTTCTGTTGAAGACTGTCTGTGCTCCATTTGGAGTTTTGTGCAGAAATTAAAAGTATGGATCTATTTGCATGCTCCTGCATACATTCGTCTAGTTTGAACAGCACTATTTGTTGATGCTTTCTTTTTCATAGTTTGTATTTCTGGGTTCTTAATTTTTAAAAAATCAGGTTTCCATAGGTGTGCAGATCTATGCCTGTGTCTTCAATTTGAGTCCACTGACAAATGTGTCTGTTTTGTCACAATACCATGATGTTTTTATTACTATAAATATATAGTGCAACTTTGAGATCAGGGATGGTGATACCTCCAGGAGTTCTTACATTATTTCTGGTTGCTTTGACTTTCCTGGGTTTTACGTGTTTCCAAATGAAGTGAGAATTCCCCTTAGAAGATCTATGAAGAATTGTGTGGATATTTTGATGGAGATCGCACTGAATATATAGATTGCTTTTTTTTTTTTTTTTAGGGTTAGGGTTAGGGTTGACATTTTTATTGTTAATCTTACCAATCTAAGAGCATGGGAGATGCTTTTATCTCCTGATGTCTTCTTCAATTTCTTTCTTTAATCTCCTGAAAATATTATCAGGCAAGTCTTTTCCTTGCTTGAGTAGAATTATCTAAAGGTATTTTATATTATATTGTGAAAGGTGTTGTGTCCCTGAGTTTTACCTCAGTCCGTTTGTCATTTGTATATAGGAGGGCTACTGATTTTTGTGAGTTAATTTTGTATTCAGCTTCCTTGCTGAAGGTATATATCAGCTGTAGGAATTCCCTGGTAATTTTTTTTTAAGTTTCTTAAATGTACTATCATGTATATCTACAAATAAAGATACTTTGCCTTCTACCTTTCCAATTTGTATCCCTTAGATTTCTTTTGATTGTCTAATTGCTGTATCACAGACTTCGAGTACTCTGTCAAATAGGTATAGTGAAGCTAAACAACCACTTCTTGTTCCTGATTTTAGTGGAATTGCTTCGAGTTTCTTTCCATTAAACATGATATTTTCTATGGTCCTACTATAAACTGCTTGTATTATGTGTATATATATATATATATATATGTCCCTTAGATCCCTAATCTCTCACTCCAGGATTTTCTTTTTAATTTTCTTTTAATTATTTTACATACTCACCACTGTTCCCCCTCTCTACCCTCTTTCCAGTCATGCCCCAGTTTTCCCCCACTCCATCCCTCCATCCACTCTTTCTAGAGGGTAAGGACTACTAGGGAGAGCCAATACAGTCTGGCACATCCATTTGAGGCAGTACCAAACCCCTCTCCCCAGAATCAAGACTGAGCAAGGTGTTTCTCTGTAGTAAATGGGCTCCAAAAAGCCAGTTCATACACTAGGAATAAACTCTGGCTCCACTTCCAGAGGACTCACAAAGTGCCCACGCCATTTGATTGTCATCTACATTCAGAGGGCCTAATTCAGTCCCAAGGATTTCCCAGCTATCAGTGCAGAGTCAGTGAGCTCCCAATACCTTGAGTCAGTTGTCACTGTGGGTTTTTCCATCATGATCTTGATCCCTTTGCTTATATAATCCCTCCTCCCTCTCTCTGACTAGACTGGGAACTCAGCCTAGTGCTTAGCTGTAGATCTCTCTGCATCTGCTTCCATCAGTTGCTGGATGAAGGCTCTATAATGACATTTAGGATGGTCATCAGTTTGATTATATGGAAAGGTCAGTTTAGGTACCTTCTCCACTATTCCTTGAAGTCTTAGCTGGGATGATGTTTGTGGGTTCTTGGTTATTTCCCTAGCACCATGTTTCTCTTTAATCCCACAATGGCTCCCTCTATTGGAGTATCTATTTCTTTGTTCTCCCTCTCTTTCCCTCTGCCAACTCAACCATTTCCTTCTCTCATGTTATCCTCCCACCTTCTCTTCCTCCCTCCCTATGGTCCCAATTTATTCAGGAGAGCTTATCTATTTCTTCTTCCCAGGGGAACCATGGATCTCTCTCTTAGGTTTCCTTCTGTTACCTAGCTGCCCAGGGTCATGGATTATTCTTTGCTTTATGTCTAAGATCTACTTACGAGTAAGTACATAACATGTTTGTCCTTCTGGATCTGGTTTGCCTCACTCAAGATATTTTTTTCCCTAGTTCTATCCATTTGCCTGCAACTTTCATGATGTCATTTTTTTTTTTTAACCTACCTTCACTCCATGATTTTTACGATGATGGGTTGTTGAATTTTGTCAAAAGCCTTTTCTGCATCTTGCTGTGGCACATCAGAGGAGCAGTATGTGGCAGTTGAAGTTCAATGTATCAGCCTGCCAGAAGGAAACTACCTGTTGGACAAATCTTGTATAGACAAGGCCCTGAGACCAAAGACCCCCAAATCTCTTTTGCTTCTGCTGTACCTTTACATGTTTGGTGCTGCTGTCTTTCTCTGGTATTTGGCATGGTGTGAATGAGTGTGGGAAGATGCCCACTGTCTGCTATGTAATGTGTTTATCTCATGGAAATATCCTGTTCTAATGGGAATTTTCACCTGTGAATTATTATGAAGATGATTTCTTCCTAAGATGTACTTCTAAAAGATAATAATAAAGTTAGTTTAAACAGAGTTTTGATAAATAAAAATAAATACAAGGAAATGTCAAACAGATATAGCCTATGACTTTCACCCAAGGAGCTGCATAGATCATAGTTCAGGTTAATGATTAAAGAGAACAGTTGAATCCCCAGAAACCAGGCTAGTTCTAATTCTCTTCATGCTTAATAATGCAGTAACAAGTTTTAGTCTGCATCATTAGCTAAAACAAAGTCTTAGATCAGATATTTTGATAATAGCTTTGAGATGAAAACCCCCAGAAAACAATCTAAAAGGACACACAGCTAAGTTATAAATTGATTAGGTTTGGGTAAAAACTAAAAAGCAGCCCAATTATTGCTAGCTGATGTACTTTTCTTGCTAGGTTTGGATGGTGATCAAAGGTTATGACTAATTACTTTTGCCCATTTTGCACTCAGTTTCCTGCTATAAGAAACTATTGATCAATGGGTATATACTCCAAAGATTTAAAGTACAGTTGACTGATTGTTTTTTTCTATATAAACTTTAAGTTTGGGATTCCTTTAAGATTACATATAAGATTACCTTTCACGATAAGTAATAAAGTAATGGACCCTTTCTTTGTAACTGCAAAACACAGCCTGCCAGTAAAAGACCTGACTGAGAAAAAATACTTTGTTTGCCTACATGGTTAATCCATAACAAGTTACTTGTGTATGAATGTCTGTGGGTTCTTGGGATAATTTGTTTTTCACTTGTAATATGTAAAATGTTTAATTATGTACTAGATATGGAGAACAAGCTGCTTTTTTACTATTCGTTTTGCATTCATTGTAATCGTTCACCTGAAAAACAGAATTTAACAACATTGTAATTTTTATGGTGTTGTAAAGATTTTGTTGGGATATTTAAGCTATAAGAAAAAGAGTAAAGATAGAGTTAAAATAGGCTAGTAGGAAAATATCCAAAGTGAGAGTTATAAGAAAAACATCAAGAAGAGAGAGTTAAAAATGGTTATTGTTTAAAATTGATTTTATTATGTAATTCTTATCTTTTCTGTGTATGGTGCCTACTATACCGGATATAGTAGTCTGGGGTGACATTTTTGATCTCCTAAAATTCTGTAGCACATTTGTCTTGGCGTTTCTGACGTCTAGGGTCTCCATTGAGAAATAAGGTTTAATTCTAATTGGTCCGCCTTGATATGCTACTTTTTTCCTTGCAGATTCTAATATGTTCTTTGTTTTGTATGTTGGATGTTTTGATTATTATATGTTGAAAAGAATTCCCTTTCTGGTTCAGTCTATTTTGTTTTGTAAGAGTCTTGTACTTTGATAGGCATCTCAATTTTTATGTTAAGGAGATTTTTCTATGATTTTGTTGAAAACATTTTCTATGCCATTAACCGGGTTTTTCTCATTTCTCTATTTCTATTGTGTGTGTGTGTTTTTTAAAATTTGGTCTTTTTATTTGCTTAGTTAATCTTGTTGGCAAGACTGAGGAAAGATCACAGCAGAGTTGTTGTAGGATGCTACAGAGCTGGGAATGAGACTGGAGGTTTGGACTTGGAAAAACAGAGGCATAGGTGAAGCTCTGTAGTTAGCCTGCCTGCCTCCTTGGCAGGAGTGGCCTATGTGTACCCATGTGGTGCCTGTTGGAGTTGGGGCCTAGGATAAGGAAATGTGCGGTTGGGAAGTTAAGTTGGGAACATCTGTGGGATCTGTTAGGAATGGGATTAAGGCTTCCACATGTTTTTCTGCTACAGAGATGGGGTGAGATTGGAAAATTGGATCTGAAGGAGCAGAGGGAAAATGTGAAGATCTGCCCCATTTTATGTTTTTTAAAAATGGCCCAAATGGACTAGAGTGTTTGAAGTTTTAAATTGCATATCACATTAGTATATAAAAAGAAAAGTGTCACATGACTAATTTAAGATACTGTAATCTTCAGATGTTAGAAAGCCACCTATGACATATCATGATTGACATTTTGGGATACATCCATGTTTTCTAAAAGCACATGTGAAAACTTAGCAAAGACAAACTGCTTCTGAAAGCCTTTAATGTCCATTGACTTAATGGAACTTTCATGAAACATTGCAAGTTTCTCAGCATCCTTCTGATTTTTAAATAGCTCTGAGTCTTTCTTAATGGGAGCAACCTGCCTGCAAGCCAGGGGTTGCCTGGGAAGCAGGGTTACTTACTTGGCCGTCAATGTCTCCCAGGCCCTGGATTCTTTCCAGAGAGTAAATTGGCAAACACACATCACCCTTTCTTTTGAATATTATTTAGTTCTTTAAAATGCTTTCTCCCTATTCTCATCTCTAATTTGTGAGAACAACAAATGAAAATATTTGATTCCAAATTTAACTTTTAATAAACTTTAAACCACTAAAGCAGATAAGGCCCAGATGTAGAGCAGTTATAATTTGTTATGGCATCAGCACATGACATACTGAGAAAGGCCTCAGACCACCAAGAGAATACCCCCACAGAACAAGCAAGATAAAGCTTTCCTTTATGTATTCTTTTATAGTCTATTAAAATTTGCATTACCTGCAATTTCAAATTCCGTGAGAATAAAGATTCACAGATTGTGCCCATGACTATTTTCCCAGCTGTGCAGGCACTGATTTCATATAGTGTATTTCTTTCTGGTCAGTATTGTTGTGATTTCTTTCTTTTTTTTTTTTTATTTAACAAGATTTTAGAGAAAACTGGAGACCCCAAAGCCTCCCAGTTCATAACTGACTAAGTGCCAACTAAGAGACAACTAAGACCGGACTAAGAACCACCCCTACAACAACTGCAGAAACGCAGCTCCCAGGCCTACAACCAACTAAAATCTGACTAACAACAGTCCCTGCAATTACTGGAGACACCCAGCCCCCGGACTCACAACTGACTAAGAATGAACCTAGGAAGAAACGGTCAGATACCAGTGCAAGAATACATATAAAAATATAAAGAACAGCAAGACATCACCAGAAGAAGATGGTGGCTCTACAACATCAAGACCTGAGTATAACAATGAAGAGAAAAGAGAAGGAAATGACCTTTAAAATAACTTTATGAAGATAAAAGAAAAATTAAAATAGGATATTAAAAAAAATCCCTTAAAGAAATAAAAGAAAATACAAACAAAAAATTTGGAAGAGATGAACAAATTCCTGAAAGAAAATAAAGAAAAATAAAAGAAATAGGTGAAAGAAACATTCCAGGAATTAAAAATAAAAACAGAAGCAATAAAGAAGGCACACAATGAGGCAAAGCTGGAAATAGAAAACCTGAAGAAACAAAGCAGAACTACAGATGCAAGCATAACCAACAGAATGCAGGAAATGCTAACTCATTGTAGGTTTCAGGCAGCTGTTATTGATCCAGTAGGTGCTGAGAAACTTAAGAGTCTCAGGTAACTGTTCTTGATTCAATAGGAACTGAGAAACTCTCTTAGTCCCTTAGTCTTTTTGTCTCTTAATCTACTGTAGGTCAGGGCTCTCTTAGTTTGCTGTGGGATGAGAGTCTTTTAGTCTTTTAGTTTGCTGTGGGTTGGGGTTCTGTGGGTTTCTGGTTGTCACTGAAGTTGGTGAGGTTGCCTGGTGATGGCATGGGTTGGGAATGGGGTAGAGTTTTGGAGCTGGGGTGTCCAGTGGGTTGGGTTTTGAGGGGGCTTTGGTCCTACAGGGGCTTTCCTGATGCCTTGGATTTAGGGTAATGTTGAGTAGAGGTGGGATTCAAAGGTCTGTGTCCCCAGATCGGGGTTTCAGAGACTGGTCTCCAATTGGCCTGAGCAGGGTGTCACTCACCTCTTAGTCTTTTGTGGGCCAAGAGTCTGTGTGTTCAAGATGTGTTTCTTATATGTAGCATAAAGATGGATTTTGTTTTCATATCCATTCTGTTAGCCTCTGTCTTTTAATAGGTGAAATAAGTCCATTGATATTAAGGGATATTAGTAATCAGTGATTGTTATTTCTTTTTTTAAGGTGCAAGTGTGGTGTGCACATGTTTATCTTCTTTGGGATTTTCTAAATTTGGATTATTTGTTGCCTGTGGTTTTTGTGGTTACATCTAACTACTGTAGGTTTGATTACTCTGTCTAGTGCTTTCTCTAGGACAGGATTTGTGAATAGGTATTATTTAAATCTGGTTTGGCATGGAGTGTCTTGTTTACTCCATCTATGGTGATTTAAAGTTTTGCTGGATATATTAGTCTGGGTTGGCATCTGTGGTCTCTTAGTGTCTACATAATGTCTACCCAGAACCTTCTGGCTTTCAAAATCTCTATTGTAATTCTCATAGCTCTGCCTTTATATGTTACTTGGCCTTTTTACTTTAATATTCTTTCTTTATTCTGTATGTTTGGAAGCTTAATTATTATGTATTGAGGGATTTGTGTGTGTGGGAGGGAGTGTTCCAGTCTATTTAATGTTCTGTAAGCTCCTTCTATCTTTATAGGCATTTCCTTTTGTAGGTTTGTAAAATTTTCTTCTGTAATTTTGTGGAATATATTTTCTGTGCCTTTGAGCTGCTACTCTTTTCCTTTTCCTATCCTTATTATTCTTATGTTTGGTCTTTTTATGGTATCTCTGATTTTCCTAGGAAGTTTTTGTTTTTGTCACGACTTTGTTGGCTTTAATGTTTTCTTTGACCAACAAGTCTATTTCATCACTATGTTCCCCCATAGTTTCCAACATTGGAATACTAGGTCCCTGTTTGGTGACACTGTTTGGAAAGTCTTAGGAGGTTTCACTGAAGAATGTACATTATTCATGATGGGGCTTGAGTTAAAAGCTCACATCACTACTAGTTTTCTTTTTTTGCTTGGTGCTTTGGGTTCATATGTGTCTCCTAAACTTTCTGCTCCTGATACTATGACTTCAGTCTGCCATCATAGACTCTCACCCTCTAGAACCAGAGGTCCAAATAAACTCTTTCTGCTCTTTCTTGTATAATTTGCCTTCATCATGGTATTTTATCACAGCATTGGAAAAGTAACTAATGTACCCTTTAATTATCAAATATGTATAATGCTGCTTTATAGTCTTTGGCTTAATTGTTCAATTTTATAAAGTTCATATAATAGAATCTGTGCTTTGATTTTTGGATTTGAGTATTTCCCTTTTACAGTTTTGCTGGGCAAGCAATTACTCTCAACAATTATATGCTACAGTGTATTGGGTTGCCAAGCTATTATGGTTAGTAGATGTATTAAATGCATTTTGACTTATGATATTTTCAGTTTGGTGCATTTATGAAGATATAATTTATTGTGATCTGAAGATAATATTTATTAATATATAACTCCTAATGTGATAATATGTGATCTTCAAAGGTCACTGTTTCATGATAATAATAACATTAGTGACCTTATAATGATCCATAGGTCCCAGAGAAGTTTTGGTTCCCTTTCATATTGTAATATGTAGTGACAAGATGCTTGTATAGAGAACAATATTACTGATCCCATGATCTTGAACTTCAAAAGCCCCAGGATTATAAGAAGTTTGTGAACATGGAAGATCAAGACCTGCCATTTCTCATCTTCCATAAGGTGGCATAGGTGAGGAAGAGATGTCCCATTCTACCCCCCCCCCCCAGCCTATGGCAGGTTCAAGAACTGGCTCTGAGGTCATGACAGTAGGAGAAATTTTCCTGCCCCTCACCACACCTGGAGTTCTTCCTTCACCCTCCACCCTCCTCACCTTACCTGGGCAATACAGCAGAGCTGGCCCTGGTGGTAAAGGTGTGGTTGAACCAACCCTGGGGGCATGAGGGCAGAAGAACTGGTCCCACCACTAGCTCATCACTGTGTAGGGAGAACTAGCCAGGGCCATGCTAGAGAGCTCATTTTGATGGTGACCAGGAGAGAAATGAAAGCCAGGAGGTTGACCAACACTGAAACTACCCAGCCCAACCATCAGGGCGATGAGTTAGTCCATCACAACTTCTACCTATCTGTGATCTTAGGGAACACTTGAAGAGGCTGCTCTGCAGATACAAACAAAAAGTCACAGAGGGACTTTTGAACAAAAGAGTTTTGAACAAAAGGACAGTTGAACAAAAGAGCCATGTGAAGAATACACCATTCAATCTGGTCCTAACTGTACTGTGTTCTAGGGAAGATAATGTAAGAGAAACAGTTTAGATAAGTGATTTTTGTGTGTGTTGGGGGTAGTCAGGGTGGCTATATTATTAGTTTTGTCTAGAAGATGTTTTTAAGGGGAGTGAAACTATACTGTGTGATTCTGTAACTGGGGATATGCACATGTGTTTCTCTGAAAATAGCCAAATGTAATATAAACTATGGACTTTAGTTAATGATATGTAACAGAACTGGCTCATCAGTTGTTATATGTGCACCATTAACTCAAGATTTTGCCATATAAGCAACTGAAAAAAAGTAGGGGTTGGGAACAATACATTTTCTATATTTTCTAGAGTAAATGATCATTTATATTTTATGTTCTTGTGTGTGTGTATACACATACACAATCATGCTATGTAGTGTATGAAGGCCAAGAGACAAATTGTTAAGAGTCTATTGTCTCCTGCTACCATATAGATCCCAGAGATTAGGCTTGACAGAAAATGCTTTCACCCACTGATTCCCCCTCAATTATTATGTGTACCTAAGATTTATCTCCAAAATAAAAGTCTAATAAAATTTTCTAAAACTTAGGATTTTTTTTTCCAAAAAGCTAGAGTGTGATAAAGTTCCTCAGTTGATACACTACTGCAAATTTATATTTAGATACAAAAGAAGATATCCTGGATCATTTATGTTGTCAGATCTCTCTGCTTTTACAACACAAGAATTTGTAAGCCAAGGCACAAATTCCAAGAATGAAATTTTAAATTTGCTTATGAATAAAGAATTTTTAATGTTAAATCCTTTACTATATCTATTTCAGTGTTACATCAGATTTAAATATTAAATAAATCTTAGTAGTTATTACACTTTGGATTTAAATTTAATCTATTTTCTTCCATTGGGAAGGAAACATTTGCTAAGTAATCGGCCATCTTTAGGATAAGTGTTTTCCTTAGGGACTGAGAGAGAAGGGGGACTGGAAGTCCTTGTCCCCCCCCCCCCCCCCCCCCCCGATCATTCTTCAATGACCTAACTTCCTTTCACTAAGGCTTGCTCTGAAGGGTCTATCCTCTCCCAAGGAGTCTAAGTAGTGACCAAACCTTTGGAGGACACATAGAAATGCAAAAGAGAAATTTCTTCTGTTTACTTCAGGGCTTAAACTCATAGCAAGAGCTTCAGGATGAAAGGCTTGTTCAGGTGTAAGGAAATGACCTTTTACAACTTGTGCAAATAGCTCTCTGGTTTTTTTTTTATTATCATTTCCACAGAATTAGTCGCAGGTGGTCAACTATTGTTTTTACTAATGAATTAATCATTTTCTATTGCAAAATTTAAGCTGGAGGCCAAAAGAAATGAAAGGTCATTTGGTGGCAGTCGTTTGTCTGTTTATAGCTGTTGTTGTTTACATCCTTATTAAGATAAAATAATGAAGGAATCATCAAATACCACACATGCTCTCATGTGGGCAACAGTCTGTCCATCCCACAATTATAGAACAAAAGTGCATACACAATGTGGCTTTGTTTGCTCAGATGTTCTTATCTGAGATGCCACATAATGAAGTCAGTTTCACTATTCACCTGCGTTGAATGTTTGGAATCAAGCTACTTAGAGCTGCTTTGTTATTACTGTTTCAAAATGAAATGTTTTTCATGATACTAAAAAGATGACTGTACTTCCCACTTTCTGCACACTGTGCTCCTGAAAGATCACCACAGAAAACAATGAACAGAACAAAGTGGTCACTGCAACTATAAATCAGATTCTAGTGCAGAACAGCTAGCACCCTTTGCTGTGTTAGAAAGCAGATGACCAGCATGTTGAGTGATGCAGCTAGCTACAGCCTTAAATTGTTAGCATATGGTGCCTATGTGCACTACAATAGCCAAAACATAAAAATAGTCATACCATCGAAGCTGTCATAAGATATAGAGTAAGTCTCTGACCTGATTCATGAGAGCTTTATTTAGGATAATTAATGCTGTCATATTTAGCTTGAATATTGAACATCTAATTATTCTTATTTTGGCTTTCCATAAGCCAGAGATAATATCTCCCAAGGTTTGTGATTGTTCCATTTCAAATTCTACAGTGTAGTTTATCCATTGCCTTTACCTCTCCCACTGATCGTGGCCTCCAGCAATTCTAATTTCTTGATCAATCTTTTCAGGGGCTTAGCTCAATAGTTTGTTTTCTTTAGTTAATGGTGATCTAGATGAAGTTTGGCAGAGCTGCCTAAAACAAAATATCAATAAGATGGTATTTGATGTGAACTTGAACATTTAGCAATTCAATTATCACAAAGAAGATACCATACTTAAGACACATATAAGGCACAACAAGTAGGTATTATACAGAACAAAAGCATTCTGCCACACAATAGCAGATAATAGGTGAAAATGGTAAAGAACAGGATAAGTTAAGGATGCATAAAGATCTTTTGGAGTCCACCATAGGTTCACAAAAACTAAGACGACAGTCCAAGACGAAAGACAATGAACAGAATTTTATGAGTCCATTGCCAACAAATGTTTCTGAGGGGTTGGCATTTCTCAGAACATACTCTAGAAAATGTAAGGCAGAGCACAGAACTGTAACATAGGCAAACTAATGCTCAGAAGAGTTTTTGGAAGCTCTTGAGAAGGAATTGTTTTTGGCAATTGGGGAAAATTGTGGAAGGTGTCATTATGGGTGTGGCATTGAAATGAGTCTCTGGAGGCTAGAGAAAACAAAACAAAAATACAGCCCTGCTTTGAAAGAGCAGAACACAGCCTCCTGTGCAACATTGCTCTTAAGATTTCTTTTCTAAGGACTAAAGGGATGATTGTACTGTTTATCAATGACAAGAAAATTTTAAACAACTTATTTTAAAAGCCTTTGAACTGAAGTTAACAGTGGGTAGAACACAGAAGTAAATATATATAATGGACTTGTTAAGCTCATGATAAAGAAATTCCTAGTAAAATATTCAAGACAAAATTAAAGCCAATACTGGAGATTTGAAGGGACCCCTAAAAAGACAGCAAAAATCTTGTCTTCTTCTAAGTTTCATTTTAAAAATTGGAAAAAAAGATGAAGCTTCTTAGGAGAGATGAACTTGTATTCATTTGTGAGCACTTGGTGATTAAGTGATTGTAGTGGGATTATGTTACATTGTAAATAATTTTCCATTTGACTGTTTTAATAAAAACATTGATTGGCTTAAGGCAGACAGGAAGTGTGGGAAGGGCTGCCAGACTAAGAAAACTCTGGGAACAGGAGAACAGAGCAGAGATACCAGAGAAGCCAGAAGAAACAGAGGACAACTATGCTGCTCTGAGAAAAGGTACTGAGCCACATGGCTGAACAGGATAAGAATCATAGGTTAGTTTAAGGGCAAGAGCTATCTAGCAATATGCCAGAGCCTTAGGCTATCAGCATAAAATTAATACAATCGTCTGTGTGCTTCTGTGTGTGGGCCTTCAGGTCTGCAGGTCTGCCAGTCTGGAACACAGGCCAGACAGGCCAGATATTTATTATTACAAATGATAGGAAAAAAATGGGAATAGCAGTGACAGAAGCTGGGTGAGGAGATATGTGTGTAAATCTTTGAAAATGGACATACATAAGGAACATACTTCTTTGTAAGTGAGCTGCTTGATTCTATATAACTATTACTAAATATTGCCACAAATTTAGTGGCTTAAATCAGTTTTGGCTTGGCTAGGTCTTTCTGCTTCAGGAACACATAAGTGTCAGATGAAGAATCTCTGGGCAAGGATCCATTTCTAAGCTCTATCTCCCAGGGAAGGATCAATTTGGATGTTGTAAGATTTAGTTTCTAAATTTGAATACTTCAGTCCCTTGCTGGCAACTGGCCAGTGGTTCCCCAACAGATAGCTCTCTCCTCATCCAAGAGGAAGGCAAGAGGAGTTAGAAAATGTAAGCAAAAGGGATGTGAGTCTTCACAGATACCCACAGAAGTACCATTTCATCATCTTTGCAGGGTTTGGTTTCTTGGGTCCAGCGCCCAGTCAAGAAGAGCATGAGCCCCTGGTGTCAGGAATGTTTACATCTAAAGTGTTCCCCCTTGCTACTTTCCCCACAGTCTTGTGTGCTCATGTACTTGGTCCCTAGCTGGTAGTACTATTGTAAAAAATGTAGAGCCTAGCTAGAGCACCAGGTACAGACTCTGAGAGTTGAAGGCTAACCTCTTTGTATCCTGACCCACTAAGATGTGAACAAGTCATGTTGACAGTTTCTGCTACCAAGAACATCTTGCCATCCTCACCATAACAGAATATATTCCCTGAAACTGGTCTTCTCTTAAGTGTCTGTTACTGGGTGTTTTGTCTCTGGAACAAAAAAAAATTAACAAATATCCCATCTTGTCTGAACACTTAATCAAGCATCCCCTGCAGGGGAGGTTCTCAGCAGTCAGGTAAACAAATGTGTCCTGTGGGTTTCAGTTACCCTTGCACATTTATATGAACCCAAAAGCACAGTACCTTCATGGACCTGCTATGTGGTTGTGGGCATCCACATATGTATGAGCAGTATTAAATAGAATCATTAAGTTGTACATATTTATAGGTAAATATTAACATTAATTACAATATTATGTTTTTTGAAGAGGTAGTAAGAGATCAGTGAGCAGGATTCGATAATACAATACTGAAGGCCTCAGTACCCTCAAGAAGAGGCACTCACACAAGCCCGTATCCCAGGGATGAAGAATCCAGAGCATTATGAACACAGTGGCAATAGCAAAACACACCTATTCAAGAAGTGAGTGTGTCTGACTGCCTTCCTCTTCTTCTTCATTCTATCTTGCCCACACAGCATTCTTCTTGGATATACCTTTACAGATACACACATAAATGTGCTTCACCCACTTCTAGGCTCCTTTGATTCCATCATGTTAACATCAATGTTTAACCATTATCCACGTGTGATGGTAAATATTAACTTTTAACATTACAGGATCGGACCTAACCTAAGATACAAACCTCCAGGTGTCTCTGAGGGAGTGTCTACATTGAGTATATTGAGACTAGCAAACAACCTTTTGATGGGTGGAGTCTGTACTAATAAAAGTGAGAATATGAGTGGAACACAGCCATCCTACCTCTGTTTCCTGACACAGTACACTCAGCTGCCTCACAGTCCACTTGCCATGCCTTCCCACCATAACACCCAGCTACCTTCAGCTATAAGCCACAACAGGTCCCGACTTTTCATATTGCCTTTGCAAAATATTTTGTCATGGCAATGAGAAAAGTAGCTAATAAAATATCCATACAAGTATCAACTATCTATGCCTCTGACCTTTAACATCAGGGTTTCAAAAGTGCTAGCTACAATTCTGTGAATAAATATATGAAAATAGTGAATATTGTGTTTGTGGAGGATAATTTTGGATATTGTTTATATTATTCCATAATTTTATTAGTAATATTTCAGGTCCTATACTTTTATGTCATCTTTCCTGTTCTATAAACAGTCTTTACTTGAGGAAATACCTTGTGAGGGTACAAGCACCAACAAATAAGAACTAACAAGGTCTCACCTACATCTAGACTGTGGATGCATTCAAAGGGCACATTCATGCGATCCTTCTGGAACAGCACAAACACTCAATGTCTCTGTGGTAAAGTTAAAATAGACTCCATGTCTATCTCTATTATAAGAGCAACATCTCAGTTTTAACATGGAAGGCTCTCTTAAAATATCAAAATAAAACTTTTGGTCCAAAAATGGTTTAGAAGCTTTATTTTGCTTATTTGAGTATACTTTTAAATATAATTTTTCTTAATATTGGTTATGTTCTTGTTATAGCCAATTAAACTTTGAAGTCTGAACTTTATCATTAAAAAGGAACACAGGAGAACTGTAGTTGGTGAATGCACAAATGAAAATCAAAATCTGTACCATTTAAATCTACAAAATTTCGTAGAATAGCTCTTACAAACTTTTTACTGTGTTAAAATGCAGGAGGGATAGAGACAAAACTGTCTCTAGGGAGTCTAAATAGGATGTAATAGATAATTGTGTACTTGTATACTTAGTTTTGAAGAGGTGGAGGAGCTCCTATTATAGTAGGTAGAAAATTATAGTAGGTAGATGAAATACAGTTCCTTTTGGCCTCTGAGAATATGATATCCCTTTTGGATGTGATAAATACATTAGAATTACTTAGAATAACATGGAGTTGTAAGATACAGCACTGAACTGAACTCTGGTGACATCAACAAAATAATCTGGAAAAAAAAAACCTTTCACTAAACACAGAAATGCTTGCATCCTTCCCTTGAAACCTAAATTATTATTAATTTGATGTTGTTATGGTCTGTCTGGGCCATATCAGGTCCAAACTATAATGGCTTGCACACAGTTAGTTCCCTCTGCCTCTTTGTATTGGCAGTATCTCCCTCATGTCTGCAGCCAAGCCCAGATGTCTCCTCATAGTCTATGTATTTATACTTAGGCACCCATTGATACCCTTCATTTTATACATAAGTATCTTTCACTCAGCTGTCTGTGTCACTCTTCCCATCTCTCAAAACTGCCATACTATAAACGTATTTTATAAATTGTAAATGGCACCAACTTGTATGGGACTTGACTGCCTAGAGAGAGACCTTCCCTGTGATACTCATTTCTAGTCAGGACTGTTCAACCTGGTCTCCAAGTCACACTGGGGTCCATATCCTTCATTGTATTCCTGCTAAGCCAGTCATGTTCATCATACCTATCCTAGACAACAGCTGCCCTGATCTCTCTGCTTTCACTTTCTCAGCATTCTGACAGACAAGGGTCTGTCTATCTGAAATCTAACCACATTTCTTATTGATTTAAACCTATTTAATTACATAACCTTTTTTTTAAAAAATGCAATTACTTCAGCCAATCAACCACATTTAACTTCTCACCCATCATCACAGCAGTTGGTCTCATCTGCTCATCCTTCCTTAGCCTCATCTGATGCTTGATTCTAAGCTGACTGAGTGCTTGCTGTAAGGCAAGAGTGTAGGTGTCATTTCTGTGCTCTTAGTAACAGGCACATAGTAGATACTCGGGGTGCATTTAATAAATAGACAAACCCACAAAACCCATCAAAGAATGACACCGGGTTGGTAGAAAGCTATCTTGGGGAACATTTGTCATTTGAAGTATTTCAGCATTATTTCAACTCAAAGAATACCTGTTCATTTTCAGGTCCAGGGCTGCTAATGGAGAAACATTTGCTGCCCACGCTGTATCTGATCACTGCTAAATCACAGTTAACAAGATCCCTGTGGGGTGCACACTTAGAGGTGTAAGCATTTAGTGATACATCATTATTCTTGGTTTCTCCATCACCTTTCTTAACCAGCTGAGTCACTTTTGTGGTTGCCCTTAAAATTATCCATTTTTACAGCTTAACTCTGGCACCAAGTCAGCTCGCCTGGCTGGCAATTTATCTATGGCCCACGTTTGTGTAACTTAAAGGTCACAGAACTTTAATAAAAGGCTGAAGGCTATTGTCATTTATCTGTTCTCTGTTTCAGCAACATGGAGGCACTATTGATAATTCCTGGAGATTAGTACTTAGAATACAATACTGAGAATAGGAGAAGGTGTGCATGGCATAATAACCACTGCACCTGCATGGCAATTTCCAACTCAGATTTTATTTTTCTGGGCAATATTTCCCTTCCCCACTATGATAAGAGAATTCTGCTGCTGTGCTCACAGAGTTGGTTCTCCTTAGATAAACTTTGCCCTTCAAAATGGTGCACAGATTCTGGAAACCAGACCAAATCAGGGTACAGCTCAGTGACAGAGGAGCAGCTTAGTGTGTGCAAGGTTTGTGAAGGGAGAAAAGGAGGGCAGGAGAGAGAGAGGTGGGGAGGGAGAAGGAAAGAGGCTGAGAGAGTGCCTTAACTACCAACTGTAGAGCATTGGGTACCAGAGCAGGCTGTCTTTGGACACCACAGGGAATCATGGAGTTGGCCTGGTCTAGTTGCTTTGAGAGGCGTGGGTCATAGGATTTTCAAGTTAGAGCCTATGGATCCTGGGGTAATATGTGCCTTTCAGTTCTGAAAAACTGAGACACTCCCTTAGGCAGTAGAGTATTCAGGCTTTCTTTGTATCTCTGTATTACCTAGAAGTCAGTAAAACATACAGAAGCCTGTCAGAACAATTCATGTCAGACATTAATCTTGTATACCCTGTATAGTTTGCAAACGAAATTGTATCCTGGCAACTACAATTGTATTCTTCATGGCAACCGGCTTTATATTCTGTTTCTGATAAGGGCATAAAATGTCTCATTGCTTACAATAAACTTAACAGAGCCTCATTCTTGCTGTGACCCATATGGCTCATCCCTGATAGATGACATTCCCTCTGTCCATAATCAGATAACCATGGCTTGATAAGTAAGCACTGATGCTAACAGAATACCACATTAGCAGTATGAAAGTATATCCTGGGGAACTGAGGAACTTCTCAATGGGATAAGTAGAAAATCCACCTATGAACTGGGGCCTATAACACCTTCCCCTTTGTATCATCCTAGGAAAAAGAGTCCACATCATTTGTCTTCTTCCTAAAGATTGAGTTATTTCAAGATTACTTAATGGTAAAGTAGTTAAGAAATTTTACATCCTTAGCAATCTATTTCAGTGAATCCTTTGTTTTACCACCTGTTGTGGTTAGGAGGAAATGGGGTGTGCTTGAAGATAGCTGACAACAAAATTCTGTTTAAGGAATGATAGCTTACATGTATTGGATGCTTGTGAAATACCAGGTGCTGTCTAAAGTAGTTCACCAACCCCAAACACATTCAATCCTCAGAGCCATGGTGCAGAGCAAGGCATTGAAGTGGGTCATTCAATTTAGGTCATACAGTGACTAGCAGAGACCGCAGAGCCTCACCATGCCCCTTGCTCCCTGCTTACTCCCCTGAACTGCTTCTCTTTTATTTCCATAGAACAGCAAAGAGCCACATATGCTACCCAAGTTGACTTATAATAATCTTCACAAGAGGAAATTTTTAGAATTAAAAATCATGGAATGAAGCACAGAAATTAGACTCAGTAAAACCAGCCAGTTGGACTAATATTATCTCAGAACAAACACTTCTAGTTCCCTGGTAAAATGTTGCTGGAAATGTTAGTTCTTAGTGTTGCTGAAACAGTAGTTACCATATTAACCTTCTTGTATCCAGATTACTTTACATCCCTTTTTAATAAGTGTCAGTAAGGATATTTACAAGAGACAATGTGCTATGTTGTAATAACTTCTGCTTTCAGGCCAAGGACAACACAATCTTCAAGCAAAAGACAGATGATTTTCAAAATTGTGCTCATTTTCAATGAAATTTATTCTGGAGAATTTTTTCTATTATGAATACATTTTTATTTTCAGTTACAATGTGTACTTTTGTCATATTCATTTGTTATTAAGTATGCACTGATATTCTTGAATGTGTCAGTTGTTATTACATGTTAGGCCAGTATAAGATCATATTTTATATTTAAACATTATAATTTTCTTAACAAAATTTCAAGTGGGCAAGGATTATTTCAGTTAAATACAAAATCTCATACATAAATGTATAATGAGGTAAAATTCTAAGGAACTAGAGTTTCCCCCTTGGTCAACTGTTTATTCTTTGTTATTAAGTAAGGTGGCTCTTTAAAATCCCAGTGAATAAGTAAACTTATACACTGATCATCTGTCAGAGATTTTGATGAAATACACAATACAGTGTGTCCCATCCCATGGAAATCCAGTAGCATCCTGAAACTGGATACTCCAAGAATCTTTAAAAGAACTATAAAGGTATTTAATACTTAGAGAAATAACAAGAAATATATAACAGTGCACCATGACCCTACAGCATGGTCTATGCCTTTAATCCCAGAACTGAGACAAGATCTCTATGAGGCCAGTCTGGTCTACATAGTGAGATGTAGAACAGCCTAAGCTATGTAGTGAACCCTGTCTCAAGTTGAAGAAGGAGAAGGAGGAGGAGGATGAAGAGGAGGAGGGGAAGGAAGGAAGGAAGGAAGGAAGGAAGGAAGGAAGGAAGGAAGGAAGGAAGGAAGGAAGGAAGGAAGGAAGGAAGGAAAAGGAAAGGAATGTACTATAGAATCAACCTCAGGCAGGAGGGATGAACTTGTCTAAAGGGAATAAGCAAGATTTTATAATAGTCAGAGCTGCTTAACTGGCAGGGCAGAGCATGGGATCTGCTCCACAGGAAACAGCCTATGAGAAAACTGCCCCATTTCTATCCTGCCCTCTGGCCTCCTGCTTGTGTCTATCAGAGAAGCCATGGGGAGCCAAGGAGTAGAGGATGCTGTGGGTGTGGGTCATGGAGGTCAGTCTCTGATGTCCTAGACCAACCCAGCAGGAGAGGACTGGGCTCTGGAGGAGCTGAAGATGCTGCCCAGAGCCTCTCTGAGGCTTCTATTCTCCAGCAGTTTCAAGAGCCTCATGAAGTGCAGCCTCTCAAGATTTAACTGAGAAAAATTAATAGACCCTTTTAGATCTCCTTTTCTTTTCCATTTATGTAGCCAGTTTGCTTTAAAATAATTCTAACCCCAAACTGAAATAATCCTTCTACATTCTAGATTGAATTGTAGGAAAAATACATAGAAAACATTTTGTTTGGTTTACCTAAGTCACTAAGCAAATTCTCTCTTTTCTCAAAAGAAAAATATGTAAAATAACAAGGACAATGTTTAAAATACAATTTGAAAGAAAGGGGGAAAAAGGATGTTCAAAACTAGAAAGATGTCATTATTTCTTCTGATTTAAGTTCCATGGCATTTACTGAGAGCTGGAAGCTACATAAATGAGCAGAAGGACAAATTGGGTGGAATAGTACTTCAGTATGTAAGTTTGATACTGATACCTCCTCCACTTTGTTTCTCTGATGTCATAACTGTACTCCTGTATGTAAAGTAAGTTGTTTACATGTGTGGGTCTCTGAACAACCTGTAAACTCCTGGCAATTGGTGTCATGGTGTTAAATAAACAATAAAATCTAAATTTATATTTTAAAGGTTAGTTGGTGAAATGGGAGTTGAAACACTAATATCAAATAGTTCATCTTAATCCAATATGCTTTATGTCTGTCTTTATCATGATTGTGTTTACATAATATTATTTATTATTTTTGCCCTCTTCAGATACTTTCTACTTTAAAAACTAGACTTTTGAGCCCAGCCAGGGAAGCAAGTAGGTGATATTCAGTCTCCCTTCTCTCCTCAAAATTAAATCCTCTAGTCTCTATGCCAGCTCTGAAGCAGACCACCAGCTACAGCCTACCATTTCTCTCTGTCCAGATCCTCTATGGCCTTTCTCACTGCCCCGTTTCTTTGTCTCAGTGTAGGCATTCCCTGGCAACCTGCCATGCATACCAGCCAGGGAAACAAGTAGACTATATTCGTTCTCTTTCCTCTCCTCCAAGTCCAATCCCACAGTCTAACCTTCAGCTCTGTAACAGACCACTTCTCTGCCCCCATTCTGAGGGAATTATGCAGATTCTGATGGCACATCTGCTTCCCTACCTCCTGTGGACCCCCTAAGTCTCTGCTTCTAGCCCATCCACATTTTGAAATGTCAATACCTAGAAATGCATTTGACCTGGAACTCTCGGTTACCATACTTGGCAGAATCTCAAAAGCATTTCTTACCAGGCAAAACACAGCCACCACACTGTCCTAAGAACCAGAGAGGACAATAGAAACCAGCAAAGGGAACACTCGTGCAACAAAGGTAAGACCAACACCTAGAATTACCTTTGTCCCAAACCTAGATGCTTTGAAACCAGGGTAAGAGCACAGTAACAGCCTGTATAACATGTCTCCATTAAAGTCCAGCAACCCTACTACAGTAGGGCCTGGGATAAATAATATAGCTGGTAGACAAGGTAAGGGCTTAAAAATAGTCTTTATGAACATATTAGAGGCCCTGAAAGAGGATATAAATATACCCATTGATGAAAACATAAACGAATAGTAGAATGAAATGAAAAAAGTTCAAGACATAAAAAACAAATAAAATCAACAAAGAAAACCCAAACAGAAGGAAAACTGAAAATGAAAAAGTAAATCAAATAGGAACCTCAGAGACAAGCTTCACTAACACAAAGGATGGAAGAGAGAACACTAGGTATTGAAGACAAGATAGAAAAGAAATGGATACCTCAGTCGATGGAAATGTTAAGGTAAAAAAAAAAATTCCAAGCACAAAATATCCAGGAAATCTGGGACACTATGAAAGGACCAAATTTACAAATAATAAGAATAGAGGAAGGAGAAGTAACCAGGTTAAAAGAACAGAAAATATTTTTCCTGATCTAAAGAAAGAGATATCTATCAAGGTTCAAGAAGCATGCAAAACACTAAACAGACTGAACTAAAACAGAAACACCCCCATGACATAAAGTAATCGAAACAGTCAACATAGAGAGCAAAGAGTATTGAGAGCTACGTAAGATAAAAGCCAAGTAACATATCAAGGCAGACCTATAACCCTTGACTATTCAATAAAGACTCTAAAAGCCAGAAAGACCTTGCTATATGTGCTACAAACTCTAAAAGACCACAGAACCCAGTTCAGACTGCTACATTCAGTAAAACATTCAATCACAATAGATGACAAAAGACCAAGTTCAAGAAACTCACAAATCCAATCCACAGAAGGCAATAGAAGGTACTTTAGTGTGAAGGAGGTAAACTACACCCAAACACTGCTCATTGACATCTCCTTCCCTCCCTTTTTTCCTTCTTCCGCCTTTTTCTTCTCCCCTCCATCTCAGTGGTCTCAACTCCCCAACAAAAAGACATAGACTAACAGAATGACTATAAAACAGGATCCATCTTACTGCTGTATCCAAGAAACACACCTCAACATTAAGGATAGATATCACCTCAGAGTAAAAGATTGCAAAAGATATTTCAAGCAGATAGATGTAAAACACAAGCTCATATGGTATAGTCATTTTAATATCTGACAAAATAGACTTCAAACCAAATGTAATTATAAGAAGTAATAAGAAACACTGCATACTTATCAAAGAAAAAAGTATACCAAAAAGATGTGACAATCTTTAACATCTATGTAACAAACGCAAAAACACACAAGTTCATAAAATAAAAACACTACTATAATCTAAATTACATATTGACCCTAACACACTGACAGTGGGAGACTCCAATACCCCAGTCTCGCCAATTGACAGTCATCCAGAAATAAAATTAAACACAGAAATATTGGAGATAAATGTCATAAACTAAATGGACAAACACACACACACACACACACACACACACACACACACACACACACACACACAAATCAGTGTAACAAAGAGGTTGCTTGTATTCTGAGAAAATTGGTAATATTGACAATCCCTTAGTAAAATTAACTAAAAGACACAAAGAGAGAAAATCTATAAAATTAGAGATAAAAGGAGACATAATTACACATCTCAAAGAAATCCAGAGACTCATGAGGGCATTTTTTTAAAGCCCTGTACTCTGCCAACCTGGAAAATCTAAAATAAAGGGATAAATTTGTATGTGCTTCACTGACTTCTAAAAACACAGAGAAACAGGGGTAGTCTGAATACTTCAGTGCCTGAGGGAGTGCCTCAGTACTGATGTCTGAACACAGAGAGCCACTATGAAATGACAGACTTGACGCCTACAGAAAGACACTGTTAATTCTTCATCTGATGGTGGGTCCCTCACTCTTCTGAAATGTAAAACACTTATTTTTACATTTTTGTGTACACAGTCTCTCAAAGCCCTCCTGAAAAATAGAAAAAGACATTATTTTCTTAATTGTACATTATAAAATGAAAACTTTACAAAATTTCTATAAATAGAGTGAGAGTATGATTAAGCAGATCTATGAGAAATATTAAACAGCTAATAAATACACATCTCATCCTTGGACTTTGGTAACTGAGTTCATGTTCACATTCTTTTGAAATCCTCAGTACACATTAATGTTCACATACTTATGTGTTGCGAACTTAACATAAAGGGATAATTTAATCCATGAAGCAAAATATTTACCTAGTTGCCTACTAGAAACCCTCTATACTTAAACCAAAAAAATTTAAAGTTTCAAAAGGATTGCTGAAGGGCAATATCCCAAGATATTTTTTGCTAATTTTCTATCACATGCACAAATTAGGAAGGAGATACGTACAGTCTTCCAATCGGTCCATATATGAAGAGGTCTGAAGTGCTGATGGTAAAAGGCCTTGAGATAAAACTCATCTTTCACTCCCTGTATTACTGAAGCAACTTTTCAATTCATGATGAATTACATTGCATGCAAATCCCTCAACAGTAATTAGAAAGTAATGACCCTCAGTGTGGGTTCTCCTTATTATCTGAGTATCAATTAGAATTTACAGAGGAAAAATTTTAAGCATAGCAAAAATCAAATGTTCAACTATTCCAATATTTTCTATTTTATTTAATTAATTAAGTGAAATAAACACTTAAAATGTCCAAACCTTATAAATTCTAGAAAATTCCATATGCTCCGTTTCCAAAAACATTTGTGTGAGGGAAGCAAAAACTTTCATTTCTCTTTTTTCTTTCTCCTACCACATGACAACTTTTAACTTAGCAATAAGATAACTCTTGTTTAAAGTTAAACTAGAACCAGATGCAGCTTGCATGCCTATTATGGCAATACATGGGATGACAAACGAGATATATCAGAAATTAAAGGCTGGGTACGCTTCACAGAAAATTCCTATATCAAAAAATCAATAAAGCAAAAATGTGTACACTTTCTTGGGCTGACAAGATGGCTCAGTAAAGGGGAGAATGCCTCTGTGTGGGCCTGAGACCAGCCCCTACTACCCACATGGTAAAGAAGAGGACCAGCTCCCAATAGGTGTCTGACTTTCTCCTATTCCAAGGCACAAACACAGTCACACACAATAAATAAAGGTTATTAAAATTAAATATTCTTCCATGTCCAAGTCATAAAATTGTTCACAATATAAGGTATCTGCAGAAATATTAAATTCATATTGTGTATTTATAATTATTGTATTTAACTTTACATGCTTGTCTATATTCATACACTTACTTTGGGATTTAAACTGAAGTGGTCCTAGATGACACAGCTTCATAATATAGGGGAGAATCCATCCCAGAGAAACCATTTACTCTCCCAGCATGGCAGTTCTCAGAAAACTGAGACTCAACCTACCCCCAAGACCCAGCTATACCACTCTTGGCATATACCCAAAGGATTTCAATCATACCACAAGAATACTTGCTTAACTATGTTTATATCAGTATTATTTTTAATAGCCAGAACCTGGAAACAATCTGGATGTCCCTCAACCAAGGAATGGATGAATAAAAAGTACATGTACATCTGGAGTATTAGGTAGCTGTTAAAAACAAGGACACAAGAAAAAATGAAGACAAACAGCTGGAACTAGAAAAAAATATCCTGAATGAGAAAATTCAGACACAGAAAAACAAGCATGGTGTATACTCACTTAAAAGTGGATATTAGATGTAAAATAAAGGATAACAACGCTACAGTCCACAGACCCCAAGAGACTGAGCAACAAGGAGAGTTCATAGGAGACGCCCAGATCTCCCTGGGTAGGGGATTTTATGGGTGCTAAGGGCAGATGGAGATAGAAACATCAGGTTGGGGATAAGGGCACAGAGAGTCACACATGTTTTTAACTGATACTGGGGGAAGGAGCCAGGCAGATTCACACCTTGACGGTGAGCCAGTCTCTGGGTTTACTGAAAGACACTGTCTAAAAGGATAAGGGCAAGGAGTGATGTAGAGGTAGTAGGATAGGAGGACTAGCTGCTCTTTGAAAGAAGCTAGATTTGATTCCCAGTACCTACATGGTGACTCACAGTTGTCTATAACTCCATTCCCAGGGGATCCATCCAGCATGATCCAGTGGCATCTTCAGACACTGTATGCACTTAGTATACAGATATACATGCAGGCAAAACACATAAAATAAAAATGAATGTTGAAAAAAATCTAAAGATAAGGTAGAGAATAATGGCAGAACATTGACATCTGGTCTTCACACTCACATACACAAACATGCATGTGCATATACACAAACACTGCATCCCCCACCCCTCTCTCACACACACACAGACACACACACACACACACACACACACACACACACACACAGAGAGAGAGAGAGAGAGAGAGAGAGAGAGAGAGAGAGAGAGAGAGAGAGAGAGAAATATGAAGATAGAACAGAACTGTGTACTTCAGTTCAGTTCAGTGGTGGAGTTCCTGCCTAGCACATGCAGACCTTCAGTTTGACCTCTTCCACAGGAAGACCTCTAAGACCTCTAAGATGGGGAACATCTATCCCCAAGCATCTAAGCATGCTATGACAGCATGTTCTGAAAGTGCATTTCGAAAATTTATGTCAAAACTGTATCCTGTGGAGGATATTGACAGGAAAAGGTGACCTTTTGTGTAAATTGGTTTAACACCCAGTGTCTGATACATTGTGCCAGAGATGTGACTAATACATCTAATTAAATTGTTGCTTAGCAGGTTGAGAGAAAAAAAATCTTAAAACTTCGAAATAAAGTCTTGATTCACTGATTCATATATTTAAATTCTAACAATGAAGAGTCAAATCAAATTTTGTAGGTGATTTTGTGTCGAATACATTATGGGCAGCTCAGGGAACACAAGCTTCCTCTTTGCAGTACTTGCTCAAGCTTGGTCTTTGCTTCTGCATCATCAACTCACTATGCCTTTCCCAACTTTGAATGCATTAATAATAACCTCAGAATAGACAAGATGTGTCAGTGTCACATTAAGGGGAAAAAAAATTAAAAGCACTTCCCCTTGAAGTAATTTAACCAAGGGTAAACCCAGATTTGAATTTTCCACTTTTCTTTCCCTGTGTCCGTCAGTAATCTGTCTGTGTCTGAATCTGTGGCTGTTTGAATACTGTCTTATATGATAGCATTCAGAAAATGATTACACAAAATGTTTGGGTGTATATAATATGTATGCAGAATGTGTGTGACTGTTTGTGTGTCTCTAACAGAGGGCTTTGCTCCATAGTTACAGAACAACACAGAAAGAATCACATGAGGGAAAAATGAGGGACATTTTTACAAAATTATTTAATGGAATTTTACAAAGAATTAGATCACTGACTTCAACTAACCAGATAATAAACAAATGTTATCAAGCAATATTGATATATAGCTTCCAGCATTTAGAGTGGATAGTTTTTAAGGTTGCTTTTCAACCTATTTGATATTTGTTTGTTTTAGTTTACTGAAAGTAGTTTTTTCATAGAATGTATTCTGATTACAATTTTCCCCTCCTCCAACTCCTTCCAGAGCCTTCCCAACTCCCTTCCTGTCCAAATCTATACCCTTTCCTTCTCACATTAGAAAAATAAACAGGCATCTAAAAAATAATACTAAAACAAAAACAGAAATAAACAAGTAGAAAAAGAGAGGTCAAGAAAGAACACAAGAAACACATATAGATTTTTGTTGCTTTCAACAAATAACTATCACAGGACACATCCAATCACACATATATTGCTTTCTGGGTCAGGACCATGAAAAATTACATAACTTTAAATTACAGCTATGCTTCAATTTAGGTCGTAAAACTGAAATGCAAGGCAAGTAAAGTTAAGCAGCTAAGTGTTCAGTCACATTGTAAGAAATTTATGGCTGGTCCAGAGACTAGTTTACTCTAATTTATGGATGCTCTAGAGATTAGTTTACTCCAGGAATTTGTAGCTGGTCTAAGTAATGAGAAACTGGTTTTGCACAAGATAGTTTTTGGAATTAAAATATAGAGAGAAATACTTTCACAAGATGGCATAACTATAGCTCAGTAGCCCATTACTCTACCGGATTGCACTGGGGAATCCTCTATAAGCACCCTTCAGCTTGGCAGGCTAGGAAGATGACACTGATGGAGGTCCAGGAAGTCCTTGAGAGCACTGTACAATGGCAAGCGCTGACAGGTGGGCCTTTCTGGGCCCATTGATGCAACAGAAGTTCCAGTAACACTGAGACTGGGTCACACATGGAATCTTAAGTTCCCTTGCAATGGGCGACAACAGAAGATCAGAGAAGTCCTGTCTCAGGAACGCTGCTGTGCAGTCTTAGAGACCATTCCCAGCATTCCAAATTTGTATCATTGGACAGTGGCCTTGTGCTTTCAGGACTCAAAGCTTGGGGCTGGTTTGCTAGCATCTCAACACCAGCTCGGGGTTACTTCTTCAGCATATCAAGGCCTATCTTAGGTTAGGCATCATTATTATTTCAAGCATATAAGATGCCTTTTGAGTTTTATGTGTTTTGTAAGTTATTTTGTAACATTTGTAAGAATATAAAAACTGCTAATAATGTCAGAGAATATAGGGAAATGGTGAAAATCTGGCCTTCAAAGTCATACAATATTTTTATTGTCTGTGGGAGTTATTGTCTCATAAAATGTTGCATGTTATTTGTTAGGTAGCAAATTGATAACCAAGCTTTTTTTTTTTTTTTCTGGAGAAGTATCTTCATAATCTAACATTATCTAGTTGGATTAGTGTGTTTTATATTCTTTGTTGCGATAATTATGTGAAATATTTTCTACCAACTTAAGTAAAAGATAAACAGTGTTATAATTTGGATATTAAATGTACTCATTTCATTAGAGTTTGGACCCCTTTCTCCAGCTGTCAGCTATTTACATGCTTCTTGCACTTAGCCTTTTCTGTCACTACTGGAAGGCAAAAGAAACTTCAAGAGGCCCTAGTGAAAGGGAGGTAACTGGGGCTAAGCTTCAAAATGGCCTGTGGGAGCCAAGCTCCTTTATCACTCTTTTTTTTTCCAAGCCTAGAATAAACATCTTCTCCTCCAAATGCCCTGTGAAGCGCTGCCTCCTAGCAAGTCCAAACTAAGGGTGTCACCTGAGCAGGCACTGTAAGTAAACCTTTCTTTTCTCAAGTCGATTGTCTCCAGTATGAGTTACAGTAACAAACAAACACATTCAAATATCCTAAAACATAGTCAGAACAAAACAATGCACTTGGTTCTATAACTGTGATTTCAAACAATCCAATTACTAATCCTTAGAGCCAAATTTGTGATTTGGGAAAATGGCTACAAAATATACTTTCTCCCAAACTCCTTGCTCTAAATAGTGCCAATAGTAATCATAATAAAATAATGTTTAAAACCTGTAGCCATAACAACCCTTTCAGAAAACCTGGATTTGAATGTTAGGATGCTGTTGCAGTGGGTAACTGTTATCTAAACTTTGCTTACAAAGCCTTTCAGATATTAGAGTAATCACAAACATAATCTGTGGTTAAAAGATATTTTATGCTGGCTTCCTTCCTTGGCTACATGTACAAGTACTTTAAAATATTAAATTTAGTAACTGGATCCACGAACTAAAAGTGAATATTTTACTCAACATTGGAGTTCACAATGGAGTTAAGCAGAATGCTACCAAAGAAAACATAGCAAACAGCACATATGTCTTCTTGAACATAAACAGAATTTCCTGATCACTTCACACTTCTGTGAGTGAGAACTTTGCCCTGCGATTCATTAAAAAATGAAGTTTCCTTGGTGTCTTGGGTTCGCATCCTGAGGGCGTACAAAGTTCTCTGTGTTTTTTGATCCCCTGTCATGAACATCATAGAAGAATCTTTACAATGGGCAGAAGACAACACACAATCCTGAGAGCCATTCACAAAATGATAGCCTATTTTTATATATGTGAAATTGTTACTATGCGAGGCCACCAGCATTTAGGAGTACTTGTAGCAGACCACAACAAACTTCATCTTAACTAATAACAAACTAGTAACATCTTATCAGAGCTGGTTTCTGCTCTGAAGAGTAGCTCGGAAATAAATGGCAAAAGTGCAGAAGTCAGAAGCCAAGATGCAGGCCAAGCAATTGAGTATCATTCAGTAGAACTGCGACACCACTAAAAGCAGGACAGATATTTAACAACATGTAGAAACTGAGAGACAGAGTGCAGTAGCATGTTCTAAATACTGTTCTATTTCACATGACTGAAAAACACAGAAATATACAAATTTGAAAATGCAACTGTATGAAAATAGTAAAACTTTACATAGATCTGTTAAAATTTTTTAATGTTTTAATTGTCAGATGAAACAATGGGGTTCACTATGACATTTTCACACATATGTCATTTTTTTCATTAACTCACCCCCCCAAACACTCCCACTTGTCTTTTGCTTTCCTGTCATGTATACCTCTTGGCTGACATTAAATATAGACTTGTAAACAAGAGAAAGTCAGATATTTGTCTTTCTCAATCTGGCTTACCTCTCTTAACAGTCTATATTTACTTTCTTGTAAAAGCAATAATTTTATTTTTTAGCTTCAAAGAACTACACTGTGTGTGTGTGTGCATGTGTGTGTATGTGTGTGCAGGTGTGTATGCATGTGTGTGCATGTGTGTGCGGGTGTGTTTGTGTGTGTGTTTGCTATATCCATTCAGCTGTTAATGAGCATCCACACACGTTCCTTATCTTAGCTGTTGTGAATAGTGCTGAAATAGTCATGGATGTGCAAATGAGCATCTCTTTAGCATACAGGCTAAGCCTCCTTTGGGTATATATTCCCAGGTGTGGAATGTCAGGGACACAAACAAATTCTAGTTTTAGGTTTTCTAGGAGTTTCTATATGGATATCCACAGTTTACTTTGCAACAAGCAATATAAAAGTGTTCTTCTGTCTGCAAATCTTTGCCAGCATTTGTATTTTTTCTTGATGGTTGACATTCTGACTAAGCTGAGATGCAATCTAAATGTTATTTTATTTTTACTTACTTGATTACTCAAGATATTGAACATTTTTATATATTTATGTGCATTGAGAACTGTGGGTTCAAAGCATTTATTTATTTGTTGATAATTTTCTTTGGGTGTTTAATCTTTTTAATTTTTGTAGGTTCTCAATACTAACTCCTATATAGTGTATATCTGGCAAAGAGTTTTCTTCCATTCTGTAGTCTGTCACTTAATTCAATGTATTGCTATCCTTGCTTCAGAAAAGCATTTCAATTTCATGCTATTTTGTTAGCCAATTTCTGGATTTATTTCTCAAACTCTCAGAACCATAGCACAAAGTTTTTGGCAGTGTTTCCAGATTTAAGTGGTATTTCTAGCAATTTCAGAGTTCCAGGTCTTGAATAAAGTTTCTGACTCATCTCAGATTGATTTTATCACAAGATGAGAGATAGATGGAATTATATTTTTCTCATGTGAATATGTAGTAAACCTTCCCCTGATATTTTTGTCCAGGATTGTTTTGGCTGTTGGAGATCTTTCCAGTTACATATGAATTTTAGGATTTTTTTTTTCTATTTCAGTGAAGAATGAATAGGGATTTTAATTGGGTTTGCAAACTGTAAATATTGTTTGGTAAAACTGTCATTTTCACAGACTTTTTTCTAACAATCCATTAAGCAAAGGATGTCTTTCCATTTTTTGTTGTCTATCTCTTTCATGGGTTTTCAGTTTTCATTATAAAGGTCCTTTACTTCCTTGATTTGTAGCTAGAATTTTATTTTCCTTGAGGCTATTGTGACTGGGTGTGTGGCCACGGTCTCTTTCTCTTTATATCTGTTGGTGATATATAAAAAGCTACTGACTCGTGGAAGTTGATTTTGTATCCTACCACGTGTCTGAATTTGTCTATAGTTTGAAGAAGTTTTCTGGTCCAATTGTTGTGACCTTTCTAATGTATAATATCATGCCATGTGTAAGTGGGGATGGTTTGACTCCTTTACCCATTAATAACCCTTTCCTCTTTGCTCTAGCTAGGGCTTCACATACAGTCCTAAAAATGAGTAGTCAATGGGCAGCCCTTGTCTCATTTCTGTGTTCTGCGGGGTTGTTTCAAGCTTTTCTCCTTTTCAGGTGATAGTCTCAGGTTCTCATATACTATGTTGAGGCATGTTTCTGCTAACTCTACATTTTTTAGTACTTTTATAGTATAGGTATGTTAGACTTTGTCAAAGGCTTTCTCTGCCTCTGTGTGGTTTTTGTGAAGTCCATTTACCCGGCTTATTACATTCATTGACCTGTATATGTTGAACCATTCCTGTGTTTAAGGGATAAAGCCAACTTGTTAAATTTTTGTATGCCTGTAGTCTGTGTATAACTATTTTACTGAGTATTTTTGAGACTTTGCTCGTCGAGAATATTGATCTATATAGTCTGTTTTCTTTCTTTAACTATTTTTAGGTGTCTTTATCTGATTTCAGTGTTACAATAATAAATGATTTATAAAAGAAATTTGAGAGTGTGTCTTCTGTTCTTCTTTCTTTCTTGAATAGTTTAAGAATTGTCTCTAGATCTTCTTTGAAAGTCTGCTGGAACTCTGCTGTCCATCTCTCTGGCCCTGGATTTTTTTTAATGTGGAAGGATTTTTACTATCATTTCAATCTTCTAAACTGTTATGGGTCATTCTATATTGTTGACTTATTCTTAGTTTAATTTTTGTGGTTTAGCTAAATCTAGTAACTCTTTTAGGCTTTCCAGCTTAATAATGTACAAGTTTTTTAAATATTTCTTTATAGATGTCTGCTGTAATGTTATTTTCCTCATTTCTGATTTTGCTCCTTTGTGTCCTTTCTTTTGTTTGGTTAGTCAGACCAAGAGTCTGCCAGTCTGGTTTATCTTCTCAAAACAGTAGCTCATTAGTGCTTCATATTGCTTCTATTTCGTTGATTTTACTCTGTCTTTTACTATTTTAGCCAATAGTAAACAGCTGGGTTGGGACTTGTTTTGTTCTTGTTATTCCAAACTTTCGAGTTGCATCGCTAAGTCACTTACTCCATCCCTGTCTGTACTGTAGGTGCTCACACTCTAAGTCTCCACCTTGTTTTTTCAGTTCATCCCAGCGGCTGTATTGTGTTCTTTTCCTTTTCCGTGATTTGTTTTTCTTTCTTGATGTCTTCTTTCTCATACTCATCATTCAGTAATGAGTTTCGTAATCTCTATGAGTTTTTTAAACTACTAGAGAACTTTGCTGTCAATTTTTTGTATTATAGGCAGATATGATACAGGGAAGTATTTCATCTTTTTGAATTTGTAAATATTTGTTTGGTGTCCCAAGATATGGTCTATTTTAGAAAAGCTCTTATGTGCTGCTGAGTAGACTGTGTATTCTTTAGTGTTTGGGTGCGATATTCTGTAGATAACTGTTAAATTCATTTGATGTATGATGTCAACTTATCCTGATACTTCTGTGCTTATTTTGTAGGCAGATGGCCTGTCAGTTGGAGAGAGCGGCATATTGAAAATAGATACTATTAATGAATTTATGTTAATCTGTGTCTTTAAATCCAGTTTCAGTTTTTTGTCTTTAGTTTTTTGTTGTTGTTAGTGTTGTTTCTTTGCTTGTTTTGTTTTGCTTTTATGAATTGAATTACCCAGATTAGTTGCCTGTATGCTTAGCATAGTAATGTCTTCTTGGGGTTAACTATTCCCTTGATTACAATGAAGTGTCCTTTTTTGTAGCTCTCCAGATTGGTTTTAGTTTGAAGTCCATTTTGTAATATGTTAGAATAGCAATGTGAGCTTGCTTCTCATCCCATTTGATTATAATACTTATATCTCTAAGGAAATGCTTATCTTCAAAACTAATTTAAGTTTCTTGTAGACAATAGAGAGATGGATTTTTATTCCTTGATCTGTTCAATCAGCCTGTGTTTTAAGATTGGAGAATTGAGGGCATTAATATTTAATGTCATCATTGAAATATATCTAATAACTGTGATTATCATGTTCTTGGTGTTTGGTGGTGCTGTTTGTGATCTCAGTGGTACTTCATCTTTTAGCAATTATACCTTTCTATTTCTTTCCACAGTTCCTTGATATGCTCATTCCTCCTTCAAATTGAAATATTGATTCCTGTATTTTCCTTAGGTTTAGCTAGTTGGATAAAAAAAAAAAAAAAAAAAAAAAGGCTGTTTATGTCATTAACGGTTTTCTTTCTCCTTCAGTTATGATAGATAGTTTTGTTGAATATATTATGGCCTTCATAATCTTTTAGGAGTTGAAAAGTATTGTTCATGGCTCTCCTGGCTTTCCAACTTTACATTCAGAAATCAATTGTTATTCTGGTGGATTTATTTGGTCTTTTTTTTCTGTATATATTATTTACTGTGGGGAGGAATGGACCACAAAATACAACAAAACCCACTTTAAAAGTTTATTTAGTGGAGGAAGGGAAGTGGGTGTAATAGGCCTGTGATAGAGAGGGGGAGAAATGAGTGAGTGGATTCTGCTTTTCTTGAGGAGTAGGGGGTAGAGTATGTTCAATTAATTATTATTTTTTTACAAAAGTTTTTATCCATGTATCTTCTTGTTCCCCCTCCCTTCCCTCTGCCCAATCCCTCATGGTCTGCCTTCAGCTTCCTCCTTCCCCATTCTCCCATCTCCTCCTCTAAAAGGGCAAGAAGTCCCAAGGTGGATCCGCTCAGCATAGCACATCTACTCCAGGAAAGTCTGATCTCATCCCAAAATCAAGACTGGGTTAGGTGTTCCCCTGCAGGGACTAGACTCCAAGGTGCCAGCCCACACACACAGGAACACAGTCCGATCCCACCTCTTGAAACTCCACATATTGTCCATGCCAATGGATAATTGTCTACCCTTGGAGGGTCTAGCTCCTTCTCCTGATGGTTCCCCAGTGGCTGCTCTTGATTCAGTGTGCTTCCCAGAGCTCCAGTCAGCCATCTCTATGGGACTTCTCATCATAATCCCTATCCCCTTGTTCATACAGATTCTCTTACCCTGCTCTCAGCTGGACCAGAAGCTCAGCCCAATGCTCAGACATGGATCTCTGCTTCCACCTCTATTCATTTTTGGACATAGGTTCTGTGATGACACTTAGGGTGGTTACTCATTTGATTATAGAGGAAGTCCTATTTAGGCACCCCCTCCACTATTGGTTGGAGACCTAGCCAGGGACATCCTGTGAGTTCTTGAGGTTTCCCTAGCACCTGGTTTCTTTCCAACCCCACAATGGTTTTCTCTATCAAGATATCCATCTTTTTTTATCTACCCCTTTGTTTCTCCTCTCATTCAACCATCTCCTTCTCTCATGATTTGTTCCTATCTCTTCTTGGTTGCAACCCGTTATGATCCCAATATGCTAAGGTGATCTTCTCTATTTTCTCTTCCTAGGGGAACCTCTGGAAGTCTCTCTTAAGTTTCTTCTGATTCCATGCTATTCAGGGTTTGTGGTTTACAGCTTGGGTATTCTTTGCTTTTTGTCTAAAATTCACTTATGAGTAAGTACATCCCATGCTTGTCTTTAGGAGCTTATGATTCCTCTCTCTGGAGAATATTCTCCAAATCCATCCATTTGCCTGCAAATTTTAGGATGCTTTTTTGAAGGTAACTCAACACGTATGCATAGGGGCTTTATAACCACGTTGTACATGCACATAGATTGTATAGGCCATAAAGCCCTGGAGTAACTAAACATTTTGCCTGGATGCTGAAGGTCTGTACACAGCTGGTGAGACGCCAGAAGTAGCTGGAAGATACTGGAAATTCTAACATATGTATATTGTGAGTTGTGTTTTTTTCTCTTGTAACTTTCAATATACTTTCTTTGTTATATATAACTAGCGTTTTAACTTTGTTATGGTTTAGGTATTTTCTTTAATTTAGTATATTTTGTGTTCTGTGTGTTTCTTTTATTTGTATAAGTGTCTTTCCTCAGTTTGGGAAAGTTTTCTTCCATGACCTTGTTGAAGATCTTGTCTATAACATTTGCTTGAAATTCTTCTCACTCATATATGTTTATAACTTTAAAGTTTTTTCCCACTGTGTTCTATCTTTTGTATATATTTCTTTCTTTTAAATTTTCATATCTCTTGATTACTTGGTCTTCTACTTTACCTTCAAGCCCTGATATTTTATCTTCTGGTTGAGTTATTCATCTTGTAAGGCTTTCATTTGAGTTTTCTAGTTCAGTCATTCAGTTTTTCAATTCTATCCTAATTACAGCTTAACTCTTCTGCAATGTTTCTGTTTCTTTATTAAATTCTATTCTAAAGTCCTGTATTGTCTTCATCATTCCCACCAGCTAACTTAGTCCCCTTAATTTTTTCTCCTTCATTTTATTGAGCCAGTTTTGTGTGTGTGTGTGTGTGTGTGTGTGTGTGTGTGTGTGTGTGTGTGTGTGTGTGTGTGTTCTTTAAACTTCTTGGATTATTTAATGAAGATTATGATTGTACCTATAAATTCTGTGTTCTAAAGTTCATCTAGGTAATTGTAACTGACAATTGTTTCTCGAGGATAGAGATGATACTGGATTAACCTGTCACTTTGTTGCTATTTGTGTCATGATATCTGGGTCTATAGACTTTTTGTTAGTTCTAAATCTGACATAGATAGAGCCTGTTGAGACTGAAGAGAGGAAGTGCAGGCATTTTGGGCCTTGAAGTTAGAAATGGCTTGAGTGGAATAAAGTCAGGTGAGCAAAGGGTGCTAAAATGCTGTACAGGATTTCCCCTCTGTCCATGCTGGTGTATGTGGGTAGATCTTTCTGAGTGCAAAGTTGGATGTGGCCTAGAGTGGGCTTATGGGTTGGGCTAGGTAAGGTACTAGGAAAAGCCTAGAGATTAGTTGTAGCCCAGGTAGTAGCAAAGTAACCAAGACAGACATTGGTATCAGGGAGTGCCTGGCCTGTGACAGACCCAAGCATGCTGTTTTATGAAGGATTGTGGAAGACTTTGTGTTACAATGAGGTTTCTTGGCCCTGGGCAGCCAGAGGTCCAGACTCACAGACCTGCAGTCCCAGACTGCTTAGCTGCCTGCCACTGCTTTTCTTCCCCCAAATGACTCAGATGCTTATATTAAGTTCATGCTGTTTGGCCTATGGATCAAGCACATTGCTAACTAGCTCTTTCATCTTTATTCAACCCATTTCCATTAATCTGTCCTTCCATGTGGTCCATGGCTCACCTGTGTTCCTTACATGTTTCTTCACTGGGTGCCTGGCTTGATCTGTCACTGACTCTTTCTTTTCCTACCTATTCTGATTCCCCACCTACTTCTTCTAAGGTGCTCATCAAGGGCCAAAACAGCTCCTTTATTTAAAGATTGATATTCACACATTCCCACATCAACTTTGGGGCTTTGAACTAGGAAAGTGGTTGAATTCAGTAAGTAGACTTTTTCAAGCCGTCCTAGTATGAGCTTAAAAGATAATAGTGCTGAAAGTAACATTGGCTATGGAGGCCTAGCTTAAGAGGTTTCAGAGAGGATAATATTAGCAACTGGACTAAACACAATTCTTATGATATTTTGCCAAAGAATGTAATTGCTTTTCCCCCTTTGTCATATGAATCTGCCTGAGGATAAATTGAAGAGTGTTGAGACAACATAGCATTGACTGTGTCACAAGATTATTAGTAATCCCTCTTACGCAGATCTACAATGGAAAAGAACATGTAGGAAGTACTAATCAGGCATTGGAACCCAGCAGGCAGGCAGCAACACCTGCCAAAGTGGGAATAAAAATCTAATTCTTTACATTCCATAGTTCTGGAAAAATCCCCAAATGAACTAACCTTGCTTTTTAGCTGCTGTAGTTCTGCTTCTGGCTAACTGTTTTTGCTAACAGTGTATCAGCCCAGTACACAGGTGTTGTGCTTAAAAACTTACCATGAGAAACTCTCAGAACTACACAAATGTTCAAAATATCCAATGCAGTCACTGCATGGCTAAAAAAACACTTTTCAATTGCTTAAGCCTAGGTCAAAGTAGTCTCCTCCGGTAGATACCAGACAACTTTTGGAAGGGTAAAGATATCTTGGAGTAGGTATGTCAGTTGGAACATCTTTGAGGTTTCAAAAGCCTATGTCATTTCTGATTAGCCTTCTTACCCGGTGCTTGTTAATCAGGATGTAGCTCTCAGCTACTGTTCTAATGCCATGCTTCCTTACCTCCTAGCATGCTCCTGCCATAATCATCATGGACTCTCTGAAACTGTTATGTTCAATAACAAAAAGAATATCCTCATTCCCCTATAAGTTGCCTTGATCACAGTGCTTTGTCACAGCAGTGGAAAAGTAACTAAGGCATGGGGTTCATGGCATTGTCCATCAGGAAGCCTTGCCTTCTCATTGGTCCTTCTATCGCCTTCTCAATGGGCTTTTCACTTATTCATTCTCTTGAGTTGCCTTTGGTTGGTCAGTTTTTCAGCCAGGATGGCTACTGCCCTCGTGGGAACAAGTATCGTCTACCTCACATGTTCAGCTACCCTCCGCTTGGCCACTTTAGAATATGACTCATTAATGCTCTCAGTCTGCTTCATCTTTGGAAAGTCTGTGTGGTAGTTTGAATAAGAATTGCCTCTGTGAATTCATAGACTTGAATGCTTTATCACCAAGGAGGGACACTATTTAAAAGGATTAGAAGAATTGAGATAAGTGGCCTTGTTGAAGTAAGTGTTGCCTTATTGGAGGAAATGTGTTGCTTGGGGTGAGCTTTGAGATTTAAAAATTCCATGCTAGGCCCAGGCTATCTTTCTCAGCCTACATATCAGGATATAACTCTCATCCACCATTATACATGCTACAATGTTCCCTGCAGTTATCAAATGGACTGAACCTTGGAGATTTTAAGCAAGCCCTCAATTCAATGTTTTCTTTTATAATAGTTGCCTTAGTCATGGTGTCTCTTGACCTGATGTTCAGATCTCTGTGTCCATGGGGGGCATTCCCATTTTAACTATCACAACCTTTTGATTTACTCAGCAATTCTGCGTGTTAACTTTCATCAGTGGGTTCTAGCAATCCTGAGACAGACATGGCTATCAATTTCTACGAAATAAGATTTTTTTCCTTAGATTATTGGAAAAAATATTTTGATAAGAACCTACGTTCTAATTTAGCTGCTGAAAAATTACTAAATTTAGCTGCTGAAAAATTAACTTTCATATAGTAAAGAAAACTCAAAAGCATTCAAAGCTAGATGTAATGGCACATGCTTAGAAATAGGCAGACAGATGACCATTTTAACCCCAACCTGAGCTACACAAGGAGTCTCTGCCTCAAAACAAACAAGGCAAGGTGACATAAGCTCTCAGGAAGCTGAGGCAGGAGGATCTTGAATCCCAGGCCCTGTTATACATTGTGAGAGCTTTCTAAACTATGTGTTTATTATTTATACAATCTATATGAACATGTATAACACATATACATATATGTGGATATATACTTCAAAAACTTTGGATCAACCCCAGCACAGAGAAAGAAATGCACCTATAGACTCTCTTCAAAACTCACTGTAAGTCCAAAAAAGCTTTCTATTCACTGTGAGTGTTCTTTTGTGCACTCATTGCTTCATGAGATCTTCTCAATACAAATGTCCAAAGTCTGAACAGCTAAGAAAACATAAATATTATATTTGAGGCTTCAAGTCTGAGAATAAGGCACTCATGGAGTGATTCTTTTAAGGCTTCCTTCCTTGACTTACAATTTTAGCTTTCTATCCTCTGTCCTCACATGATCATCCCTTGGTATACTTTACTTCTAACCTAACGTCCCCTCTCTTAAAGGACTCAGATTGCTGAAATTTACCCATATGACCCCAATTTATCCTTAATCACTTCTTTAAAGACCAGATCTCTTTGTAACATACACAAAATTCCACCAAAGTTTATTGACATGAGTTTATAAAATGTAGAATGGGGTAACAGAAATGGATATCAAAGTACTTAAATGTAATTTTAAAGAAGATAAGCAACTAAGATTTAATTTCTAATTTCTGTTTTCAGCATCTTCCAATATCTTTAAAACAAGCCAATGGCAGACAGGCACCACGATCCTCTGGGTACCTAAGCAGGAGGCCTGGCAATGGAGCAGGTGAGAGAAGGCCTCTTTGATAGTAGATTTTCTTTCAAGCCCTTTGGCTAATGTCAATCAAAGATCATTTGAGGCTCAGAATGTTTTGTTGTGTTTGATACTGAAACACAATGTACCATAGATTGTAAGCACAAATCATGATGATGAAGAGAGTGTTGCTCTCCACCTTGCAACACTGTGAAAAGACTTTGTGGTTATGAAGATATAGAACTATGTGTAAACATGATCAACAAGTTGAAATGCAAAAGAAAGGTAAGATTGCTTCTTCTTCCTATAGTTTAACCTTTTGCCACCTACCTGTTTATTGACCACACAGAAGACTTAAAAACTTAATAAGTTTCTGTCAAGATAGAAAGAAAATGAATGAGCTCAATGTGGAAACACATTCAGCCTTAGATCTCTCCTCCTAAAAAAACAGATGTGAATGCTGACCTCATCTAGGAGTCGGCATATTAAATGGTGCAGAAAACATTCACATGCACACATATGCATGAATAAACAGATGATATAATGAGAACTCTGGAACTCATCATATTGCATAGCTTTCGTTGTGGTGAAAATGGCTTTTGTGGTATATAGGTTGGAGTGTTGGGCAGAACTCTCCTTCACCCAGTAGGAAGTGAGAAAAAAGAAGAGAATAAGTAGAGACCTAATATCCTAATCAAGGATATGTTCCTGATGACCAAAAGGCTTAACACTAGTTTCCACTTCTTCAAAATTCCACTTGTTCTTGTGAGACCATGGGCTAGAGACCAAGCCTTTAGCACATGGACCTTTACGGAACACCTACAAAATGTACCACTCATTCATTCAGCAGCCACTGCCAGATATTGCAGGAGCTCCTATGTAATGACCAGAGGGCTGGAAAAGCCCACTTGGAGCTGTCAGTGGAATTGAGCCTCAGAGAATGAGACAATGTAAAGTAAGAGGAGTATACAGCGAAGAAGAAACTATGTCCAGGCAACAGAATGCATGCTCCTATGCAAGAGTGGAATAAAGTCAATGTGCTCAGAAAATAGGCTTACTGTAAGGGACAGGGAAGAAATGACACATACGAGACAAGTCCAATGAAAAGGCACCTTCAAATATGCTGAAATTTCTATGGATTCAGAAGTAAGAGATCATTAGGGCAAAGCAAGATGGCTGGGTTTTTAGGGGAGTAAATCTTCAGAAATGTGTTTGAGGGTGCATTGCTGAGGTCATACTGTATTTCTTTTCTTTCCCTTCCCAGACATCTCCATTGTCTTAATTCCACTCTTTAAGACTATCTTTTCTAAAATTGTACCTATTAGAAACTAATCTCTAAAATATTTATGTCCATTTTTTTCTTCTTTGTCATTCTGTGTTCTCTTTTGTTTCTGCAGCTTGAGGACATCCACGTGCAGTTTCCATGAGGCACCAGAGGTCCTGATGCCTGAGATGATCAGGCTCCTGATATAGTCATAGAAATGAGTGTGCCTCTCATCACATAGACAGAGCAGAGGGGGAAGAACTTGGATGTAGAAGAAGGGGCAAAAGACAGCACACAACTTCCATGGTGCTCCCACACTCTGGAGATTTCAGAGGACTCATAAAGAAAGCAGCTCTCTGATTTACTCCCCTCTACTGTCCTCACTCACACTTAACATCACACTCACACTGTCTTAGCGTTTCTGTTGCTGTGAAGAAACATCATGACCATAGCAACTCTTAGAAAAAAACAAAACAAAATGAAACAAACAAATAAAAAATAATATTTAATTAGGGTGGCTCACTTACAGTTTCAGAAGGTCAGTCCATTTTTGTCATGACATGAGCATGGGAGCATGCAGGTAGACGTCTTGCTGGAGTATTTGAGAGTAGTTCCTCTTGCAGGCAGCAGGAAGTCGACTGAGACACTGGACAGTATTCTGAGCATAGGAGACTTCAAAGCCCACCCCCACAGTGACACACGTCCTCCAAGGCCACACCCACTCCACCAAAGCCACTCCTCCTTGAAGTACCACTCCCTATGAGATCATAAGGCTCAATTGCATTCAAATTACCACACACACACACTTAAAATAGTGTTGTCACAAATTCAAGGCAACACTGGAAAAGAAAGATGTGATATTTAATATGTATAATGTAAAGCACATTCACTAATATATATTTTACTAAATAAATTCTATTTTCCTAAACTAGAAACAAATTCTTTCTCCTTTTTGCTTAATGTAGCTACAATGAACACCTTTATTTGTAGAATTAAACTGTGGTTTGAATGTGCTGAGCCGCCCAAGAGTCTGTTTCAAGTTTGGTTTCCATAATGGTGCTTAAGATATCCTACTTAAAAGAAGGAAAACTTCATTTTGACTCATGGCTTCATATATTTCAGTCTATGTGAAGTAGTTACTTTTCTATTGCTGTGATGAAATGCCATAACAAAAAAAGCTGCAGGATCAGTATATTTTGACTTAAATGTTTGGCTTAGATGTTCATAATGGTGGAGATGGCATGCTGGCAGGATCTGGAAGCTGCAAGATTATGTCCCAACTGCACAGATATAAGAAAGAACAAACTAGAAGTGGGCCAAGGCTAGGAACAAACACCCAAGTCCACCCACAGTGAAATACTTCCTTCAGCAAAATTGTATTCCTTAGTGTCATCACCTCACCAAACAGCCATGCCAATATAATCAAGTGCTCAATTTCATAAACCTTTGGGGGGGGGGCAGAATTTCTCATTCAAGCCACCACATATGATTGTTTGTCTCTGTCACTGCTAGGTCTGAAAGTCAGCACATTATAGTTAACAGTGCCTAGTAAGTGTAGTATCTCAATCCATGGATATCAGAAAACAAAGAGAGAAAGAAGGAGCCACTGTGCCAATGTTCTTTCAAGGTAAATCTCCTAACATTGTTCTTATAGGGCCCAAGTCTTAAGATATCAGTACCTCACTATATTGGCACAGACAGGCACCTTTTAGTTTTGAGGAAAGGGTGATGATAATCCTGAGCCTGGTACTGTTCAGATATTTCTTGGCTCCTGTATTGAAATGCAGTTTCTTACTTCCGTATCTCTTCTGCCATCACCATCACCATGAGATGACACTGTTGAGAACTGGTTATCACTATGTCCTGGAACCTCCAGTCTGTGCAGAAAATAATCTCTCTTTAGAGTTAGTTTGTCTTTTGTGTAGAGTTACGGTAAGAAAAAAAAATGCCTAACATAAGAGACAAATGCAAGTTTTGACATAAAAGGTGAAATGATGTCTAGAATAAGAAAATCCCCAATTTTTTAAGTGGCTTAGGCTTCCCATGACATTTCCTGAAAAACACATCTTATAAAAGTGAGTGAATGAAGGCACTGTGTAATTTGTTCCTATTTTGTCATTATTTTGTTTTGTTGTTTTTTATAAGCAACTACTTAAGAGAGGGAAGATTTGTTTAGTTTGTTGTTTCTGGGGTTTGGTACACTGTGGTAGAGAAGGTCTGGTGAAGCCAAACAGTTCACGTCATAGTGGCCAGGGAGCAGAGAGACATAGAGAGAAGCGAAAGATACAGCATCCAAGAATGTCTTGCTAGTAACGCATTTCCTCCACCTAAGTCCTATCTCCTAAAGCTTCAGAGCCTTCTAAGTTAGGGCCACAGCTGCAGACCAAACGGGCACATGGCATATTCAAGAATGAGCATTATACTCAGCACCCAAAGTTTGATGATCATCTAATACAAATGCATTTAGTCCAGCTCCAAGAGACTCCCAAGTTTTGCCACTTCTAACATTGTTCAAGAACCTAAGTCCAGAGTAAACATCCCTAATCAAAAAGAGAGGAATCGAAGAATATCATGCAAGATCAATTCCACAGAATGTCAGACCAAAGTACCCAACAAGGCAAACACTAAATCCTGCAGCTCTGTGTGGCATCCAGGCACATGGTTGCACAATATGAGCATGAATGGGTCTGGGCAGCTTTAATGCTATGGCCTTGTCAGTTGCAACCCACATACCCACTCTTGTACTCAGAAGGCAGATAGATTCTGTGCATATGAGGCCAAGCTGGTCTGTATACTGAGTTCCAGGCCAGCAAGAGTTACATAGTGAAACTCTGTCTCAAAAACAAATAAAAATGCTAACTATTCATTTTTAGGCTTTTAAAATCTTAACTGAAGATAAAATTATCTGAAATGTCTAAGGTACTAAAATATTAAAGAATAACACCAAATATAATAAAAACTCAAGAAGCAATATCTAAATTTCATTATGTATTTTTGTGTACGAGCCCTGAGAAATAGTGTGCTACTATAATTATGGGTCTACCTAGGCTTTACTAGCTACAGGAATAGAAATACACCCAAACATTTTACGGAGAATTGATATTTTAAAAATTGAAGCAAATATTTCTATTTGTACATGAGAAAAAGAAGTGTTCAAAGAACGAATATCAAACTATTGTGGGTCATTCGTGAGAGAATTTCTTCAGGTAAATATGTCTAAATTAACTAAAAAGTAGATAAATGATATAGGTCTTTAACTTTAGCACTTGGGAGGCTGAGCCAGAAAAATTTCTAGGGGTGTGAGGCAAGACTGTTCTACAAGCCATTTCCAAGCCAGCCAAAGCTACAAAGTGTCTGAAAAAGAAACCAAATAACAAAAACAAACAGTAGCATGTCAGTGTATTTAAATAAATACACGGATCACTTCTCAGGTCATGTTCCCCATGACAAAATATCATGATATCATATATTTGGAGAATGTCAATGCATTATAAATTGCACAGAGCTCTGCTTTTCTGGAGATTAAAGCTGATTTCTTGAAAATTCATCATCCAAATGCAAATCAATTGATCATAAAAGCATGTCTGTCACATTTTAAGGACTCAGCAACAGACAGGAGTTCTGTCCCTCAGTCCTTGATGCATCATACCTTGGCACTGGGGCCTTAAGCACATCTGCAAAGGTTGCTTGCTCTCCATCAAGCCAGTAAGTATTCTGACCATAGCCTAGTTCTGAGAATTTATCTTGGGCAGTTGAACATCATGCACCACCCCTGTGCTGACGATCCAATTCAACGAGTAGGTTGACTGGATCACTATTGACATAAACACTGTTATCCAATATGAACTTCAGGAACAAGCTTTCCACATCACTTACATCAGTGTTTAACTCCTTAGAAATATAACTATGTACTCTAGTGTAATATTTAATTAATTTATGAGCACTCATGTTCTGTTGTTTCATAAAAGCTGTTCAGTATATACTTATTTGAGTGGATCATCCATGATGTTGCTGTGGCTTATTTTTAGAATCTTTTCAAATTGAGTGATGTCATTACTCTAGCAGACATTTACAAAACCGTCACTAGAACTTCTGGATCATTTTTATACAGCTTGCTTTCCTGTGAGTCAAATGCATTTATTCCTGGTTTCATTAGTATACTTGCTAAGATCAAAGGTTTAAACAACTACTGTGTCTCAGTCTTTCTGATTCATCATAGCTATTGTAAGCTTAAAAATATATGCTCATCTTTTCAAATGACCTTCTCACAAGTATACTTAAACCACATTCTCTGATGATTCCATAATTAGTAGATGAGGGATGGTGAACTCAATGTGAAGGGTTTTGTTATTTTCTGTGTTTTATATATTTGAATTCCTAAACCCTATGTTTCTAATAACTGCATACCTTCTTGGAAGTCATCTTTGCTATCATCCATTTTGGCAAGACTTATATAACTGGCATAAACTGTTGAAGATTTTTATGTTTTTCTTATTTTAAATATAATTTTCCACCAGTCAGGAACTAACTCTTCAATCACAGAATATTTGAGAGGGGCATCTTGATTCAAATTATAATTGGTAGGACAACTATAACTCTAAAGTGATAGTTTTATAATTACAAAGTCTATAAGGACAAGAACATTTCTGTTGTTTCCTGTTTCCTCCCTAATGACACTTCTGTTATTTTTGATGCTACTAATGCATGTAAAGTAATTTATTTACACATATGGATTCCTTAACAGCTTAACAGCTGGCTTACCTTGAAAGCCAAATGCAATGTCTTAGTAGAAGTAATCTGGTATAACTTCATTTGTCTGAACTCCCAAGATACCTGGGGTGCTGGAGCTGGAGTGGAGTAGTCTGGGCCACACAGTGCCTCCTATATCGAGGGAAATGTGCACACGTGGAGCCTGGTTTAAGTAGCATGTGTTTATTAATTAAGCCAGGAATGTAGCACAAGTTGCCAGGAATTTTAAAGAGGATGAACTGTAAAGGAAGACAGAGAGCACAGAAGTAAAGTGCAGAGTGGATGCTTTGGGAAGGGTGGGGCAAGGCCTTCGTGGCAAATACCTGAGTGGTTGAAAAGGGATTTTTTCCAACATGAAACATTTTTTTTTAAAAAAAATCTGTTATTTTTCTTTAGAACACATATAAATCTGATAGTCACAATATCACCCATTTACTCAGTATAAATATTTCAATGCTTGAACTTATCATTAGTAACCATGTTGCAGCTTCTTCATTAGTAAACAGAATGTGCATCGTATATGTTGTTTTTATCTTCTTTATATAACTCCTTCATAAAGCTAGATCCTACCTCATTCTTTCTTCCACACAGCCTGACTTGGAAAAGGAGTTATCAAAGGCAAAGTGTCTGAGTTTATAAATCAAGGTTCTTATCTCGGATGGGGCAAAATTAACAAAAGAGATCACTATTCTAGACCTGACCTGGCTTCCTGACTTTCACTGCTATTTCAGAGTTTAAGTAAAGTATCTTTTATCCCAGTAAATACATGAGAGGCAATGATCAAGACTGCTTCACACAGCTAATCTGTGTTAAATCCATGAAGTGTATTTTACCTACAGAACACCAAGAGAAACATGTAAGATTAACGCTGCTTGTGGTGGTTGGAATAAGAATGGCCCCGTGTGTTCAGGTATTTGAATACTTAGTCATCGGGGAGGACATTACTTAAGAAGGATTAGAAAGTGTGGGATTATTGGAGGAGGTGTGGCCTTATTGGAGGAAGTGTGTGCCACTGTGAGATGGACTTTGAGGTTTCAGAAGCCCAAGGCAGACCCAATGGCTTTCATTCTCTCTTGGATCCCTGCAGATATGGATGTAGAACTCAGCTACCCATCCGGCACCATATCTGCCTCCATGCCACCATGCTTCCCACCATGCTCATAATAGACTAAACTTCTAAAATTGCAAGCCCTAAATTAAATCCATTCCTTTATATAAGTTCCTGTGGTCATGATGCCTCTTCACAGCATTAGAAAACTGAATCGGACAGGACCCATCCCTAGTTCAACTGCATTTACATGAATATCAAGCAAAATTAAGCTGAAAATGTCTCAGTGGAGCTATCTCTAATTATAACCTCAGTAAAAATCCTGTGAGAAAATTTTAAAAGATGATTACAAAATAAATGTAATATTGGTTATTATACAAAAGCAGAAGATAATTTAAGTATTTATTTTAATAATATTAAAGTACCTTTTCTCAAAGGCAGAAACTATGAAATATAGGTCAATAAAATTGTAATATTTTAATTTTTGCATATCCAGTAATTCTATTTTCAGGTTAAAGAAACCTCCAGGTACTCACACAGACTGAAATCCAATCATGGTGCGGTTGGTACTCAGGCCATTACAGTATTTTCCAGTTGCAAATTTTCCCCAACCAGAAAAGAAGTATGATTTTGTATGGTCTATAAGTTTCATTTTAGCAAAACTGTTCTGTAAAAGACATAATGTGACTTGCGAAGGTGGTGCCCAGGTACATGCTGCTCTTGCTGGGTACCCAAGTTCAGTTTCTAACACCCATGTCAGGTGTCTCCCGTCCACATGTAACTGATCTGACACCTTCTACTGGTCCTCCTTGGTACTGATATATATGTGACATACACACATACACATAAATTTTTTTAATTATTATTTTTTAAAAGTCTACTGTGTTTTGTTTTAAAACCTGTATATATAAATATACTTTATTTTCAAAATAAGTTAAATCTTATAATATGTATATTCCTTTGTGATTCACTAACAAATTTTTAAACATTATTTTACATTTATTTATTGTGTGCTTTGAGGTTAGTTGGGTATGTGTCAAAGTGTGTGTGTGTGTGTGTGTGTGTGTGTGTGTGTGTGTGTGTGTGTGTGTAAGTCACCAGAAGAGTCAATTCTTTTCTTCTATGATACAGTTCCCAGAAATTGAAGTCAAATCTCCAGCAGCAACAGCAAGCACCTTTATCCACTGCTTCACTTTTATAGCATTTGTTAACCCTGAAATATCCCTTGGAAAATTGCTTCAGACGATCATTCCACAAATCATGCCTATAGTTAATGTGGGAACATTAGGACTGAAACTGATTTAAAACAACTGCATTTCAGAAATGTGTGCAAATAGAAAGCAGGCTCTGAATATTATCCATCTCTACAATGGAAGTCAGAGGGAGAAAGGGAGCAGGAGAAAACTAATAGCAGTACTTGGGCTAAATAGATGTACAGATGAGCAAACTCAGGTCCAGATATCCTTCCAAGTTTACTTGTTATGGGATGTGTGGAGAAGGTCGATGAAGCAATTTTTGCCTTGGTTTTACTCTATATATAATAGGATAATTAATGAATCAAGTCAATGGAAAGTATCAGAATGGTGTTGTGGGGATAGTAAGTCTTCAATAAACACTGGCTCGCAATGAGAAAATTCAATATGGAGAAACAAATACTCCATAGCTATTGTGGTTTGAAAAAAAATGACCCACAAAGGGAAGTGTAGCCTTATTGTGTTCCGTGTAGCTTTGGAGACAGTGTGTCACTGTGGAGGTAGATGGGCTTTGAGGTCTCATATATGCTCAAGCCAGGCACAGTGAGACAGACCATTTCCTATTATCTGAGAGTCAAGATGTGAGGACTCTTCACTACTTCTCCAGCATGTCTGCCTGAAAGCTACTATGTTGCACCGTGATGACAATGGACTGAACCTCTGAAAATGTAAACCACCCCAAGTAAATGTTTTTCTTTTATAAGAATTGCTATGGTCATGGGTCTCTTCATAGCAATAGAAACCATAAGACAACAGCTAAAATATTAACTTACAAACATACGTGTAATATTGCCTATAATAAAGCCTCAACCATACTAATACTAATCACAAAACCTGTGAGCTATATCAACAGCAAATGCATATCTATGTGGCCCAAAAATATTTACTCCACTGACTGATTGTTTCAACTTGGAGACTGTGAGAATTATGTAGGTGGAGCAGAGAATCCATGTCATGAAGCAGTAACCCACTCTCTAGGATCAAATGTAACATCAAATTAGCTAAATTTGCTTGTTTCTGTTTTTATTTAAGTTTTCTGAGTCACCAAAGGATGTCCAGCATCAGTTTAAATCCCTGTGTCTAGGCAACAGCTAGGGAAGGCTACTTACTGTGATTCATTCAATAATCGACTTGCTCAGCTTGGGTTCAAAATATACCTTTTTTTCTCTCGCTGAGTGGCATGCCTAGAGTTATCATACATCATTTGTGAGTTCATTTACTTCTTGAATAAATAAATTGTATGCTTTCATGCTGTTTTAATATCTGATGATTTTTAAAAAAATTAAAGAAGGGGATATTTGATAAAAATATGAAAAAATTACACATGGCTTCTCACCTGATTTGTATTTCAAAGCCTCTTATATCCAGATGAGACATGCCTCACACTCTCTTCATCCTGTAGGCTTCTCAGGTTGTCAATTTGCACGACAATGGGGTAGCTCTGGTCATGCCTGTGTGGCAGATATCGATCTAGACTAGATCTTTGTTGTTCTTAGGAATAATGAATCATGACATGTCAAAACAAATTCCCCACAGAGTTTTTAACTTGAGACAAACCAAAACAGGCACTGACTCTGTAGGTAAGCCTCAGGGTCATAAATTAAGAAGGAGAGAAAAAGTCAAAATTTGCTTTTTACTACTTTGTAGCTTAAGGATAGTATTTGTTCAGCTACAAATGTAGAATATAGATCACAGTGAGTGTCAGTAGCTATGGACTTGCCAATAGCACAAAGTCCGTGTGTTGAAAACTTTAATTGTAATTTGTTTCTTAAATAATTATATGTATATTATTTTATGTTTTATATTTTATGTGCTTTTAATTATTTACTTTTATTTGTGTGCTGGGAGTGTGTGTAGATATATTGGTATCTGGCAAGGCCGGAAGAGAGCATTAATTATAAGCTGCCTTATGTGGCTGCTTGGAACCAAACCCACGTCCTCTATAAAATATCAAGTATTTTTAACCAATGAGTCATTTCTTCAGTCTCAATATTCATGTACTTAAACATTATATTTTAAGAAGGTAAAATATGAAATTAGATTATAAAGGACATCAGGACATAGAAAAATGTTGAATTCTACCTACACCAATTTACCCAATGCTTTCACAGTATTTCAACTTGAAGAAGCAGAACCAGTGCCATCTTGGGAAACAGGTCTGAGACAACTGGTGACCAAGAGCTGAACTCAAGCCCCAAGAAAACACTGAAACAATAGAAATAAAGGACATATATCCTGGAATCAGCAAAAACAGGATACAGGCATACAGTAGCATTTTTTTTTTTTTTTTGCAAAGACCAGATGTCCCTATGAGATACCTTATATCCTTCCACAAACTTATAGTTCCCCCACAGACACCATGGCAAGCTGTTAAAAGTCACATAAACTGACTTCTTCAATGACTGCCTCATCTTTAATTTCCCTGACCAGTCATGGAGCGCCAGGGCACACAATCCACTCTTGAAACCCTATCCCATATAAACCCTTGTAAAAAGAACTTGGGACCTTCCTCACTCCAGCAGAAAGGGTGTTGGGGAGGGGGGTCCCTGCCTTGGCCTGAAAAAAGAAACCTTTGTTCTTATATCAGAAAATCAGTTCTGTGGTGGTCTGCTTGGGGGTCCTGAGCCTTCGGTAGAGTAAACCTAATTTTAAATTTCTTAAACTTATTTAAAATGTGTGATAATCTGGTTCTTCCTATTATATAACACTTTTTCCAACATCAGAAGATGAATTTTCATATCAAAAACTGCCCCAACAGTAGGCTACATACCACTCATAGCCTCCTTTCAATCCCCTTCACCTGAAATATTCACTAATCCTGAACAATCTTGGGAATTTATTGTTAAAACCAAATGGCAATTATAGCATCGAAAATGCAGCAATGTAACTGAAATGTAATGGATATGCTTAAAAACAGAACTGAAGAAAAAAGGAAGGAATTGGTAAAGTAGAAGACAGTTGATCTGATAGCAAACTTGTATGATGCACTGGCTTGTTTTAACAATTTGACACAAGCTGTTGTCAGATGAAATGGGAACGGAAATCCCTCTGCTAGGTTTATTTTTCCAAGTGAGGTAAAGACCCAGGGGCTGTGATCTTTCAAAGACCAAACTAGGGTCAAGTGGGTTAGTGGATAAACACAAGCCATTCCACATGTTAAATAGGAATGGGGACTGGGGTACATGGTCAGGGGTTATGAATAAATCCTCATTCTTGGGAAAATAGGCAGAGAGGAAAGTTTACTGAATGAAGGCTCTTAGGCAGCCCTAGTGGATAGTCAGCAGGCAGGACAAAGCACTAGGAGAGTCACTGTAGGGTCAGATGGCATCAATGTTTTTGTGTATACTTGTAACTGGCAAATGGGGCCCCATGAAGACAGGCAGCATGATATGATTGTCAGCCACAGAAAGAGATATACGGAGCAATGGGAAAGTGACATGGGCTGGGCTCGTGCACTTTATTATGGAAAAAGAAGGGTGGTGGGATAGATAGATAGATAGATAGATAGATAGATAGATAGATAGATAGATAGATAGATAGATAGATAGATAGGTAGGTAGATAGATAGATAGACAGACAGACAGACAGACAGACAGACAGACAGACAGACAGATAGATAGATAGATAGATAGATAGATAGATAGATAGATAGATAGATAGATAGATAGATAGATAGATAAAGAGATGGAGGGGCAGAGGAGTGGCATGTATCCTCTGGCAAGGTGGGAGAGAAAGAAGCAAGAGAAATGTTTGAAGGTAGGACACCTTCTTAAATGGAGCTTGATGTCAAAACGCTGGGCAGCCAGGACTCCTGGAGGAGGATCAGAATCCTAACAGCTACAGTCGTCAGAGGAGGAGACTTTGTGTGAGAGCTCCATAAGATCAGGCTGTAGACAAGCCTATAGAGCATTTCTTTACTAGTTATTGATGTGGAAGAGCACATCATATTGTGGGTGGGGCCACCCCTAAGCAAGTGATAGTTCTGGGTTCTATAAGGAATCAGGGTGAGCAAGTCCTTAGAAGCAAGCCAGAACTCAGAACCTCTCCGTGATGTCTGCATTTGCTCCTGTCTTCAGGTACCCTTTGTGAGTTACTGACCTCACTGCTCTTGATGATGAACTATTAAAGAAACTGTGAATAAAATCGCCCCTCTTTCCCCTGTCCTACCTAGTTGGGGCTTATATTGCTGCAAAGAAACACCATGACTAAAAGCAAGTTGGGGAGCAAGGGATTTATTTGGCTTATAATTACACATTGTAGTTTATTACTGAAAAAATCCAGAACAGGAACTTAAACATGCAGGAACCTGGAGGCAACAACTAATGCAGAGGAGGCTTTTAAAGAATGCTATTAGTTTGTTCAATATACATGGCTTACTCAGCCTGCTTTTTAATAGTACTCAGGACCATCATCTCCGGGGATGGCACTACGCACAATAACTGGGTCCTCCATCATCAATCTCTAATCTCTAACAATGCCTTAAATAACACCTAATCTCTAAAATGCCTTAAAGCTGAATCTAATTGACACGTTTTCTCAATTGAGGTTCATTTCTTTCAGAAAACTAGAGCTTGTGTCAAGTGGTCATAAATTAAACACTCCCAAAGTTTCTTTTGGTTATGGTTTTTTATCACAGAAATAGTAACCTTCACTAGGACAAGTTGGTGCCAGAATAGAGGGGTCTTGCTGTGACAGACGTGACCATGTTTCTTGGAGGGGGGTTGTAAAAGGGCTTTAGAATTTGGGGCTAGAAAGGCCATTGAGTCTTGGCAGATCAGTTAGCTGGTCTGTAGAAACTTAAGAGTGTTTAGAGCAGTGTAGATGATGGAGGCCTGGTTTGTGAAGATTTAGAAGGAAGCAAAGACTCTGGGCCTTTTGTGTAAAGAATCTGTGGTGTCTGGTCAGTTGGAACTGAAGACTCGGCTTTGATTAGCAAGAGACCAGAACCACTAAAGTAAAACCTTTTCTTTGTTGGGACAATGGATATTGGTCAGCTGGGACTGAAGAATCAGCTGTGATTAAGAAGAGAACCGCATCATTGAGATGCTATCTTCTGGAAAGTGTTTTCTTAGGGTCAAGTCAGCACACAGAAACTATGATCCAAGGACAGCAAATGTATCTCCTGCTGGCTGCCAAACCTGGTAGCGTAAGAGTCACCAATGTGGTACTTGTTCTGAAGACATGAAGGAGTTGCGGAAAACAGCTGAGAGCTGGCTCTGTGTGGCAATACTGGAGTCCCTAATGAGAGGCTATTTGTGAAAGTGAAGCCCAGTTGCAGCAGTTTTGGAGATGCTAATACCATAATCACCACCAAGAACAGGAGCAGCCGTGAAGTGGAAGAAGTCAAAGCCTAGAAGACAAGTTATGTCTGTGACAGAAGACAGAGCTGGAGAAGTGATCCAAGCCCCATGGAGGAGCTTATAAGATCATGAGTGAACTTCAGATAAACGGACATTGAGTTCTTTACACTGACAAAGTTTGGTTTTGCTTTGTTTATACCATGACATATTCTTCCCTCTTGAAGAAGTAAGTACTGAACTTACTTTTTACTTTTACAGGAGCCCACAGCTAAGAGACTTTTAACTTTTAAAGGAGATTTGGGGTTTTAAAAGAGAGTATATATTTTAAAGATACTTGTTAATATGTTATTTTAAGATAAATGAGAAAAGAAATGTTTCTAATTGTGAAGTTATGTGATTGTGTGTTAAGTTGACATAGGGTCAGTTGTACTGGCTCAACCTGACACAAGTTAGAGTCATCAGAGGAGGGGATCACAATTGAGAAAATGTCTTCATAATCATAGGCAAGGCTGTAGGATATTTTCTTAAATAGTTGTTGAAGTGGAGGAAACCCTTCTGGGTGGCCCACCTCTGGATGGCAGTTCTGTAAGAAATCAGGAACAAGTAATAGGATGCACGCTAATAAACAGCATGCCTCCATAGCATCTGCATCAGCTTATGCCTTCAGGTTCTTGCCCCATTTGAGTTAATAATGTCCTCACTACTTTTGACATAGAAATAATAAATGACATGAAAATATTAAGTTGGGAAGGAGGGAGTTCTTAAGGACTTATGACACTATAGCAAAGAATCCCCAATTCCCGTTACCAGAGTCTCCAGAAGAGAAGATGAGAGAAGAGTATTCAGCACAGTGTTTAAAACCTTCTGAAACTTGAAACCACAAACCCACTGCCAAACAAAAAAAAATTGATACACAAGTAGTAAAATTCTTAGAACTAGAACCAAGGACTAGAATTTTAAAGCACCAAGACAAAAAAAAAAAAAAGATACTTTATGATGTACTGAGTATTGAACCTCGGGCTTTGTACATGCTAGGGAAATACTTTACCTGTTATAGGATGGATACCTGAAGAGGAAAAACTCCAGAGATGGCTGAACAAGTCATATAGAGTCTTTATTCACTGCCAATGGGGCTATCCCAGGTAGAGTTATGAAGCTTCAACCTTCAGTTTGTTTGGTATTTTAAAACCAAAATAGCAGTTGTCGCATATATTGAAAGGCAGCTCTGGACATCTTCAGCCAAGCAAGTGTTGTTTATGGAAATAGAGAAACATCAGTTAAGTGCCCAGGAAGTTCTTATAACCTTTAGGTCAGGGATACATTATGTAGGAAAATGTGAATGCTCCAGAGTCCAGTTTAACTCTGGGAATTTATGTCTAGTTTAAGTGACTGGAGACCATTTTATTGAAGTAGTTTTAACAATTAAAGTATCCTTGGGAATACCTCCATGAGGTGTGATAGCTATGGTTCAGTGGCCTACTTTATTCCCCACTGGTTCTAGAATGAGTCAAATCATCAACAAATAATCTATGGAGTTTAATTTTAATGCTCTTGTAGGGATGTCTGCAAGTGTGGCAGATGACAAGGAAATGAGCCACTAGAACCAAGAAGGAAAGCCTGCTTCAATCCAACCTAGTCAGTGCTGGTTCAACTTCTAAAGAGTCTACACCAGATGGGTTATTGTGAGCACAGTAAAGTACAGTACAATTTCGAGGGGTGGGAGAGACAGGTTTTCTTGTATAGTGTGATTATAGCACAAGGAGGCATAATTACATTAAAGCTCAACTCAAAGTACATGTGACCATGAAGATGGGTTCTATAACTAAAAGGCCTAGGATCTGGTGTGGTCTCTGACTGAGATAGCATAGAAATCAGCAGACAATAAATTACAGCTCCCCTAAGGTTCTATTGACTCAGAAACAAAGATAAAGATAAATGTCTAGGGAGAGAGAACCTGGGATAAAAATTTAGGAGTATTTGGTGAGGCCTATCTGTAGAAATCTACAAATTTCACCAGGTCACTAACAGTATCCATTCCCAGCCTTCTGTGTGGAAAACAGGTATTTATTTTCTCCATTTAAGAGACACTTCTGCATGATTAACAATACTGTTTTCTCCAGTATGTATCTGGGAGCACCAGGATCTTGCAACCACTACAGGTCATTGGTATCTGTACTGTCTTTTTCTTATGACTGGCAGAGGCAGGGGGATTTACAAAAGGGTAGACATTGGCATCCACAAGTGAGCATTAAGATGCATAAAACAGTAAGACAGATAAAATAAACATTCATTTTACCCAGGTAAAATTGGATAACTATAAAGTAAGTCATTTAATTGTATCCCAGCTCCATCTTGAATATCTCTTTCTAGATGTTTTCATAACTCTATGATTTTTTAACAGATATTAGTGACACTGAAGGATACTGCAAGCCAGCATGAGTCCTGGTATATGCACTACAGGTAAACATTTGTTCTTTCTGCCAGAGAGAAGGAAAACAATTCTTTATAGTAGAGAGGAATCAGTTTCCTTTGGACCTAACATTCCAGTCTATTGTTGCTAAAGGGGAGATGTATTTTCTTCTGTAACTGCTTCTCAGCTGAAATTAAGACATGGTTGTAAGGGCCTGGAAAGCTGGCCAAAGGCCATAATGAAATGGTTTACATCAATTTTCAACAAGTCCAATTCTCTCTAGTTTTGGAGACCACCTTGGGCTGGCATGGGGTAGGGTGCTTTAAGACAGTTTGTAGTCCTCAGCTGATTCCTAGATAGTATTTGTAAGCCAAGTGGAAATATGCTGGGACAAACATAGACTAGGAATAGAAGGTAAAGTAAAGGAGTTTTGGGACAACCTTATACTTAAAACATTCAGGGCTGTGGTCCTGGTAAGACCAGGAAAGGAAAGAGACCACTCTCAGGGATAAGCATTAGGCAGGAAGTCTTAAGCTGTTGACTGACTAAAGTCCATTTGACCAGTGCCTGTCCCACTAGCAATTCCCAAATAGCTGGTAGCTACTTCCCAAATAATTTATTTGGAGGCTTAATATTATTTATAAATGATTAGCCGTTAGCTCAGCCTTGTTACTAGCTAATTCTTACACTTACATTTGCCTCTAATTCTTATTTATGTTTAGCCATGTGGCTTGATACCTTTTCTCAGTAAGGCATTCTCATGTTGCTTCCTCTGCATCTTGCTAGCATCTCCCTGACCCCACCCTTCCTTTTCCCAGAATTTTCCTAGTCTGGTCTCCCTACCTATACTTCCTGCCTGGCAACTGGCCAATCAGCATTTTATTAAACCAATTTAAGTGACAAATCTTTATGGCGTACAAGAGCATTATTACACAGCATTTTCTCCTTTTTGACTAATCAAGAAGAAAGGTTTTAACTTTAACATAGTAACAAAACAGGATTCAAGCAAGAATTACTAATAATATTTAGTCTATTTGTGTTTGACAAAATTATAGAAAGCACTCAATAATTAGCTTATCTTGGTGAGTTCAATATTTTATATCTAATTAACTCTTTTATCATAGCTAAAATAGAAATATAAGGCAGTAGGGGATAAGAGCCTAGTCTTTTCAGCCTTATACTCCTCTCTCAGTTCAGCCATATCACTTTCTGTTTCAACTTTCCTAATGTTGGGATTAAAGGTATGTATGTCTCAAGTACTGAAATCAAAGGCATGAGATCATAAATGCTGTGATTAAAGGTGTGTGCCACCACTGCCTGATCTTTATGGCTAACTAGTAGCTGGCTTTGCCCTCTGATCTTCAAGCAAACTTTATTTTTTAGGGCATACACAAAATATTACCACATGTGACAGATGGATCCATGTCACAACTATTTGAAATATACATGAATTACAATAAGAGATAAAATTTTAATACATTATCATTACCAATGTTTGTAAATACTCATTATAGAAAAAACCCAGCTAGCTAGTATCTGTAAACAGCTGGAGTAGACTCATATTTTGAGCCATAACAGAATCTGGAGGATCTAAAATAGTGATTCTGTTTTAAAATCTTGAACACTTTTTCCTCTGCCCAAAGGTATGATGATAGAAGACAGACAGATAGATAGATAGATAGACAGACAGACAGACAGACAGACAGATAGATAGATAGATAGACAGATAGATAGACAGATAGGAAGGAAGGAAGGACAGAAATGTTTTCAGCACAATGAGAAGCACTTTTAAGTCTTCAATAAGAAGACAACCAAAGAAAATTTAAATTTTTTAGTCTGTAACTATAATAATAGCAACCAGTGTTTTAGCATGTCTGGATTAATAGCTTATCAGAACTCCATTTTTAATACATTAAAATATTTGAAATCTCAATATCATGTATCATTGCCTTTAAATCTTATTTTTACATACTTTCAACAACTTTTCAGACCTTTACAACTTGCATTTATATGTTATATGCATTACATGCATTTATTTTCTTAGGCCCTCAAAAATTTCTTGAACTTTATGTTCTCAGAACTTTACAACATCCATTTACTAATCTTACATTACTTTTTAATACCTCCATTACTTACATAAGCTTTGAGTTTGTTCACATTGAAACCTGCTTTGTGAGTTTATTTATTTCACTGTAAAGTAAACTGTAAGTTTCTATATTTTTCAGCAGGAGACCTAGCAGTTTAAGAAAAAAAGCAAGGCCTAATTTTACATATGGAATGAACTGATCTGCAGTTATACCCCTGAGAAGGAGCCAGTAGCTTTATGTTGCTAAACTGATAAAGGTACAGGTAGGCATCAGTCACCTCCAGAGATCTGAGGATGACAAACTTGAGCTGGAAGCATAATCCAAATGATTTCTGTGTTAGTTAAAATGACATACTTACCTACTACCTAAACAGTTACTCTAGGATCCTCTACCATGATCTCAATGGTTTTGTTGTAGTCAGAGGACAGAGCAACTTCAGTGTTCAGCCACCAGGCCAGAGAAACTTTCTCTGTGGGTGAGACACTTGAATGACTAGCCTACCTCGGCTAGGCAAAGAAGGAAAATCAATTTTCCAGTGTTCTGTTTGTTCACAGTTCAAACAGGTTTGTAGCAGTGAGCAAGGCATGGGGCAGCTCTTTGCCTGTGGTTAGTATTACTATAATCCAGATAGAGTCACTGTGGCCTTGTCACCTTATTTAAAAGTCATATTCATCAGATCTCTGAGGGCACTGAAGACCATCTAATCTATTCAGTATGTTTGATTGTAAACAAGATTTACTTGGTTTTAGTTACTTGCTTGGGGAAGGTTAAAGAAAACTTGTTCCTGTAAAGAAATTAAACTTGTGCTTAGTCTGATTATAACCATAGTTCTGAGCACAAAAATTTGATCACTTATAAGGTGACTGACCATTAACTTGCATATCTTAATTATCTTCAACAGTCTAAAGTAAATTAGAAACATTTATAAAATTAACTTTTTATAGTTTTATTCTTAGCTAGTTTGAGCCTTAAAAATTACATTTTTTTAAATTGAAGCTCCTTGAGTATTAAAATAAATCTTTAAATCACAAATGAAGCCCACAGAGAAACTGGGAATTTTATAAAACTGTACAGTCCATAGAAATATTGGAAACCTTACTTTCCTGATCCTTTCATAGTATACCACTATAGAATATTGTAGTTTTCTGTACGACTCAGTTTATCTGAATAGCTAAAATCTAACTAAACAAAGACAAAGGCTTGGCATACTTCCTCAACTCAGTTCCTGTTAGCCTAAATATAACCTAGGAATTTATAAACCTTATTTATCAAATATATCTTATTTGAAAATCATCTAGTGTGCCATCAACCTGGGATCAACAGGCCTAGACTTGGGCCTGCAGCAACACAGCAAGTACTGGAGCTGGAACAAGAAGCTTAAGGTGCCCATGAACCTTCTTACACCAGGGCCTCTCATATCACCCTAGCCTGGCAGGAAGCTGCATGGTCAGACACAGGAGCCAGTTGAGAGAGCAAAGGGAAACATGTTTTAGCAGCAGAGCAAAGGAAAAGGGTCGAAAACAGGACTGCCAGAGGGAGAATGTCAATACTTTAGAGACCCAGAAGAACATGCCTGATGTAACTACTGGACTTAAACAGCAGGTTCTAGTAAGGCAAATAGAGGTTTAGAGACAGAGCAGGCAGCTTTTAGGAGGAGAGGAAGAAAGATAAACAGTTAAACATGCCTGGAAACAAAGTCAGGGCTAGGAGGAAGCTGAGAAATAGAGCTGGATAGCACAGAGGCAGCCAATATAAGAGCAGGGGGATGGGCAAGAGAGACAGAGCAGACTTCTGGAGGGAGCTGGGAGAAAGAGCTAGGAAGGAAATAGCTAGGAGCAGATTAGAAGCCCAGGGGCAACAGAGCAGGCAGCTCCATAGTGTCACTTCTCTGAGACCAGGAGAGAACACGTAAGAGGTATGGTTTCCACATCTACCTGTAACTGGAAAAAAACTAATGGGGGCACAGAAACACAGACAAGGGACAAAATGAAAATGAATCCAACAAATAATAGACATAAATTGGTGGCTACCAAGGCAAATCAAATCCTAAGGAAGTACAGCTGTGTCCCAGGATAGGTCAAGCAAACAGCTGAGTACACAGTAAAATAGCCTCCTTAAGCCTTAAGTGACTCCGGGTGTATTATTAACTCTGGCTGTGAGGACCAGCCAAAGTTCCAGTCTTGTAGAATGTAAGAGATATTTTCAGAATATTACTGTACACAAATATGCAATCTATAACTGAGAGTAGGTTACTAAAATTATTGATTATTTTTATCAGGACCTATCCGGTCTTTTATGTCCATCAATATTTCATTTATGAAATTGGGAACCCAGATATTTGAGACTCTTTTGTCTCTTAACCGTGTGATATTAAAGAAGCCATTGAGCCCTTAAGGCTCAACATTCCCAAACTACATTGTCCACAAGCCAAGTAATATCTCTTCACAAGTAGGCAATAGCTCTAAAAGATCAGGATTAGGATCTTTGCAGTGAGTATAAGCTGATGCTGCATATAAATAAATATTGAGATACACAGGCCTTTGAAGACTTTGGAGTTGTTGGGCCAGGACAGAAGTAGATGCCCCATGTGAAAGAGTCTTGCTGCAAGACTTCGTGATATGGATAAGTGATAAACTAATAGAATACACTCAGCTGATGGGACAATATCTCTAGGAATAAAACAAAAACAAAAACAACAACAACAAAAATCAACCACCATCCTTTAACCAAGCAAACAATGCTTTTTTATCTGCTTGCTCTTTCTCATGCTTTGGTCTTGCCCAAAACAGACAATACAGCTTTATGTCATTGAGTGAAGAGGATTAGCCCTACAAGTTTTCATTCAGAAATTGGAACCATAGACTACTAAGACCCAAATCTGTACTCTAGGCTGTGATGTGTATATGAGTAGTTGTCAGTGTTACTCTTGCAGTAAGCATGTAAGTTTTTAAAATGCTATGATTTTTTTTCCATAAGGATAGATGCCACTAAGGCATCTGTGAGAACAGTTGAAGGCTACTTGCGGGTCTATTTGAATATGGCAGAAATGTTGATCCTAGTAAAAAAGTACAGCTTGTGGCCAAGCACAGATCTGTGCCTTTTAGAAAGAAGCAACAGAAAGGAGAGGAGGTGAGGCACAAGAGAAGGAGTTTCACAGCTTTCATGAAAGAGTTATAAATAGACATAGGAACCAAACAAGAAGAGGAAGTTCTTGATGTGAAGGCTTTGTTGGACCATAGGGGAGAGAGAGGTGTAAGCTGAATGTTTTTCCTTGTGGGAATGGTGGAGGCATAGTATTGGATCCTGTTTTCCATGGAAGAAAGGAGCAGGAGAGAAACTCACCTCTTGTGATGGAGCTTTCTAGAGTCTGTGTCTTAGAAAGCCTCTGAGATTGGGGCTTTTTAAATTAAATGTAAACATTTATCACTAGAGAAGAGAAATATGGACATGAAAAAAATCTCAACTCTTTTTCCTTATTCACTAGTTTTAAATAAAGTCTGAATATGAAATTTGAAGCTAAAGTAATCTTTCACATACTTCTCATTTGTGCACTACATTTTACACACTCAAATTCCTATTTATTGTACTTTAATTCAAATATGTGGTATGAGTTTATTTATTTTTACATGCTGTGGTTAATGTCTTATGATTTGTATATATGACCAAAAATTATACTTCAATAATATATTTACTACCTTCTTCAAGATATAATGCTATGTAAGCTCAAAGTAGAGAATTAAGAAGGGTAGATCCTATAAGCCTAACCAGCAGGAAGAGAGGCTCCATTAATAACACACCAAATAGAATTTATTTTTAGTTAATTAATTTATAGTTTTTGAAACCAAGTCTCACTTATAGCTGAATTTGAACTTACTATATAGTTGTGTAAGAGTTGAGAAATCCACTGTGAAAAGGACTCCAAGAGACGTTCTCTCAAGCAACACGCAAGGGGGTTAATTTTCCAAGTATACCTGGGGCTCAGCTCACTGGACGCACAGGAACAGAGAGAGAGCCCCAAGCTGAAATTGAACAAAGCTTTTATAGGTCACGGGGGTTGCTACATGCAGGAATGCAGGTTCAGGAACACACATGTCAAGTGACATATCTCAGGAATGCAGGAGGCAGATCCTGAAACTTTAAGCACATTCTTTGTTTATCAGGATGGGGTGGTGAACAGCGATAAAGAGTTAAACAAATTTTCCTTTACAGTTGGCTTTGAATTCAGCCTCAGCCTCAGCCTCTCACATTCAGGGATTATATGTGTGTGTCACCCTACACTGACCAAGTTGCCCCCAGAGAATAGATATGAGATATGAAAAGAGAAGTTATAAAATAAAATCAAAATTAAAAGTTGTAAAATAAAATAAGAAGAAGACACAGTATTAATTATGTCCCCCAACAACACCATCCTAATGCTCTAACAAGACTGTGTACACCTAGGGTAGGAGAGTGTAGTGACTGGAATTTGGGGTTGGGAGACTTATGACTCTTCTCCATTGTCAGGGAGGAGGTGTTAACAATCTCATTACCACTACTACAGACTTATCTGTCAGCAGCATTGTTTTGAGTATCTGACATGGATATGGGTCAAGGTCTTCTATAGGTCACTTTAGCTTTTTTTGCCTAGTGATGGTGAAGGTCCTATCAAGCCAAGGGAAAATAGTTATAGTGTACAAGTTAAGAATGTCTGATTTTGCCATTGCATTCAGCACAGGGCCAGGAGCAGTAAAAGTTAAGCAAGGGGAAATAAGCTAATCGGAATAACTATAAGGATTAAAAGCACCCTATTGAAAATGGCTAACGATCCAAATTTAAAAAAAAAAAAAAAAACCTCAAAAAATCTATAACAAATTTCCAGAAAAAGTTTTAGAAAGTCATGGAATAAAGTATAAACATGCCTTTGCTCAATGGCTGGGCAAACACTTCTTCTCAGGAAGCTAAGGTTGCATAGAGGCAAGGCCCTGAGTGATTTGAGTAACTTGTCCTTCATATGCTCAGGCACTTGAATACTTGGTCCTCAGTTGGTGGCACTGTTGGATAGGCTTCAAAAGTGTGGCCTTGTTGGAAGAAATATGTCTCTGTGGGTGAGCTTTGAGTTTTCAAAGTCTCACACCATTCCCAACGCCCTCTCTTTGCTTGTAGTTTGTGATATGAAATGCCTTCAGACTGGCTTGCTGCCACACTTACCTGCTGTTATGAGAATGGACTCATCTTTCTGGAGCTATTAGCCCAAATTAACCTTTTTTAAAAATAATATTTGAAAATTATTAACATAATTCCTTTTACATGCCCTCTACTGTTCCCCCACCTCTCCCCACCCCATCCTTCATAGACTCCTCAAAGAAGGTAAGGCCTCCTCTGAATAGTCAACACAAGATAAGAAGCCTGTGAATCAAGGCTGAGCAAGGTATCCCACCATAGGGAGTGGGCTCAAAAAAGCCAGTTCATGTAACCAGGATAGTTCCCAGTATAATAGCAAGAGGGCCCACCAACTAATTGGTTATAGCAACTGTCACCCTCACTAAGAGGGCCTAGTTTGGACCCATGCAGACTCTCCACCCGTCTGTCCATAGTCCATTAGCTCAGTCAGCTGTCCCTGTGGTTTGCTCCATTGTGCTCTGACTCTCTCCTTACTCCTCTAGTTGTTCCTCCCTCTCTTCAGCTCAACTCCAGGTGTTCAGACCAGTGCTGGGCTGTGGGTGTCTGCATCTGCTTCTATCAATCATTCATTATAGGTTCTCTGATGACAGTGACAGTTATTCACCAGTCTGACTACAGGGGGAAGGCTAGTTCAGGCACCCTCCCTAGCATTTCCAGGGGGCTTAGCTAGACCTCCTGTGTAACTATTTCTTCTATAATTGCCTTCCTTATGATGTTTAATCACAGCAATAGAAAAGTAAATAATACAGACTGTTACTTTATTCAGTGATTAAAGACTTCATGGTATCTGGCATTTGTTCTGTGGCCTACATCTCTGAGCTCCCCTGCACCTGTTCTGCCTGATCTTGCATAACAAAGTAACCACTACAAAGAATAACTTCAATGCTCTTGTTAAAAATACTAGGGTAGATGTTGACCATCTTGAACCTGGTTTGTCTGCAAAGACACTGGCCAGTGTCAATATTTGAAGCTTCATCTACAGTGTAGAGGCTAGTGGGCCTACTCCAGCAGCTGATCCACACATGTCTTATGTACTCTACACTGCTGACCCAGTTAAGCAGAAGAAAGTAGAATTTGAAAGGTGGGGGTGGGGATATGAGGATATTGGTGACGGTGTAGGTTTTAGTCTCCTTGATTAAACTTCTCTGGAAAATGTTCAGTAAAAAGCTTAAGTCTTTACAAAAAACTTTATAGTTACATATGCATAATTGTAAAAAATATCAAAGGTAGTTAGCCTCGCAGGGACTTACATTTTCTGAAAGTTACCCTTTCAATTTGTGCTGACTAGCTAATTGCAGCATATTGTGAAGCCAAGCTCCCACCAAAGGGAAGAGAGGAAGTCACTATCTAAAAGACGGAAAAAAAAAAAAAAAAGACGGAAAGGCATCATGGCTCTGTGTGCTTGCTGATCTGGTTTGGAAATAATCTTTTCCTGAAAGTAATCGTCTTGCTGACATTCCTTTGTGTGACACTAGAATTATTCAATCATAAACATGTAGACGTAACAATTTAAAATGATACTATGTATAACTGTTCAGAAACAGCAAAGCTACCAGAGCATGAGCAGGATTTATGCGTTTAAAACTCTATGCCTATAATCCCAGCACTTGGTAGATAGGAGCAGGAAGACAAGGTCTTTAAGGTGAGCTACACAGCTATTTTAAAGCCAGTCTGGGATACATGAGATTCTGTTTTAAAAGGAATTCAAATTACAATGAATATCAAAACTCCACAGCACTGTTATAAAAAGCTCTTGAGCTCTAACAAGACAAACCACACACTTTCAACAATAGTCTATTCTCCTCAAACAGATAAGAAGAGATCAATATAATCCCTGTATAAATCCTGCCAAAGAGGATCTTTAAATATATCTAAAATGAATAAAAAGATAATTAAAACAAATTGAAAGTGAATAAAGAGGAAGCAATTGATTTGAAGTCATGTTTAGTTCTAGCATTCGAGATTATGGAGCTTTTCCAGAGCAAGTTATAGGTGAGTCAATGAAATAAGAAACCTGCCCAGCAACACTAACCAAGACCTTAGTTCAAAAGCAATTTGATAAAGATACTTTCAATGCACAGGCAGAAATAATTGGGTATCCATAGGCAAAAGAATATGAACATTTGCTAAAACTTTATACACGAGAAAAATAGTTCAAGATGAATCAGTATAGACTCAGGATTTTTAATTCAGAAGTAGAGCACTTACCTAACAGGCAATCATACCCCAAGGACACCTACCCATCTATGTTCATAACAACAATCTTAATAATAGCCAGAACCTGGAAGCAACCTAGATGCCCTTCAACCAAAGAATGGATAAGGAAAATGAGGTACATTTATACAGTGAAATATTATTCAGTTGTTAAAAACAAAGACATCAGGAAATATGAAGGCAAATGAATGGAGATAGGAAAAAAATCATCCTGATTGAGATAACCCAGATCCAGGAAAGATAAGCATATTATATACTCACTCATAAGTGGATATTAGCTGTAAAGTTAAGGCTAACTATGCTACAAGCCATAGCCCCAAAGAGGCTAGTAATAAAAAGGGCCCAAAGAGATTATTTATAACAATACTATACATCAAAAGGACAAACATTTGAAATATATTTAAGAAAATATCTCCCAAAATGCAATAGAAAAATAAAGAAATAATCAAGTTCGAAAATGTTGAGACATAAAGATGCATTTCACTGAGAAGCATATGCAGATGGCAATAATCAACATGGAAATGTGTTCAACATCTTTAGCTATTAGAGAAATGCAAATTAAATCTGCAGTGAATGTCACTAAACACCACAGAGAATTGTTAAGATAAATAATAATGACATCTCCAAAGGCTGAAGAGAATTCAGAGAACTTACACTATCCACTCATAGCTGCTACAAATGTAAAGTATAGACCCTTTGGAGGATACTCTCTAGATTCATCAGGACTTTAGAGGAATAGAACCAAGAAGATGAAAATATATGGAAAGAGGAGGTATTAACTTGACTTACTTGATACTCTCAGAATAGCCCAACAATGACTGACTCACACCCTATAGGCCAGGAAGTTGCCCCATCCACAAGCCTGGGGTTCTTAGCAGCCCCCGTCTGGTACCTAGGACCTTCATGGAGAATTATTGATCTTTCATCTACTTGGGAAGTCTGAAGTAACTGAATTTACTAGGAGCAAAAACTAATTATTGGCTGTAAGTTATTACAGTATTTCAAACTCAGGTGCTGTAAAATTTTTTTCCTAGCAGCTCTGTCCAAGGCTCTCTGCTTCTCACTCTGAATTTCCCAACACATTTCACATATAGCACCTATGCAGAGTGGTAATATAGACCCCTGAGGCCAGGGATTGCTTCAAAGGTGCTAGTACAAACTGAGGAGCGTTTTAATGAGAATATATATTATCTATTATCTATTATCTATTATTGATTATCAATTATTGATTATTGATTATCGATTATCGATTATCGAGTATAGAGTATATATTATATATTATATGTTATATATTTATATATTATATATTATATATATGGCCTTAAACCTAGTATAAAAAAGTAATATAAACCACTTCCGTAATTTTTGTTTCATGGTAAAATGATCATATATGGGGCATTGTAAGTTAAATATAATTAAAATTAATTTTTGTTTCATATTGTTAATGTGGTTATTGTAAGATGAGAAATCATGTTTATGGCTGATGTCACACTTTAGTTGGACAGGGCTGACTTCTGCACACATATATATATCACTGCAGTTCCTTCTTTCAGTAACCAGTCATTATAGCTCCTGCTATCAGCTCATAAAAGAGCATAGAGATTGGCTCATCTGTTCCCATTATCTTCCTAGCTTGTCTTTCTGAGTTACACTTGCAAAACTAACCTCAACTCCTCAGACCTTTGCAACTAGGTTCTATATAAGGCCCAGACTCCATAATCACACTACATAGCTAGTAAATTAGTTGTAGCAGCGAGAATTATAATTCACCATCAGGTGCTGCAGTACAGTTACCTGTTTTTTTTGGGGGGGGGCAGCTCTATCTGAAATTTTGGATTCTGATAACACTCATTTCCAGTGGTAAGCCAAGAGTGTGGTAGCTGTGTAACTTGTCCCGGGTTGCCATGTAGTAGGTTATCTCCTAGGTATTCCTCACTTTATATTCTTGATTTGGTTCTTGGGTCCTTTCAGACACATACATGCTTTAAGATGTTTCTCTAAGCATATATATACCAGAATAGATACCCAGAACTCTGACCAGTGCTGTCTACTGAATGCAGCATCTCTTTATGAGAAGGACTAATTCAGTCTCTTCTAAATGTACATCATTAATATGATTTGCAACTTGCAATAAAGAGACCCACAAGGACCAGTAAGACATCTCCACATTAAAGATGTTTGCTCTTAAGCCTAAAAACCTGAGTTCTATCCCTGAGGTCTACATGGTGGAAAGAGATAACAGATTCTCACAAGTTTTTCTCTTATCTCTATTCTCCCTCTCTCTCTCTCTCTCTCCCTCTCTCTCTCTCCCTCTCTCTCTCTCTCTCTCTCTCTCTCTCTCTCTCTCTCTCTCTCTCTCTCTCTCTCTCTCTCTCTCTCCCTCTCCCTCTCTCCCTCTCCCTCCCTCTCTCTCTCTCTCTCTCTCTCTCTCTCTCTCTCTCTCTCTCTCTCTCTCTCTCTCTCTCTCACACACACACACACACGTAAATAAATGAATAAACAAGTAAATTTAATAAAAATATTAAGAGTCTATGGGGTCTCTGCAAACACCAGGGTTAGTAGAATAATGAGGCAAGATGGAAATTCAGTTCAACACTACTTAGTAGTTGGTGTTGGTACAAATTTCTAAAGTTTGACCTTGGGCAGCTTATTTTAGGCATATTTAAGTATGTTTCCTTGTGTAACACAATTCCCTGTGCACAAAGAAACATAATTACATCAAAACTCTCCTCAAAGTATGTCACTTCTTCCATAAAGATGGGCCCTAAGATAGGCTACATGTTTTTTCTTAAAGGGTTAGGGGAGGATCTGGTGTGGTCATACTGATCATTCAGAGGTCATCTTGGCTATCAGTCATATCTGGCTTTGGTTGTGGGAACTTCGGAGAGCCAGGTATGGCCTTGCCAAACAGATAGCACAGGGGTTACCTAAACTATTAACAACTTCCATTCCAAGCCTTCTGCATGGGGAAAGAATTATATATTTTGTTTCTTTCAAAAGAACAGGGAATGTTTAACATTCCTCACTTTCTCAGTTCTATTTGTGAGTACATGAGCCTTTATGTTCCTAACACAAGTTTAATAAATATACTCATTATTGATCATGACAGATGCTTCTACAATGTAATAGTAACCGCTTTAAAAAAAAAAAAAAAGAAAACATGCACAGAGTGTGTTGCAGTGTGAATCATCAATGCCTCCAAAGGCCTCATTGTTGAAGAAAAAGTCCCAGCCTTTGGAGCTCTGCAGAGGTAAAAGAAGCTTTAGAGCATGAGTATAAATGGAATAAAGTCTTATTATTTATGAAAGATGCTTAAATGACATATTGAGATGCTGGCACTTTCCTATCTCTTATGTACTTCTTGGATACCCTGTGATGAACATGCCTTCTCCACCACCCACTCCTACCATAATGTATTATGTTACCCCAGATCCAAGTAACCATGCCTTGAAAACCTCTAAAACTGTAAGCCAAGGGAGACCAATCTATTCTTTCTGGTTTTATCTCAGGTATCTTCTGACAGTAACAGACGGCTGACTAAAACATAATGAAAGAGATGTGTTCCAAAGGTCACAAGTGTGTCCTACTGAGAGTTTCACTTGACTCACTGTGATGCCCTGGTGCTCAATATTTCTACTGAAGCTGTACCCATACCTGTAATCCCAAGACTTGCACATCAGAGGCATGAGGGAGAACAGGGGTTCAAGGTGATTTTTGATTACTTAGTAAGTTTAAAAACTTTTGTTTTTCATTTAATAGAGTGGCTTCCCTTAAAGCAATTGCTGTCACAATCTGCGATTGCAACTCTGCAGCTACCACCAGCAGTTCAACAGTCAGATAGCGGCTCTGTCATGGTCACTAAAGAAAACTTGTCTAAATCTCTATTCTATAAAACCCAGAATTCAAAAGCTGAAGTGAAATTCTTCTAACTTTAAGAGGCTGATAGCAAATACCTCTTCTCTCCTTGACTATGTATCCTGAGAAAACGGGCTGTCTTCTGCTCAGCTTCACACTTAGTTTCTCCTTACCACTTCCTGTCAGCTAGTTTCTGACCCAGTCTCCTGACCACAGTTTAATTATATTTAATCAAACAAATATAATGCATATTTGCATTGCTAACAAAAGCAGCAGAAACAAATGTAACACAACTTTACATAGTTAATATTCCACAACAAAAATCAGCCCTGCTACAAAAGGCCTTATCTCAAAACATAAACAAAACAAAATCCCATTAATCATTCTTGACACTCTATATCTAGGTGCAATACTGGTAAATTAGACTTTATGACCACCAAGTTTCTATTTGCAGTACTGTCTTTTATCTGATCATAATAACATATACTTTCAGTAAGCTAACACTCATAACTTTCAATATAGATTCTCTGATAGATATTGGCAAAGGTTATCCTATGGGGATATTAGCACCCCTACAGGCTCTTTCAAGGCCTGTCAAACATATAAGGCTCTGGTATGGAGTGTAGCTAAGGAGTAGTGTATTTGTTCAGCATGTGCAAGGCCCAGAGATAGACACAACCTCCTTGCTCAGACTCTCTCACTCTTTAGAGGCTCTCATAATTAGGCTTCCCTTTTACTTTATATGTAGATGCCCATCTGAGATGTTCAATCCTTTGGACTCAGAGAGCAAGAGAACCAGTACTACTACAGTAACTTGCTGTGTTGAAATAAAATTTTTGCCTTTATCACAAGAGCCTGTGTCTATTGCCAGGATAACTTCCAATCTTCGTAAGTGAGATTAAATCAATGCAGCATTTGGCATCTGGTATTTAAGAGGAACTGTGTTTGATTTCTTTTTTAATACCAAGGAGACTATTTTCAGGCTTCATGGTAATAACTTCAGTGAAATTTAAAAGACTGGGCCATTTCATAGCCACCAGGAATTATGACTCTTTTATGTGGGCAATGTGAATGTTTTAAGATGTATTGTCAGAAAGCCTGTTTAATTTCCAGAATCTATTAAAATGTGACTTCATTTTGTGCTATTATCTTTTGTTCTGTTTAATTACTCAGGAAGAGTATTTATAGCTTAAACTTCTTGCTAATTTCCCACAGAAGAGCATTTGTAAATTGAAAGTGTGTTTTTCTCCTATCTCAGCTACCACTCAGGCTTTTAGAAGTGCCAGTCACTCAGGCCACCTCTTCTTCATGTTCATTGCACAAACATTTATTATATGCTTATTTCAGAAGATATTGCTCCGCATGCAGTGAGAGGCATGGAGTTGTAAAGAGCAAGATTTCAACAGTAATAGCCACACAATACATGCTATGGAGGGGATAGTGCTTAGAGCAGGGCATGCAGAAGAGCATTAAAGAAACAGTTGCAAAACACAAGACTAGTGGGAATGAAAAGATAATGACTGGAAAAAGACAGGGCTTAGGATAGAGGAGAGGGAAAGAGAGGGTAGGAAGAACAGGCAGAGGGAAGGACTGATAGGAGAGTATCTTCTGAGCTTTGGGCAGAGCTTGCATAGGGCTGCTATATTCTGTCTTCTAGTAGCAGCACTGGAAAAGGAGGCATGAACTGCCAGGTCTGAGATTTCCTGGAAACCAGCAGAGTCTAGGAACAGAGGCATAAAATGCAATAGAGTCTACCAGGACAAAGTTTGAAATCTTATGGGGGGAGAGGAAACACAGAGATTTTACCTACCTTTTTCTTCCATATCTGTTCTCTGGTAAGGGAGCTCAGAATCACCTATTAAATAATTTTAAAGCTTTGATTAAATGTGTTCTACATTTTAAGGTTATATACAGATTGGTGAATACTCTAACTGCCATCACAGAGCCTTCATCTAGTACCTGATGGAAGCAGATGCAAAGATCCATGTTTAAGTACCAGGCCAAGCTCCAAAAGTTCAGTTGAAGAGGAAGAAGAGGGATTATATGAGCAGGGAGGGGGGAGACTGAAGATCATAATGGGGAAATCTATACAGATAACTGAACCAAGCTCATGGGAACTTATGAACTTTAGACTGACAGCTGTAGAACCTACATGGGACTGGACTTGGCCATCTGCATTAGGGGGAGAATTGTATAGCTTAGACTATTGGAGGAGCCCTAAGCAGTGGTATCAGGATTTATCTCTGCTGCATGAGCTGGCTTTATGGAGCCCATTACCTATGGTGGGATGCCTTGCTCAACCTTGATGCAGGGGGGAAGGTTCTTGGTCCTGCCTCAGCTGAGTGTGCCAGGTTTTGATGACTCCCTATGGGAGTTCTTACCCTTTTAGAGAAAGGGAAGTGGGGTAAGACTTGAGGTGAGTGGGAGAGATGAAGAAGGATCTGTGGTTGATATATAAAATGAGTAAAATAATTTTTCACATTAAAAAAAAGTTTTGTAAAGTTTAAGAAAATAATATTGCCACCCTTTGCACACTGTTAAAACAAATATCACATGTGATGCTCTTCTATGAGACTTCAGGCAAGTTTGCATGGAGTACAAATCCTGCTTTGAAAAACTTTTCTTGGTTTAGTTCTTATTGTTGACAAAACACTATGACCAAAAGACACTCAGGGGATTTATTTTACTCATATCTTGTAGCTCATCATTAGAAGAGGCCAAAGCAGAAACTCAAGACATGAACCTAAAGGCAAGAACTGAGACAGAGGACATAGAGGATGCTGCTCACTCCCTTTCTCCTCATAGCTCATTTAGTTACAGAACCCAGGATCCTACCCAGGTGTGGCACTGCTCACAGCAAACTGCTTTCCCCCAAGTAAATAATCAAGAAAATATCCCACAGGCTTGACTGCAAGACCATGTGTTGAATGTTTTCTCAATTTTCCTCTCATTTGAGGTTTCTACTTCCAAGGTGACTTCAGCTTGTGTCAAGGTGACAAGGCAAAACCCTCACCAACACATTCATGTTGAACTTTATGAGCAACTTGTATTCTCAGAGAACTCCACATTGGCATTGCCTCATCAAAACTCATGAAGACTGGCACAGATACCTTTACACATCAACATGGTCAAGCTATGGCTTGGTTATGACACCTACATCTATGTGCTTTATAGATGTGATTGTCATCCACAGTCCCTTGACTAAGATAGGAGATGTTATCCTAGATCATGTGAGGGGCCAGATCTAATCTGGTGAAAGGCCAGAGCTGTTATGTCCTCAAGGAAGCAGTACAATGGCTAGGGACATCAGCCTCACACCCAACACTAAGATCAAGCTGCTTTCCTTGACCAATGGACATGAATAGTGGGACTTTCAACTTCCCCAGGGAATTAATACAACTACCTCCTAATGTTATAATTTTCTGGCAGTCCAGATGGCACTTCAGAGACAAGAAACTGTCAAGGTGAAGTCTAGAACAAGCAAGTACAAACTGGATCAAAATAAAGTATAAGATGAGGTCAGGAGCTTCCATCTAAACCAAAACAAGGGAAACTCACAAATCCAGAGGAGCTGGGCTCAAACACAAGACACAGGCTTGTGTCTATAGTGATACAATCAGTCTAAAATTAGAAAATGCACTGACCTATAGCACAAGATGTAGGGAGTTGGTACTATACCCAAAAAGCTATAGTATCTGGGTTAATAATATTTTAATCCAACTGTTTTATGCCAAGTTGACTTATGCCAAGACTAGACTCATCTAACAGGTAGAATTCTTAATTAAGAAAATTTATCCATAAGATTGATCCATTGCAAAGTCTGTAGGGTATTTTTTTTATTGATGCCTCTTATAAACAAAATCCCATCAAGGAAAATTAGTTATTTTTTTCTTTCATTGAATTAAGAAGAGAATGATAGCTAATCTTGATTATCAACTTAATTATATCTATAATCAGCTAAAAACCCAAGTACCTGGGCATTCCTTTGAACACTTTCTTGATTGGACCATTTAAAGTGAAAAGATCCACTATAAATCTAGGCTACTTTCTTCTAATGGCAGCCCATACAAAAAGACATGGAAGAAAAATGTTTTGCTTTTTGCCTGCTTACCCCACTCTCACCGGTAAGTTCATCTGTCCTATTACTGAGTATTACTTTGCTGACATTAGAACCTATTTCTTGAAGCTCCAGTTTGTGGTGGTTAGAATGAAAATGGCCCCATAGATCATATAGAGTGGCACCATTAGGAGTTATGGCCTTGGAGTTGGTGTGGAATTATTGAAGGAAGTATATCTCTGGGGTGAGTTTTGAGTTTCAAGTTCTCTACCAAGCCAAGAGTCCCTCTCTGCCTTCTGTCTGGAAATCCAATTGTAGAACTCTCAGATACCTCTCCAGCATCATGTCTACCTGCATGCTACCATGCTTTCTGCTATGACAGGATAATGAACTAAACCCCTGAACTGTAAGTCAGCCCCAGTTAAATATTTCCCATTCCATGACCATGGTGTCTCTTCACAGCAATAAAAAAGCCCTAACTGAGATATTTTGTAGACTGAAGACCAGCAACTCTCTAGTAATTATCTTGGACTCCAGTACCTGACTGAGATGGCAAAAGTTCACAGATATTTGTGTCTTTTAGTATTTCTCCATTTTAAGGACAAAAATAGTGTTTGATATTATTGCAACAGTATTTTTCTGCTGTACTAAATTTAAAAAGATAATTTTCTATGTCCAGCAAGATGGCTCAGCAAAAACAGTGTTTAACCCACAAACCTAAAAACCCAAGTTCAGTCCTAGAATCTAGACCTCACCCAAATCCCCCAGAATGTGAATCTCAGACACTCTTTCCCTAGATCTTTATCTTTAGCTCTAAGTTAATAGAACCCATCGTTAGGGGAGATGTCACATGTTCTTCACAACCTCCTGACTTCTATATTATCCCCATTAGAGACCACACTAGAATCTAGGCCTTCTAGCTGTAGAACCCACCCTCATGATCACGTGTACTTTGCAAAGGAGCTTCTACATAGTCAAGCCTTAAACTTTATTGTGCACCTGAAATTAAAATGACTGCTGCCTGGAAGCCTTTTTTCAAATTGTACTATGTTTAAATACACTGGCAAGAAACTGTCTGGCATCATATTCCCAAAGTGGGAATGAACTGGAAATGAACTAAGTGGGTTGAACTGAGTTTTCCTTCTGGGATCATTTCCAGGCATGAAGACTGCAGAGACCACAGAATATAGCATAACATTAATCCAAATAGGAAATCCAGTAAAAGGAGACAGTCAGGAGTATCGTTCATTAGGTACACAGGTACTTGCACTTATGCACATATTATGCAGGTACATTTGCTTTCATACAGACACACACTTAAGTGCTCATCCATTACTCTACCATCCACACTGACAAAAACCCATGTTACAGCTATTCAGACACTCTTTCACCTGTTTTCATGCAAAGATCTTTATCCAATGTGATCAAGTGAAAGATTTCTTTGTAGTTTTTCTGTTATTGTTTATTTTATTACCAAAATTAAATAGATGTAATGCATAATCATATAAGCATCTTATATTAATTACATTATTATTGAACATTAAAATCCTACTAAGAAAAAAAATCCATTTCAGGTGCATGACAAATTTTGCTTTAAGTTTATTTTCTTCAGAAATCACTTTATGTATTCCAAGTATGTAATCCCCATAGCAAAAAAAAGCAACAAAAATATTATTATTAATATCAGTAATTCTCATATGCTATTATTTTATATAATCAATTATTCTTTGTCAATAGTGGACAGATTAGTAGCCAAGGAACATCAAGATGTTATATAAATAGGCACAAAGTGCCGAGACATAAGAAATGGCATTTTGAATAATGTTCTCACCTTTGCTGGTTGGTGAAAGGACAGAAAAGGATTTCTTTCATTTCTAACAAGGGCTTACTTAGTAAGGGCTAAACTACGCCAACTCTGTATCTCTAAACTTGAAATGCTTCTGAGAATTTAATCCTACTGCTCATGGCAGCAGCATCTGATCTTTTAAAGCCCTCTGAGAAAGGTAGCTACAGGGTATCTAAAACCCTGGGGAGCCTGCTGCGTATCAGTGCTATGTCTGGCTCTGGTTCATCAGCACTAATGCACAGCTAAACAGAGTATTTTCACCAGGCTGAGCCAAGGCAAGATGTGAGTGTTGCCTAGGCTTTCCATTTCCTACTTCTAAGGTCATAAGGCATGCAACATACAGTGTTCACATTGGCTTGATCATTGCTTAATACCTTCAAAAATATTATCACTAATGCCATGTCATACCATCTGATTGATACGTTTAAACTGATCCCAAACAGTAGGAGTCAGTGTTGAAGCTCTAGCTCAGTGGTATAGTTGTTTAGCTCATGTGTGAGCCTCAGGGTTGAGTCTCAAAAAGTGGGGGAGGGAATGGCGGAAAGAAAGGGGCATGGATTTGTAGCCAGCCCTGGGACCCAACAGTCAAGAATTTGGGGCATGGGAATTTTTAAGTTGAAGTCTATCCTTAGCTCCATAGAAGGACTCCCTCCCCCACCATTCCACACGACGACCACCACCACCCTATCCAATGGAAAAAGCAAACAAAGCAAACAAAAAACAATTGCAATCAAGCCCATTTGGGGTAAACTCTCTGATAGGTTGTCTCAGAATGATCTTTGAAAACAATGACAATTTTATTTTTTGCGCAATAAACATTGGCCAGTAAGTATTTATACATACTAACAAATACATTTTAAAATTGCATTATTATAATTATTATATCATAATCATATTATTATCATTTTACACTGGTTCTCATTATGAAGTTCTGGCCGACTTAGAAATAGTAGGCCCAGGCCTGCCTCAAACTTAGTTCTATCCCTGTGCCTTCACATTCCTAGTGCTTGGATTGAACGTATGTACCACCATGCCCAGCTACCTTCCTTTTTTTTCTTCAGAAAACCAGATACCAGTTCTTAATGTAAAAGAACTTATTTATAATTCTTCAAATCTTGACTTAGCCTTTGGGCATGACAATGAGAAATTATACAGCATGTGTGTTTTCCCACCTCAATTAACATGCTGTATAATTTCTCATTGTCATGCCTAATTAGCATGACTATAAGTTTGGTCATCACAGATGACTACTGATCTGCATTTCTTAATTACAAATTACAAGTTTAAAGGATTTCCATAAGCATATCTTAAACAAGAGTAGAAATATACATACAGTATAATAAAATTGACCTTAAATTGGTATCAATAAACCGAAATTCATACCAATGTAAAATATTTTTAGATTAACAGCTGCTTCTTGGGTTAAAGTAAATTCAATAATGTTTTTAAAATCATTAATTTACCATACCCCCATTTTTTTGTAGAAAGAGATTGACTATGGCCATTAAATATTTATAATAAAAAAAAATTTAGAAACAAAATTTTATGGAATTTGGGCATAGCTTTCCATTACTACTTCCTACTGATTGAGGGGTGCTGGCGATCTTACAGGTTCTTGAGACTGGTTCATCTTAGTTGCAGCCTTGAAGCTGATGTAGCCATCTCTTTCCATCAAAGATTTTTTTCAGGGGGTCTTGGTTCTCTGAGAACTAGACCCACAGGGTCACAAGATATTGCCAAAATATTCACTAGTAATATATCATATGAAGGATTAATATTTATTGAGGGAAATATAAATGTTCATGATACAAATTAAACTTTAAGACAATTCTCAGCAAATGGCTAATTATCTCTCTGCGAATGCACAAACCAAACAGGAAAGTCAGTGTCCTGGGGTCTCAATGGGTCTGGCCACATCCCATTCAGGATCCTGGTACTCCAGAGATATGCCTCTAAGCTTCCCCAAATAATGCCTGAATCCCACTACAGGCAATAGTAGGCCAAACATGCATCTTTCTCTCTCTGCATCCTGACGCATTCTTCTCTTTGCATTCTGGTACTCCCCTGTTTCCATGCCTTCTCTGCCATGATGGGCTACACCCTCACATTGTGATTCAAAGAAAGTCTTGTCTCATGTAACACTTCCCTGCTATATTTTGAGTGTAATTTTAATACTCTTTAACACACTAAGGAGATCACAGTCTGGCAAGTATTCACAGGTCTGCTTAATGAACTCTGAAGCAAACTGACATAAGCAATACTTTGTAAGCAGCTATTAAAGATAGAACTCATGTCTAAGGAGGAGAAATGCAAATTAATTTAATCTTGAATCATTGCATATTCTATATATGTATTGAAAAATTGGTTATACAACAGCTATGTAATTTTTAGGCCAACTGCATTTTTTAAAAATAATCAATGAATACATTCAATAAGGAAGAGAGTTACTGCCCTGATGTGCAAAGTAAGAAGTTGGGTAAGAAGAGAGTTGCTGCCATGGTGCACATTGATATTGTTCTAAACTGCCATGCTGTCTAACTCCCCTCCAAACATTTATGCTTATATCTGTAGATCTGTTCTGCTCTCAATCTGACTAGAGAAGCTTCTTATTGAAAAGTGCAGTGGATAATGCAGAAACTCTTAGCTGGTCACAGTGCAGAAAATAAACTGATAGATGGGACACATATATCAAGTCCCACTACCACCTTCAGCCTCAGACAACATTGAGGAAGAGGCAGGTGGAATAAATATAATAGCAGGAGCATGAGGAAAGAATGCTTTGAAATGATGTCCTCTGGGCATGACATAACCGTTATAGACATAAACTCACAGAAACTGTACCCACGCAAGACATTCGCAGAACAAAGAGAGTTAAAATTTCAGAGTAGAGCTGGGAAAGGTTCTTAGCCTCTCTGTTCTTACTGCCTTTGCTGCTGGAATAATTTGTAAGCCCAAATAAGTCCTTTCTTCCATAAATTGCCCTCATCACGATGTTTTATCACAGCAAAAGAAAAGTAATATAGTTATTATTTTAATATACATGAAATTGAGAGGAAAATGGGAGATATGTTGAGGGCAGTGGAGCTTGGAAGGAGAGAATGGGGAGTGATATGACCAAAACACACAAATGCATAAAATATTCAAAGAGAAAAATTAACAACTTTGCAGAGGCCAAGGAAATAATTTCATTTAGTGTGCTCTTCAGAACTCCTGTAACTTATCTCATTATTTATGCCTTCATCTAGAAAATGGAGACTCTCTTACTGATGCATATTACCATTCAGTTAGATCTTATTATACACATTATAATGGTGTTATTAGCATGGCATTATAATAATGTTGAACTTCCTATATTTATTAAGGAGAATATTTAATGACCAACCATAATTGTATTTTTCAATATACTATTTTTATTGATAATTTGTGAATTTCATGTCATGTACCCAGTCTCACTTCCCAGTCCTCCCAGGTATGTCCCTTCTACTTGTGATCCTTCAAAGAGAACCAAAGAAGATGTAGTTGGTCTTTTATTTGGGCTACCAACTAGTTCCCAAATAAAGACATAGAGATATGTTATTAATTATGAACCCTCAGCCTTAGCTTAAACTTGTCCCACTAGCTCATTTAACTTAATTTAACCTATTCATCTGCATTTTGTCAGGGCTTTTTACCTTTTTTTATCCTGGAAGTTATATTTTCCTGCTTCCTCAGTGTCTGTCTCCCTTTCCTTCTCTTTCATTTTTGAACGTCAATTTCTTCTCCTTACCCAGAAGTTTAGCCTATACCTCCTCTCTCTTTATTGGCCATTCAGCTTCTCATTAGCTCAGTTAGATGCCTTAGGCAGGAGAAGGAAAACACCAGCACATCTTTACATAATCAAACAAATACAATGCATCTTTACATAGTTAAACAAATATTTTGTAACAAATAAACAACACATCTTTATCATAGTTAAACATATATTATGCAAGAAGGAGGGAGAAAGGAGGAGGAAGAGGAGGAGGGGGGAAGGAGAGGAGGAGGAAGAGGAGGAAGAGGAGAAGAAGAAACCACAAATCCAATTTCAGTATACTCACTGGAGAATGGTCAAAATCCAAGTATTGAGCATATTAAAGAAAAATGAATCCTTCCCTACCCATGCTCCAGTCAAAAGCCCTCAGTTGTGGAGAGCTACATTTCAACATCCTCATCACAATTTGTAAGAGTTCTCTTCAATGGGTTCCTGTTTAGGCTATTTCTTTGGAGGAGGTTGTAGAGGCTGTTACAGAGCCTTCTCTATCCCTCTTTCTTAGCAGTGAGTCTGTAGTCACTGATACCACTGCAAAAGTGGCTTCCTTGTCTTTTACAGTAGCAGCAGTATGGTCTCCAGAATCAGTGTGTGCCACAGACCTCAGCATGGTATCTGGTGACAGTACAGACCACAGACATCAACATGACCCTCTTCTATAGCATGGGCTATGGACACTATTATAGCCCTTGATAGAAGCATAAGCCAAGGGCATCAACATGGTCTCACATGACTGCATAGGCCCCTCACATCATCATGTCCTCTGGCAACAGTATGACCTATGGACATCAACATGGATTCAGACAATGACACAGATAATATACATCCACATGGCTTTTGGTGATAATATGGGACATGAACATTAACATGTCCCTCAGCAACAATACAGGTCACTCACATCAATGCGGCCTCCTGAAGCAACCCAGACCAGGGACACTAATATCACTAATATGGTGTTCTGCAGTAACACAGGTGTCCAACTGAACTTTTGTTGCAGTAAGGAATCAGACATCCACATGACCTCCAGTGGCAGCTCAGATCATAGATGATTTTATTTTTTAATGGCTGAATAATACCCGACTGATTAAATGTGCCATATTTTCTTTATCCATCCTTGTATTGAGAGACAGCTAGATGGTTTTCAATGAATAAGGTTAAACACATGTCTTTGTGGTAGAATAAAATGTATTTTGGGCATATGTCCAAAGATGGTATAGTTAGATCTTGAAGTATATTAATTCCCATCTTCCTAAGGAATGGCCACAGTGATTTCTTTACTGGCTGTAACAAGTTTACACTCCCACCACCAGTGGATGAATATTTCTTATTCTGCCTCCTCACCAGCATGAGCTGCCACTTATTTTGTTGAACTTAGCTATTCTCACAGATGGAAGATAAAATCTTAAGGTATTGTAATTTGCATTTCTCTGATGGTTAGGGATGCTGAACCTTTTTAAGTGTTTCTCATCTCCCCCACCATTAAGAATTCTCTGTTTATATATGTACCTCTGTTTTATTTAATTAGGTTATTTGTTATTTTGATATCTAAGTTCCAGAGTGCTTAATACATTCTGAATATTTGCCCTCTATTGGAAGTGTAATTGGTAAAAACACTTTTCCTACCCTATAGGCTTCCTTTTTATCTAAGTGATTGTGTCCTTTGCCATGCAGAAACTTCTCAGTTTCATGAGGACCCATTTATTAATTGTTGATCTCTGTGCCTGTGCAAATCGTGTTCTTTTCAGAAAGTCTTTCCCTGTGCCAATGAGTTAAGACTGTTCCCCACTTTATCTTCTATCAGAGTTATATCTAGTTTTGAGGTCTCTGATCCATTTGGAGTTGAGCTTTGTGCTGGGATGATAAGTAAGTATGAATCTATTTGGATTTTTCTTTATAAAGGTATCTAGTTTGACCAGCACCATTAATTGAAGAGTATTCACTTTTTTCCAGTGTGTTTCTGGATTCTTATTTAAATATCAGGTATCCATAGATGTGTAAATTTTCCTGGGTCTTCAGTTTGATTCTATTGTTCACCTGTCTGATTTTTTTTTTATCAATACCACTTGCTTTTAATACCATACCTGTATAGTACAACTTGAAATCAGTGATAATGATATCTCTAGCTATTGTTTTTTTATTATTCATAATTGTTTACTCTATCCAAGACTTTTATATTGATGTTTCCGTATGAAGCTGGACATTATCTTTTCAAGATCTGTGAAGAATTGCTACAGAATTTTTATGGAAATTACGTAAAATTAGTAGAACGCTTTTAGTAGGATGGCCATTTTATTATATTAATCCTACCAATCAGTGATCAAGGTGGATCTTTGTATCTTCTGATATCTTCTTCCATTTTTTCCTTCACTGTTATAGATTTTATCATATAGGTCTTTCATTTGCTTGATTAAAATAATGGCATGATATTTTGTATTATTTGAGGCGACTGTGAAATGCATTGTTTTCCTTATATCTTTCTCAGTTTGCCATTTGTATAAAGGAGGACCACTGACTTTTGTAAGTTGATTTTGTATCTAGCTGATTTGTTGGGAGTATTTATTAGGTACACAAGTTTCTTGGGTCACTTACGTATACTCTCACATCATCTGTAAATAAAGATGCTTTGACTTGTTTCATTCCGATTTGTATCCCTTTGATCTCCTTCAGTTGTTTTATTGTTCTAGCTAAGACTTCAAGAACTATATTGAATAAATATAGAGAAAGTGGACAACATTGTCTTGTTCCTTATTTAGTTGAATAGGTCTGATTTCTTACCATTTAATTTTATTTTCCATAGGCTTTCTGTAAATTGCCTTTATTATGTTTAGATATAGCCCTTGTATCTCTAATCTCTCAAGGACTTTTATCATGTAGGGATGTTGCATTTCATCAAATGCCTTTTTGCATCTACTAAAATGTACTGCAAAATTTTATTTGGTATTATAATAAAAACCTGGAGCCAGATATTGGAGGAAGGCTGAAATATCAGAGAGACAGAGAAACAAACCACAGCCACATCTCATCTGTGAACTCCTTAGGCCTGTCTCCACAAAATCCTAGAGGATTCAACTTCTCTTTCCTTGGCCCTCTCAGGAAGTATCTGGGAAAGCTGAAACAACTCCTTTTCTTCCTCTGCCCAACTATTTCATTATTTCCACATTCTTAAAGCTAGGATTAAAGGAGGGTCACCACTCCCTGACCTTCCTGGCTTGGCTCTGTAGTTGACTGTCTGATATTCCAGACTAATTTTATTAAATATATATCATCACAAAGATGGTTATGTGGGTTTTTTCAGATTGTTTAAATTGCAGATTACATATATTAATTTACATATGTTGATCCATGTCTTTATTTCTGGGATGATGCCTACTTTATCATGGTAGATGATCTTATTGATGTGCAGATTTGTTTTTTGAGTATTTTATTCAGTATTTTTGCATCAATATTCAAAAGGGAAATTGGCCTGTGATTCTCTTTTTTGTTTTTGGGTCTTTATGTGGTTTAGGTATGAGAATAACTTTAACCTCATAAAACAAATTGAGTAATATTCCTTCTTCTGTTCCTATTTTGTGAAATAATTTACAAAGTATTGGCATTAATTCATTCTTGAAACTCTGGTAGAATTCTTCACTAAAACTGTATTTCCCTGAAAGGTTTTTGTTTGTTGGTTTGTTTGGTTTGGGGTTTTTTGTTTTGTTTTGTTTTGTTTTATGGGGGACTCTTAATGACTGCTTCTATTTCGCTGGGGTTAAAACTCTGCTTAAATTACTTATCTGCTCTTGATTTAACTTTAGTAAGTGCTATATATCAAGCAATGTATCCATTTTTTCAGATTCTCCATTTTTGTGAAGTATATGTTTTTAAAATATGTTTTTCTGATTCTCGGTATTTCCCTGGTATCTGTTATGTTCCCCTCTTCATTTCTCAAGTTACCTTCAATGAGAGCTTGCTAGTCTCATTTACAATACAAGTGTTTTAAAAGTGTGTCCTTAAGATTCCCTAGATTTCTTCAGTGTCACTCCTTTTATTTCTTTTCTTTTCTTTTTTTTTTTTTTTTTTTTTGGCTATTCTGTCTTGAATCTTTAGATAATTAGGATAAAAGGTTTTCATTTATATTGATTTTCTCAAAGAATCAACTCTTATTTCATTGATTCTTTACATTGTTTCTGCCTAATTGATTTCAACCCTGAGTTTGATTGTTTCTGTTTCTCCTGGGTATGACTTATTTTGTTGTTACAGGGCTTTCAGGTGTCTTGTTAAGTTGCAAGTATGAGATCTCTCCCGTGTATTTTATGTAGGCAATTAGTTCTATGGACTTGCCTCATAGAACAGTCTTCATTGTGTGCCAAAAGTTTGGATATGCTATTTTTGTATTCATTTTAAGTCAATTCTAAAGAAATCTTTAATTTCTTTCTAGATACTTTTTTTTTTTATTCAATAGAGAGTTGTTCAGTTTCTATGAGTTTGTAAGCTTTCTGTTGTTGATGATATCCAGTTTTAATTGTGGTGGTCACATAGGATGCAGGGTGTTACTACAATTTTCTTGCATCTCTTGAGACTTCCTTTGAGTCCAAATACGTGGTCAACTTTGGAGAAGGTTCTGCGAGATTCAGATAAGAAGCTACAGTATTCTGCCTTTGAGTAAAATGTTCTGTAAATACTCATTAGGTCCATTGTGTTATGACATCAGTTAGCGCCAACACTTTTTCATTTAGTTTTTTGTCTAAATGACCTGTCGGTTGGTGAAATTAAGGTAGTCTATCACTATCAGTATATGTGATTTGAGCTATACTAGAGCTTCTTTTGCAGACTCAGGTGTCCTGTGTTTATAACATACAGTTTAAGAATTGTAATGTCATCTTGGTAAATTTTCTCTTTGATGTATATGCAGTATTCTGCCCTATCCCTTATGACTTGAATTCTATTTTGTCATTTATTAAAATAGGCACACCAGCTTATTTCCTGAAATATCTTTTTCAGCATTCTGCCTTGAACCAATATCTCTTCTTTATGTTAAGATGTACTCCTTAGATGTAGACAAATGATTGTTGTATACATTCTTTTATTCTGTTTATTTTTATTAAGGAATTGAGACCATTGATATTAAGAATTTCAGTGACCAATGATTGTTGAGCCCTGTTCCTGCTCAGTGGCTAACTTTTACCACAACAAAAGTAAAACCCATTTTGAGTTCTTTCAATGTCCATCACCCTCTCTGAGGTAGATAATTGGTGCTGTCAAGAACATGTCTCATTTTCATTAAAAAAAATCACTGTATGTTATTAAACATTTTAAATGCCATAATCTGTGTGTCTCTGAAGTGTTTGAATACTACCTGTGTATCCAAAATATATCTCTGTTTGACATTTTAAAACATGCCCAACATGACTACAAGTTTGATGGTAATAGTGGTGCGTTTGCTGCATGTAGCCTGAGCTGCAACATATGTTCCCACAGTCTCACAGAAGCCTAGGTCCAAGCACAAGCTGCTTATGACAGATTTAAGGTTACTAACTACTAACCTGTATTTCATTTCTTTATTATCATATATGTGTGTGCATATATATATATATTTATATTTATATATATATCCTCTGTTTAAGGCATTTTATATAATGATATATATTTAGGATACTGTTGTCATTTTTTCACTATATATTTACCTTTGTCTAATGTTTATATGATTGTGATATTTACCAATATTCTGGACACTTAATATATATAGTTTATGTTGTTATTTGTTAGTTGTAGTTTAATCTTATTTATTTTATTTGCCTTTCCCTCTCCTGGACATTTCCTTATAAGTGTTCCTATTGTACATAGTTTAATATTTAGGTTTAGAACTTTCTTATTTAGAAAAAGAGAGAGAGAGAAATGTAGTGAGAATCAGGCATTATTTGCCTTGACCTAGAGGTGTGGTCTTTAGGTCTTGAGGACCCATGGACAGGGTGTGGCCAGGGCAGTCTAAAATCCAATGCACGCTGTTTTGCCTTCCTGTTTGTCCCCTCACACCCTTGGAGAGAGGATCTGACCCATAACCACAACCACCACCACATGAGACAGTCTAACTTTCAAGGAATTGCCCTATGGTTTAATCTTGGTATCAGTAAATGGTCATATAAACCCTTTAATAAATATTAATCCTTTTATATAATCAGTTGCTAATAATTAATACCCAATATACCTGGTGCCCAACATGGGGTACATAAATCTACATAAAGCCTAAGAGCTTTATGAGCTTAAAGGAGTTAGAGATTACAGAAATGAAGCCAAAAGCAGCTTCCAAGGCTCTCAAGTGGGCCATGGTACATAGACTACATGGTTTGCAGGTTTGAATTACAAAATGGTGGGTTTGCTGAATGCAGCCTGAGCTGTAACATATGTTTCCACAGTCTCACAGAAGCCCAGGTTCAAGTTCAAGTTGCTTATGACAAAGTTAAGGTTACTGTTCTTACAGACAAAAAAATGAACAAAGTCAAAGATGGCTTCCTAGTAGCAACATTTTCTGGGATGGCTGTTTGCTGAAAGCAAGCAGAGGGTGGCCCCTTTAAGAAAGGCTTCCTGACTTAGCTTTTGTGGCAAAATTCTTAGGGCTCTTTTAAAAGGCCCTACTGCCATATATTTAAATGGGGTTCATAAAAAGTGGGTGGCAGTGTTCTACTTGATGGCAGTATGGACCCTAAAATTCCCCAGAATTGAGAAGGTAAGTATGACTCTGGCACCCTCACTATGTTGACAAGGCAAGTGGGGTAAAGCCAGCATTGAAAACAGTGCTTTACAGTTTAGCATTTTAGAAGTCATCCTGGTTATAAAATGATTAAGGATATGCAATAAAAAAGATTCAAATAGAGAAAACCTCTAAATGGGTTACAATGTGTGTGAAAGAGAATACATAGGCTGAAAGAGAAAAGAAAAAGGTAGAGAAAAATCCTTAAAAAGAGAAATAGAGTAATAAAAATATAATAAGCCATGCAAAGATAAAAATATACAGTGTCTGGATTATGTTTATTACTGTGTTTTATTTTCATTTTAACTGTTAATGAGCTAACTGCAGAAAGATATTTGATTGTAAGAGCTGCTAGGTAAAATTATCATATATATGATATATATTTTAATATATTAAATATATATTAATATATTATGTATATATATAGTGACTTTGAAATTTGGGTCTAAGAATAGAGGTTATGCTTTTGTTTTCACAGAAGATGAGAATCTGTGAATTGCTTCCAAGCTGACGTGATTTAACCATAAAATTCTCTGATGGATTCAAGGCTGCCAACTAATATGATCCAGGCTCAGGATCCCTATAAGACAGCCAGTGCCCTCAAACAGTAGGAAATCATAATGGAAGCTATATCCAAATTCTCAAAATATTTCTTATAAATGTTTGCTTTCATTATAAAGGGTTAATGGTTGTAGTCAATATCTTTCTAGGGAAAAAGAGGAGATATGATATAGAAATGATAAAAAGATAGATTATTGAATCTACTTTATTCCAAATCTCAAAATATTTTACATTGGAATGGATTTTGGTTTATTGATACAAATTTAAGGTCAAATTTTATACTGAATGTATATTTCTACTTTTGTTTAAGATGTTATATTTATTAAATTCCTTTAAAATTGTAATGTATAATTAAGAAATAAAGGTAACTAATCACCTATAATAATAAAACTTTTAGTCATGTTAGTTAGATTTTTTAATGTATACAAAGATATATTTCAGTTAGAAAGACAATCTTCAAACACTTCAAAGATCTACACAATATGACATTTAAAATGTTTAAAAAACTTAAGACTTTTCTGGACAGTGAGGCAAGTCTGCTACTAGCAGCACAAATCTACTTCAAGAGGATAATGGGTATAGAAGAAATTCCATGTGTAATTTACTTTCTTTCAGGCAAAAGTTAGCCACTGGACAAGAAATTGCTCTTGTTTCAATTGCCTGATAGTATGCTGCATAAACTGTACATGCAGGACCCATAGGAAAGTGACCTCTGAACTTTGGCAGAACAAGCTGAGATGATCATTCAGGTTTCTTCTTCACAAAGAAAACTGCCAAATATTCTTCACAATACATGAAGAAATGATTGATAAATATGACAGAATGGGCAGAGCAGTCCTTCAAAATTTCTGCTTAACTGAAAGGTATGCCAGAGACTCTGGGCCTGTAGACTAAAGATGGATGCTCCAACATTACAAAGGAACTTTGGATGACTGTCCAGATAGAAGGTGTCATCTCTGTCATTTCTAGATTTGGAAGTTGCTTGGACTTCCTGTTCACTTGAGTAATATTATATCCTTCTGTGGTCTTTGATGTAGTTGAAGATTAGATAGCTATAATTATAGTTTTTCTTAGTTATCATAAAAGGTAAATTAGATATAAAACTTTGGACACACAAGGATAAGGGAAATGAACAAATATTTTCTTTAATTTTGCAAATACAAATAGAGCAGAAACTAATTGTAATTCTTGCTTGGTAGCTGTTTTGTTATATGTAATTTTTCTATGTTAAAATTGAAACTTTCCTTTTTGATGAGACAGAAAAGGGGGAAGTGATGTGGGATATCTTTGTGTGTGCTGTGATTACCATTGGATAATAAAGAAATTGTTTTGTCCTATGGCAGAGCAGCTTAAAAGCAGGTGGGAAATCCAAGCATAGATACAGGGGAAAAAAAGTAGAGTCGGGGGAGACACAATCCAGCCACCCAAAAAGCAATATGTAATGGAGGTCAGGTAAGCAACCAGCCACATTAAAAAACAGATTAATAGAAATAGATTAAGATGCAAGAGCTATATAGCAATAAGCTTGAGTGATAGGCCAAACAGCATGTAATTAATATAAGCATCTGAGTTATTATTGTTAGATGAGCTACATAGGTATAGTACCTTGAACAAGAGTAAAAATGTATGTACAATATGTTCTAAACAAAATAACCTTAAATTTGTATCAATATACAAACATTAATATTTAAAATATTTAAGACTTAAAATTGGTTTAATCAACTTTTTGGTTTAAAAGTTGATTTAATAATGTACCTTTTATTCTATCATTTCTATAACATATATATATATATATAACAAAAATAACCTCAAATTTATATTAATATAAAAAAATCTACTCCTGTGTAAAATATTTAAGACCAGTAGTTGCTTTTAATGTTTTAAAAGTAGATTCAATAATCTACACTTTTATCCTATTTCTATGTCCTCCATTGTTCCTTTTAGAACAAGATCTCTGAGTCTAATCTCCTTTATTCAGATTTAGGTCCTAATGTTTCTACCATTGTCCACTGAGCCAAGTCTAAAGCCCCATATAAATTTTATAGTAATTGATTTTTATTGCTTATCAGCAAAACAACTCAAGACTAAAATTATAATTTCCATTAACATTTTTGAATTATCATGTAATTAAAATTAAATCATACAAACTATTTTTAAACTATCTATATAAATCATTCTCTGTAATCATGTTACATATCATTTTTTTATATTTGGTGTTACTGGGGATAATTCCAGGATCTTGTACATATTAAGTGATCATTCTACCACTGAGCTATAGCCCGTTTATAGAATATTTAAATATATATAAATGAACATAATATATTCATACATTAGAATTTTTTGTCTATAAACATGTGCATCTAAGCTAGCTTTTATGATCCTTATCAAAATTCAAGAAACCTGTGTGTAAGAGTCTACACATTTAGAGATTTGGAGAATATGCATTTGTGTGTCAGGGAATGAGCTGATTCTGAGATATATGCAATAGTGAATGTGTTGGTGCACTTTTGTAATCTCAGTACTTGAGGGATGGTAAAGTACAATCTGTAGATCAAGGATATTCTTGGCTACATTTTATGTTTGATGCCAGCTTGAGCTACATGTAACGCTGACTCAAAAGAAAACAAATAGTGGGAGCTGGCTAAATGGCTCAGTAGGTAAAGTCAGTTACTACCAAGCCTGAAGAGATGAATTCTTATTTGATGTTCAGGTCCCACTGATAGAACAGCTCAGACTCCCATAAGATATCTTCTAACCTTTATTGCCCATGCAAATATACACAATATATAGATAAATTCAGATAAAAAGAAACTTGTTTCTGGAATCATTTTTCTGTCTCAAAAATAATAGGTAGAAGAAGGTGGTGTTGATGTGGGAATGTCTTTCTGTATGCTGTGAACATCAATCTTTAAGTAAAGGAGCTGTTTTGGCCCATGACAGGCACCATAGAAAAAGTAGGAGGGGAAAAATCAGAGCATAGGTAGGGGAAGGGCGGAGTCAGATCAGATTGAGCCAGCCACCAAAGAAGAAACATGTAAGGAACATGGGTGAGCCACGAGCCACATGGCAGGACAGATTAATGAAAATGGGTTGATTAAGAGAAAGAATTAGCTATCAATGTGCCTAAGCCATGGGCCAAACAGCATGAACTTAATATAAGTGTCTGAATCATTTTGGGGGGGACTAAGCAGCACCCGGTGGCTAAGTGGTCTGGGGTGGTTGGTCTGTGGGTCTAGACCTCTGGCCACCTAGGGCAAAGAAACCATTTTATAACAGGGTATAGTTTAGCAGTTAAGTGCCCAGTAAGCATAAAGCCTTGGATTCCATACCCAGTACTGGGAAAATGTAGACTTTATGAAAATACAGCAAATACATATTCTATGTGTTTGAATGTTATATATAATTTATACATAATATATAACACTTATCAAAATAAACTATTCTTAACTTTTGGAAATAGACATGTTGGCACACATATATAATCTCACCCAGCACATAAGAGGACAAAACAGAAATAACAGAGTATGATCCCTATCTGAGATATGTATCAAGCAAGTCTAAAAATGATAGCACATTACATACATTTCAGTTTCTCTAAACATTATAATAGCTAAGAAGTTACTTTAAGTTGGCCATGGTGTCATCTGCCTCTAATTTTAGTACTCAGAAAGGAGGTAGAGAAAGGTGGATCTATATTATCACTAAGCAGGCCAGTCTGGCATACATAGAGAGTTCAAAGTTACACAAAGTTATATAGTGAGATCCTGTTGCAAAGAGAAGGAAGAGGAGAAGGAAGTCATCTAGGCATTGTAGTTAAGTGACTTGTCTCATGTTTTCCAGAAGCACATTTCTCTCCCCTGCAATAATAACAAAGGTCAACCTTAATCCTAAATTAGTGACAACATTAGGAAGTTATCAAGTCGTGACCCTCATTTCATGTCATCAGATACTCTGCTCTTGGCACTGTACTTTCTTCCTTCTCACACAAGAAACTGGTACTGGGATTGACAAAAAAATTAAAAGTCAAGCTTGAGGCAGCTCTGCTTGGACACACAAGGACATCACCTGAGCCTGATTTGCTTGAACACACAGGATACTGATCTGAGGCTAAGAGCTAGTTGAGTTGAAGGGAGAACCTTTTTCATTGGCCATTTGTAGAGATATCACATGTGTTTTAAGGAACAAGAAAACCACCTATCTATAGAACTCTCCCATTCTGTCTGTTGCCTTTGACTTTTTGATGCATTTGTCTTCATTCAGCTTAAGAATCTGAGAGATATGTGTCATAGGAACACGCGATGTCACTGAGATCTAGAAGCAGTCAGGGAGGTTGGAGCCAAATTTGAGCAGTTTCCAGTATATCTTTGTGCACTGCGTGTGCTTGCTTTTATATAACTGAATGATTATTTGTCTGCTTTGTAGTCCTGGAGATAGAACCCAAGACCTCGCAGACACTTCCCCACTGTGCTATAACAAGTCAGAGATGTTTAGCACAAGACTCATCATTCAGAGGAAGTGAACACAAGCAGATGGAATATGATAAGGAAAAAACCCTACACAATCAACCACAGAGAGGGTTTCAAACATAGTTCAAAGCCTTGGTAGCATTTAGTCTTTGAAGCACGATACTTGTTTACACCTAAGAAGACAACTCTAACTTACAGGGCTTTTCAAGTTAATAGATTTTGGTTAATCCTGGCCAGGTGTCAGTTCTTGATATAGTGTAGATTGTAGGCAGAGTTACTTAACCTCATTATAATTGAAAGCATGTTGCTAGGGAACAACATCAATGATTTTTTTCTGATCCCAGATCAAGATATTCTGCCAAAAAGCATGTAAGCTAATTTAAGGAACAGCGCACTAATGCTCTCCCATGAGAACTATGATCATATTTTCTACACAGCTACATCTACATGAATAAATAAGGTTTTTCCTAACAGAAACTGATTATTCACAAGACTGGTCCACTGATGGCTTCTGGACTCCAGTGATGAGGGCAAGCTCTCTACTACATAAGATGCCTAGACATTTTAAAATATTTATTTTTATTCTATTTTATTTTTAATATTTATTGTATCTATCCTACAAGAAATTTATAAATGTGTACAATCTATTTTGATCAGATCCACCACAATCCCCTCCCCAACTCCAACATGACTCATCTCAAGTTTATGTCCTCTTCATTTTTAGCAATAATTCTCTGAGTTCAATAAAGGCTTCCCCTATACACATGTATGGGGCCATCCACTGGCGCATGGGCACAACATTAGTGTCCATGTCCCACAAAGAAAAATTACTCTACCTTCCCCAGCAACCGTCAACTGCCAATTATTCCTCAGGTGGGGTGGGGCCTTGTGAGTCCCTCTCTAATCAATCTATTCTGTATTCTGCAGTTTTGCCTGGCTTGATCTTATGCAGGTTATATTTTGCTTTGAGGCAGGTGTTGCAGTTCCCCATGTGGCTCTTGACCTCTCAATTCTTCTGCCTCAGGTTCTTGGGCTAGCCATACACCACCACCCCTAACCTCTTAGGGACTTTTCTTAGCAGCATGAGATAATAATACAAGTCTCTCCCGTGGAATGCTGTTCTCTTCATTTATGTTTCTGTTTCTTGAAGCAAGATTTCACTATCTCAGGCTAGCCTTGGCTTCATGATGCTTCTCTAACCTCAGCTTCCTGAGTGCAGGGATTATAGACAAAAAGCAACAAGTCCCAGCTCTCTTTTGTTTATATGTTTTATTAATTGCTTGATTGCGTTATTGATTGATTGATTGATTGATTGATTGATATTGATTGATTTGAGGGTTTTTTCTTTTTACATAAAATCTTCTGTAACCCAGGCTGGCTTAGAACTTACTGTGTAGCCAAGCATAGCCTCAGGCTTTTGATCCTGCTGCCTTTACCTCCAAAGTGCAAAGACTGCAGGCGTGCACTAGCATATCCAGATTTCTCCTTGTTTTCAGACAAAATTTGAAAAGTATGGAACAGTATGTGCACAGAAAATAAAATCTCCAAAAAAAGAATTTTTTAAAGTGATTGAGTGATGTGGAAAAGAGCAGATCCAGGGGTGTGACCTGGTGTTAGACTAGGGACCATAAAGTTCCCTCAGCACAGGGACTCTGTTCTCTAGAACACCAGGAAGAAATGGGTTAATGAAGACAGAAATATGGCACCTAAAACAAACGTAATATGAAAAGGGTGTGGCTGTGTTGTTGGTATTTTTTTACTTTCGCTTCACTTTGAAATGCCAAAATGTTTGCTTTTGCCCTTTGGGGGGGGGGGGTCCACTACCCAGCTCCCAAATAACTTACACACACACACACACATACACACACACACACACACACACACACACACAGAGAGAGAGAGAGAGAGAGAGAGAGAGAGAGAGAGAGAGAGAGAGAGAGAGAGGGAGGGAGGGCAGGGGTAGACAGACACACAGAGAGAAAGAGAGACATAGAGAGAGGCATATTTGTAAGTGCCTGAATTTAGCTTGGCTTATTTATAGCCAGCTTTTCTTAAATTATCTAATCCACCTTTTGCCTCTGGGCTTTTACCTTTCTCTATTTCTGTAAATCCTACTCTTACTCCATGGGTGGCTAGGTGACTGGGTGTCTGTGCGGTTGGGTGGCTGGGTAGCTGGGTGGCTGGGTGGCTGGCTAGGTTCCTGGGTGGCTGCCTGGATGACTGGATGCCTGGGTGGCTGGGTGGCTGGGTGGCTGGGTGCCTGGGTGGCTGGGTGCCTGGGTAGCTGGGTAGCTGAGTGCCTGGGTTCCTGGGTGGCTGGACTCTAGTTTCAACCTATTCTTCTCTTACTTTTTCATTCTCTCCTCCCAGATTTCTCCTTCTGTTTCCTCCCTCTTTCTGCTGCCAGCCCTGCCCATTTCTCTCTCCTGACTTGCTATTGGCCATTCAGCTTTTTATTAGACCATCGAGTGTTTTAAACAGGCGCAGTAATACAACTTCACAGAGTTAAACAAATGAAACATGAAAAAAAATGCCTATCTTCTCATCATTAAAGCAAATGTTCCACAACATAAACAAAGGTAACACATCTTAATATAATATTCCACAACATGGGTGAGCACCCGGCACTGAGCAATCAGAACAAAGCTCCCGGGCATCCTGTGCTACAATGAAATAAAAAAAGAGGGAATAGGGAATGGAGGAGGAGAAAGGTTTTAGGTTAGGGGGTCAAGGTAGGCACTGAGTCCTTTGGGGATATGTATTTATTAGAAGAGTTATTAACAATATAGATCAACAGATAAGATAGATTGCAGCACTAAGGACAATCCAGGCTTATATGACAGAGTGAGAGTCCCTTCTCGCAGGCTTCAGAGGAAAGGGTTTCAGGACATGGTTTATGAGTAGTTCACAGAACAAGCCTGTAGTTAGTGTTGCTCAGGCTGTGTCTGATTTCTGTGTGACAATAGCAGAGACGGGGTTTGCATTTTGAGAAAGAAGTGTATAATTTAAATATGTGTCTAAGTGGGGAGTAGGAGTCCTTAATGTGTAGTCATCATATGGACGGTGCCACCATTAATCTTTGACAGCTTGTAGTTTGTTAGCCTGAGTTCTGGGTACAAAAGTAGCTATGAAGGAGGGAGTCACAGCTGTTGCTGTAGAAGACTGTGACCTGAGCAGCATCTGATCTAGGTTTTAACAGCAGAGGGGTAAAGAGGGAGAAAAATAGACAGAGAGGAAGCAGAAGCAGGGACGGGACAAATGAAAGGGAGGGGGAGAAAAGAAGAGAAGGAAAGAGAAGAGAAAATGGTATGGAGAAGAAGAAGAAAATAAAGGATAGATGTAAAGAAAGTAAAAAGAAGAGAGAGGAAAGAAAGAAGGAGGGAGGGAGAGACAGAAACAAACTGTCTAAACTCATGGACTACGCTGTGCACACATTTTCACATGATTAACCCAATCATCCTTACAATGCTAAATATTTCTATGTATTTATTGGTCGATAATATTAATGATAACACCCTCTGAGAGAAAGATTGTTGAGACAAGTGTTAAAGCAGGAGCTACATTGACATACCAATGCGCTGAAGAAATTCACTCACACAGGTTCATTAACACACTCTCTCTAAATCTTATTTGAACAAAACACGATGAAAATGTGATGCACATGGTACAGAAGCCAAACAGATGGGAAGAGCAAGTGTTTCCCATAAAGCCCTAAGGGTGCGCTTGCTCCCATTCCCCTGATTCTGTTTTTCTCATTAAAATCCAATCAACAACACACTCAGAGTTCTCTTAGATAACACAATATGAAAGAAAGCAATAATCTGATTCAGTCTGTAGTGCAAAGGCAGGTGAAGACATTCTGTTTTCCAAACTCTATAGCCCCTCTGTCTCAGGACCCAAGGAATCACTAATATTTCAATCCTGAAACTCTGCCCTGTAGGCACCAGTGAGACGCCAGAAACCTGACATCAGCATGCACATATTTCTTCCCCATTGTCCTGGAGAGAGGATAATAAGGAAATTCAAAAGTTAGACCTAAGGGAAAATTATTTCTTCTCTGGGTAATTAAAGCATAGGTAGTTGGCACTCTGGCCTTTCTAGTATAATTGCTCAGCTCATCTGGCTTTTAACTGAAATGCATTTGGCTATAACTCCTAAGTTCTCTTTTGCAACACCAGTCATGCTTCTTACATACTTCCCAACCCTTTAGCTATTGTCAGAAGTGCAGCATCTTGCAATGAAAATTTGACAATGAACTCAAACAATCCTAAATGATTCAATATCTACATAGTATTTTCATGTTGCAACATGTTCTCAGCAAATAAAAGAAAGTGGTATTGTTAGAAGAAGTAACTTCCCAGAAACTTCAGATTTGAAGGTTTTGTTCTCCAATGAATAGTTATTTTGAGAGGCTCTAGAAAGTTTAGGATGGGAACCTACCTGGAGGTAAGTCACTGGGGCTTGGGCTTGGTGGCTTTATCTTAGGTGGCTGCCCTTCTCTGTCTCACTATTTCCTTCCTGCTACCTTGAAGTCAACAAACTACCCCACTACTTTCTCACCCAGCCATGATGTTCTGCTAAGCTCACCATGGCCACCAGAGTCAAGAATTACAAACTGAAATGTCTGAGCCAAAAAAAGTAATTCCTCTTCCTCCGTGTTCTCTCAGATATTCTGTCCTAATGATTAGATGGTCTGAATGACATAAAAGGGTCAAATCTATTCATCTTTTTTATTTAAAATTAATTATGTATATGTACCACAAGTGTGCCTGATGCCTACAGAGGCCAGAAGAGAATCCTCTAGAACTAAAATTAGAGGTGGCTATGGGCAGCCACATAGGTTCTGGGAACCAAGCCCAGGTCCTCTGTAAGAGCAGCAAGTGTTCTTGACTGCTGTGTCAATTCTCCAGCCCCCCTTTTCCCTTTAAATATTTTTCTCTTATGTGTATGAGTACTTTGCCTGATTGTATATCAGGGCACCATATGCATGCAGTGCCCACAGGAGAGAGCACCAAAAGTGAAGTTTGAGATAGTTATGAGTTTCCACGTGGATGTTGAAAACCAATTTGAGTCCCCTGCAAGAGCATCTAGTACTCTAACCACTGAGCCATCTCAACTCCATTCTCTCTTTTTTTCCCATTTGTTTGTTTGTTGATTGAAACAGGGTTTCTCTATATAACATCCATGGCTGTCCTAGAACTCCCTCTGTAGACCTGGCAGGTCTCAAACACAACAGAGATCCACTTGCCTTTGCATCCTCCATACAGGAATTAAAGGTTTGTGCCAACACATTCAGAAACCCCTCCTTGTCTTAAAAATTCAGTTAAAATATGCTCATTCACTTATGTCTTTTACTTAAAGAATTTGTAAATGACACTAAAAACTTCTTGGTGAATACATTATACATGTTATAGATGAAAAGAGCATGCTGATAAGATTTAAAACCACAAGGAACTCTTAATGTACATAGGTAATGAGGGGTATAAAGACATGTTTTGACAGTAAGTAAGGTTTATGAGCTGTTTCAATACTTTGATTTGAAATATTTATCATAAATGTAAATAAGATTTTTTTACAAGCTGTTTTGCGACAATATCGTGAGTTGTGTCAAACTTTTTGACTCGGTGGAGCTTAAATCAGATCAAGAAAGGTGAAAAAGAGTCTCTTTTTTCATGTGCCTTAACTCGCAGATCTTTCTCCTTTGCATCAATCTATCTTTTGTTTTCATGGGTTACATCCATTTATTCCTACACTGGCACCATGCCAGATTTTGGAGACAGGCGGTGAGCTCATAATATGTGACATCAAACTTCTTATTTATTTCTAAGTACATTAAGTTCTCTAGGTATAAGATTTTAAAGAACCAAGGGCTGGAGAGATGGCTTAATGGTAAAGAGCACTGGTTGCTCTTCCCAAGGTTTTGAGTTAAATTCCCAGAAACCACATGGTGGCTCACAGCCATCTGTAATGAGATCTGAAGCTCTTTCTGGTGTGCATACAGAGCACTCATACCTAAAACAATACATAAATTTAAAAATTGTCTTTTATCCTCTTTGAGGTGCAGATTGGGATGGGGTGTGAGAAAGGGGGGATTGAGTGCGAGGAGGGAAGGCAAGGGGAACTGTAGTTGGTATGTAAAATAAACCTTTAAATAAAAAAATGGCATAAAAAGATTTTAAAAAGCCAACTACTGCAGCACATGCCTTTTAATCCCATCCGTGAATGGAGATGAGGTAGGCAGTGATGGACAAGCCCGATTTCATTTTAGGGTAAAAGACCATTTTGTTATAAGGTCAAAATAAGTTGTTTCTATTTGCTACATAATTCTTTTGTTTGGCACATGCTCTACCCTAATAGACGGTGTTCTACAGGGAATCTTTAGATGTTCTGTTTCTGGAATGGAATATTTGATTAATGATGCAAAGATGTGTTGCGTTCTTTTGTCTTGCATTTGTTTAACTCTGTAAACTGTGTTATTTTGCCTGACTAAAGCACTTGATTGATCTAATAAAGAACTGAATGGCCAATAGTCAGGCAGGAGAATGGATATGTGGGGCTGGCAGGCAGAGAGAATTAAAAGCAGAAATCAGGGGGTGGAGAACAGATCCAAGAGCAAGAGAAGAAGGAGAGGAAGATGTTGGGGCCAACCACCCAGCTACACAACCACCCAGCTACACAGCCACTGAGCTACACAGTCACTGAGCCACACAGCAAGCCACACAGTAAAAAGTCAAGGAAGGTATATAGAACAGAGAAAAACATGTTAATAAAATCTGACTAGAAATAAGTGAAGCTAAGGCTGAGCATTCATAGGAAAGAATAAACTTTCATGTATTTATGTGGGAGCTAGGTAGCAGTCCCCCTCCCCCCAAGTAAAGAGTCAAAAATAACTGCTTCATTCTATCCTCTATTCTGTCAAGGAAACCTTGAGATGTTCTGTGGAGATGATATGTCAAATAATCTAATCCATTACCTGCTTCTGTAAAATCCACTTGCAAAATCCTTATGTTACAAATAAATTTACATTTTATTCTGAACAATTTACATATCTTCCCTATAAAAGGTTGACCCATGCTACACTCTTAAATTTGGTGGGTCAGTCAATTAGTCCTATTTATAGTAAATAAAGCTTGTTTAATTGGCTGTGATTTGGGTGGTGGTTTTCATTCTCATTGTGAGATTAACAACAGATCTCTGTAAATTCAAGTTCAGTCTAATCTGCATAGTGAGATGCAGCAATAACTAGTAAAATCCTGTATGACTAGAAAAAATATTTTAAAGAACTTCAAAATTGTAGACTAGTAAAATGAATTTCTAATAATCTAAGAAGCAGACTATTATATAAGGAACAAATGATCAAATAAAGTTTGGAGTATCTCAAAGAGACATTTTGGTTTGTAAAGTAATGTTCTTGGCAAAGTTGCAATATTGTAGATGAATGTGTAACTATAGACTGAACAAATTATTTTTATTACACTCTTGAAAAAAATGTTTGAATTCAGTTAAAAGTGACTTTTGCCAGCTACATACTATTTATGATAAAAAGGACTTGACACATGGCATAGAGTATTTTGACTGTGGTTTGGCCCTTGGAAATAACATTAATTTGTAAGAACCAAATTAAAAATTTCAACAAATATTATTAGAACTCACAGAGCCAAACTATTGAAAGTCTCAGACTCATAGAAGATTAATAACAAAAATAATATTATTTAAAAGAAAACATGTTTTTTCTTTTATATTTCTTTATATTTATACAAAAGAATGTTTCAAATAAGTAGTGGTAAATAAAAACCAACAAATAATCTCAGTCTATATCATAAGTACATATGGATAGTCCTAATTAGGGCTATTATTGCTGTGATGAAACACCATGACCAAAGCAACTGGAGAAGAAAAGCTTTGTTTGGATTCCATTTCCCTATAACTGTCCACCAATCAAAAAAAAAGTCAGGACAGGAACTCAAAAAGGGCAGGAACCTAGAGGTAAGAACTGATTCACAGGCCATGGATGAATGCTGCTTACTGGCTTGTTCCCCATGGCTTTCTCAGCCTGCTTACTTATAGAATCCAGGACCAGCAGCCCAGGGATTGAACCACAATGGGAAGGGCTGCCCCATACATCTATCAATCATTAATTAGACGATGCCCTACAGTATTGCCTACAGCCTAATCTCAGAATTATTTTCTCAGTTGAGGCTCCCTCCTGAAGACTCTACTTGTGTCAAGTTGACACAAAATTAGGCAGAACATGAATTGATACAGTTAGACGCTTAAGATATCATCAGCTTTAACTGAATATAAATTTCTAAAAGACAAGAGAACTCCTCAGGCTGCTGGTATCAGCATTGGCTGTGTCTCTTGGTACACCATGGCTAAATCTCTTTGGGAGCTGGTCTGGGATCCATCACCAGTACTGCTGGTAAAATTTTTCTTGGCTGCAGCTTTCTCCATTCAGATTTACTCTTTCAGTTTGACCTCTTTCCATGACAAATAAGTTAGAAAACCCTATGGGTATGTTAGTCTATCTCTGGGTCAGATGCAACAGTATATTTCTTATCCAGGGGGTTATCCTGTAAAAACTGATGTTACGTATTACAAGAAATTGTGGTGCTTCCACAACAGATGGCTACCCAAGACTCTATTGAGATGGGATGAGTTTGAATGGCACCTCAAGTTACATTATGTGGCACACAGGCAAGGCATGTGGGAAGGCCCCAGTTAGACTACTACAGTTTTCAACAAGCCTTGGAGGCAACAAAGATGGCTCAAGCCTTTTTTCTAGAGCTGGGTTCAAGTCCACCACGTCTAGAAGCAGAAAAGGAATATGCCACACAGCAAATATACACACTGAAGCCAGGTAGTAGCCGCACAAACATTTAATCCCAGCACTGAGGAGTCTGAGGCAAGTGGATCTCTGTGAGCTTTAGGCCAGCCTGCCTTAAGAGGGGAGTTAAAGGATAGCCAAGTCTAAACAGAGAAACTCTATCTTGGAAACAAAAAGATACACACTGAAAATGTCTGAAAAACAAGATTCTGTTGCTCCACGAAGATTTTAAAAAACAAATTAGTTAGCAACCACATGACACACAACAGCCCAAACTATGGACATTAACTGTGCTAGTCCCTTGTGCCTTTGGGAAAAAGGACTAAAGAGTAAACAATAACTAAATAAGGGCCTATAAGCCTCATCTCTGTAAAACACTAGCCTATAAAACCAAGCCTTTGCCCTCCTGTCACCTGATAGAAACACACAGGTACATCCTGGAAGATACTGACAACTCAGAATCTATCATGCTACCCTATCAACTGATTTTGTTGTCAGCATCTGGCTGCATCAAGACCTACTCCACCAAAACTGAATTCAATAAGAAGTACATTTTCTATACTAATACATGCTCAATAATTGCCTCATATAATTTTTCTTTTAATCTACTCTACCACTGATTCCTATGGTGACATATATTTAATAAAATTAATCTAGAATATCAAAGGACAGAGCCATCTCTCCTGCCTTTTGTTTGTTTACTTGTCTCAAGACATGGTTTTCCATGTAACAGTCCTGGATGTCCTGGAACTTGATTTATAGACCAGGCTAGCCTTGAACTCACGGAGATCCCCCTGCATCTGTCTCTCAAATGCTGGGACTAATGGTGTATGCCATCACTGCCTGTCCTTTTATTTCTTTTAATTACAAGCTGATTGGTCTATAGTTCAGGCTTATTACCACCCAACTCTTATACATTAAGTTAGCCCATTATTTCTATTTACATTTAGTCACATGGTTTGGTACCTTTTCTCAGAGCAGCATTCTCATCCAGCTTCCTCAGTATCTTGCTACCATCTGTTCCTCCACTCTTACACTTCCCAGTATTCTCCTAGTCTGGTTGTCCTGCCTCTACTTCCTGTCTAGATATTTGACACATCAGAATTTTATTAAACCAGTATTTACAATGATAAATATTTACAGTGTACAAAAGCACAACTGTAAAAGTTTTTCTTGGCCCCGGGGCAGCCAGAGGTCCAGACCCGCAGACCTACAGTCCCAGACCCCTTAACCACCCGCTACTGCTCAGGCCCCCCAAAATGACACTCGGACGCTTATATTAAGTTCATGCTGTTTGGCCTATGGCTTAGGCACATTGCTATAGCTCTTACATCTTAACCCATTCTCACTAATCTGTCTGCCACGTGGCCTGTGGCTCACCTGTGTTCATCACATGTTTCTTCTTTGGTGGCTGGGACAGTCTGTCCCTGACTCTGCCCTGCTTCTCCTACCTATGCTCTGAATTCTCCTCCTACTTTTTCTATGGTGCCTGTCATGGGCCAAAACAGCTCCTTTATTTAAAGATTGATATTCACAGCATACAGAAAGGAATTCCCACATCACATAACCCTACAGTATATTCCCTCTTTAAATTATTATTATTACATATTATATATTATATTATACTGCCTACACAGACAGTATTCCTTTGACACAGAGATACTTCACATAAGAACATTCAAATAGTTGAGTGTGTTGGTGCACTCCTTTAATCCCAGCACTCAGGAGGGAAAGACAGGCAGATCCCTGTAAGTTCAAAGCTGGATTTGTCTATATGTGTAATAGCAAGTTCCAGGCCAGCCAAGGATACATGGTGAGACCCTGACTCACAAAAAAAAAAAAAAAAAAAAAAAAAAAAATTTAAAGAGGTTAGAGAGATGACTCAGTGGATAACATTGCTTTCCACACAAGTATGAGACTTAGTTTGGATCTCCAGAGCCCACAAAAGAGTAGATGTGTATAATGAGCATCTACAGGACACCACACAACTGCAGCTATACTGCTTTCTCCTTTCTGCTGTGACACTCTGCTCCTCTGAACTGTGCAGCTGCCCCATCACACTGTCTTTGTGAGTCCTAGTGTTTTTGCACTTAGTGTTTGGAATGGAATCTCCTCTTGGTTTCCTGACTCCTCTCATTTGCTACATCACATGGTAGAATATCTCATCTGCCTTCTAATCTGCTTCTCATATCATCCCTGCATCCTAGATTTTACTCATGAGGCTTATTGTGTAAAAGAGATGTGCTCTCATTAACAAATTTTTTAAGTATAGGGCTATAGACTTGGCTCAGAATCTCTTTCAGCCATCTTCTGCAGCGCCATCTCTACAGGCTTCTGCATACACACTGGATATACACATGCATACATATATTTAAAATTTTTTAAGTATAGCGTTTATTTTACCAAAGGCTTCTTCATAAGCATTCAAATTTGGTGGTTTGGCAAGAAGATGGATTTATTAAACTGAAATTTTCTTGTACCTTAAATTAATATCCAATAATTTTCATTTCTTTAAATATAAAAGCAGATATATAGCATTATGGACAGCATACAAGCTTCGTGGCTTTCTATCACTTGGATATCTGTAGTGTTCCCAAACTGAAAGCCTTCCTTTCCAGCGTCTCTTGAAAGCATGCTCAGTTTTTTCTTTTTCTCCCCATAAATGTGATCTTTAAGTTAAAAGTTTAATTCATTTACCCTTTATCAATTGCCAAAATATCCTTTATGGTATTTTGGATTCAAACCTAATTATACATTTTAGAAATTCATGTTCTCTAAATATTCTCACAGCTTTAATGACTTCCTACCTAAACAAAAGAAGCAATAAGGTACTGTAGGCGAAGTTTACTTAGAAGGCACCAGTGCACGATAGATATTTATTAAAATATAAACCAACACTCACGGTACAGGTAACAGTTTATAGCGGAGCCTGAACAGGGACTGGAGTCTGGAATGGTGGACGATGGATTCCAAACCAGTCTCTCCAACAACCAGGAACCAGGCAAAAAAAACAGCTTTCCGGGATCACAGCAGTCCCTTATCAATCAGGTTGGCCACGCCCCCTTCAGGGGCCCGGGACCCTAGATAAGCATCTTTGGACCTTATCAGCTGACACCTGAATCCCACCACAAGGTACCTTTAACAATATCAGTAAAAAAACCAACTGGTGTTACACATGTTAGATCTGGGAAGATGATGTACTCCTGAAGTCTCAGTCCTTGAGAGACTGAGGCAGGAGGATCAGAAGCCAGAGCCTAGCCTTTTAAATGTTCCACTAATCCTCCATATCGATTGTTTTCTGTCTTAGTTTCCTCTTTATCTTTGGAGTCCCTCGCTTATTTAAAAGGCCTTCCTCTGTAAGAGTGTGTTACTGGAATAGCTTTCTACCACGATTCCACGCTCCATCCAGTATGCTAAAACAATTCTACAGCTCTGCAGTCTGAATGCCACGTTTCTGACCTCAAAATGATTCCCTTATTGAATCAATTATGAACTTCCCCCAAGTGGTTTTAAAGAGCTGAAATACTTTTCACTCCCTTTGTCTATTATTCTCATGTATTTGTCTATTATTCTGTTATTCTCATTGGGTTTTAGCTTTCTTCTTTGGTCTATTAAGACAAGACCTTCATCCTCCTAAATATAGGCCACACACTCAGCCTCACTTCTTTAAACATCACTTAGAAAGTTACCTCTTCATGAAAAATCAGGCCAAGCTGTCCCTCCTCCAAGCTCTCTGTAGTCATTGTAAACAGTGTGACCCTTTTGGACTCCTAAACATCATCTACATATTAATTCACACAAATATTTGTTACGTTGTTCTTTCATTCCAATTTTAACATTAACTTGTTTGTCCATCCCATCTGTGAGCTCTCATATACAAGCTTTTTTCTTAGCAGATAAGCATACAGAGAAAACATAAACTTTCCATGTAACAACAATAAATTATAAAATAGTGTAACAACAAAGTCCCTGCCTGTAATATCAGAGCAACAGTCTAGACAGAACCCTGTGGACGTCTATAACAAAGATGGCTGGTAACAAGAGAATGTGTTGCTGTGGTAGGACTTCTTGTGTTTAGGAAATTACAATCCCAGTTTAATCTATGAGTGTAAAATACCTGTCATGTCCTCCTCTTTGTGAAAGTAGTTTCTAGTTTATTTTTAAAAATAAATTCAATAGTGATTCAAATATGTTATAAAAGTTGTAACTGATTAACCTATCACAGAGTATAATCAAGAATTTCATAAACATTTAATAATTAAAAGAGTGCAGTTTTGTTAGGAGACATGGCACATACCTTTAATCCCAGCACAGGAAGCACAGGAAGGTGGATTTCAGAATTTAAGGTCAGCCTGGTCTACAGAGATAGTTTCATGACAGCCAGGGCTAAACAAAAATATTAAATAAATCTTTATTAAATATTCAAAAATAAATCTTTCCTTTTTAAAAAAAAAAGTACAGTAACTCTTTAAGCAGAGTGACACACCTATAATCTCAACATTCAGAAAGTTGAAGCAAGCAAATTTTGCCTTAGCCCAATAGCGCATTTCAGGTCAGTCCTAAATTAGACTGTAAGATCCTGATTCCGAAAGCCAAGGATTAAGGATATAGACACAATGGTAGAACACTTGCTTAGCATGTGCAAGGGCCTAGGTTCAATCCTCATAATTGCAAGAAATAAGTATTCTTACTTAATATAATAAACAAACAAATTCAGGTATATTAAAGTGAGATTAAGCTTCATAAAATAAAATCAGTAACTCTACCTTCTGATTTTTAGAAATAGTAAAACATTTGGCTATGTATGCATGTTTATTTAGCACAATAAAAGTAGTTAAGTGTGCTATCATACACATTTTGCAATACCATTTATCCACTACAAAATATATAGACTTATTTGCACAGTTATTTAAAGTTTCTAAGATGGATTATTGCATGGAAAAAGCAAGTAAGACAAGAAGACCTATATCAAAACATCATTTGCGATTTTAGAAATTTGATGCATAGATGTGTATAAATGCACAAATATTGTAGAAACTGAGCAAAGGAGTGCCCAGGTGAGTGAATGTGTAACCAGGGAACAGAAAAGAAAAATTAGTTTCAGATGTATCAGTAAGTAAAGGGCTTGTTATGTGAGGATGGCAACATGAGTTCAATCTTTGGAGTCTACATACAGAATGAAAGAAATCGAACTCCATAAAGTTGCCTTCTGATCTTCAAACAGGCACTGTGGCACATGTATCTCTGCTCCCATGTGCAGAAGAGTAAACACCACAATCAAATCTCACCCATCTATCTTCCAGCTTCCTCAGCCTCTCGTCACTTTTTCTCCATACTCTGTCTTTCTATGCCTGCCTTAAATACTCTCTTTGCTCAGTTAAGGTGTGGCACAACCACTGCCTGCCGGGGAGCCTGGAACTCCTTCTATATACTAGATGACCTCAAACTCTGATTTGATGGGATTAAGGGCATAGGTCACCATTTGTGGAAATTCCCTGTGTTGGGATTAAAGGTGTGAGTTACCACTGTCTGATCCTCCAAGACTGACTGAGTAGATCTCTGTGATATCTGACTGTTTTTATTAAATTTGAAACATATTCCCACACAAAGGTAATTACCACAAAGCCTAATGACCTGAATGTAATCCCTTAGCTCCATATAGTGGAAGGAGAGAACCAACTTCAGGGAGCTGTTCTCTGATCTATAAACTTTCGTGCACACACAAACACAGAGAAAATAAATGTAATTGAGATTAAAGGTGAAATAAATCCAGTCCATTAACAACTGTCAAAATCAAATAAAATACTCCATTATTTATCCTATTTTGGTGAGTCCACAGGATTATACCTAGTTGACTTTTTATCTAACTCTATTACCAACAAAATAGTATCTTTTTATGTTTTCCAAACTTGTACACTTTACACTTCTCAGTGAGTTTCTTTTCTAAAACTGTAAATATGAAATCTATAGATATACCTATCTAGTCTTTAACCCCTTCAGAGACCCAAAAAGGAAATAATATTAACTAAGTAAACAGGAAATACAAGCAAGAAACTTGCAAAACATTTGTAGAAACAGCTGGCTGCCTGAAGAGTCACACAAGGTTTCTCTGCAGTATTTGGGTACCACCGTCGGCCAACAGGCCTGGTATATTTTAAAAACTTATCTGGAAAGCATGATATTTTTAAAGTCCTTCCTACCTTGGCCTGGAAAAGTTAAGCAGCTCTTTCTTTTGTGTCATCCCAAACATCATACCATCATCACTCAAGGCAAAGAGAACTTTCTTGCCAGTGACGAACTTGCCACAAAGAAAATAAACTCCATATGGAGTTTTTTCAATGTTCATCATCTTCTCTGAAGTAGATTGGTGCTCCCAGGAGCAGACATGTCTCATTGTCATAAAAATAAAAAGAACTTACATTATTAAAATATCTTAAATTCCATACTCTGTAGATCTCTGAAGTGTTTGAAGATGATCTGTCAATCTAAAATATATCTCTGACCTTGAAAAATATTTAATATGACTATAATTTTTATTGTAATAACTAATTACTAACTTGCATTTTTTATATTCTAATTCATTGGTAATAATAATTAAGGGCTAGCATTTTACATTACATTGTTAGAAGAGTTGCATAGGTAAAATACCTTGAACAAATGTGGAATTTATGTACAGTACTAAATTAATCTCAACTTTGTATCAATATTCATGATTTGTATACAATATACAAAAATCCAATGTAAATTATTTTAAAGTAGTGGTTGCTTTTTAAACATAGATTCAATAATCTACCCTTATATTCTATTATATTTTATCCCCTTTTTTCTTTCTCTGTTTTTCTCTCAAACACAAATACTGAACATAACCTTTTTGGCTTTTTTCTTAACCATTTTCAATAACAATTTGTAACCAATCACCTTAAATAATTACAATTATTTATAACCCATTGAAAGACCAAAAACTGCCCATCCCACCTACTGTAAATGTGAGCATTGTGTTTTTAAATTTACTTCCTGCTCTCTAGGGGAGACAACATCCTGATTCTGGGATTCTGAAAAGAAAAATTGGGGTTAATTGTCAAGTTCTTAGATAGGTAGCTATATTATTTGTTATCTAGTCTCTACATAATGGGAAAGTGCAGGGCTTGTCTCAAGTCCTGGCTAAACTAATCTGTGAAGCTAGTTCATCTCAACTAGCCACAATGAAATTGTCCTGAGTATTTGTAGTCCAAAGTCAGTCTCTGGCTGGTTTTGTCAGCCTAGTTGCATTGTCATAGTCCATAGGAAAATCATCATCGTGTGGCCCCATCTTCCTTTTGGAGACTTCAAAGATCACAGTTAGGCATCATCATTGTTCATTGCAGAAAACATGTAGATTATATTGGTACCAATAGGTGCAATTTTTCTTTGCTTGTAATTTTTTTGCCAATAGGCTTCCCTTCTGCTTTAGACATCTAGATATCCAAGGTCTCTTAACCTCCTGAAGATGGGTATTTCTAACTTTCTGTAAAGATAAAAACAGAACCCTGCTCCAACCTTTGTTTGGTGAGTTTTTCTTATAATTTAAGGAATTGTCACATCTGTGAATGAGCCATCATTTTGCCTTATCAAGAGTTTTCTCCTGTTTAAATAGAGTCTTTATTAATTTTGATTGTATGCATAGCCTTTCTTTACCTACAGAAACAAAGGCAAAGCCCCTTTCTCAACATAGCATATATCCTGGTCTCATTCTGAGGTCAGCACATCTTTGAAGTAGACACACTGATTTAGCTTAGTAGTTTTTTTCTATAGTTTAATGCCTTTCTGTAGCTGTTGTTCTTTTCTCATTAACATTAAGAAAATTAAAAGTTAAACAAAGATTATGTAGTCTATTTCTCAGAGTCTTTGTTACCCCTTTCTGTTTATTTATCATATCCTTTAGAGTTTGATTTGATCTTTCTATGACTGCTTGTCCTGTAGGATTGTGATCATTAAAAGCCTACAATCTATATCTCCTTATTTGTACTTTTTGAAGGTAAATTTTTGAAGACCTATTTTATATTCTAAATAATTAATATAATATCATCTTTGTATTTTTTCAGGAGTAATTTGTAATTTCCAAAGAAAACAATTTATTTTACTTCTTCAAACATTTTTATAAAGTATCTATATTTTAATCATCCAATACAATATTATCCAGGTATTGGTAAATGATAGATTGTGAGCTGCTTATATACCACTTCTAAAGGCTTTTGTACAAAATATTAACACAGAGTAGGGCTATTTAATATTCTCTGTTGGAGAACCTTCAATTGATATCTCTTTAAAGACCAAGAATTATTGTATATAGGCATTGTAAAGGCAAATTTTTCTTTTTATTGTTCTTGTAGAGGTATTGTAAAGAAACAGTCTTATAAGTCAGTAACTATAATAGGCCATTCTTTAGATAACAGAGAAGGCAAAGGAATATGAGGCTGTAGAAAGCCCATTGGCTAGATCACCTTGCTATTGCCCTTAAATCTGTTACCATTTTTCATCTTCCAGATTTCTTTTTTATAACAAATACAGGATAATTCCAAGAACTGGTTGATTTTTTAGTTTTCTGAGCATTTAACTGCTCCTGTATTAGCTGTTCTAAGGTCTGCAATTTCTCTTTTGTAAAGGGTTATTGCTGAACCTATATAGGATTATCTGCTAACCATTTTAAAGGTAAAGCTGTTGGTGCCTTCAAAAGATCAGCAGTTATTGTGCCTTGGTTTTATATAACCTGAATGGTTGTATAAAATAACTTCAGATATTTTCCCCAGAAACATATGTTAGTTTGTGGTTCATTTCTGAGTGGCAGGAATATTGACCCAACTATTCCATTGTTGTAATAAATCTTATCCCCATAAATTCATGACAATGTTATCCACATATGGCTTCAATTTTCCTCTCTGTCCTTCTGGCCTTATACATTTGAGTCATCTCACATTCTGTTTTACCTAGGATAATCTTACAGTTTCCCTTCTTTTTGAAGGGGCCAATTTGGATGCCAAGATTCTGGTGAAATTGTTGTCTCATCCATACCTGTGTTTACTAGACCTTCAATGGCAACATCATTTATTTGTATTTTTAATTTTGGCCTTTATTCATTTATAGAAGTTTGCTAAAAACATTCACTTTATGTTTTGTTTTGTTTTGTTTTGTTTTCTATAGCTGTTCTATCACACAAAGAAGTATGGTTCTTTATGATAGGCTTTAGGTTCTGTAATTGCTCTGTATTTCCTCCACAATGACATGATAAGACTAAACTTGGTTTGATATAGGGCCTTTGAAAGTTCCATCATGGTATTTCCCAATGACAAAATATTATCTTGGCTCTACTTTGCTAACCAAACTCATTGATCCAATGCCTGCCTTTGCAACACCTCCTGCATACTCCAGTATGGAGAGGTGTTGTGTTGGGATTATTATTAGCAAAATCATTGTTTTTAAAAATGCTTTCTTTAAAGTCCCTTCTTAAGTTACATTCTTTTCCACAGTTGTAACATTTGATATTTTTATTTTTCTTCAAACCTGTAGAAATAACTTCTATCCAATTATTATCATAGTTATAAGATTCCTTCTTAATTATTCTCCAAATCTAATCCACCAAAGGTGATGATCCTGCCTTTAATGCCTTTAATGACCTCATTATCTTTTTGCATTGTAAGTTAGTATTTTCAAAAGCCAGAGATTCAATTATTATTGCCTAGCTTATAAATCTGGTACCATTATATTTAATGCTGAAGTCACTCTTTATAAGAAATCTGTAATTTCTTCTGTAAATTCTTTTGGCCTTTGGATTACTTTTGTAAAAGACTCAGTTTCTTTCCCTACTTCTTCAATTGTATCCTAAGCATCAAAGGCTGCCATTTGACATAAATCCAGAGTGCAGTCATCATATAAACATTGCCTTTCTACATTAGCATAATCTCCCTCCAACAAAAGTTAGTTCTGGGAGATTTCAATTTCTCTAGCTTTACTGAATTATTCTACGATTTTAGCTAAATTCTATCAGGTCCTCTATTGTAATTGAGGCCCAACCTCTAAATATGCCTCTTATCTGTCTAGTCTTTAGAAATAATTCTATTACAAGTTGACCATAAGTTTAACATCTGTTTTACAAATGGTGAGTGCATGCCATATGAGACTGCTGCTTCTTTTAATCTCCTGAGATCTAACATTTGCGTGGAAGTTCATTTAATTCTTGCAGCTTCTATCAATTTGGCAATTCTTGTATGATTACTGGATATATTAAGTTTTGCTGTTTGATATTCTTAAGCTGTTTCTTTGCAACCTTATAAGGCAATGTTGAGATTGATTCTCCTTTAAATTCCTCTGTCTGGGTCTGAATATCTCTGCAATCTGCTCTAACAAACTTTTCTATGATGCTTTTTATTGCACTATATCTACCAACTTGACTAAAACAAGGATGATCAAACAAGTAATATTTATAATAGTCATTACAAAAATCCCATCTACATTAATTATCCTCTTTAGTAATGATTCCATTTTCAAACCATCTTGTGTATTATTAAACAAAAACCAAGTGTCGCTCATTATAACACTATTTCGTGTTTTAATGTGGGATTATAAACCTTCTCTCTGTCTTAAACTTTAAGAAAGCTTAATTGATTTACCACATTTGCTGTCAATGACTATTCAGATGAGAGTGGTAATAGACCAGGAAGGGAGATTTTAAAAAATCACACTAACAACCAAGACAAGGAAGCCACTATCTGAAAAACTCACCTACATAGTCATAGAGAGGAAACACTTGTGGCAGGAACTGCTCAAAAAGCAGAGCTGACTGGAAGCTAACCTAGAAAAACCTAGGCAGCTGGGTAGTATTACCAATTACATGTAGCACTGTTCTGTTTGGTGGACAAAGCCATAGGCAAGTGGATTTTTAGCAAATTCTTGCCCAAAAATTTGAGCTCCAGATATTGCATAAATTCTATTTGGCTTTATAATAAAAACCTGGAGCCAGATATTGGGGAAAGCTGGAATATCAGAGAGACAGGAAACAACCACAGGTAATTCTTTCCCAGCCAACTCTTCAGGCCTGTCTCCCCAAATCCTCTTCCTCTAAATCTCTCTTTACAAGGGAAGTGTCGGGAAAGCTGAATTCCTCCTTTCTTTCCCTCTGTCCAGCTATTTCACTTCCTTGTTCAACTTTCCTAATGCTAGAATTAAAGGTTTGTGCTACCACTACCTGGCATTGTTCAGCCCTGCATTCACAGAGATCTAGAGAATCTCTGCCTCTTCAGTGCTGAAATTAAAGGTGTGGGTCACCACTCCCTGACCTTGATGGCTTGAATCTGTGAGTGGCTTTGTCCTCTGATATTCCAGACTATTTTATTAAATATGTAATATATAACTACAAAGAATCTTCAGAGGAACAAAACTAATGGAGACAAATGTGAGAAGCGGTGGCAATAACTAAGCTCCCATTTGGAATGACAACCAAACAGACTAGAATTCAACTTGTACAGCTTGGAGAAAAACTAGAGGTCTACTCTTGTGGCCTTCTGGTATCTTGTCAAGGAGCTCATCATACTCAAAGTGAAAGCAGCTATTGGACCTTCCTGCCATGTGAACAGAAACTCACAGTTTTAAGTGTACCGTAGGTATAATCATTTACAGCCTATCTGCTGAAATAATCCTTGTAAAGAGTAATCTTGTCTTAGTCAATGTCTTATTGCTGTGACTATGGCAAATTTTTATAAAGGAATACAATTAATTGGGGCTGGCTTATAGTTGTGAGATTTGGTTCATTGTCATCATGACAGGGGATATCGTAACATGCAAACAAACATGGTGCTAGAGAAGTAGTAGCTGAGAGTTTTACTTTTGGATCAGCAGGCGGTAGAAAGATTGTGCCTGACTTGAGCTTTTGAAACCCCAAAGCCCACCCCCAGTGATACAATTTCTCCACCAAAGGCCATATACATGGCAACAAGACCATACTTCTTAATGTCTATCAACTAGTGCCAATACCTGATGACTAAGTATTCAAATCTATGATCCTGGAGGAGACAGGGAATTCTTATACAAATGATCCCTGGCCCCCATATTCTTGTAGCCATATAATACAAAAATGCATTCCACCCAACTTCAAAAGTCCTCATAGTCTATCACAGTCTCAACTCTAAAGTTTAAAGTTCAAAGTCTTTTCTAACTTTAACTACATGTAAAATCAAAATTAAAAAGTAGATCACTGATGTGAGACATTTTTCTGTATGCCATGAATTACCATTGGATAAGAAAGAAACTGTTCTTGGCCTATGGCAAAGCATATGAGAAGCAGTAAATCTAAGCATAGAAAAAGAAGGATAGAATTATAGAGAGACACTTAGAGCTTCTGCCCAAAAGGGCAAGATGTAATGAAACACAGGTAAAGCCACTAGCTACATGGCAAGACATAGATTAATAGACATGAATTGAGTTGGTTCTAAAAGTTAGCTGATAATTAGTATAAGCCTTTATATGATTATTTGGGGTTAAGTAGTAGTGGAACTACAGATCTGGGTCTCAGGCTGAACAGGCCAGAAACTTCTGACCACAAATAGCACCATACTAGACACATATTTCTAACATATAATGAAACAGGATATATATTTCTACTCCAAGATATATGGAGGGGAGCATCTCCAACATCTTAAAATCCTCAACACAATCCGTGTTTCACCTTTACAGTGTCGAATAATGACCTTTTTGGGTCTTCATGTAGGGACATGCATTCCACACACCTGGACTCAGCAGCTATTCTTAACTATTCAGGGAGATTTTATACCCCCTTCTTCTATTCTTGACTCTAAAATTAGAACTACAAGGTCGAAGCCACCAAGTTCTTTTGCTTGCTGTGACTATAACTTGGCCCCCTCGTTCAAATATATTTTTTTCATCTTGCTTTCTGTTTTCCATGGTTTTCCTCACTGCTTAAGTTTTCCTTTAATTCTTTTTTAGTAATTGGAAACTTAGAAGGATGGGGTCTGACCCTGACATTACCACTTCCTTTATTCCATTTAGTATGGGGCTTTTCTTTAAACTTTTCCTCATTTTGAGCACTGGATTAGCTCCATTATACTTCTGAATGTTCTTTTTCATCTCAAACTGTACATTTTGTATTTTCCTTTCCCTGTTTGCTCCTTTTCATTATAGATTTGTATAAGAGTGGCCAGAAATAAGCATATGACACAGTAAATACTAGACTGTCTTGAAATCACTTCTGCCAATGTCATTCATTGAAAACTCAATTTAACTTCAGGCCTATTTTTTGTACAAGGGTAAAAAGCAGCTCATTCTTTACCAAAATACCACAAAATGGTCTCTAGGCCACTGTTGCAATAAGATTTCTAGGCCCATTTGACCAGAGGTCCAGATCCATAAACCTTCTGCCCTGTCATATAAGGTTTCTGGCCTGGACTTTCAGGCCTAGCCTCAAGGATTAGACCCGCAGACCTGCAGACCCACATCCCACAGTCCCGCAGTCCCACAGTCCCACAGAAACACACAGATGCTTATAATAGTTTTAGGCTGATCGACCTAAGGCCCAGTCATACAACTTGCTAGTTCTCTACCCTTCATCTAACCCATGACTCTTATCCTGTTTAGTCATGCGCTTGGTACCTTTTCTTAGAGCAGCATAGTTGTCTTCTGCTTCTTCCTGCTTCTCACTGGCATTCTGCTCTGTGCTTCCTGCTCTCAGAGTTTTCTTAGCCTGGTAGCCCTGCCCACACTTCCTGCCTGCCTTTGGCCAATCAGCACTTTTTATTAAACTAGTGGGTGGGACAAGTATTTACAATGTAACAGCATAATCTCCCACACTGCCCCAAACCCCTTAGCTGCCCACTGCTGCTTAGGTTCCCCCAAAAATGGCTCATACACTTATATTAAGTTCATGTGTTTGACCTATGGCTCAGGCACATTGCTAGCTAGCTCTTTCATCTTAACTCAACCCATTTCCATTAATATATCCTTCCATGTGGCCCATAGCTCATCTGTGTTCTTTACATGTTTCTTCTTTGGGCCCCTGGCTCGATCTGTCCCTGACTCTTTTTCTACCTATTCTGATTCCCCACCTACTTCTCCTATGGTGCTCACCAAGGACCAAAATAGCTCCTTTGTTTAAAGATTGTTATTCACAGCACACAGAAAGACATTCCCACATCAGGCCACTTACTAATGTTCTTCCTTTTTGAAACTTGGGCTGTGCCATTACAGTTTAAATCACCTACAGAACTGTCTTCCATGCTCCTACTGGAATCACCAACTAAGCCCCACTTAACATATTCAACTGATTTGCTAGTCCAAGGTCCCAAATTTCACATTTCACCAACAGTGTGACAAGGCCTCTCTACTATTTTGGTACCAACTTGTCTTAGTTTAGATTTCTATTGCTGAGATGAAACACCATGGACAAAAAGCAAATTGGGGGGAAAGGGGTTTGTTTAGCTTATATTTCCATATCATAGTTTATCATCAAAGGAAGACAGGGCAGGAGCTGATACAGAGCTTGTGAAGGGGTGCTGATTTCTGGCTTGCTCTGCCTGCTTTCTTATAGAACCCAGAACCCAGCTTTTGGCCCTACTCAAAATGATCTGGAGCCTCTTCTATCCATAATTAGTGATTACTAATTAAGAAATGTCTTACAGGTTGATTTAATTGAGGCCTTTTTCAGTTGAGTATTTCTCATTTCAGATAACTCTAGTTTTTGTCAAGTTTACATAGAACTATCCAGCACACTCCTGGAGGTGGGCCATGCATAACAATAGTAGTGAAGTGTCATCTTCTGACACAAAACTTGTTAGTCCCTAAGAGCCATGTCCTCTGCACTCTGATGTCAAGCCACGCCCTTTTCTGGGCTCTAACACCAGGTCCCCTTTAAAGCAAGGTTCCCATGTGCATCCTTCTCTTTGTCCTCTCTTAGGAGCTCTCATTTCTCCTTTTTTTCTTCCTTTTTACTTTTTTCTTTCTCTTTCTTCTTGCTTTCTCTGCCACTATAACCATAACCCCTCTGTTAAGCATAACCATATTCGTCTGACAAGAAAGCTCTTTTCTGCATAGAAACAGCCATTAAGAGTCTCCTGCTATCTGCTGCTTTCTGCTATGTTCTTGCATTCCAACCTGCATCCATAGAAACCTGCTGTCAAATAACTGGGTATATGAAAATTATGCCAATATATGCACAAAACCCTAATAAAATTCCTATGAAAAAACAGGGCTTGAGAAATCTAGGTAACACTGTATCTGTGCTAGTTAGTTTAGTTAGCAGCAACTAGAGAGACCTGGGAAAACAAGCCTTCTTAAATGGACTACTTCCTTGAGATTGCTTGTGAGCATGTCTGTGGAGATTTTGTTGGATGGTAATTTCTATAAGAGGCCCCATCCCACTTGATGATGTCTATGGGAGGGCGCATCCCGCTGTAGGCAGGTAGGATACACCTCTGGGCAGATGGTCCTGGTTTATATAAAAAAAAATAGATCTGGGTCATGGTGGTGCACACCTTTAATACTAATTCAGGAGGCAGAGGCAGGCAGATCTCTGAGTTGGAGACCTGAGTGGACCACAGATCAATTTTCAGGATTGGGGAGGGGAGAGAAAACTGAATAATCCTTGTGATATAAGCCAGTGATATAGCTTCATTCATGGCTTCTACTTCAGTTCTTGCCTCCAGTTTCCTGCCTTGAGTTCCTGCCCTGGCTTCCCTCAGTGTTGGACTATGATGTGGAAGTATAAGTCAAATAAACCTTTCCTCCCCAAGAAGCTCTTGGTCAGTGGTTTCTATCATTGAAACAAACCTAGGACAATGTCTAAATAAATATTTCCCAAAAACTATCTAGGAAGGCATCTGTACACAGGTCTGTACTCATCTTTTAAAGCACTGAAAAGAAAATAGAGAAAGCAATTGGGACAGATTTGAGGTTAAGAGCTAAAGGAAGTGAGTCGAGTAATTTTGTTAGAGAATTAATATTTACATTTCTAAACTCAAGCACAAGATAAGTATCTTATCTGATCCCATGAATATTTTATTGCAATCTTATTCCAGCATTATCGTTTTGGTTTTTTATTAATTGTCATTGTATGAGACTATACCTCCTCATCTTTTAGCCTAAGGTGGCCTAGAAATCTCAAGTATCAGCCCCCAACCTCCTGAGCACTAGAATTAAAGGTTTAAAGCCACCACACCCAGTTATAAATGTTTGTGTTTTGTTTATTTCCAATTGATACAGCATGAATAAATAAGTTTCAAATACAACATGGGGGGACGCTTATCAAATTAAGCTGCAGTAACCAAATGACTATATATTGAAACAATGCCTTTGCTTTTCTCTTTGCCTCTGTCAGTAATTTGGAGGCATTTTAGGGAGAGCATAGTGCCTAAGTCCCACTCCTACGCTGCTTTCTGTGCGACATCTTTCCATTATATGCTTAATACAATGGCAGAAATCCCACTGATGTTGATTTACCTGTGGTGTTGAAATATTGCCCTCACCTAGTTATCACTCTAGATACAAACCAAGGATGCTGATTGCCCTTGACTCATAGAGTTTATGTTTAAATAGAACATAGGAAAATAAATTTAACAAAAATAATCTAAGCATGGATTTTTACTGTGAATCTTTCTTTAGAAAAAAAAAACAGGAAATTTGATGTGTTTTTTAAAAATGAGGTCATGTGGGAAGAGAACACAAAAAGCCAGGAAGTGGGAAGGCCCCTCTCAGAGGCTATACAAGCTGGTCCCTTCATGAAAAGAAGGAACCAGGTCACAGCAAGTGAAAATGAGTCTGAAGTGTTTATATAAAAGAAAGAAAGAAAGAAAGGTGTGATACCCCTCAGTGAAGAGGGAAGCAGAAGGGCATGGAGCTGAAGGCTGGGCCAGATCACAGGAGGCTAGAGCATATTTGGGATTTATTCTAACTATAATGGAAAATATTGGCAATTTATGCAAAGGACTGCTATAAGAACTTTGTTTAAACAGAGACTTATCTCAGATAGGCGGCAAGCTATTGCCAGTTAGAAATAGAAATAACAATGCTATAGCTGAGCACAGAGGAATAATTTTTGATGATGAGTGCCGGCAATACTGAGAAAGCCTTATTGGAAAAGTGCAGGTTAGAGGTAGAGGGTGCTTTATGGTTCCATAGGCGAGCAAGGAGACAATGGGTCCCCCTGGGAAAGAGGAAGAAATACATCCCCAATTAACCTACCTGATAGGAAGATCTGGGCCAGCAGCAACTGCTTCACCAAGACATAGAAACTTCCCATTAGAGAGAATTTGTAATGCCCTGAAGGATGCCATTGTCTTCCTTTTTCATTTATTATCCCTATCCTGTGGGGATATTTTCAAATACAATAAAAACATTCGGAGATATCAGAGGAATCTACCACGGTTGGTCCAGGAAGATCTGACAGTGGTAACTCACACTTTTAATCCCAGCACAGAGAACATCCCAGGAGTGGTGACCTACGCCCTTAATCCAATCTGAGTTCAGGTCATCTTAGTTTACAGAAGGAGTTCCTGGCTCCCAGGCAGGCAGTGGTGGTGCCACGCCTTAACTGAGCAAAAAAAGTATTTAAGGCAGATATTGAAAGACAGGGCAGGCAGAAGAAGCCAGGAGGAGCCAGGCTGAGGAAGCTGGAAGACAGCTGGGTGAGATCTGACTGTGATGTTTATTCTCTAATATCCTCACTTTTTTCAGAGATCTGGCCTTGAGTTTCCTTTATTCATGCAACACTATTCTAGATTTCCTATACCCAGTGGAGGTAGAAGGCACTTGAAAAATAAAAAATATACTGATGCCAAATGTAGGGAAAATAAACATTTAATTGTTCTGAAAATCTACACAGTCGTTTGGGTTTTAAAAGTAAATGTGGAGGTCTGTAAACTAGAAAGGAGTCATAGGTCTGCAGGGTGGATATAGTGGTTTGAGTAGATATGGCCTGGTAGACTGACATGTTTGAATGCTTGGCCCATAGGAAGTAGTTCTATTAATGGGTGTTGCCTTGATGGAGTAGGCATGGTCTTACTGGAGGAAGAGCATCACTATGGAGGCAGGCTTTGGGGTCTCCTATGATTAATTAAGCTATGTCCAGTGTGACAGCTTTCTTCTACTGCCTGTCAACCAAGATGTAGACCTCGTAGCCTTCTCTTCATTACTATGTCTGCCTCCAAGTTGCTGTGCTCTGCCATGATAATGGACTAAACCTCTGAAACTGTAGAGTAGCCCCAATTAAATATTTTTCTTTTAAGTGTTGTCATGGTCATGATGTCTCTTTTCAGCAATGCAACACTGACTAAAACAGTGGTGCCTTAGTGTATCCTAGTATGAGAAAGGGGTTGTTGTTGTTTATTGTTGTTTTTCATTTTTCCTATCAAAGGACCTTGTTGTGGTGGTGGTGGTGATTGTTTTTAGCAAAGGTATTCAGCCACCCAAGGACAAAACCTCCTCTTTCCTTTGTGCTGAGGAATCAATCATGGCAGATTACAATGCTGAGTTCTCACCAATGGGATGGTACATGATCATAACCTACATCAAGGATAGAAGCTGAAATCTATCTTGGCTCCAGTGTGCTTGCTAGCCAAGCTTGTGTTCTGACCTATCTTCCTTACAAAACGGATTGTTTTGCCAAACTACTTCTGCTTTGTTCCTGTACCCCTCTGCGCAGCACTGATATCTCTGTTTTTAACAATTTGAAGGCTCATCTCAAACCCATCTGGGAGAATGTGCAAAACTCCTCCCATGAGAGAAACACATCCCTATCAAGTGTTGCTGTGGCACCTGGGTCTCAGGTAAACTCTTTTGCATGGGTAATGACACCAAGATAGAAAGTTTCTTGGAAATGCGGGTTAAAAGCCCAGTGAACTATATCACAGGAACCAGGAAAACTCCAGAGAGCAAGGTAAAAGTTCCTTGGTGGTCAGGGTTTCTGGAGATGGTTTGTGAGTAAATGAGTGAAGGGTTGTACATCTCATGGACTCTCAACTTAGATGTAAGAAATCTCTTCAGGGATGAAGAATTGAACACTTTGACCAAAATCAGAAACAATTAGACCAAACAAGCTTCAAGAAAGATAAAATAGATTTCTCTAGACAAGAAATTTGGCTTTGACTGACCCAGAGGTTCCTCTACTCCATTCAACATACCCCTCCCTGCCTGTACTAAAGAGCAATGTGAAAGAGACCTTCCAAAACTCACTTCAAATTCCTGTCTCCCCACTTCTCTCTGGGCATGAATTCTCTCTTCTTCCTTCTCAACCATGTTTCCTCAGAGAACTTGGGAGACCTTGGATCCAGTTCTCAGGAGGGAAGGAAAACAATTTATTTATATATGACACTGCCTTAGACCATGTAGCCAAAACCAACTGCTTTTCTGAGTAAAATTGTCACACAAGGCTATTGTGATTTCTAATCACAGTTAACTATTCTAAGGAGTTGTCTACTCAGAGACCTGGATTCCAGCCAACACAGAAGGGCATAGCCCACACCACACTTGAATGAAGCAAAATGGTGTTTGGTTACTCTGTGTAATAGAGCAACAGCCCCATCTACTGGCAGTGGGCACACTTCTTCACTCCTGCTTCATTCATAGGTTCCTTTTCCAGGACATCTTGTGTCTATTAATTGAGGGGAGACAAAAGAGTCGCATGATATCACTTGTGTTCACTCTTATAGTTTGTGTGGTAAAATATATGGACTCGTATTTCTTGAGCTGAGACCATGGAAATCCTTTATATGTCTTTTCTTTTCTACTTTGGTTCTATATACATAGGCCACATTTACTGACTTCTATTTCTATGTTAACCTCAGATGTCATTTTAAAAATACATTTTATGGGTATGTATACATATGCCTGCGTGTATGTATATGTGTCGCATTCATGTGGAATTCCACAAAGGTCAGAAGTTCCCAGAACTAGAGTTATAGACAAGTTGTGAGCCACCCCTGAGTGTTGGAAACTACACCAATGTCTTTTTCAAAAGCAGTAAGTTTTCTAGACTGCTAAGCCATTTCAAATGCCCCCATGGATATCCTTTTAACAGAAAGAGAATGACTTCACATTTAATCTGCAAGATGCATGACTCCCACAAGAGCATGTGTCCTTATGAATGATGGGCTCATTTACTATGGGACTGAGCTCTTCACAAGCAAAAGGCAGAAAGAATTTTAGCTCTGTGGGAAGTATGCTGGAGATGCAGGTTGTGCTGGGTCTTAATACCTGCTCTGTTGCCCAGTGTCTCCAAGACCGTTTTCCTAGCTTTGATGGATTATTTCTCTTCCCAAGACTCTTTTATTCCATTATCATTCCCTGCTTTTGTTCCTCCCTACCAGGTACAATTGCTTTTGTTTATGATTTCCAGTTACAATAATATAAACAGTCTAAAGGGTACAAGCTGGTGCCATCCCTTACTGTTACTACTTCTGTGTTCCGTATTCTCTGTATTACGGGCACTAAAAGTTAACAATAATTTTAGACTGCTGATATTCTGTGGTGGTTTGAATAAGAATGGACTCCATAGGCTCATAAATTTAAATGCTTGGTTATCAGGGATGGCACTATTAGGAGAAGGGGGTCACTGAGGGGGAGTGGTGGGTTTTCAAATGTTTTGGGGTTTCAAATGCTTAAAGCAGCTCCATTGTCTTTCTTCTTCTTGCTGCCTGAGGATACATTTATACATACATATATTTAACTCTCAGCTCTTTCCCTAGCAACTACATGCCAGAATGATTCCTGACATGCTAATAATGGACTAACTTGTGACCCAGTAAGCAAGCTCAACTAAATGCTTTACTTTATATGAGTTTCAGTGCTTATGGTGTATCTCCACAGCCATAAAACATTGACTAAGACACAGTCATAGAAAGAATAGAGAAGACTTTCTGACACCACCACCCCCAAAAGACATCTTGCAATAATAATAACTTCAGCAGCATATTTTAATAGACTTCCTTAGCTGAGTTATGTTCAACATTGTAAATATCAATTTGAAGATTCACTGGGTACTGCTGTTATTACTCTATCTGCTACTTTCATTTATTCAAAACAAAAACAAGGCTCTGGACTATATAAAACATTAAAACAAACAAAAGCCACAGTGTTCTTTTACTATTTTGTGTCTTATGCATGATTTAGCTGGGCACTTTCAAGGCCACATGGTTTAAGAATTTATTACATTATCCTATGTATGTCATTTGGGCCCAGCTTTCTTTTTTTAGATGGTACTACTCAACACTGTCTTCCAAGTCAAATAACTACCATATTCATTAGACCAGCTGTGTCTGCTTAAAAAAGGGTCATCACAAATGGGCTTGTTCTTGTTCATTGATGATGTTCCTTTGTAGAAAGAGGGAATGAACAAGGTCAGGACCCACACATGATTAGCCAGACACCCTTTCCAGCCAATGGTCAACAATTCTGCCCTAACTGCATGTGGTCTTTGGGGCTTAAGGAGAAGTTAGAGCATATCAATAGAAGAACAGGAAGATGGGGCTCCACCAATGATTATGAAAAAGTCATCATCCATACTGATGACTTACTTTCAAGTCACCCACACAGCCTTCAGTGACCCCTCACCAATACTCTATAAATAAACCTAATAAACTATAGCCCTTCCCCAGTATGATCTTAGGCGAAATTGAACATTAGTTTCTTATTGGAAACTCATGACAAAGTGATGGACATTGTTTAATACTCCCCACACACTAGGGAGAAAATTCTCACATCAGAATTACTATTATTATATCTCATTAAGAAAGAAAACCAAGGCCAGCTATGGTGGTTCATTTAATTCCAGTACTCAAGAGACAGAGGCAAGGCAGTCATTCAGTCAAGGGAAGCCAGACTCACTTTAAAGCATGCTTAAGCCTTCACTTATTGTAACAATAACTTATTGTTACAAGAGACTTCAAGACAACACATTCTGTCTACATTTTCAGGTATAATAAAGTGGAGAATCAAAAGAAATCATTTTGGGGTTTTGTTGTTGCTGTTTTTCCTATCAAAGACAGTTAAGTACTCCATTTTTTTGTTGTGTTGTCACTGTTATTTTGATCAAAAGCGGTCAGTCCATCAAGGGCAAATATTTCTTGAACCTTCCTCTTCCCCAATACACCAATTAGCCAACTTCATTAGATTGTGAAGTCAAGCTGTCACCAGTGGAATGAAAAACAATCACCATGTATGTCAGGCTTAAAAAAACAAAATTCATCTTGACCCATGTTTGCTTGATAGCCTGGTTTGGGTTCTGGAATGCCGTTCTTGAAAAAAAATGCTGGGTGTATTCCTTAGTACAACACCAAGATTTTCCTTTGTTTCTAACACTAACATTTGGGAAGTAGAGGAAAGAGAATGGAGAATTCAAGGCCAGTCTTGGCTACAGAGAAAGTTCAAGACCAGTGTGGGCTGTATAAAACCTTGCCTCCAAAATAAAAAACAAAATAAACAGTAACAACAAAACAATTTAGAAAAAAACAAAAACAAAAAATGAAAAGAGGTAACTTACACTAGTAATTCCTACACACTAGAGGTAAGGCAAGAATGTGAGTTCTTATCTCAAAAGCATAGAAAGGATGAAAGGAAGGGATGGAGGTAAAGGGGGAGGAAGGGAAGAAGGGAGGAAGGGAGGGGGAAGAAGAGGGAGGGAAGGAAGGAAATAATAACACTATCAAAAACAATTAGTGATGTACATCTGAAATTCTACCACATGAGAGGAGAGGCATGAGAATCTCATGTTCAAGTTGAAGGACAATCTGAGATATCTTTTGAGCTGTCTCAAAAGTGACATAGAAAGATGTTTCAGTGGTTTCTTTGGAGGACACTGGGTCTGTAGCTCAGTTTCCATTGTTTATATCTGGCAGCTCACAACTGCCTGTTACACCAGTCCCAGAAAACCTGATACCCTCTTCTTCACAAGCACCTCCATACCTGTGGCATACACTCACATACATACACATAAATTAAATTTTTTTAAAAAATTATAAACTGAGGTTCTTGTCAGAAGGACTCTCTAGGTCAGGCAATCAAATGGACACTGCTGTGGATGTGAAGTTAAACAGGCACAAAACCAATCTCTAGAGGCAAATCACTTCTTTGAGCTTCATTGTTGTGGGATATTTATACACTGTGAGAAGGTATATTACTATTATTGGTGTACTAAAAAAGTTGCTGAGTGGCCAACAGCTAGGCAGGAGATATGGGCAGGACTTCAGGTCAGAGAGAACTCTAGGAATAAAAAAGGTGGAGTTTCCAGCCAAACGCAGAGGAAGCAGGATAAGGAGTACAGAAATGAGGTAAGGAGCCTCATGAAAGAATATAGATTTAATAATTATGAATTAATTTAAGTTATCAGAACTAATTAGGAACACACCTAAGCTAAGGTTAAGTTTTCATAATTAATACTAAGTCTCTGTATCATTATTTGTAGGCTCATGGTCTCAATCAAAAATACAATACACTTCATCTTCTTACTCATTTGAAAATATATCCATACAGATACCACAGTGTTTCTCTGAATATCTAGTCGTGTAATATGTAAAAATACTTGACACAGTGTCAACTAAATAAAAATATTTAAGATTTATTCTTGGTGTATATGTGTGTGAGAGAAAGAGAGGGATGTACTGGGGGAGTGTCCTCTGGAGGTCAGAAGGTATCAGATCCCCAGGATCTAGAGCAGGAGACAGAGCAGTGCTAAACTGCCTGATGTGGGTGCTAGAAACTGAAATGAGCGTCACTCAGTAGAGTGGTTTAGGTGCCCAACCATTTCTCTAACCCCTGTCTTAGTTAGGGTTTCTATTGCTGCAATAAAGCACCATGATCCAAGCAACTTGGGGAGGAAAGGGTTTATTTCAGCTTATGCTTCCACAACACTGTGGAACTCTACAAAACTCTACAACATCATCAAAAGAACACAGGTTAGAAACTCAAACAGGGCAGGAACCTAGAGACAGGAGCTGATGTAGAGGCCATGGATGGGTATTGCTTACCAGCTTTCTACTCTGCATGGATTTCCTAGTCTTTTCTATAGAACCCAGGACTACCAGCCATCCACAAGGGGCTGGTCTTTCCCCCATTAGTCATTAAGAAAATGCCCTACAACCCAATATTATGGATACATTTTCTTAAACTTTAGCTGTGTCAAACACAGAAAATTACCCACTGACACACACCAAATTACAAAACAAAATTTGGTTCAAAAATGTATTTATTCATTTTATAAGTGTGAGTTTTTTGCCTGTATGTAATTCTGTTACTACATGCATGCCTGGTTCCACAGAAGCCATAACCTGGAGTTCCAGTTACAGATGGTTGTGACCCATCATGTGGGTGCTGGAACTAAAACTTGAAATCTATAGAAGAGCAGCCAGTGCTTTTAACGTCTCAGCCATCTCTCATGTGAAATATTGAACGTATGAAACCCTGGCACCTACACATGCTCAGTTAGGGTATTCTCCTTCTTTCTACCCAGGTACCTCCTTTCCTTCCCTTGAATGATAATTATGAAATTATACTGAACAACAACCATTTGCCAGCATCAAAACGTGTGCCTTTAATCTCACCATTCAGAAGACTCAGGCAGACGGAGCTTTCAGTTTGGGGCCAGCGTGGTTTACATAAGGAGTTCCAGGTCAATTAGGGATCGAGTGAGGTCTATTCAAACAGGAAAAAAAATTACAGTAATTTTATTAAGAAGGCAAAGAAAGTGGAGAGAAGAGGAGAGAAAGAGAGGAGCAGGGAGGGAATAGAAAGGGAAATCAGAAAAACAGCAGAGCCAGAGTGGCGTCACCTCTAATTATAGCACTCTAAAGGCTGAGGGGGAAGACCGTGAGTTCAAGGCCAGCCTCGACTCTGACCCAAAACTGGAAGTATGTAAACAGCAACACTCAGTGTGGGAACTTCTGGAGGAGGGAAAAGAAAATTTGGACACCACTCCTCCTATCCCTCCAACAGTGCTGTTTCGTGTGCCAGTTCATCGAAGGATGGCTGTGACGTTTGGCCCTTCCTCAGCCCTGAAGCAGCAGAAACAACAAATGTATGCAGTAGCATTTGGCACAGTCAGTCTATGATCTGCACAATTGTAGAGGCCCTCACCCCCCCCCTCAGGTAGTCAGGCTTGTGAAAACACTATTCTTTGTAAAAGATCAAATGGCTGTGAAGTTGAGATAACTGTTAGGATCAGAATAGAAAACCAAACAAAAACCTGGAATTGTTATTCCACTGATCCCCACAGCTTTCAGTCAGTCCACATGGAGAAAACTCTACATGCAGATTGATGACATTCAGTTTAAAGGATGTCTAATGATAGGTATACTTTAACAATCTTCACAAGCTAAGCAGTGAGACTCCACAGAGGAGCGAACACAAACATCTAATGGTAAACTATTTCTCCATTTAGCAGACCCTTAGGTGGTTGTCCTGAATCCCTATGCTATCCCTGTCTTATAGAACTAAAGGCAAATATCCTCCATAAAGGAGGCAGAAGAGAAGAGATGGTGTCAAACTTGATCTTAAAAAAATGTTTAATATTTGTACCTCCTTCCAAATAGTAGTTCATTGAACACATTGAAGGAACATACTTAATAAAACAAAAAAGATGTCCCTGAACTATAATCAAACTGGGCCTGATGGTATAAACCTGTAATCTCAGCTACTTGGGAAGCTGACACAAGACTAGAAATTTCAGATCTGCCAGTGGGCTTCATAGTAAGTTCAAGTACAGCCTGAAGGGGAAACAACATACATGCATACATATATACATACATGTATACATACATACATACATAAGAGTTAAAAGTTTATAAAGCACATGCCTAGCATGTGTAAGCCCACCCTCCCCAACAAGACAGCTAAAATTGGGGTGCAAGGGAGAGATGGAGAGAAAAAAGGAAGGGAGAAGTAGAGGGAGGGCAATATCCAATTCAGATGCTAGTCTAAGGCAAATTCTCATTTTGTGTGCACAATCTGAATAGAAACACCAACAGGTGTTTTAGCCTTATGCTCCTACCTCACTCCTGATTACTTCTGTCTGTAAACATCAGACCTCTCTCCCATCATTCCCTTTCTCTTTTGCTTTGCTTCTTGCCTATCTTGGTACAGAAATGTTGGACATTGAAGAATTCAACATTAGAACACAAGTGGAAAGACATAAAAAGCCAGGCAGGAGAAGTAAGTTCTTAAAGCCCATCCCAGCATATGTCTGACACCAACAAACAAGAAAACCCAACAAACAAAAGGGAAAAGCAACAACGTCAAGACTTGAGCATAACAATGAAGCGGAAACAGAAGGAAACAACCTTAAAAACAACTTTATGGAGATAATAGAAGCTTTAAAAGAGGATATAAAAACTCCCTTAAAGAAATAGAAGAGAAATACAAACAAAAATGGAAGAGATTAACAAATCCCTGAAAGAAAATAAAGAAAACAAAGAAAAAGAAAACAAACATGTGAAAGAAATATTCCGGGAGTTAAAAATTAAAGTAGAAGCAATAAAGAAAGCACAAACCAAGGCAAAGCTGGAAATAGAAAACATTAAAAAAGAACCAAACTACAGATACAAGCAAAAACAAAAACAAAAAAACCCCAAAAAAAACAAAAAAAAAGCAAGAGATGGAAGAGACAATCTCTGGAGTAGAAGATTCAATAGTGGAAATAGTTACATCAGTTAAAGAAAGCACTAAAGCCAAAATAATCACAATACAAAAAATCCAAGAAATCGTGGACATCATGAAAAGACCAAAGCTGAGAAAAATTGGAATCTAAGAATACCAGTTCAAAGGCACAGAAAATATATTCAACAAAATTATAGAAGAAAATTTTCCCAACATAATGAAGGAAATACCAATAAAGATACAAGAAACTTACAGAAGACCAAATAGACTAGACCCCCACCCCAAAAAAGAATCTGCTCATTATGTAATAATCAAGACAACAAAAAAAATTCTGAGCTACAAAGGAAAAAGGCCAAATTACCTATAAAGGCAGACCAATAAGAATAATACCCCTGACTATTCAATGGTAACAATGAAAGCAAAAAGGTCCTGTTATACAGACACTAAAAGAGCATGGCTGCCAGCCCAGACTACTATACCCAGTAAAACTATCAGTCACAATAAATAGTGTAAACAAGATATTTCATGACAAAACCAGATTTAAACAATACCTATCCACAAATCCAGCCCTACAGAAAGCACTAGAGGAAAAACTCCCTCCGAAAGAAATAAGATACACCCATGAAACCACAAGCAATCGATAATCCCACAAACGAAAAACCAAAAGAAGGGAAAAACACACAAACTACCACCAAAAATAACAGGAAATAACAATAATTTGTCATTAATATTCCTTAATATCAATGGACTCAACTAACCTATAAAAAGACACACCCTAACATGATGGACACAAAAACAGAAGCTATTCTTCTGCTGCGTACAAGAAACACATGTCAACTTCAAAGACAGACACAGGCTCAGAGTAAAGTGTTGTGAAAAGACTTTCCAATCAAATGGTCCTAAGAAACAAGCTGCTGTAGCCATCCTAATATCTAACAAATAGACTTCAAACTAAAATCAATCAAAAGAGACCAGGATAGACATTGCTTATTAATCTCAGGAGAAATTCACCAAGATGAAGTCTCAATCCTGAATATTTATGCCCCCAACACAAGGGCACCTACATATGTAAAAGAAACACTACTAAAGCTTAAACCTCACATCAAACCTCACACACTAATAGTAGGAGAATTCAATACCCACTTTCACCTTTGGATAGGTCAACCAGACAGAAACTCAACAGAGAAATAAGGGATCTAAGAGATGCTATGACCCAAATGGACTTAGTGATATATAGAGAACCTTCCACCCAAACACAAATGAATATACATATTTCTCAGCACTCCATGGGACTTTCTCTAAAATTGACCACATCCTCGCTCATAAAACAAATATTAATAGATACAAAAATGGGAATAACTCCTTGTATCATATCAGACAACCATAGTCTAAAGTCAGAGTTCAACAACAGCAAAAATCACAGAAAGCCTACAAATTCATAAAAATTGAACATCTCTCAATTGAACCACCTCTGGTCAAGAAAGAAGTTAAGAAAGAAATCAAAGACTTCCTAAAAATTAATGAAAATGAATCCACAACATATCCACACTTATGGGACACAATGAAACCAGAGTTAAGAGGAAAACTCATAGCCCTGGATGCCTATATGAAAAGCCTAGAGAAATATCACACAAAAGACCTAACTGCAAAACTGAAAGCTTTAGAACAATTAGAAGCAAACTCACCTAGAAAGAGTGGATGGCAGAAAATAATCAAACTTAGGGCTGAAATCAATACAATAGAAACAAAGAAAACAATACAAAGGATCAGTGAATCAGAGTTGGTTCTTTCAGAAAGTCAACAAGATAGATAAACCCTTATCCAAATTAACCAAGAAGAAGAGAGAGAATATCCAAATTAACAGAATCAGAAATGAAAAGGGGGACATAACAACATACACCGAGGAAATCCAGAGAATTATCAGATCATACTTTGAAAATCTATCCTCCACTAAAATGGAAAGCCTAAAAGAAATGGACAGCTTTCTGGACAGGTGCCACTTACCCAAATTAAATCAAGATCATATAAATGACCTAAACAAACCTATAAGCCCAAAGGAAATTGAAGCTGTTATTAAGAGTCTCCCAAGTTAAAAAAAAAAAAAAAAAAAAAAAAAAAAAAAAAAAAAAAAAAAAAAAGCCCAGGACCAAATGATTTCAGTGCAGAATTCTATGAGATATTCAAAGACCTAATACAAATACGCCTCAAATGGTTTAATACAGTAGAAACAGAAGGAACATTGCCAAACTCTTTTCATGAGGCCACAATCACCCTGATTCCCAAACCACTCAAAGATGCAACAAAGTAAGAGAATTACAGACCAATCTCCCTCATGAACATTAATGCAAAAATATTCAATAAAATTCTGGCAGACCGAATCCAACAACACATCAAAAAAATGATCCACTATGATCAAGTAGGCTTCATCCCATAGATGCAGGAATAACATATGAAAAACTGTGAATGTCATCTATCATATAAACAAACTGAGAGAAAAAAGACCATATGTTCATCTCATTAGATGCTGAAAAACCCTTTGACAAAGTCCAACACTCGGCCTTAGTTTGGCTCATTTCTAACCTATGTTTTGTAACTTAAATTATCCTGCCTACCTTTTGTCTCTGGACCTTTTCTTTTTCTTACTTCTGTGTATCTTTCACTTTTATGCAACGGCTGGCTGGGTGCCTCGGTGCCTGGGTGCCTGGGTGCCTGGGTGCCTGGGCAGCTGTGTGGCTGGGTGGCTGGGTGAATGGGCAGCTGGGTGGCTGGGTGGCTGTGTGGCTGGGTGACTGGGTGACTGGGCAGCTGTGTGGCTGGGTGACTGGGTGACTGGGCAGCTGTGTGGCTGGGTGACTGGGCGGCTGGGTCGCTGGCCCCTGGCATCCTCCTCTCCTTGTTCTTTTGCTCTTTCTTCTCTTCCTCCCAGATTTCTCCTATCTCTTCTCTCTGCCTTCCAGCCCCTCCCATCCTTTCTGCATCCTTGCTATTGGCTGTTCAGTTCTTTATTAGACCAATCAGGTATTTCAGACAGGCAAAGCAATACAGCTTCACATTTAAACACGTGCAACATAAAAGAATGCAACACATCTTTGCATCATTAAACAAATGCTTCACAGCATAAATAAATGTCATGCACCTTAAAATAATATTCCACAACAGCTTACAATGTCAAACACAGTTTGGGTCAGACCTTGATGAAAACTGGCTTACAGATTCATCATTTCAGCGGCTTTAACCACTCATTTAAATTAGCTAAATATAAATCTTCAAGGTTAAAATGTACTTAGCATTATAGTATTTCAAATCATAGCAGCTACAGACTAATGGAAAATGATGTAAGCTCAAGGAAAACAATGTTTTCCGTTCTGACACATCTGCTAAACACAGTCTTTCAGCAACAATAAATATATGTGCCTCACTTTAAAAAATATCTCATGTGCATCTGTATTTTCCATAAATGCATTTCTATGCATTATGTGTGTGCCTGACATGTATGGACAGAATACTAATGTCTTTGAAGCAGGGTCCCAGTGCTCCCTGGATGGCCAAAAACACCCTCTGTAGACCATGCTGGCCTCAAACTCACAGAGACCTGCCTGTCTCTGCCTCCTGAGTGCTGATATGAGCCACCATGCCCAGCTGTCTCCCCAATATTCAGAAAAAAGGAATAGAACATAAATCTGACATTCAACTTACAGAAGTACTTGGTTATTTCCCCTTCCTAGGCTTTTATCTAATCTTCACAGAAACAAATGTCCTTCTCACCACAATAGTGTCTTATTTGTGCTACTGCTTTAATGCAGCACCTACACTTATGAGCAGTACACTCGGGAATAAAGCACACTCTATTAGAGAATCGGGGTGAAATCAAAATACTAAATGAGCATCAGAGAACTCACTGAGAGTCACAACTTCATTCAAACCAGATGCTGATGTATTGGTTTCCAAAAATGCAATAACAAAGATCACATTTGTGTTCTCTGCCTCACAGCACTAAGCTCCTGGTCTATCTCAGACTTGGTGAGCAAGTCAGGCCTGCAGTGACTGAGACTGCCTCAGCCCCAGGGCAGGCTCCTCAGAAGGCAGAAGCACAGATCTGCTCAGCTATCTTGCTGCCATCTACTCATAGGAAACCTTCCTCATGCAGTTGCCAAAGCCGTAACTTTGAATCCTTGAAGCTTCTCCTTCACCCTTGAATTGGCACCTGTTGTGCATCTTAAGCTGTACTGGAAATTCCAGAAGAGGAAGCGCCCTCTGAAAGCCAGTTGGGACACACTGAGAACACCTGTAAGGCACCAAAATGCTGTCAGTGATGAAAAGGGCAGAGCTGGCTACATGAAACCAGCTGTCTTTCCTTCAGCCTCCCTTGTCAAAGCGTCATGCAGAAAACCTTTCGCGATCCTTTCTCCAAATGTTCTGTGCAATATGAGTGGGAAGAATCCTGTAGAGGACAGCTTGAATGTTAAAGCCAAAAATACGTGCTGTCTGCAACTGTACACCAGACTGAAGAAGGACTGCTTGGTAGCTGGGCAATATGAAGGAGAAAAATGCATTCTTTGTGGGCCACCAGTGTAGCAATGGGATAGAACCTATGAAAAATAAAAAGCTCCTGGTGGATTGATGGGAAAGCCTTACGGTTAGAAAGGATGAGAAAAATCAACAGCCTGTGCTGCCAGCCTGAGCTATTTGCATGTGGCATCAAGAAGCACTGTTCTGTGCATTATGTGACAGTGAGGGCGGCATCTATACTGGGAAGCCTCTCTCCGTGATGTAGATGGTTGCCTTCCTTGAACAAAGAGCTATTTCTCTGCTAGGTAGCTACATGAAAAATTTCACAAATCCACTTGCCGTTGTGAAGATTTCTGGCTGGTCCCAAGGTGTACCAGCTTCACATGAGCCCTTCTCTTCTCCAGGAAGTTGTGGAGAACCTACAGAAAGAGAAAATCCTGAGGCTGGCAGATCACAGAGTGAGCCAGTCCATGTCCTTGATGCAATAGCCAGGTTGAGTCTGAGTACCTGAAGCACCAGGGCCAGATGGAACCTGGGAGCTTGTGGCAGAATAACAGCTTCCATGGACATGTAGGCAGGATGCTGCTCACTAATGATGCTCAGGCCAATGACAAAAATGAAGAAGGTACCACAGATGTACCTGACACCCAAGTACATCCCATACAGACAGTGTGGGTGAAGGACCCTCCACAGCTGACTATTGTGCCTTGGGTGACCAGGCCTGGGACGGTATGTCTCAGGGCTATTTCTAATTGCCAGCAGGTATGAGCTTGTACACAGTCAGCACAAAATTAGAGCCAGGTCAGCATACAGCTAGGAAAAAAATGTAACAAACAAAACATAGAAATAACAGATGAATCTGATGAATTGCCCTTTTCCTCTAAGACCTGTCTCCGAGCCAGTGAATTACCCACAGCTGCTACCAGTTGTATGAGCAGAGTGCTTGTGCCACTCACAATCTACAGTCCTGAGGAGAGAAAGGGACCTGTGTGCATCAGTATCACTGTGTGAACAGTAGAGTAAGTCTAGCCTTCTGCTTTAGACTGACAAGCCTCTTCTGGGGTGTTGTTTTTTCTGTTACCTGGACAGGACCAGTAAGAGGATCCCAGTTGAATGAACACACAGCGCAAGAGACTTCAGAGGTTGCTCAGCCCCAAGATGCTGCTGAGGGCAATAGTACTTGTGAGGAGAAAGATGTTTGTTTCTGTGGAGCCATTCATCCCAGCAGCCTCTGTGGTGGACAGTACAATACTAATATCTGAGGCATCCAAGTGGAAGAAGCAGGTGTCTCAGGACGTCCTGGAGATCAGGTTTAGAATCCAGCAGCTCTGGAGCTTCAGCAGTACATGGCATGCCTGCCTCACTGTATTGTGATGAAAATCTTCAGGTTACTCCCCAGTAGGAGTTTATTGGCTCTTAAACATACCTGCTCATAGTTTAAGTTCATCATCAAATATGACACCATCAGGCCAGCAGCTTCTTGGTGGGTTCAAGACCTATGCCTGTGCTATGGAGAAGATACTTGCAAACAGTGTCAAAACAAAACAAAAAATAAACAAAACCCAGCATGTGTGCCAGTCAGTGGCATCCAAAACCCTACTGCTAGGCATTCCCTCACAAGTCTGGGTAGTTGATGTGATGCCATGAGTCCCAGAAGAGATTTCCTGGCTGTAAACTGGGCCTTCGTGACATCACTAGATATCTGCCTGCCACCGCTTTAGTTGGGCAATCCATAAGAAATCAAGAGGGAGAGAAACTGAAGAGAACTGAAGTCCACACGAGAGGCAAAGGACTGTGAAACACCAAAGTCAACCTTCAGATGTACGACGTCATCCCTGCCCTTTCTGGAGTCTCTGCTCAGGTCAGACCGCCATCACTCAGGTAGCTTTTAAGGTCTTAATTTACCAGCTGTACAAGAGATCGTTTCCATGGTGTGTATAGCAGTGCCTCACATTTAACCCTTTCAGTTGTGAAGAATTCAGCCTGTTTTGTTTTGTTTTGTTTTCCATCAAGGACATTCAGAGCTTACAAGGGGATTCTGAAGTGTTCCAGTACTTTGAAGTGAGTGAATTTGAGAATTTGAGAATTATGCCTAAAAAAGACAAAAAAAAAAAAAAAGCACCTTACTTTAGACTTTGTATAATGAACCCCGTGAGAATGACGTTTGCAGATGGATGTTATACCCTGTGGTATTTACAGTGTATATAATGGTTGTGTTTTCACGGGGCTGTGAAAGTTCACATTAAATCTGAATGCCTTTATGTAGAAATGAGTGCTTTGGTCCCTCATAAATAACTTGATTAAAATCCAGTATTGTATGTTATGGACAGCTGACTAAACATATTCAGCACAAAATAAGACACTATCATAGCTATCATATAGTCAGAGTAAAATGTTGTCTATCCTTTTGTCTGACATTAAAAGGTTTTTTTAATAAATTTATTTATTAAGTATACAGTATTCTGCCTGCATGTTTTCTTGCATGACTAAAGAAGGCACCAGATCGTGTTATAGATGGTTGTGAGCCACCATGTGGTTGCTGGAAATTGAACTTAAAACCTAAGAAAGAACAGCCAGTGCTCTTAATCTCTGAGCCATCTCTCCAGCTCCTTTAAAAGTTTTTTTAAACATCAATAAAAATGCACATTTTAAGTGGGAGGAAAAGATTGCACTAGTTTTATTAAAAAAAATAAAAAAGAGAAGACAGTATAATAAAAAATATTTTTTAAATCAGTGGTGTTTTATTACCTAGATATGGTAAAGACACTTTCAGCCAAGTTTGGTGACCTGCATTCAATTCTTAGGGCTAGTATCGTAGAAACAACAGACTCCAGAAAATTTCCTCTGGTGTCCCCTCCCCCAGACACACAATCCATATGCATACATGCACATAGATACAATAAGTATTTAAACGGTGTGATCTTTAAAAAAAAAAAAAAAAGAAGAAGAAGAAGAAATACAGATGTTCAATAAGTACTTGGAAGATGTTCAACATTCTCAGCCATCAGGTAAATACTAATTAAAACTGCTATGATGGGGCTGGAAAATGACCGTGTTTTATGAGTGCTGGCTATTCTTTTCTGAGGATTCTGGTTCAATTCTCAGCATCCCTCTTGGGAAACTTACAACAACCAGCTGTAAACCAAGCTTCAAAGGATCCAATGACCTCTTCTGTACCTCTGTGAACAGCTACTTGACACCTACAAATACACACACAGGCACACACACAGACAAAACATAAAAATAAATTATGACGTTTTACAGAGATAATGCTACATACCTTCCATCATGTGTGGAATCTAGATTTAAAATAGACGTGTGTGTGTGTGTGTGTGTGTGTGTGTGTGTGTGTGTGTGTGTATTTACATGTTTGTAAATCACAATGGTAGAAAGATCATGGGAAGGGAGGGAGAGATATTTGGGGAACTGGGAAATATAAAGTAATGTAAGCAGAAGTGGGGTTGACTGAGCTAAGAGAGCTAGCCTGAAGTGGGGAGGGTAACACAGTGTCCAGCAGCAAGAAAGGGGAATGAGAGAATAAAATGAGACTCAGTGTATGAAGGTGATGAAACTCAGTGTTCTGGGTACTACACGCCCCCCCCCCACTCCACTTCCTGTTGTTTAATCTGCCCCACTTGAGAGTTACTTCATAGGTGATAGACACAAAGAAAACAAAGGTACACTCAAAAGCAGATGAGAGGAGCACTTCTTCAAACACGCCAAACTATTTCTCTTTCTTTTCTACTACTTTTTCTGTCTTTTTCTTTTAGATGCTGGCCAGAGCCCAAGTACACTCTAGAAGTCCTTAAAGCTTGGGCATCCTTGCTTTCTTCCTGCCTGCCACCTTGTAGCTGATCTCCCCGCCAGCCTGTTTTCTCGTTCTCCAAGCAGCTAGACGATAGCCTGCCTACCCTGGTGGTTGTCTTTTAAACTCTAACAAATTGTTCTTACACACCAGAAAATAGAAATAAAAAAGAAATCAACTGAGGACTTTGTTGAGGGAATCCTGTGGCCTAACGCTCAGAGGAATGGGGCCTAAGAATTTGCTTTTTAGTCAGGCTCTCGGATAATGCTCATAGCTCTGCTCCATCTGAGGCAGGGCAGCAATCTAGGAAAGACAGGGGATGAAAAGACAGGATTCAGAAGTTTCAGGCACTTTCAGAGGACCCAGATCCCATTCCCAGAAGCCACGATGTGGTTTATAACCAAACCTTCAGTTCCAGCTGATCTGATATCCCCTGCTGATGAGCACACACTTACATGCCAGACACATATTCATGCATATAAAACAAATATTTTTAATGAAAAGGAAAGTAAATGGGAAAGGATAGCTCCTTGCTCTTCTGGTTCAAATTTCCATCTGATTCTGGCTGACTCTTGGTACTTTTCCACAGAACTGACCAGACCGCCCCTTCCAAAATCATCACAGAAGAGACTGTTTAAAATTGACTAAACTATGCCTAACATCCATGTGACCTGTGTGTAACCAAGGATCTGTTTGATGTGTGCTCTGTCTCTGCTACTTCTTCTATAACTACGCAAGGTACCCAAAAGGCCTCTTCAGGGACAGAATTCTGTGGATTAGAAAAGGACATAAGGCACATGCTAAAAATGCTAATATGTGCTTTTCTTTATATATAAACTTACTTGTAAATTAAATAGCTTAAAAGCCCCCAAATCATATATACAGTTACCTCTAAGATATCTGAGCCTATTTTTTTTCCAAGTAAGGGTTTTCTCCTGTAATAGCCCTAGCTGTCCTAAAACTCACTTTGTAAACCAGGCTGGCCTCAAACTCACAGAGATTCTCCTACCTCTGCCTTCCAAGTGCTGAGATTAAAGGCATGAGCCACCACACCTGGCCTGGCCCTGTTCTTCTAAAGCTCACACCTGACTATCTTCAAATAATCTCTCTGTATGATTTTCTTTTTAACCATTAACTGTTTCTTTTTGCTTAATAAATTCATTAACTTAGCTTTGATCAGAGTCATTCTGAATTCTTTTCCATGGAAGACATGAAGGACTAAGGTGCATCTGAGCAGAGGCCACCTAGGATTCCACAGGGCCATTTCAAGTTGCATGGCTGGCAACCGAGCTGCATTTTCTGCGGATAGTGGCATGTTCAGGGTCCACTCCAAACTGTACTGGGCTAGGTTCATTTTTCAAAGGACAAATTCACTACAAATTTCATTTTTAGTCTCAATAGAAAGTAGAATAATACAGAGCTGCTGGTAGGTAGAAGAAATGAGAAGTTATCAACAACTTCCATGTATAAAAAGAGATGAACAATAAGCATGTGGTGGTACACTGTTATAAACCCAGAATTCAGAAGGCTCAGCCCAGGAGATTAGCTTGAGGCCAGTTTAGGCACATAATGAATTCTAGACCGGCCACAAAAAAAAAAAAAAAAAAAAAAAAAAGGTTCTTTACCATTAAATGCTGCTGTTGAGAGCTCACCATGGGTCTTTCATGTTACTTAGGTGAGCCACTAACACCATATGTGCCAGAGAATGAAGAGTTTTCTGCCTCCTGACTGCAGGGATTAAAGGAATATGCCCCCATACACACCTAGTTTCAATGTAATTCCTTCATGTACAGTAACTAAATACTACTCTTGAAAAGTGGGTTTCAGTTAGCTACTATTCAGCATACCCAAATATGCAATACTGTGGCACAGAGAAAGACATTGAAGCTTTAAACTATATGGACTACTAGAAACGGAATTCCAGGGAAGTCCCTGTTCAGAAAACAGAAACAAAAATAATCATGGTCAGTTCCTGTGAATGTGGAACTGGGCTCTGATCACACATGTCTATGTTACTTTTTGTTACCAGAGAAAACAAAATGTCAGACTTATTCCTATCATCTTTCAATAGACATTGTACACTCTTGTTCTATTTAAGACTACTAGGGTCTCATACCAGTGCATCCTGGTCTCAAACTCAAGATTCTCCTGTTCTGGTGTGCAAATCTCCCAGACAAAAGCTTATTTTTCCTTTCTCTGTAAAATTAGCTTCTCTTGCCTTCCTTCTGCTGTACTCTGAGCCATGTAAAGCCAAGAGGACTTCCAACAGAAGTCTCTGATCTACACTCTCCCATTTCTTCAATCTCTATTAAAGACAAGTGTTCTCATTTGAGAACTAATAGATTACATACCATAATCTACTACAATCTAAGGTTTCCTCAGTTTTTACAATGTTTATATTATTTTCTTCTTCTTGTGTGAAGGGTGTATGAGTGTGTGTGAAATAGGATCTCATCTTGTAACTCCAGTTGGCCTGGAACACACTTTGTAGGTCAGGCTGCCTTCAAACTCACAGAGGTCCACCTGTCTTGGCCTCCCAAGTGCTGGGATTAAAGGTGTACACCACCAATCCATGATAGTCACTTATGTAAAAAGGAAAAAGCATTCAAAAGTATGCAATCACAATAAGTGTGTGAACCTCAAATACAGCTTCCACTATCCACTGGCTATGGGACTATGGGCAAGTATACAGTTAGCTCCAGATCTGTTTCATCTGTAAAGTGGAAAAAAAACAAATTTAAATATATAAGAACCAAATATGGCAGTGTGTGCCCTACGAACATAGTAATTAGAAAGCTGAATTACAAGGATCTTCATAACTCTGAGGCCACCTGACCTACAGGATAGGATCCTCTTTAAAAACAACAACAAATATATTTATATACAGAAAGATAAGGAGGGTGTGTGGTGGTGGTGGTGGCATTTACCATTTACATACAGTATCATGAGCAGTTACGAGGCTGAGGCAAGAGGTAAAGAGCACCCTGAGAAACATAGTAAATTCTAAATCAGCTTCAGTCCCAATTAAAAATAACCCAAGCCAATCAAACCACAACAGAATATGAAGTTGTTCTGATGGACAATTTGATAGTAGAACATGTGAAGCTTCTGTAATTATTCCTACCTGTCAGCCAGTGAGGTGGGGTATCTATCTCAGCTTCAGTATCAGGAGGCTAGAGAGAGGTCAACAGTTAAGGACATCTGTTGCTCTTGCAGAGGATTAGTTTTTAATTCCCAATACCCACATGATGGCTCACAACCATCTGTAACTCCAGTTTCAGAGAATATACAGTGTCCTCTTCCGTACTTCCTTAGCACCAAGCATTCACGTAGTACACATACAGTATATACATACATGCTAGCAAAACCGTCATACATATAAAATAATATAAAAATTTTTAATTATAAGATGTTAAAGTGCTAAGGTTACAGGTATGTCACTATGTGAAACAGACTAGTTACACATCTTTTTATCTTTTGTTCTGAGCTTTTTACCTGAGTTACTCATGATCAACTACATCTGCCTGTCTTCTATAGAATGAATAGTCCTTGGTTTCCTTGGAGTCTCGCAAAATCTATGGGTGCGCAAGGCCTGAATACAAAGTGTCATTGTACTTACAGAGTATATAACTACCCTTTCCATATACTCTAAATCATCTCTAGATGACTCATAATACCTCATACAGTATGTATTTGGTGTAAGCAACCATTATACTCTATGACTTGGGAAATAATGACAAGAAAAAAATCTATGAACTGCCACGATTTTGTTCTTTGAATATTACTATGACTCAATCCCAGACACAGAACCATCAGCTATAAAGAGGATCGTTTTCCTTCCTGATGATGTAAGACATGATATGAATGTGCTATGTATGCCATGGGTAAGAGCCACTTATTTGGTTGATAAATCCTGGAAAACCAGCCAATGAATCTATGGAGTTTTTTTAAACATCCTTTATTCTATGATCATTTTTATATATTATATAATGCATTGTAGTGACCCTTACTGCCCATTCTCTCTTATACCACAGTACTACAAAAGCTTGCCTCCTCCCAACCAGATCACCCCCCCACTACCATAATCATGTTGTCTTTGTTTGTGGTGTGTGTGTGTGTGTGTGTGTGTGTGTGTGTGTGTGTGTGTGTGTGTGTGTTCCACTGGTTTAACCAAGGCCATCTTCACAGACATTGGTGTGGAACTATCCACTGGATTTTTGGTTGACTTCTCAGCTGCTGAAATAATGACTCTTACCCCCTTAGCATCTAAAACTGTTAATGGCAATCCAGGAAGGGACCAAACATGTGGTTCTAGCTAGACTCACCTAGCAGATGGGTTTCCAAATGTGAAAAGCATCCATACTGCATCCCTCTGTGATGAGCAAAGATCACTTAAAGGAGACAGAAGACAAATAGATTCTATGCAATGTCTTTTGCCTTTAGCCTTGTAGTCATTCTCTGAATAACATTGTCGTGAGATATTAGATTAAGCACAGACTGTTTCCAGAGTGGGAGCACCTTATGACAGGAAAAAGATAAAGTTATTGGGGTTCACAATAGACACACAAATCAAAGAAGGGGGAAATTGTTAGTAAAACCTAAATAATACTTTTAGGTACACTTGCTCTTAACTAATTTAAGAAACAGTAATTTTGGAGGTTATTTAGCTGAGCAATATATGGTTAACTTCCCTGTGTTTGTTTGATCATTGTTCTTTCTACCTTCGTTCTTTTTTTAGTGGGAGTGGGTGGTGGGACTGCGACAGTCTCAGATAGCCACACAGTTCAGATAGTCTTGAACTCAATGTGTATGAGGATGACCATGACCTCTTGATCCTTCTGTCTTCATCTCCCTTTCATCTTTCTGAGCATTGCAATAGTGTGTCACACCCAACCCTCCAGGTTTGATAACTGGATTGTGATGAAGTTGCCTAAATTAATTCACACAAGCTCAAAGGCCGCTTATTCTTTACTAGACTCCTTAGATATTTTATGGATGGCTAAAATAAGGAAAAGATGTAATATCTCTGACTTTATATTATATCTTTATCTATTTTGCCTTAAACTTTGAGTCGGACTATATAGATGGTTGTTTTCTTATTCTTTGGCTCTTTGCTCTCTGTGGGCCCACCACCCAGGTCCCAAATAAATCAGACATAAATTATTTCTTATGAATTTCTGCCTTAGCATAGCTTGTTTCTTGCCAGGTTTTTTAATTTTAAATTATCCCATCTATCTTTTGCCTCTGGGCTTTTACCTTTCTCTATTTCAGTATATCTTTGCTTTCCTTATTTCATATTTGCCTGTGTGGCTATGTGGCTTGCCCTTGAAGTCACCGTCACCCCCTTTTCTTGTTCTTTGATCCCTTTTCTCTTTTTCTCCTATTTATTCTCTCTGCTTGCCAGCCCCACCTGCATCTACCCTTCTTATGCCTTGCTAGTGACCATTTGTCTTTTTTATTAGACCAATCATGTGTTTTTGACAAAGCAACACAGCTTCACAGAGTTAAGCAAATGCAACACATCTTTGCATCATTAAACAAATGTTCCACAGTGTAAACAAATGCAACACATCTTAATATTCCACATCATACTCTGTTCTGTTCTGCATGTAGTTGTGTAGAAATATGTCAAGATTTAATACAGTAACAACTTGGACATTTACTGCAGAAGAAGGTATGTTTCTTCTATCCCACCTTCGTGATTCCAGCAGCTCAACACTCATAGTCCTTCAGCTTTATCATAAAGACCAAACTAAACTGAGATTGGATGCAAAATAATGGTGCCAGAAACCGGAGGAATTCAAAAATTCCTGGATTAAAACTCAACACTCTTTAGCCACCTAGTGCAAAGCCATGATGTTTGCATAGAATATCCAATGGACAATTCATTACCAACCTTTAGCAGAGGTGGATATGGTTGGGAATTCACTTTTGTTTAGAGATGTTGGTTATCTCTTTCGCCACTGTTAGCTCCCTTTGATGTGAATGAGCTGCAGTATTATTCATAACATGAGGCTTGAACTCATTTCTCCTGAAGCTACAACATAGGTTCCCATCACTCTGTAGCAGTATATGATTCTCTATTTTCTCAGTTTGTCAAAATTCTACTTTTTTCCCATTAGCCTAATTCTGATATGATCTCCTCTTCCAAACTAGATACTACATTTTGGTCCCACAGAGACAGAGTTAATTAGTTTTTATAAAGCTCCATGTAACTTGGGCCATATAAGAATATGGCATCTTTTAAAACCTCAGAAATGTTAGGAAAATGCCAGGTGGAGTTGAGTTATAATGATGGACAAAAACATCATTAAGATGAAGATCATTGTGGTTTTTTTCCCTTTACTTTATTTTATTGTTTTGTACTGTTTTTTGAGACAGTGTCTCACTATGTAGCCTTAGAGGAACTTGAAACTCACTGTGTAGATGGGGCTGGCCTTGATGTCACAGAGATCTGCCTCCTGAGTGCTGGGATCAAAGGTTTGCGCCCTCATACCCAGCTGAGATTGCTTTTCTTAAAAGAGGTAACTGAGGCCAGGTGTGGAGGCATTTGACTATAATGCTAGCATTCAAGAGACTAAAGAAATAATTCTAAGCCAACCTAGGACTATATTATAAGATCCTGTCTTGCAGAACAAAATCAAACAATTCCAGATGATAAACTAACTCATATGCCTCAGTTACTTCTGTATCACTTTACTCTTCTGCAGGAGGAAAACTTTTAAAAGCTGTGCTCTGCTTGAGTTATAGCTTTTGGGTCAAATGGTATCCTATTGTTAGAAAATACCTCTGATATTTTCAGAACTTTTAACATTTCATTAATCTTTCTATGCAATAGTCCTTATTTGAATTCACTGAACAGAGAACTTTGATACATTTGTGGGTCCTAATCTCAACAGATTATTTGTGTAATGTGGACATGATATATAATATGTCAGAATATTACTGAATTTTAGAGAATATCCAGTTCTGCCACAGAGTCAGGATCTCACAGAAGGTTACATATAATCAAGAAGAGGAAACTGTAACGCACTCTCTTAAAGATACCAGTAGGAATGCATTTTTAGTTTGTTATAAATAGATGTTAACATAGGAATATTAATGAATATGTGTGTATGTTCACAGTGTTTTGTATTGTTAGGGGTCTGCTTTGGAACCAACACAACTCATACACCAAGTCAATGCAAATGACAAAATTTATTGTTATCTTTTATTTAAGCAAGTTTTTTTATTTATTTTATATACTGATTGAAATTCCTCCTCCCACCCCACCCTCCCCACTTCCCCCTGACCTTTCTTATATCTCCTCCTCTAAAAAGGTAAGGCCTCTCATGGGGAGTCATCAAAGCCTGTTACATTTAGTTGGGGCATGTCCAAGCTCCTCACCCCTGCATCAAGGCAGTGTGAGTTATTTCTCCATAGGAAATGGGCTCCAAAAACGCCAGTTCATGCATCAAGGATACATCCCAATCTCACTGCCAATGGAGCCCTTAAATACACCAAGCTACACAACTACCTTCTCTATGCAGATGGCCTAGGCCAGTTCTATATAGCTCTACTGCTGTCACCTAAAGTTTCTGAGTTCCTACTAGCTTGCTTGGTTCAGTTGTCTCTGTAGATTTCCCTATCATGATTTTGACATTCTCCCCTTGATCAAATAATCCCTCTTCTCTCTCTTTCAATGGACTCCCAGAACTCAGCCTGGTGCCTGTCTGTGGATCTCTGCATCTGCTTCCATCAGTTACTGGATGAAGTCTTTATGATGACAGATTCACCAATCTAATTACCTGGGTAGAAGAGCTCAAGCATCCCCTCCACTATTTCTAGGAGTCTTCTAGGGTCATCCTTCTGGATGTTGGGGAACTTCCCTAGCACCAGGTTTCCCTCTATTAAGATATCTCTTTCATTTCTCTCCCACTCTATCACTGTTTCAGCTCAACCATCCTGTTTCCTTATATTCTCTTACCCCATCCTCTCTGTCTTTCCCCTCCTCACCTCCAGGTTACTTAGGAGATTTCGTTTCCTCTTCTCAGGGTGATCCATGCTTCCCTCTTAGAGTCCTCCTCATTAGCTAGCTTCTCTGTAGCTGTGGGTTATAGCTCGGTTATCTTTTGCTTTACATCTAGTATCCACTTATGAGTGAGTTCATATCATGTTTGTCTTTCTCAGATAGGTTGCCTCATTCAGAATAATATTTTCTAGTTCCATCAATTTGCCTGCAAATTTCATAATGTTATTGTTTCTACTGATGAGCAATACTCCATTTTGTATGTGTACCTCATTTTCTTCATCCATTCTTTAGTTGGGGGGCATCTAGGTTGCTTCCGGGTTCTGGCTATTATGAATAATGCTGCTATGAACATTGTTGAACAAGTGTCCTTGTGGGATGATTGAGCATCCCCTTGGGTTTATGACCAAGTGTGGTATCATTGGGTCTTGAGATAGATTGATTCCCAATTTTCTGAGAAGTCACCATACTGATTTTCAGAGTGGCTGTACCAGATTGAACTCTTACCAACAGTGGGAGAGTATTCCCTTTGCTCCACATCCTACCATCTGTGTTTTTGATCTTAGCCATTTTGACAGATATAAGATGGTATCTCAGAGTCATATTGATTTGAATTTCCCTGATGACTAAGTATGTTGAGCAGTTTCTTAAATGTCTTTCAGCCATTTGAGATTCTTCTGTTGAGAATTATCTGTTTATATCTGTACCCCATATTTTAATTGAATTGTGTGGTATTTTGATATCTAGTTTCTTGAGTTCATTATATATTTTGGAGATCAGCCTTCTGTAGGGTGCTGTTTTGTCTTACTTATTGTGTCCTTTGCTTTTTACAGAAGCATCTCCATTTCAAGAGGTCCCATTTGTTAATTGTTTCTTTCAGTGTCTGTGCTACTGGTGTTATATTTAGAAAGTGATCAATTTTCAATTTCTTTCTGCAGTGACTTAAAGTTCTTGTCAAACAGGTCTTTCACTTGCTTGGTTAGAGTTTCCTCAAGGTATTTCATATTATTTGTGGCCATTGTAAAGGGTAATGTTTCTCTGATGACACTCTCAGCCCATTTATCATTTGCATACAGGAGAGCTACTAACTTTTTGAGTTAATCTTGTATCCTGCCATATTATTGAAGATGTTTATCAGCTGTAGGAATTCCCTAGTAGAATTTTTGTGGTCTCTTCTGTATACTATCATATAATCTACAAATAGCAGAAGTTGAATTCTTCTTTTCCAATTTTTATCCTGTTGATCTCCTTTTGTCCTTTTGTTCTAGCTATTACTATTCCATTACTGTATTGAATGGATACGGAGAGAGTGGACAGCCTCATCGTTTTTCTGATTTCAGTAGAATCACTTTGAGTTTCTCTTCATTTAACTTGATGCTGGCTGTCAGCTTGCTGTAAGTTGCCTTTATTGTATTAGGTATGTTCCTTCTATTCCTGATCTTCCTAAGACCTTTATCATAAAGGGGTGTTGGATTTTGTTAAAGGCTTTGTCAGCATCCAATGAGATGATCATGAATTTTTCTTTCAGTTTGTTTATGTGGAGGATGACGTCCACAGATTTCTATATGTTGAGCCATCCATGCATCTCTGGAATGAAGCCTACTTGATTATGGTGGATAATTTTTGTTAATGTGTTCTTGGATTTGGTTTGCCAATATTTTGTTGAGTATTTTTGCATCGATGTCTATAGGGAGATTTGTCTGTAATTCTTTCTTTGTTTCTTCTTTGCATGATTTGGTTATCCGGGTAACTATAGCCTCATAAGCAGAGTTCGACAGTGTTCCTTCTGTTTCTATTGTGTGAAACAATTTGAAAAGTATTGGTTTGGCTCTTAAAAGTTCTGGTGGAATTTTGTATGGAAACCACCTGGTCATGGGATTGTTTATGGGGGAGGCAAAGAGTAGGAGATTTTAATGACTTTCTATTTCCTTATGTGTTATTGGTTTACTTAAATTTTTTATCTTGTCTTAAAATTAATATTGGTATGTGGTAGCTATCAAAAAAATAGTTCATTTCTTTTCAGTTTTCCAATTTTGTCAAGTACAGGTTTTTGAAGTATGACCTGATGATTCTCTGCATTTCCTTATTGTCTGTTGTTATCTCTCCCTTTTTGTTTCTGATTTTGTTAATTTGAATGATCCCTCTTTCTGCTTTTTGGTTAGTTTGGATATGTGTTTGTCTATCTTGTTGAATTTCTCTATTGTTCTCTTTGTTTCTATTTTGTTTATTTCGGCCCTCAGTTTGATTATTTTCTGGTGTCTATTTCTCCTGGATGAAATTGCTTCTTTTTGTTCTCAAGTTTTCAAGTGTACAGGTAAGTTGCTAGTGTAATATTTTTTCAACTTTATATAGTTATTTAGTGTTATGATTTTTTTCCCTTAGTGCTTCCTTCACAGTGTCTCATAAGTTTGGGTATGTTGTACATTCATTTTCATTGAATTCTAGGAAGTCTTTAATTTCTTTATTTCTTCCTTGACCCAGTGGTAATTCAGTTGAACATTATTTAGTTTTTAATGAGATTGTAGGCTTTCTGTAATTTGTGTTGTTGAATTCTGACTTTAACCCTTGGCAAACTTATAAGATACAAGGGATATTCCAGGTTATTTTGTATCTCTTAAGACTTGCTTTGTGACCAGGATCTGAGGTGTGTGTGTGTGTGTGTGTGTGTGTGTGTGTGTGTGTGTGTGTGTGTGTGTGTGTGTGTGTGTGATATTCACTGTGTGGGGCTAGATAACATTTTTAAAGGTTTTTTGCATATATAAGTGTTTGCTTACATGTATGTATATGATATATGTCTACAACATTGTGTGCCTTATTGCCTACAAATGTTGAATCCCCTAGATCTGGAGTTCTAGATGGTTGTTCCAGGTCCTATGCAAGAGCAATAAATTCTCTTAACTTCTGAATACCACCTCTAGCCCCAGAAGAAAAAATTTTGAGAAATGTTTCTCTTTTTTCTGCTATGTACGTCCTAGAGATTGAACTCATTTGTTATAAGGCTTGGCAGCAAGCACTTTTAACCTGCTGAACCTTTGTCTATGACACTATTTCAAAAGCTTTGAACCCCATGAGGTGAGGTTACACTGGCAGAAGTAGTTCACTAGAGGTAGGACTTTGAAGGCCTTTCACTTCTTGGTTTCAGCTTGTGCTGCCTTCTGATTCACCCTCCCTTATGCTGTAGCTTCCAGAGAAGAAGCCACTCTCACTTCCGAGCCTTCCCTGCATAACTAAAATTTCTCTAAAATTTGGGGCCAAAATACACACAATGAGAAAGTAGTGAATATATCATTCATTAAATATTTTGTTTTCTTTATTTTATGTATATATGTGTTGTCTTCGTAGAAGTATGTGTACCTTGTAAATACCTGGTTCTGGGAGTCCAGAAAAGAGTTTAACTCTGGAACTAGACTTAAAGACAGATATGAAATGTAATGTGGATACTGGGAATCATACATGGATGCTTTGCAAGAGCAACTAGTGCTCTTAACCACTGAGCCATTTCCATATCTCTAGCCCCCTTTCTTTCTTCTTCCTCTATCTATTTTTTTTACTCTGTTGGAGATCAAAGTTAAAACCTCACACATGTGAGGCAAATGCTGTATAAACAACCTACAACCCAAGCATTTTTATATACTTTGAGACAGTATCTCACTAGATAGTTCAGATTGGTCTTGAATTTGAGGTCTGCCTTCCTTAGTTACCTAAGGACCTGGGATAGGCCTGTGCATCAGAGCCTACTAACATTTTTTGAAAAGAGTAATTAATTGCTGCACTGTAATTTTGTGTGTACGTGTATGTATGTGTTTGGCCATGTACTTATAGAAGTCAGAGAACAACATGTGGAACTGGGCTTGCACAGGAGTTATAGAATAAAACTCAAGTCATCAATTTTAGAGCCTGTCATTTTCTCATGACTTTGCAAAGCTAAAATTTTGCCTTTCAATTGGCTTTATGAATGGCCATAAATGTATCATAATAAGCAAAGTTAAGAAAGAGATTAGGAAATTGGTGGGGTGGCAGAGAGTGGGGGACAAACTGGCAAAAATTCATTATATGGATATATAAAACTGTAAGAGAATAAAAAATGTTAAATTAATAAGAAAAACAAAGAAATTTTCTACTGGGGTACTTGAGTTATTTGCTTATTTATTTTGTAACAGGGTCCCATTATGTAGCCTTCAGTGGCCTAGAACTTGCTATGTTGAGCAGGCTGGTCTTGAACTCACTGAGCTCTGTCTGCCTCTACCTCCTGAGTGCTGTAACTAAAGAAATGTGCTGCCACACTCAGTCTTGGCTTCTTTGTGACCCTTTAGCACTGATGGGAGATAATGAACTATTTTCACTCACAATAATTTCTGTCACTTTCCCATTGTTTAGGGCTATGTAATGATAACAAAGTGCTAGTGTAGAACTTACCATTTATATGTCACTTTGTGAGCAGGACTCCATGTAGCAACCCCATTTCACAGTCAGGTTAACATTTTTTTAATTAAAAATACAGATTGATACTAACAATTAATCACATCCCTGATATTGTGTCAAGTGGAGACTGTGGCAACTCCTTGATTGATAGCAAGCAGTCCCACTAAGTTCTATTTTAACAGGGATGTGAATTGCATTGTTGTGGAGCTGCAGGTTCACAAGTGAACACTGCAAGTTCAGACTGTTGCTTAGACAGCCCTCCACACCCTGTCTCACTTCACTTACTGAGAAAAAGCCTTACTTCCAATAGCTCTTTCTCTATGGTCCATAGAAAGGCCAGCAAGGCACAGTGGCAGTTGAAGCAACTGTTCTTGTTCTTTCCTCCCTTTGGCCAAGAGACCCAAGCTTGTGGTAAAAAAGCGAAGGCTAAACCAGTATTCAGGTCGTAAAGTGCCAGCAATTCTAGAGGTTGAAACAGAAGGATTACTTAAAGTCAAGGATTTGAGACCAGCCTGGGCAAGACAATGAGTTCATCTCTCAAAAAAAAAAAAAAAATTAAGGCTTCTACACTATAGGTAAACATTTCTGTCCCACCAGCCACACTCAAAATAACCATACAGAGACTTAATTATTAAATAAATTATCAGACAATAGTTTAGGCTTTTCTTCAGCCAGCTCTGACAACTTAAGTTAACACATTTATAATAATCAATGTACTTCCTCAAGGTTCATTTACACCGTCTATGAATTTCCCATCTTGCTTCTCCCAGGTCTGGCTGGTGACTTCACAGACTTCATCCTTCTTCTTCCCAGCATTCTCTATGCCCCCAAGCTCTGCCTAGCTATTAGCCAATTGGCTTTTTATTAACAATTTTTTTTATTAACAATAATTCTGTAGAATTATTCTACAGAATTTCCCCCCCATTATATAATTTTAAAAGGTTTTAACTTTAACATAGTAAGATTATATACAACAAAAATAGTTATCAAGTAAAAATTACCAGTCTGTTTGTATTTAGAAAAATAGACAAAATACTTTATTAGTTGTCCTCTCCTGAAGAATCCAGAGTTTCTTCCCTAATTTATGTTCTACTATGATTAGAAAGAACTGTAACTGTAACTATCTAGTCTTCAACCCCACTAAAGATGGAAGAAGGCTATAATATTACCTGAGAAAAGAGAAAGTACAAAGCAAGTGGTTTCCAAAATTAAGGAATTACAGAAAGAGTTGGCTGCCTGGACAGTCACCTAGGTTATTCTTTAATGTTGTGGAATCCAACTTTGGCCTACAAGTCTAGTAATCTGACAGATATTTTTAGAAGCAGACAATTTTTAAGGACTATCCTACCTTGTCATGGCAGTGTTTGGTAGTTATCATATTTTGGGTCCTGTTGGTCCAGTTTGGACAGTATACTATCAGCAATTGAGGCAATGTCAGTTTTTTTCCCAAATGACTAGCTTTTCCTATAAAGAAAACAAATTCCATATGAAGTTTCTTCAATGCCCATCTTCTTTGGAAGCAAACTGATGCTGTCAGGAGCCAATGTTTCTCACTGTAACTAAAAGCTTTAGGTTATTAAAACATAATAAATGTCATATTTTGTAAGTCTTTGAAGTGTTTAAGGACTATCTTTCAATCTAAATATATCTGTGTATGACCTTATGATCTTGAAAATATTCCTAAAATGACTATTTTAGATGACTATTAATCTGTATTTCTTAATTATACATTACATTTTTAATGAGTTACATAAACACAATAACTAAAATAAAAGTAGAAACATAATACAGTATTATAGCATTAGCTTTTGTCACAAAGAAGGTAAACTTCATATGGGCTTTCTTCAATGCCCATCAACTTCTCTGAAGTAGATTGGTGCTGCCAGGAACAGACATGTCTCATTGTCATAAGAAAAGGACCTATGTTATTAAAACATCTTAAATGCCATATTCTGTAGATCTCTAAAGTGCTTGAAGATAACTTTTCAAAAATGTATCCCTGTTTGGCCTTGAAAACATACCTAATATGACTACAATTTGGATTGTAATGACTAACTGCTAACTTGCATTTTTTTAAATCTTCTTAGCTGGTAATGATAACTTTCAAGGACTAGAAATTTGCATTACATCATTAAATGAGCTGTGTAGGAACAATACCTTGAACAAGAGAAAAATGTATTACAGAGTATTATAGCAAAATTAATATCAAATTTGTGTCAATATACAAAGCTTGTATACAACAGACAAAAACCCAATCCAATGTAAAATATTTAAAACTAGTGTTTTTAAAGTAGATTCGATAATCTACCCTTATTACATCTGTATTCCCTTTATTCTTTCTAAAACAAGAGCCCTGAATCTAATCTCTTTTTTTAGCTTTTTTTACTGAACATTGTCAATAATAACTTGTAACCAGCCATCCTAAACAATGACAATTATACATAACCCATTAAAAGACCAAAAACCAGCCACTCCACCTCTTGAAAATATGGGTGTCATGTTCTAAAATTACTTCCTGCTGTCTGGGGGTGATGGCATCTTTAGGAGATTCTGGAAAGAAAAATTCGGGTTAATTGTCAAGTCCTGGGAGAAGTAGCTGCATTATTTGTTCTCCTGACTCTGCATAATGGGAAAGTGCAGGGCTAATCTCATGTCCTAGTTAGAGTAGTCTGTGAGGCTGGATCGTCTCATCTAGACACCTTGAAATTGTCCTGAGCAGTTTGTAGTCCAAAGATAATTTCTGGGTAGTATTTGTTAGCATAGGGGCATTATCATATTATGTGAAATATTTGTTTCAGGACCTCATCATCTTTTTGGAGACTTCAGAGATCACATTAGGCCAGATTATTTCTTTTCTTGGTAATTTTTTAATAGGGATCCCATTGGATAAGCAGAATTCAAGCCCAGACAACCCTGAATGCGCTGTAACAAAACACAGAGAACCTGAGTGAGAGTCCATGAAAGGCCTGGCCAGGCTTCTGCTAGTATCTCTGTGTAGCCTTTTCTCCTAGATTTGGGAAGAATCCCCTCTGAAATGGGAGTCTTATGATCTGCTACAAAACAAAGTAAGTCAGGCTTTTCTTGTAGATATTCAAGACAAATAAGAAAAGTAAGATTAGAGTTTCTGTAGTGAAGGAGCTGGCAGAAAGATGAGGAGAAGACCACTGAACAATGAAGTAGGGCTAGAGTTATGCAAATCTTGCAAGACCTACTTCTTGAAGAAGAAAATTATACTGATATAGAAAGGCAATCTCTATATAATGACCACACCCTGACTTTATGCTATGGTTTTGAGATTTAATGTTGACTATATCTCAAATCCATTTCTCCAAGGGTGCTTGCTGATCTTGCCTTTAGTGGCACAATTGGTTTTTTGTATTGCTCTTTAGCCTTTTCAAAATCCAGATATTCAGTTATTATTTGTCTAGATTCTGAATTTGGTGTCATTCTATTTACTACTGAAGTCAATATTTTTTTAAGAAATCAATGAAGATTCCTTTTGGATCCTGTATAACTTTAGTAAATGGCTCACTTTTCTTTCTTACTCCATCAATTCTGTCCCAAGCATTCAAGGCTGTTACATTGCATGTCATTTTTATTTGAACTACCACAAACACCTTACAGGGATTTAGTCCTTTGTGGAAGAGAGGACATGACAGATTCATGGTTGGGAGAGCATGTGATATTAGCCTCTCATGTCACTGCAGATTAGGAAGCAGATAGGGTTTCTAAGGCCTGCCCTAGTGACCCTAATTCCACTAGCAAAACGTTATTTCCTGGAAGTTCCACAGCTTCCCAGAAGAGCAACAGAAACTGAAGCACAAAGATTTAAAATATAAACTAGTGAGGGGCATTTCAAACCCAAACCATAACAAATATGTATATTTACATACACATACACACTTATATAATATATACATGCATGTGTATAAATACACACATATATTAGATTGGATTAGAAAATAAGCTACAACTAATATGTTAAAAACAAAGTGATGGGTTAGCTCTAGATGTGAAATTCAACATCTTTTGGTTTCTTGCTTATTTTGCTTTTAAGAAACATCTCAGCAATGTGTTTACTTTTGTTTTCTTGAGATGGTGTTAGGGGCCTAAAGATGTCTCACAAAAGACCACTATCCACATATGCAATGAACAAGAGCATTTATTATCTTGAGAAAGATTCCAGTATGCCGGGACCAGCCATCCTATACAAAGGCAAAATGGTGACAACCCCAGAGAAGCTTGCAGGATTCTTTTGAGCACAGCTAAGAGGGAGTTCCTAGGGCAATTAGATTATCTCAGATACAATTGGCTTAAACAACTGGAAATCATATTGGTACATCTTAATTGGCTAGAGCTAGTCAAGGGCTGGTTACGACTACAGTTTTGCCATTTGAGGACAGGCCTAAACAAGTTCAAAGCTGTGTCCTTAGTTGGTTCTTATCTTGAGCTTTTTGACTGTGGAGGTTGGCTGGCCTCATACACACTGGCTGTGGGGGCTGACTCAGTACCAGACCTTCTCGTCCTTGTTGGTGGGGATGTTGGAAATTGATTGTCCTTTGTTCATGGATCTTCCTTGAAAACTTCTTGCTCAATTCCAAGAAGCAAGGACAAGATGTCATGATATTTTCCTAGCTAAATCAATGGAACCTCTGAATATACCAGGCTAGCCTCAAACTCTCCATCCTCCTGTGTACCTAAGTGCTAGGATCATGGCTGAGCGCCAATACACATGGCTTTAGTAATCATATATAACATCATTGTTATTGGGCGCATCTAGTGTTGTATGCCTCCTGCTTTTATACATAAGGAAATACATAACCTCACAGTTACATATTCTTACCAAAATTAATCAAGAATTAAACTAATTGTATGTTAGCAATCTTCCAAGAATAGTTGAAAGACACCATCAGGGACTCCCATTTTAAACAAACAAGCACCATCAAAAAAAAAAAATACCAAGACAAAGGAAATACAGAAGATATGGATGATAAATTGCATTTTTAAAGTTCTGATTAAACAATATAATGGTACAACTGTAGATGGATAAAAATAAATGATCTTGAGTTAACTTTGTTAGTAGGGAACACATATCAAATTCATGTTTAGGAGGACTGGGGACATACCTCAAAGCTATGTGAAGTCCTCCATGTTCAGCCTTTAGAAAAGCTAAGTGGCTAAGAAGTGAATGAAGGTATGGTTCTTCCTTTGAGGAATTTTTCTGTATACAGATGATTGATCACTAATAGCTACTACTGACATAATATATTCTTCTAGAGATTGACCTCATAACACAGGTAACACAGCATTATGAAGTATCTTCACGACAATTTTTTTGTTGTTATTGTATTGTTTATTTCCTTTTTTTCTTTTTTGAGACAGGGTTTTATGTGACCTGGACCTTTGAAGCTGAAATGATCTTGAACCCTTAATCATCCTGCCTCTACTTCCCAACTGTTGGGTCTCAAAGCATGAATCACCAATGTCTGACTTCATTTCTTTCTATAGATGAGAAAATGATTTGGGAAACCTAGTCTCCTGAAGAAGGTTCCAATGTGGGGATACAGGCTTTGACTAACAGTTTCATGATCTTTCTGTATAACCCACACACAGCTCTCCACAGGGGAGACAGTCATTAGTGCCTACAGTAAATATAGAACTATAGCATGGGATTTTGCATACATTAAAAAACTACTGAGAAGCCAGATAATTGTTCTGAGTCAAAGTTTTGTAAAATACCAGAGAATAATAGCAGAAATAATAGCAGTAAAAATGTCCCAAACATTAGCAGCTTTTCTGAAGTGGCCTTTAGACATACAAGCATTGTCTGGATATGTAATTACCACAGTTTTGTCCAACACTAGAAAGGGTATTGGGTGATGTTTGTTTTTATAGTTTTACCAGTTTTCTTTGTTTCTCCATATTTTCAAGCCCACTTCCTTGAACTACATACTTTTTTTTTTCTCTTGTTCCAAATCATTTCCATTTCTTAACTCTCTCAATTTTTCCCATTCTGTCTGAACTTACTTTTGTCTTGAGGCCATTGAATATAATGGCAGACCAACTGCTATCCAGAGTTATTTTGTCTTGGTTTCTCCTTGTTTTTGGCCTTTTGGACTACAGGTACATAACACCCAGCTAGAACCCTGTCTTGAATCTGAGAATACTGTTTCCCGTTGGCCTGTTTTTTATTCTATGCCCTGGATTGTGAGCTGTCAGATTCCAGCCTCAGTTCTCCAAACAACTCCTAGATCATTATCTACTACTGTGGGCAAACAAAATAAAAAATCTCTGGTCACATAACCACCCCTAGTTACTACAGCACTTTCCCTCCCATCTTGCCATAATGTCATGAGGATTAAGTAATATGATCCATGCAGAATTCTCATCAGTACCACATGCATACAAAAGGCTTCATCTCTATGAACTGTTAGTTTAGACTGAGACTTACAGTATTCCTGCTCACCACGATCCCCCAAATGCTACCGTGATTCTGAGTTTCATCGAGATAATTAGCCTTATATCCACTCATAGGTTAGCCTCTGAGATTCTCAAGTTGAACCATTCAGCGGTCTGCCTGTTCGTATTGTAAATGTGGGACACTCAAAGGGCCTCATTAAGTGAGAGTAAGAAAGGATAGGGCAGAACATTAGCTTGTTTCTCTTTTGTTTTCAACAGCTCCCAGGGCCATTGGCTTTGTCTAGAGTGAATTCACAGTAGTACAATATCTGCTTGGCTTAAAGCTCCCTATCTCAATGTCATCTTATTTTCTGCTCCTTTTCAGTTATGGCCTTTCAGAAACAATGACCCTGGAGAAAGGAAGAAATAGGATGAACAGATTTTACCTACTTTTATCTTTTACTTGTTCTTGAAGAATCTGAACAAGGGACTCCCTGCCTCACGCTCTCTATACCTTGAAATAATTTTATTTAATTTAAAGGAATCGTGTAATACATAAATCTCTTCTGTCTTGCACTTCCTCACTCTTTGTTTTAACCCAAATAGTAGGTGGATGGCCTTCCAGAGATTAGACAACTCCCCAATAACCACAGCCCTGACCTTATATTGTCATTCTCCTTCACAAAACTCTAAGATCCTTAAAAATAAGACCTGATTTTTTATTTTTTCTTTTCCCTCAGACCCAGTAATCAGGTTCATTCCTAGTACTGTAATAGAACACCAGCTACAGCCTCCCACCCCATTCATCCCACAGACCATCCTCCGCAGGTATCCCTTAACCCCTTCATCCTAGAACCTGTCTCCTAACTCAGGCAGATATCTCCTGTTCTCTTACAGGGTACATATGCCAAAGGAACTTCTTCACTCTCTCTCTCCCCTAGACCCAATCCTCAAGGTCATCCCTACAGAGCACCAGCTGCAGATCCTACAATAGAACATCCCTTTGGCCATCCACACTTCCAGTGGTCCCCACAGACCATCCTTTACACCCTTTTCCCCAGTCTTCAACACCAATAAATACTCTCAGTCAACATACCAGCCAAGCAGGCCTATTTAAAAAAAGCAACACACAGCAATTATACTTTCTGAAAATTTGAGAAGAAACAGAAACCTAAGGAACAAAGCACATACCCAACAAAGAAAAATCCAGAAATCAGCACCTGGACTATAATCATCCCAATCGCAGAGGCCTAGACACCAGCATAAGAACACAGTCAATACGAGCCAGGACAATAAGTCTCTACCAGAGCCCAGATATCCTAATACAGTAGGCCCTGAATATTCCAACATAGCTAAAGCATAAGAAAAAGACATTAAACCAATTATATGAGGTTAATAAACATCCTTTAAAAGAAAATTTTTAAAAACCCTTTAGAGAAATCCGCAAAAACACAAACAATTAAAGTAAATGAATAGAACTGTTCAAGACCTGAAAAATAGGAACAGAAACCATAAAGAAAACACAAACTAAGGGAATTCTGGAAATGAAAAAGTTCTAACAGGAACAACAGAAGCAAGCTTCACCAACAGAATACAAGAGACGAAAAAGAGAAGAACAGGCATTGAAAATATGATAGAAGAAAGAGATTTAATAGTAAAAAGAAAAATGCTAAGTCTAAAAATTCTGACACAAACTTTTCAGGCTACAACCAAATACAACTGCCTAAATTAAATAAAATAAAAAAATTTAAAAACCAGTGACTAATTTTAATGATATTCTGCTATACTCATAGTAATGCAGTGGTCATCAGAGAAATGTCCACTGGTAGCAGATAGAAGCAGGTGCAGAGACTCACAGCCAGATTTTATAAGGATGGAGAGTCTAAAGTGAAGGTCTCCATTGGATCCCTCCCCTAGGACATCTGAAACCACACAAAAAAGGAGGAGAAAAGACTACAGGAGTCAGAGGGGATGGAGGACACAAGGATAACATGGCCCGTTGAGTCTACTTAACAGGGCTCACAGATGTAAACTGATGTTATCTGTCCTAACTGCCTGGTCCCATTCAGAGGCTTTATTAATTACAAATGCTTGGCTGATAACTCATACTTATTACTAGCTAGCTCTTATGTTTTTAAGTTAACTCATATTCTATATTTACACTCTACCTTTATTACATGAAATGTCTAGCTCCAGCTTCCTCTGTGTCTTGCTAGAGCCTCCTCACTCTGCCCTTTATCTTTCACATCATCCTTAGATTGGTCACCTGCCTGTACTTACAGACTGGCTACTGCCTAATCAGTATTTTATTAAACCAATTCAAGTGACAACTTTTTACAGTATTCAAAAGGATTATTTCACAGCATTTCTCCTATTATGTCTAACTTAAAAGGAAAATTTGAACACAGTAAGATTATATTCAACAAAATCAGTTATCAAAAATTACAGTTATAATACCCAGCCTAATTGTATTCAACAAAATGAAAGAAAATACTCTATTATGCATCTTTGTGCATCCAAACTTTTGTATTTAATTTAAATTGTGTTATAACTATCTAGTCTTAAAATCCATCAAAGACTCCAAAGGGTGAAATGTTACTTAATGACAGGGACCTAAAGCTTCCTGGAAAGTTACCCAACTTCCTCTGCAATGTTGGAGCACCCAACTTTGGCCTACAAGCCTACCATGTCTTATGAATTTTCCTGTGAAGCAGAGAATTTTGATGGACTATCCTACCTTGTCTTGAAAAAGTTAGGCAGTCACATTTCTTGCATCCTGTTGGTCCAGTTTGCATATTAATGGTCAGCAATTGAGGCAAGGGCAGTTTCTTTGCCCATGTGAATAGATTTAGACATAAAGAAAATAAACTCAATGGAGTTTTTTCAATGCCCAACATTTTATCTAAAGTAGACTGGTGCTACCAGGTGCAGACATATCTCATTGTCATGAAAAGTCTAAGTCCTTAAAACATTTTAAATGCCATATTTTGTAGTTCCTTGAAGTGTTTTAAGACTACCTGTCTGTCTAAAATATATCTCTGTTTGACCTTGAAAACATGACTACAAGATTGGTTGTAATAGTGGCTAATAACCTACATTTCTTTATTATTCTAATTAGCTTGCAATAATAACCTTTAAAAACTAGAAATACATCATATAGTTAGATGAACTTTATAGGCAAAATGCCATAAACAAGAGTAGAAACACATGTACAGTATGTTCTAACAAAAATTAACTTAAATTTGTATCAATATACAAAAATCTATATAAATGTAGAATGTTAAGACTAGTGGTTCCTTTTTTGGTTTAAAAGTAGATTAAATAATCTACCCTTTAAAAGTATATTCAATGATCTAACCTTTTGTCCTATTTCTGCACCCCCCCCTTTTCTTTTTAGAATTAGATTCCTGAATCTAATCTCGTTTGTTCAGTTTTTTTTTCTGATCATTACAAATAACAACTTGTAACCCACCTCCCTAGATGATGACAAATATCCACAACCTACTGAATGAACGAAAACTGCTCATCACACCTATTGGAAATATGGCATGTGTTCTTAAAATAACATCTTGATGTCTTGGGGCAATGGCATCTTTAGGTAACCCTGGGACCTTCAGGGGAAAATGGAATAATAGTCCAGTCCTGGAAGAGCTAACTGTATCATTTGTTGTCTAGTATCTTTGTAATGGGAAAGTGTAGGACTTGCCTCAAGTCCTGGATAGAGTAGTCTGTGAGGCTAGACAGTTTTAGGTAGCCACTATGAAATTGTCCTGAGCAGTTTGTAGTCTAAAGCTCATCTTTAGGTGGTGTTTGTCAGTTTCACGGCATTACCATATTCCAGGTGTAATTGTCATTGTGAGGCCTCATCCTCTTTTTAGAGACTTCAAAGGCATGAAGACATGGTCATGGTTCACTACAAAAAACACTTAAATATTTTAAATGCAATATGCATCAGATCTCAGAGAGGTTATAGAACCATAGTTTGTTACATACATTCAGACTACAAAAATGTAATTCCTAGTTACCTGATAGAGACTCATATTCAAAATTATGTACAGGAAACTAGATGAAACCTTTTTGTAGAATTAGCACTTGGTATAATCATTAATATCATAACAAAAGTTTAATATATGTATTATAAATTTTCAGATGATATTTATACCTTAAGAAAAGTTTTAGAGTCAAATAAAAGCCAAAAAATTTTGAGATTAATTGAACCGGGACTACAAAAGGACAATTTGCATTGTGTGTCTGTGGAGAACAGCAAAAACAAACATTTGGGAAGATTTATGAAATTTAATCTTACTGGAAGTATAATATACCAATAGATACAATTTACTCCTTTTCTTCAGAAATTTCCTCTGGATGGTTCATCCTTTTTCTTCAGATGTCTTATTTGTTCAGTGGTCTTCAGATTTCTTAGCTGGTTGCCTTCATTCTCATAAAAGACAAAAACAAAACACTGCCCCAAACCTATCTTTGGAGAGATTTCCTCTTGGAAAGTTATGTCTGATCAAATTAAAAGCATTTGTTAGTCTTATAAATTAGTTTAAATTGAATAGTGATGCTGGTTAATAAACTAATGATCTCTTCTAATCAAGATCTTACTTTTATCAATTTTGACGGTATCCATAGCTTTTCTTCTCCTGTGTAAAGAAGAGCTAAACCTCTTTCCCAACATAACACATAGCCTTGTTTCTATTCTTATGTCAAAATATCTTTAAAGTATATAGTCTGATTTAATTTTTTATTATTATTATTATTATTATTATTATTATTATTATTATTATTATCATTATTGAATGTCTCTCCACAGCTGTCATTCCTTTCTCAAAAGCATCTAGAAAATTTAAAGTTAATAAGGCACTATGCAATCTATCTCTGGGAATCTTTATTACCCCTTTCTTTGTACTTTTCAGAAACAATTTGTCCTACCCAAGAAGGCACCATGTTCTCTATTTTTTCAAACATTTTCTGTTATCTACATTTGAATCAACTAGTGAGATATTGTCCATATAAAGGTAAATTATAGCTTGATGAAACTATACATGAATCATTTCCAACAGCTGTTGTATAAAATATTGTCACAGGGTGGGGCTGTTTAGTATTCTTTGTTGGAAAATTTTCCATTGATATATTTTAACAAGCTTAGTGTTGTAGAATATTATCTTAAAATATATTACATTTGTTTATGTTGTGGAATGATACAAAGATGTGTTGCATTTTTTATGTTCTATTTGTTTTACTCTGTAAAGCTTTGTTACTTTGATTGCCTAAAGCACCTGAGGGTGCAATGAAGAGCTGAATGGCCAATAGCAATGTAGGGGAAAGATTAGGCAGAGCTGGCAGGTAGACAGAATAAATAAAAAGAGAAATCTGGGAGATGATCAAGGAAGGAACAAGAAAACAAGGAGAGGAGGATGCCGGGGGCCACCCAGCCATCAGCCACCCAGCAGCCCACATAGTAAGAGTAAAAGAAAGATTACGAAAGTAAGAAAAGGAAAAAGCCCAGAGGAAAAAAGTAGACAGATAATTTAAGAAAATCTGGATAGAAATAAGCCAAGCTAAGGCCATGCATCCATAAAAAAATTATAAAAATAAATTTATAAATAAATTTGGGAGGCATGGGGTCCCCCCTCAAAAAAATGAAAGACAAGTGAGTTAAAAATAATCTGAGAATGATTATAAGTAGGTACCATGAAGGCAATTTTTCTCCATCCTTTTCTTCTAAAAGTACAGTGAAGAAGCAGTCTTTTAAATCCACAACTATAACAGACCATCTTTTAGGTAATAGAGAAGGCAGGAGAATTCCAGGCTGTAAAGAGCCCATTGGCTAAATCATCATATTAATAGCTCCTAGATCTAGTACCATTCTCCTTTTCCAGATTTTTTTTTAATAACAAGTATAGAATTCCAAGGACTGTTTTATTTCTCAATATGTTGAACATTTAGCTGCTCCTGTACCAGCTGTTCTAATGCCTGTAATTTTCTGATGTGAAAGGCCTTTGTTCTACACAGACAGGTTTGTCAGCCAAATATTTTAAAGGCAGAGCTCTTGGTAACTTTGAAAAATTAACAACTCTTGTGGCCTGTTTTTGTGCAACCTAAATCATAAGTGACTATTCTATATAAACCTTTTAATGGTTTTCCCAGAAACATTAGTTTACGGTTTGTTTCTGAAATTGGAGGAATATTAATATATTAAACATTGTTAATGTACTTATTGCCTGTATGTATTTGTATGTAGTTATTCTACTTATTGTATGCAGTTTTTCTATATTAATTAAAACCTTCACTTTTTATTTAAACAAAAAGTGGGAAATGTGTGCTGTTTTGTTTGTATTCTGAGAAATAAAACTTACCTGGAGATCAGAGGGCAGAGCTAGTCACTAGTTAACCGAAGTGGCATGTAGTGGCTCATGCCTTTAAACCAAGCACTCAGAAGGTGGAGACAGAAAGTGGTAAGACGGGATGGAGATAGGATCTCAGACCTTTCCATCATAGAATCCAGAGCAGTAGATCACTAGTGTCTGCTCCTCTGTTTCTCTGATCTTTCAGGTTATTACCTTGATATCTGACTCCTGATTTTTATTGATAAAGATTAAGAGGCTAAAACTGTAAACACTACATGGGTCTGTACCACTTTCTCTGTGTATATGTTAAGGCTGTTTGTTTAGTGTTTTTTGTGAGACATCTAACAGTGGGAGTGAGTATATGTCTGGATCTTTTGCCTGATATTGAGATTCTTTTCCTTCTATAAGACTTCTTTGTTCAGCTTGGGTATGAGGGCTTTTCCCTTGCTTTCTTAGTTCTTGGAGGCCTGTTCCTTTCTGAAGGAAAATGGTGAGAGAATGGAGGGTGGGAAACTGCTGTCTTAATGTTTTGTAAGAGAAAAGTACCCATTTTCAATTTTAAAAAGGTTGGGGAGACCTGGGTTTTGATGGACAACTTTTGGTTTGGCACAGCAGTCGTCTTGTAAAGAAGAGGGAAGAAGCGGGGTAGGTAAGTCAAGACCATCCACAGCTACTAGTGAGTTCAAGGCCAGTCCAGGAACAGGGAAGGGAAGAGAAGAAAATAAGTCAGAGAAGATGCTTTGCTGGATTTCTCCCAGCTACTAGTGCCTGGAAATGCCTGGAGGACAAGAGGGGTCAACTTTTTTCAAGGTCCAGAAAACAATTTGTGTATAGTTCACTGCAGAATCTGATCATATACACAAGGCAATCTCCTGGGATAAATTTTCTGAATCTAAACTTATCCTTTATGGCTAAGATTGACCTTAACCTCTTGACCCTCTTTCTTCCACCTCCACTAGAATTGTAAATGTATGTACACCCACCTGCCTGGCTTTCCAGAGCTAACTCTATATCCAGTCTCCCCTGTGGCAGAATTGACTGCCACTCAAAGTTACTTCTTTTACTTTAAATTAGATGAAGGAAGAAGACTGTGAATAAAGACCCTGGGAAGTTCCAGAGTTTAGAATTAACACAGATGGCTTTGCTATCCTTTTGAAAAATGATGAGTTTCATTTGTACTATTTCACTAAGTGTGTTTGCCAATTGCCATGTATTTTAAACAGCAAATAATACGTTTTTCTTTTTTATATTACCTTTTTATTTTAAAAGTTTTTTCCATGTATCCTCCACTTTCCCTCCCTTCCCTCCCCCCAAACCTTCCCAATCTACCCAATTTCAAGAGAAAAATGGGCATCAAAGAAACTTGCGGAGTTTACTTTCTTTGTGGCAACGGTTAGCCACTGGACAAGAAACTGTTCTTGTTTTGACTGCTTGACAGTGTGCTGTATAAACTGGACATTCCAGACCCATAGAAAACTGATCTCTGAACATAGGCAGAACAAGCTGAGAATGTCCTTCAGTTTCCTGCTTTCAGATAAAACTGTCAGATATCCTTCAGGACACAATAAGATGAACTATGCCAGAGTGGGCAGAGCAGTCCTTCAGATTTCCTGCATCACTGAAAGGTATGCCAAGACTCTAGGCCTGTAGGCTGAAGATGGATGCTCCACCATTTTACAAAGGACATTTGGTGACTATCCAGGCAGACAGATATTATCTCTGTCATTTCTAGATTTTGGAAGTTGCTTGTACTTCCTGTTTACTCAGGTAATATTATATCCTCTGTGGTTGTTGATGTAGCTGAAGATTATATAGTTATAAGTAGTTTTCTTTAGTCATTATAAAAGGTATTAGATATGAAATTTTAGACTCACAAGGATAAGGTAGATGATAGAACTTTTTTAATGTTGTCAAATACAAATAGATATTGTAACTGTAATTCTTGCTTGATAACTATTTTGAATACATAATTTTGTGATGTTCAGATTGAAACCTTTGTTTTTGATTAGACAGAAAAGGAGAAGTGGTGTGGGAATGTCTTTCTGTATGCTGTGAAATAAAGGAACTGTTTTGGCCTATGGTGAGTACCTTAGGCAGGGAAATAAGAGCGTAAGTCAGAGGAGGCACTATCCAGCTGCCCAAGATTCAACATGTAAGGTAACATAAGTATTTCTCACTTTCTTTTCTATCAAGATCAGTATGGCTGGGTTTATGTTAAGGTTTTGATCAACTTAGATTTAAGTTTTGTGCAGCGTGATAGATATGGATTTATTTGCATTCTTCTACATATTACCATCCGGTTATGTCAGCACAATTGTTGAAGATACTATATTTTTTCCATTGTATATTTTTGGGCTCTTTGTCAAAAATCAAGTGTTTGTAGGTATATGGATTAAGGTCAGGGTCTTCAAATCTATTCCATTGATCCACAAGTCTGTTTTTATGCCGATACCATGCTGCTTTTATTACTATATCTCTATAGTATAGTTTGAAGTCAGGGATGGTGATGCTTCATGAAGTTTTTTATTGAGCAGGATTGTTTTGGCAATCCTGTGTTTCCTGTTATGAAATTGAGTATTGTTCTCTCAAGGTCCATACAAAAATTGTGTTGGGATTTTGATGGAAATTGCATTGAATCTTTAGATTAAGATTGAAATTTTTACTATGTTGATTCTACATATCCAGGAGCATGGGTGATCTTTCCATTTTCTGATATCCTCTTCTATTTCCTTCTTCAGTGACTTAAAGGTCTTGTCAAACAGGTCTACTACTTCTTTGGTTAGAGTTTCCCCAAGATATTTAATGCTATTTGCAGCTATTATAGTAGGTGATATTTCCCTTCTTTCTTTTTCAGTCTTCTTATCCTTAATGTATAGGAGGGCTATTAATTTTTTGAGTTAATCTTGTACCCTGATATATTGCTAAAGGTGTTTATCAGCAGTAGGAGTTCCCTGGTAGAATTTTTGGGGTTGCTTATGTACTCAATCATATCATCTGCAAATTTATATCTCCTTAATCTCCTTTTGTTCTCTTATTGCTTTAGCTAAAACTTCAAGAACTATATTGAATAGATAAAGGGAAAGAGGACAGTCTTGTCTTGTTCCTGATTTTAATGGGATTGCTTTAAGTTTTTCACCATTTTAGTTTTATGTTGTCTGTCAGCTTGCTGCATCTTGCCTTTATTATATTTAGGTAATTTCCCTATATTACTGATCTTTCCAGGACTTTTATAATGAAGGAGTGTTGAATTTTGACAAAGACTTTTTAAGCATCTAATGAGATGATCATATGGGTTTTTTCTCTTAGTTTGTTTATATGATGGATGACATTCATAGTTTGTCATTTGTTGAATCTTCCCTGCATTTCTAGGACGAAGCCTACTTGATTGTGGTGGATTACTTTTTTGATATGTTGTTGGATTTGGTTTGCCAGAATTTTATTGAATATTTTTGCATCAATGTTAATGAGAGAGATTAGTCTATAACTCTTTCTTTGTTTCATCTTTGAGTGGCTTTGGTATCAGGGTGATTGTAGCCTCATAAAAAAGTTGTCAGTGTTCCTTCAGTTTCTGTTGTATGGACCAGTTAGAGGATTATTCATATCAGTTCAATGATGTCTGGTAGAATTCTTCACTGAAACCATCTGGCCCTAGGCTTTTTTTTTTTTTACTTGAAATACTTTTAATAACAGCTTCAATTTCCTTGGGGGTTATAGGTCTCTTGAGGTAATTTATCTGGTCTTGATTTAATTTGGTAAGTCATATGTGTCCAGAAAGCTGTCCATTTCTTTGAAGTTTTCCACTTTAGTGATTCTCTGGTTTTCCTGGATGTTTGTTGTTACGTCTCCCATTTCATTTCTGATTCTGATAATTTGGGTTTTCTCCCCCCCCCCATCCCCCCCCCCCCCCGCCTTTTGGTTAGTTTGGATAAGAGTTTATCTATCTTGTTGACTTTCTCAAAGAACCAACTCATTGATTTTAGGAAGTCTTTGATTTCTTTCTTTACTTCTCCCGTGTCCAAAAGGTGGTTCAATTGAGAGATGTTCAGTTTCCATGAATATGTAGGGTTTCTGTGATTTTTGTTGTTGTTGATCTATAAGTTTAAACCATGGTGGTCTGATATGTTACAAGGAGCTATTCCCTTTTTTGTATCTATTCATATTTTCTTTATGTTCTAGTAGGTGGTAAATTTTAGAGAACATTCCATGGGGTGCTGAGAAATAGGTATATTTCTTGGTGTTTGGTTAGAAAGTCCTGTATATATCTATTAAGTCCATTTTGGGTCATAACCTTTGTTAGATCCCTTTTTTATCTATTAAGTTTCTATCTGTTAGACTTATCCATTGCTGCAAGTGGGGTATTGAAGTCTCTCAATATTCATGTGTGGAGTTTGATATAAGGTTTTAGCTATAGTAGTGTTTCTTTTACATATGTAGGTGCCCTTGTGTTGAGGGCATAAATGACTTCATCTTGGTGGATTTTTCCTAAAAATGAATAAGTAATCCATCCTGGTCTCTTTTGATTGATTTTAGTTTGAAGTCTATTTTGTTAGATATCAGGATGGCTACATCAGGTGATTCTTAGGACTATTTGATTGTAAAGGTTTTTTTCCCCCAGTTCTTTACTCTGAGCCCATGTCTGTCTTTGAAGTTGAGGTATGTCTCTTGTATTCAGCAGAAGGATGGATTCTGTTTTTGGTATTCATCATGTTAGGGTGTGTCTTTTTATAGGTGAATTGAGTCCATTGATACTAAGGGATATACTAACCAATGTTTGTTATTTCCTGTTAGTTTTTGTGGTAAAGTGTGTCTTTTCTTTTCCTTCTTTGGATTTTTCTTTTGTGAGAATATCAATTGCTTGTGGTTTCATGGGTATATCTAGTTTCCTTAGGTTGGGGTTTTCCCTCCAGTACTTTCTGTATGGCTATATTTGTGGAAAAATATTGTTTAACTCTGGTTTTGTTGTGAAATATCTTGTTTACTCCATCTATGGTAATTGATAGTTTTCTTGGGTATAGTAGTCAGGGCTGGAAGCCATGCTCTTTTATTGTCTGTATTACATCTGACCAAGAGCTTCTTGCTTTCATTATTTCTTGGTTTTCTTATTTTCTTTAAAGGACTTGTCAATCTCTTCCATTTTGTTGTTGTTTTTATTTTCTTCTATTTCTTTAAGGGAATTTCTTTATATTCTCTTTAAAGCTTCCATTATTTCATAAAGTTGTGTTTAAGGTCATTTCCTCCTGCTTCCTCCTTATTGCCATGCTTGGGTCTTGATATTTTAGAACCACCAGCTTCTTCTGGTTATGTCTTGTTTTATCTTATTATCTGTATTCTTGCACTACCGTCTGCCCCTTGCTTCCTAGGTTTACTCTTAGTCATCTGTGGGTCTACGGATCTGTGCTTCTCCAGTTATCACTGAGATCACTGTGTGATGGGGTTGAGGTTGGATTTTGGCCATGGGATGTCCTGCCATCTGGGATTTTGTAAGGGTTTGGGCTTGCCAGGGGTCTCCCTGCAGGTTTTAGTTTAGGGTAGAGTTGGGTGGGGATGGGATTACAGAGGCTGTGTCCCTGGGCCAAGTTTCAGAGACTATAGTCTCTCTGCTTGAACTGGGAGTTAGGGGTGACATTCACCTCTTAGTGAGCTGCGGGCCAGGTCTATGGTTTTCCAGTTGTCACCAATAATTTTTCTAATTTTTCTATTTACTATTTTATATTTTTGGATATATGGGAATAAATATGGGTACTTGTGGCAGGCATGGGAAGGTCAGAGAGCTAACTTTTAGGAGTTGACTTTCTTCTTTGTTTTTCTTTCCTTTCTTTTCTTCTTTCCTTCTTCCTTTCTTTTTCTTTTTTTTTTCTTCCACAACAGGGCTTCACTGTATAGCCCTGGCTTTCCTGGAACTTTCTCTCTAGACCAGGCTGGCTTCAAACCCACAGAGATGCATCCATCTCTGCTTCCCCAGTTGTGGTGATATTTTACATATTTAATAAAACCAGTCTAAAATATCAGAGATCTACCCACAGTCAATCCAGGAGAATCAGAGAATAGTAACTCACACCTTTAATCTCATCACAAGGAAAGGCCAGGAATGGTGTTCTATACCTTTAATCCCAGCAGATCTGAGTTTGAAGGCAGCTTGGTTTACAGAGGGAGTTCCAGGCTCCTAGGCAGGCAGTGGTGGGATCATGCCTTTAATCCCATAACTCCAGAGACAGAGATCTTTCCGTGTTTCTGTGAGTTCAAAGCTAACTACCAAATAGTTGTAGCCCACACCTTTAATCTTAACTAGGATGTGAAACAACTGAGTAAAGAAGGTATTTAAGTGAAAGAATGAAATGATAGAAGAATCCTGTTTGACTCTTTCCCCCTTAACTCTCTAGTGTCATGATAGCTGTTTGCCCACCAAGCCAAAACCCTCCCTTGCCCCTCCCTGAGGCCCCTGAAGCTAACTGAGTTTGGCAGAGTCACAGTAACAGCTTGCTCAAGGATGCAGATCCTTGGAAAAAGTTTTATTTACAGAATTTCCCAGACACTTGCAGGATGTGCAGCCTAAACAAAGCTTGCTTCTTACATTTCTGGGACACACTGCCCAGTCAGCTTGATCTGTGCGCAAGACCACCCTGAGTAAACATGAGAAATCCCCCTCCCCTTACCAGAGTGCTGTATCCCCCTCCCCTACCTAAAGTGCTGTATAAAAATTCTACCCTGAGAACATTCAGGGCTCTGGCTATCTTCTTGCCTTGAGCCCATTCGCAAATGTAATAATTTTTTTTTAATCTTGCAAGAAATCTGGGTCTGGGGTCTTCTTTGTTTTGGCTGATAACATAAGGTAGGTGTAGGAAGATAGATGAAGCAGTAGTAGCCATGAGGAATGAAGCTAGAGAAGCTGCAAGGCAGCTGGGTGAGATTTGACTGTAGTATTTCCTCTCTTTGATATTTCAGCCTTTCCCAATATCTGCCTCTGAGTTTTCTTATTACAACTAGAATTTATGTAACATTTGGCATCCAACTTTGGGGAATGAATCTCCACACACACACACAAAAAGCCACTTGCTGGCCAGAGCAACAAACAGCCAGAGGAGTAATTACTGGCTGGCTAGGTTTTCTGTTCTGAGTTGGCCTCCAGTCTCAGGCAAACTGTATACACGTGTTTCTGTTTTCACTTTCATCTGGGTAAGTTTTTCAGACAGTGGCCTCTTTCTCCTGGTGGCTTGTTTTTTTTATTCCCCCTGACATCCTGGGACAGCCATGGTATTAGGATTAGGATTATAGTAGTATTACTGGCAATAAGTTATGTACTATGGACAAGGGATCAGATCCAATCAGAGTATGGCTAATTGCTCCAGAATGGTTGTGCTCCTATTGCATCACTGGGCACTTCTTGCCTGATTTGTTGGTTTGAAGCATACCAGGTCCAGTGACTAATAAGGCCATTAAAATCTCTGCCCAGCAGCCTATAGAGCATCTTCTAACACTATGAGAGAAATCTAGTTGTACTGGTTGGTTTGTCAGCTGAACACAGCTAGAGTCATCAGGGAAAATGGGAGTCAACTGTGGAATAACCTCCATCAGACTGACATGTAGGCAAGTCCAGGATCATTTTCCTGATTAATGATTAATGTGGGAGGGCCCAGTGCATTGTGGGCAGTTCCAAAGCCTACTCAAGTGGTGCTGGGTTGAATAAGAAAGATAGCTGAGTAAGCCTATAAGATGTGTTCCTTCATGACTACTGACTCAGATGTGAGACAAATAAGACCACCCATTCTTCCTCAAGTTGTTTTTGTGATGTGGGAATGCGTTTATATATGCTGTGAATCTCAATCTTTAAATAAAGGAGCTGTTTTGGGCCATGACAGGCACCATAGAAGTAGGAGGAGAAATCAGAGCATAGGTAGGAGAAGCAGGGCAGAGTCAGAGGCAGACCGAGCTGAAGCTGCCCAAGGAGCAACATGTAGAAGCTCAGGTGAGCCACGGGCCATGTGGCCGACAGATTAATAGAAATGGGTTGATTTAAGATGTAAGAGCTAGCTAGCAATGTGCCTGAGCAATAGGCCAAACAGCATGAAGTTAATATAAGCATCTGAGTCATTTCTGGGGACCTGGGCAGCTGGGCAGCTGAGGGGTCTGGCACGGCATGTCTGTGGGTCTCAGACCTCTGGCTGCCCGGGACCGAGAAACCCCACTACTATAGATGGCACATCCAACGTAGGTCGATTATCCACTTAAAGCCTGAGAAAGATTAGAAAGGGTTCTAGATCACAGAAACTGAGCCAAGGCAGCTTCCAAATTGTGTATATGAAGCAGGCCATTGTACAAAGAAAGCGTGGCCACCGGGTCACATTCAAAATGACGCAGACAGACTGGAAGCAGGCAGTGTAAGCTGCAATCAGGCGGGTTCCTGAAATCTCACAGAAGTCTCAGTAGCATGTGATTGATTTTAGATTTCTGTTTATTTTGAACAAAAAGGAAATAAATTTTCTTAGTAGCAGCATTTTCTTGGGTGTGCTCTGTTAACTGGCCGTGAATAGAGACACTGTCCCTTTAAGAGAACTTAGTGATTCAGCCTAATTTGCAAAAACTATGCTTCTTTTTAGAGAGTGTATTTTGAAAGCTCTTACGGTTAGAAGATGATTAAGGATTCACAATAAAACAGATTCAGATAAAAAGAAAAACCTGTAAATGGGTTACAATATATGTAAAAGGTACATAGGCTTCAGAGAAAATAGAAAGAAGATAAAGTCTTTAAAAAGAGAAATAGAGTAATAAAAATATAATAAGCCACATAAAGATGGAAAATAGACACAAAGTCTGGATTTTGGTTGTTATTGTGTTTTCTTTTAATTTGTTAACTGTTAATGAGTTAACTGCAGAAAGACAATGGATTACAAATACAAAGGCTACTAAGTTAAACAAGAATATATATTTTAAAGGTATTTTGATTTTGAAATTTGTGTCTAAGGATTTATTGTTTTGGAAGAGTTCTGATTTTGTTTCCACAGAAGATGAGAACCTGTGGGTTGCTTCCAGGCAAATATGGTTTCATCAACCAAGACCCCCTGAAAAAACCTGATGGGAAGAGATGGCCTTATCAGCTTCAGAGCTGCAGACTGATCCAGCTCCAACAACCAAGAGATTTTCAATGCCCCTTAATCAGCAGGAAGTAGTAATGGATAACTACGCCCAAATCCCATAAATATTGTTTCTAAATGTTTGTTTTAATTATAAATGGTTAATGGTCATAGTTAATCTCTTTCTAAGAAGAAAAAGGGGATATGGTATACAAATGATTTTTTAAAAAATTAGATTATTGAATTTACTTAGATAAGGAAATCAGCTGTTAATCTCAAAATGTTTTACATTGGTATAGATTTTGGTTTATTGATGCAAATTTAAGGTCAATTTTGTTATGCTGTATGTGTTTTTCTATTCTTGTTTAAGGTATGATGTTCATGTAACTGTTTTAAAGTTGTAGCGTATAATTAAGAAATGAAGGTTAATAGTCACCTTTGATAATCAAACTTATAGTTAGATTAGTTAGTATTTTTAGGTATACAAAGATATATTTCAATTAGGTAGGTAATCTTCAAATACTTCTAAGACCTATAGAATATGACATTTAAAATGTTTTAAGAGCTTAGACTTTTCTGGACAGTGAGACAGGTCTGCTCCTGGCAGCACTAATTTACTTCAACAGAAAAATGGGCATCGAAGAAACTCCATATGGAGTCTACTCTCCTTGTGGCAATGGTTAGCCACTGGACAAGGACCTGTTCTTATATTGACTGCTTGACAGTATGCTGTTTAAACTGGACATGCAGGTTCCATAGGAAGATGACCTCTGAACTTTGGCAGAACAAGCCTAGATGGTCATTCAGGTTCCTGCTTTGCAAAGAAAACTGTCAGACATTCTTCAGGACTCGAGTATAGGCAACTGATGAACTGTGCCAGAATGGGCAGAGCAGATTTCCTGCTTCACTGAAATGAAAAGAGACTCTGGGCCTATAGGCTGAAGATAGATGCCCCAACTTTATAAAGGAACTTTGGGTGACTGTCCAGGCAGATAGGTGTCATCTCTGTCCTTTCTAGCTTTTAGAAGTTGCTTGCACTTCTGGTTTACTTGGGTAAATATATCCTTCTGTGGGCTTTGATGTAGTTGAAGATTAGATAGTTATAGGTACAGTTTTTCTTAGTCATTTAAAAGATATATTGGATATAAAACTTTAGATTCATAAACATAAGATAGATGATAAGAATATTTTCTTTAATTTTGCTAAATACAAATAGACTAGATATTGTAACTGTAATTCTTGCTTGATAGCTATTTTGTTATATGTAATTTTGCTATGTTAAAATTGAAACCTTCCTTTTTGATTAGACAGAAAGGGGGAAGTAATGTGGGAATGCGTTTATATATGCTGTGAATCTCAATCTTTAAATAAAGGAGCTGTTTTGGGCCATGACAGGCACCATAGAAGAAGTAGGAGGAGAAATCAGAGCACAGGTAGGAGAAGCAGGGCAGAGTCAGAGGCAGACCGAGCTGAAGCTGCCCAAGGAGCAACATGTAGAAGCTCAGGTGAGCCACAGGCCATGTGGCCAACAGATTAATAGAAATGGGTTGATTTAAGATGTAAGAGCTAGCTAGCAATATGCCTGAGCCATAGGCCAAACAGCATGAAGTTAATATAAGCATCTGAGTCATTTCTGGGGACCTGGGCGGCTGGGCAGCTGAGGGGTCTGGCACGGCATGTCTGTGGGTCTCGGACCTCTGGCCGCCCAGGACCGAGAAACCCCACTACTACATTTTTGGTTCTGGTATTTATGACAGCAATAAAAATAAAACTAGGACACAGTTTCTTGATCTAACTAAAGCTTTAAAAATGCTATCATCTCACTATCTTCCAAGGTCAGTTTCCTGAGCAAGATTAATGGAGGTCCTGTTTCAGGCCAGCTAACAGTATTGATTTAAGGTTATCTGTTAGAATCCAGACCTTATTTCATTATACGTTTGGGGAACAGTCCAGTAAAACAAAAACCTACAGGAACTTCCAAGAACATATAACATGAAGCTTATAGAAGCAGGCTCTTTTAACAGCAATTAAATTGTATACATCCACATCTGCTCTAATGGTATGCCGCATTTTACTCTGGCCCCTTTTCTGTATAATTGAAGTCTCTTACATATGTTTTAAGATAATGTCATTTAGAATGTTTTTCATATCTTTGTTTATGGAATCCTGCATGACACACACATAATGCACATATACTAAGTTACAAGGTGGTTTACAACCAGAATGTCAACTAATACAAATGTGTAAACAGAATTCTATGACTGTGGAGAGCAGATGAAGTCCCTGAGTAAAAGAATATTGTTGACTTGAGCAAAGTCATGTCAAGGACCCCAATGTTTCTGCCCCATATGAATGGTAAAGTTTTCTCTGTGTCACACCCAGGGCAATGGCAAGGACTTCACCTAGGCTGAATATAGAAGTTATGAGCAATTGACTTTTAGCTAAAACCAATATATACAGAAACTATGAACCATAGCTGCCTCTCACCATTCAGATGGATATAATAAACTCATCTCTTTGTTCAGCTGTATACAATAAACTTACCTTCTTGATCAGTAATGCTAGTGTGCTTCTATCAGAGAACACATCAAATATAATCCCAGATTTTCTGTACATGTGTCTGTGTCTGCTCTTTCTTCAATCTTTTGTTGACCCAGTCAGGTGAATTCCAAAGCCTTGCAGGTCATATCATATAGTATTTTTTATAAGTAAAAATTTTAAATTTCATCTTTTTTGTTTCTTATATTATAGATTCCCATCTCTTTTTGCTGTTCTGCTTTGAGCCCAAAGCCTCTTTCATGACAGACAAGGAAGGGCTTATCACTGGACTCTATCCATAGTCCTATTTCCCTTTTTTGAAGGTAATTAAAATTCATAATAATCTTCACAAAATTTTATTTCTATTTAAATACTTACTATAGTTTTTACCATGAACATTCTCCAAAATCCATGTGTGGAAGATTTAATCTGCCCTGTATGACATTAGAAAGTGGTAGAACTGCTAAGAGATGGGTCCAAGAAGAAAGAAGTGGATCACTAGAGGCTTGTTCAAGAGGGGAATATTGACACTCTGGACCCTCTTCCTCTCTCTTTGACCTCCACGTGTAGGAAATAAGCAGCTTCCCTGGCCACATGCTTCCCCTGTAATGCACTGCACCACTGCAGTCCTAACAACAATAGGCAAGAAACTTCCACAGCTCGGGTAAATAGACATTTCTTCTTTTCAGATGAATTCCCTCAGATATATGGGCACAGTAGTAGACGCAGATTGAAACTCCCTGACTATATTCCTGCTCTTCAGTAGCTCACATCACCGGTACAAACAGCCTTCACCTCCTAGCAGTGGATGTGTCTAGGTAGTTCTTTCCTAAACTGGCTCTACTCTAGGAGATATCAATGGAAATCTGAAGATGCAAATCTCTCTTAAAATATACCAATCAAGATCAATATTTATTGGAATATAAATCAAGTGATAGAAAAACTCTTCTTTAGTCCTTTACCATTAATGTGATATTTCTCATAAAATTCTGTGGTCTCTAGCCCATTTTCTATTAGCAACTGATCAATTTCATCATTACCTTGTGTTAGAGGGCCCGGAAGACCTGTGTGTACCCTGATATGAGTTATGTACATAGGATGTATCCTATCTCTGATGATATCCTGTAGTTATATGAATTGTAAGGTTAAATCTCTATCATCAGGATGAAGTCAACAGTTTCAATATGTAAAACAACTCCTTCTGCATACTGAGAGTATGTTGAGAGGCTCTGCAAAATCCAGCAACACCATAGTAATTGCATATAGTTCCGACTTCTGAACAGAGTTATAAGGGCTCTGAGCTAGCCTAATTAAGTTTTCTGATTTGTAACCAGTCTTTCCTAAGTTGTTCACATCAGTATAAAGTGTAGGAGTCCCAGAAATGTGTTTGTCCTATACCACATGAGGAAAGATCCAATTAGTTTCCTTTATAAACTGAATTCTCTTACCTCAAGGATATTTATTATTAATCTCTCCTAAAAAAAAAAAATCACCATAAGCCTTTTGCCAAGGTTCACTGTCTGCCCATAATCGATCAATTTCTTCATTAGTCAAAGGCACAACAATTTCTTTAGGGTCCTTTCTAGTCAATTGGCAAAGTCTGAATTTACCTTTAAAAAACAGATCAGAATTTTTTTCGATATATGTTTTCAGCTTCTTGCTGGGTCTATGCAGCAGAAGTATCCATTCTAATATAATATTTTCTCTTTGCATTAAGACTCCTGTTGGAGAATGCCTAGAGGGTAAGATAACAGATATGCAATCTAGGTCTGGATCCACATGATCCACATGTGCTTCTTGTAGTTTCTTTTCCACCAACGCTGATTCTTTCTCGGCTTCATCAGAGAATTCTCTTGGACTATTTAAATCCTTTTTAACATCCAAAGTCTTGAACAGATTAACTAGTTCATAGTGTTTTATACCAATAATGGGCCGTAGATGAACAATATCCCCTAGTAGTTCTTGAAAATCATTAAGAGTCCTCAAATTATCTTTATTCAATTTCACCTTTTGTGGCCTAGTTTTCTGTAAACCTATTTCATATTCTACATAATTGATAGAATCTCCCCTCTGTACTTTCTCTGGGGCAATTTGTAGTCCCCAGTCAGGCAATATTTTCTTCAGTTTCAGTTCTTCAAACAATGTTTCTAATGTATCTAGGTTTGGGTCTGCCTAGAAGATATTATCCATATAATGGTAAATCATAGATTGTAGGAAGTACTTGTGCAGCACTTCTAGTGGATGTTGTACAAAATATTGGCATAAGGTGGGACTATTCAACATTCCTTAGGGAAGGACTCTTCATTGGAACCTCTTAACTGGACATGAATTATTAAGAGTAGGCACTGAAAGCAAATTTCTCTTTTTCCTGTTCCTGTAAAGGTATGGTAAAAAAAAGAAAGAAAGAAAGAAAGAAAGAGAGAGAGAGAGAAAGAAAGGGAGGGAGGGAGGGAGGGAGGGAGGGAGGGAGGGAGGAAGGAAGGAAGGAAGGAAGGAAGGAAGGAAGGAAGGAAGGAAGGAAGGAAGGAAGGAAGGAAGGAAGGAAGGAAAACAATCCTTCAAACCAATAACTGTAATATGCCATCCCTTTGGTAACAGGGAAGGCAGAGGAATACCAGACTGTAAAGATCCCACAGGTTGAATCACTTTATTAATTGCTCTTAGATCTGTCACCATCCTCCATTTTCCAGATTTCTTGACAACAAATACAAGCGAATTCCATGGACTGGTTGATTCTTCGATATGCTGAGCCTGCAACTCCTCCTGTACTAGCTGTTCCAAAGCCTGAAGCTTCTCCTTTGTAAGGGCCATTACTGAACCCAAATAGGCTTTTTTATCAACCATCTCAAAGGTAGCACTGTGAGCCTTCATTTGGGTTTGGCAGCTATTGGGCAGTTCTTTTGCACCACCTGAATGGCTGGTGAATTTTCTTCATAGCACCTTAAAACATCACTTTTAGAAACATAATTGAGTTTCTGGTTGACATTGGGACCTGGGGGGATTTTAATCTGGGTATTCCATCGCTGTATAAGGTCACGACCCCACAGATTCACTGCTATATCAGCCATATATGGCTTCAACCGTCCTTTCTGACCTTCCAGTCCTATGCATTCGAGCCATTTTACACTCTGTGTCACTGAGATATTGTTCCAATACCCAGAAATTGGATATCCACTGCCTGTAAAGGCCATCTTGGATGCCATGATTGTGGGGTTATGATCAAAATGTCATCCCCGGTGTCAACTAAACCCTGAATATAAATATTAATGTATCTATACTTTCAATTTTGGTCTTTGTTCGTTTAACAAAGTATGCCAAAGTGTTTGTTTTGTGACTTTGCTTGGAACTTTCAATTTCTCTCTTGAATTTATTCTATTATCCAATGCCATATGGTCTTTTAAATCAGGCATTGGATGTCCTACTCATCCTGAGGATGCTGGTCTTCCACTGTGACTGGATATGATCTGACCATCCTTGACTTTGAAGTCTGATTTTTGGGGGCATCCTAGGGAAAGCCCCGAGAGGCATTTCCCAATGGTAGAGGGTTGCCTTCTTTGTCCCTGATAGATCTACATTCGTTGGTCCAATGTCATCCTTTGCTACACCTTCTGCATAACCCAGAAAGCAATGGCCTTCTCTTCAAATCAAACATAAAACGGGTATTATTTCCAAAAGTAACTTGTGTACAATTCTGTCTTATATGGCCTGGTGTACCACAGTTAAAGCAAATGATGCCTTGGTTCCTCATCCTAACATTAGCAATGGCTTGGCCTACCCAATTCTCTTCATCGCAATGGGGAGATTCAGCATTGATTGCATATTGAATCCATTTCTCTATTGGTGCAGATCTGATCATTAAAGGCATAAGCATTCTTTTACATTCCAGATTAGCATGATCAAAGGCCAGAGAAAGTATTAACTGCCTCCAACTTCTGGATCTGATACTGCTCTATATACAGCTGTGGCAAGTCTCTGTAGAAAGTTGGTATGAGGTTCTTTTAAGCCTTGTTTGACCTTAGTATAAGGCTCAATTTTCTGACCTGGGTCCAAAATCTTTTCCCAAGCATTCAGTGCAGCAGTACGGTATAGCAATTATGTATGTTCATTATAAGTAGTCTGAGCCTTCGCATCAGCAAACATGCCTTCACCAAAGATCTGGTCCTGAGAAAATAAAAACTAATATTTCCTTGTTATTCTAAGGCCCTAGCCTCCTCCATAAACCAACTTCTCTATTGTAAATTTTGACTATGGTCCAAGATGGCAGGATTTGATTTTTGTTGACCATGCATTTAACATCTGTTTTACATAAGTAGAGTGTATACCATGAAGCGATACTGCTTCCTTAAAATCCTTGATATCTTTCATATGCATTGGCTCATAATTATACCCTATAAATTCCGGGGACCCCCCCCCCCAATGCTTTCTTTGACTGAACAGTAGCTGGAAACAATAGTGGTGGGGAAGGGGGTAGCCCTGTCATGTTTACCACCTTAAGTAGAGTATCTCCAGTACCATAATATTCCATCAGGGGTTGTCTCAACTGTTCTAAACAGAAGATCCATTACTACCCTTTTCTAGTACTGCAATATGGTCCTCCCATTCCTGAAGCTTGGATACCAGTGATTTTTCTAGAGTTTGATTTTCCTGATGAAGCAGTCCTTCCAAGGACCTCATAGAATCAGTAATTTTTCAATCCACATCATTAACATAATTAATGAGTTTCTTGTTCTCATCAATTACGTAAAGCCTATATTTTTCTTCTGCAGTTTCATCCATATCTGAAGAGGAAACCTTATTGGAAAGCTTGTTATAATTGATTTCCAGAAAATTAACCTTACCTGCAATTTTACTGTTTGAAATTTCCATATCACATATCATAGACATCAATTGTTGATTTCCAGATTCCACCTCTTTCATTATGTTCACAATTTGAAACATAAAATATAGAAACAAGCCAAAAAATAGTAGGACTGGGGCATTGAAGCCTTCAAGATATTCATTCGAGAATTTCTCAATCACCATGGAAAAATATGACCTGAAGTCATTAATAGAATAATTATCAGCCATTATCTCAATTCAGTTGCAATGGTTAGCAGTTGTCGCAGTAACGTTCAATGTTCCGTTCACCAGTAATATGGCAGATGCAAGGACTCTCAGCAGCAGGAGGCTACCTACAGACCCTATGTGGTCTTAAGGGGCCCCAGCATTCAGAATACAATCCTTAGAAAGAGCAAAATCTCACAAATCAAGACAGGATGGTAATCACAAAACAGAAGGTTTTTTTGTTTGTTTATTTTGGGTTTTTTTTTTTTTGGTGGCTGTGAGGACACACACATGCGTGCATGGAGGACTGTGCAGAAGTCACTCGCCACTGTAGTGGTGCAGCAGTGGTGGCTGGCAGTGGCTGAAAATCATAGGCAGTGAATGTCAGTGCAAAGAAAGCTGGGTGCAGACCTTGCTCGAAAGCAGTGGCTGGCATCGCAGCCTCCACTGCACGGTGGGGTGACCCTCGGCTCAGTGCTACATGCTAGGTGGGCACACCAGGAAACGGGCCTGGCAGAATCAGCCAATAAGCTGCCACGATACGCAGTCTCGGCTGCACCTGGGGACCTTAAACTCAGATTGCTTGCTGCTCTGCTGGGTGTCTGGAGAGTGAGGGGTGGAGCTCCATATGAAGGAGTGACAGACCAGTGAGGGAGGGAGCTTTCAACCCATATACCAGAGTACAGGTTCCCAAAGCTGAACACTCTGCCCGTCCTCTGCTTTCAGACAAGCTCCCAAACCCCCAAGCTGGTAGGCCAATCACCCACCGAGGGATACCAGATGAAGACACAAAACTCTCTTAAAATATACCAATCAAAGATAAATATTTATTGGCATGTAAACCAACACTCACAATACAGGTAACAGCTTATATAGACACCTGAGCGATCAGATGATCCACACGATATCAATATGTACCCCTTACTAGTGGTTTGTGTGTATGATTGTTTCCAGTTTTACTTTGAACTGTGCAGATCTTCAAATTTTAAACAATCCATATAATTTTTTCTCTTTTTCAGTTATCAATTCTTCTGTTTTCAATGGATGGTGTAGATGTGATTTAAATATTTATATAACATAAAAATTAAAAAAAGGTGAAAAACAAGAAAGGTCATTTATAACTTACATTATAAACATAGTTACAAATTCTCATTTTTCCCTTACCAAATTAGTGTTACTGTTAAAGTTTCATAGATAACATGTGTCTTTTTCTTTCTTCCTTCCTTTTACTTTTATTAATGAATGGTAGATATTCTTTATCTTTTACATTTATTTTTACTTAAATTATTTGTTTATTTGGTTTTTCAAGACAAAGACCTCTGTATAACCCTAGCTGTCCTAGACTTGCTTTGTAAAAGACTTGGACTCAGAGATGCACCTGCTTCTGCTTACTGAGTGCTGGAACTAAAGGTATGCACCACCACCCAGCTCTCTATCTTTTTTAAATAAAGCATTTTATTTAGAAAGTAAGGGAGAATTCTGTCAAGAAAAACCAAATAGAATATGGGTTCCCCATTGTTTACTGCTCTAGAGGCAGTGAGACCTGGAAGAGGGAAGTCTAATAACAAGGTGGATTAAGGACTCATGCAAAGTCAACTTTATTCAGAGCATCAAACAATTTATACTCAGAGGTTGATCCAAGTTCAATCTCCAGATGCTGTGTAATGGTCAAAGGAGAAAACAGACTCCACAACTATTTATGCCATTACAGATTTACAGATTTATAAGTATTAGAACTTTAGAACCTGGGCTATAATATAATTGTATGTTGTTTCACTTGCTGCTCTAAGAGCTCTAGCTTTGTCCTTTGGGACCTTTTCTATTTGGATGCTGTGTTTGTTTAAGGGAACACCTTCACACCATGATATTGTAAAAGCACATCCTCACTTTTGATACTTTAGGTTTACCTATGTGCTTGATTGAACTTGGATCAACAGGCTTATACTGAAGCACTTTTACCCATTGAGACATCTCATCAGCTCATAAATAAATAATTGAATCAGTCAATTAGGAGGAAGTAAGGGCTAAGACTTTGATGTCGAGGAAGTTGTCATCAAATACGAGGACCATCTCAGAAATCTATCAGCCAGGAAGGACCTGACAAGCACAGTGGCCCAGATCTGGGATCCTAGGTAGAATCTGAGAGCAGAAAAGGGAGCATTCTGTAAACACCAAAAAAAGCTGAATAGAATTATGTAATGTAAACGTGTAATGTTAGGAACATGGGAAATTGGATATAGGGCCTGTGAGAACACCCTATATAGTGGAGTTCTTCTGTAAATCAAATTTTCTTAAAATAAAGATTCTAATAGAAGCTTTAATTATACGTCAATAATAATTTGGAGCATTATTGTGATTTCACTACTATTTCTCAAAGGCTGAATCACCATTTTCCTGGCTAATATCAATTTATCTGTTGTACCATTTAGATAGATTTTCAAGAGTTTTCAAGTAGGGCTTGATATGAATTCCTACAGGAAGCATATGATAATGAGTTATATTAACGCACTGCATGAGTTATTGTTGGCATTTAACCAATATAAGTAAAAACACTAAAAAAAATTACAAATTGAAAGCCAGTCCATAGCATAAATTATCTTCCTGCTTCAAATATCATCACTTAATCAAGAAAGGCTTCAGGAACTGGCATGATAGTATGTAACTAACCACAGAACTGGAGACGTAGAAGCAGGACTGTCTGGGGTTCAAAACTATTCAGGCTACACAGAAAGTTAAGGCTGTCCTGGCTACATGAGACTATGTCACATGGAGAGGGGCAGGAAAGAAAAGATCTGAGATGGAATTTTCAGGTGCATAATCCTACTAAGGATTTAACTTTTACTCTTACGTGTTTTTATCATCTTGGCTTTGTATTACTTTTACATGTTGAGGTTGCTCTAGTATTATTGCCATTTTCTTAAGCGCTATGAAATAGTGAGAGCAGTCACTTCACTGTTAGTCAGTAATGTAAAAAGAGCCTATGTTTGTGGCTGCTTCCCAGTTTGTGGCCAGACGTCACCCCTATTCTAATCTCAATTTTCTTTTTTTTTCCTGAAAGAAAGCAAATGAAATACTGTTTGGAGAAATCCCTTCAATATAACGCTGAGCCTCACCAAGCCTCCTTCTGTCCAGACAGGAAAGGACTCTGGGACTAATCACAGGTAAATTATCTTCTTCTTCCCACAGGTCTCACAGTCCTATAAAACTCACAGGTCCCACAATACCCACAGGTTCCCCCATAAACCCCACAGGCCTCATAGAATACACAGCTCCCAGAGGACCCTCAGGATCCATAGGTCCCACAGGTTCCACAGAACACACAGGACCCACACACTCCCCCACACATCCCACAGGCCTTATAGAGCACACAGTTCCCACAGGACACCCCTAAGTACTCCTTACTACTTATTTCCATGATCATTATTCAGTGTCTTCAGTTCTGAAGGTGATGCTGTGTGTTCTGTGCTCTTTGCTGTTGTCCTTTTGGCACTGGAAGCTTAGGCAACCTACCTATCAGTCAGGTACCACACAGAAAAAGTCCCAGGACTTCCCCAAGAACCTTTTTGGTGCTGGTTCTGGGAGAAATGTTTATGGTGTTGCACCATTGTGTGAAGACTAGATTATAGAAACGAACATTTCTCATGGGAATTGAACCCATGTATCGACATTTTGGACCTTTTATTGTTCTCTTGTTCTTATGAAGAGAGTTTCAATCATTTTGAAGCCTGTTTTGCTCTGTAATATTTTGCACACTACTCGCAAAGTATGAAGGGCTCAGGGTCATCTTTAAAACAAACAAGTCTGGAAAGGAGTTGACAGAAACACTGCATTCAGAGGTCAGCTAAGAGAAGCTGGAAGGTCCAAACTGAAGGGTGATGAACTACTATCTCCAGAGAAGACTACAAGATGTCTGAAGATTGCATACAGAGTGAGTGGATGGTCTTTAAAAAAATGTTTATGGCAGATTTCCCAAACAAAGCTCACAGATTGCCAGCAGCTTTAGCTACAATGCTCCCCATCTTGAATAGAGCCAGTAAATGCTTCTATAAGAAAATAAAGCTAGCCATGTTGACTTACACTTTTATCTCAGAACCAAGGGCCTGCTACCACAGGAAAATCACTTAGGCCTGGTAGTTCTAGGCCAGCCTAGACTACAAGGTGAAACCCAGTCCAAACCAGAAAATAGAAATCAGCAACAATAAATAAGAATGAGAGGAAAGAGAATCCAGAGGAGGAGGAAGGCAAGAGGGGAAGGAGTGAAGGAAAGAAGGGGGAGAAGCCAAGGGGGAGGGGGAGGAGAGGAAGAGAGAACAGGGCATACCAGGAGATGCTCTGCACCATCATATTAACAATGAGGGGCAGTCTGTCCACCTGTGGTGGCTAAGCTCATCCTTATCTTCAGACAGCAACTGCTAACACTGTGTCTCCATTATCTCCACAGGAACAAAGCCAGATGACGAGCCCTCCACCACATCTATCATATCCCATTCCAGCTCTACTCTATAAACACAGCACATTATATTCTAATCCTGGCAGAAGCTTTGCTAGGACTCCTTTGTATAGTCATGAGCCAGTGTCTTCAGAAGAGAATCCAGCAGCACTAATAATAAGGATAACCTAGGTAGTCGCATGTACTTGATTGCTCTCTCCCTGCTGAATCAAAGAATCTGATCCTGGCCTTGTTGAGCTCTTTATCCCATCTCTGGTCCATGTTTTACAGCACATCCAAGGACCCTAAGAACATATGCAAAGTATCTAGAGATGGCTTTCCCACCAAGTGATTAACGTGTGGACCACCTCAGTACATAATGAAATCTGCTCACTGTGAGGTTTTCTCCTGCCCTTCCTCAGGTGGCCTCTGCCTCCTAATCTGAATTCCATTCAGGGTGGATTCTACCTCCAAAAGAACTGGAATTGGGACCTTAGAATCACAGCCAGAAATCAGGCTGTGATCTGAGGTCAAGTCTTCAGAAGTGGTTTTTTACTCCTCTTTCATTTATCAGTGAGTAGCTGCAGGCACAAGTGGTTATACCCTCAGCTATGACCAAGCTAATGAAATTACAATTAATAGGATGGCGGTTTTTAAACAGAAGTGACTAAATATGAATTTTATAAGTAGTTTCAATTTCATTTTATTCTAGACAAGATAGCTATTTTTGTCTGATTATCTTAGGAACTATTACACAGACAATAATGGGAGTTTAATATACACATGGATAGATTATCTTTATGACAAATCTGTGTTGTTGAGAAACGTAAATGTATGCTTATATAATTTTAACTGATTTCTTTAAAATAAATGAACTACAGAAGCAGTATAGGAAGGTAGCAAATAACATCCAGCTTTTGTCTGCCAGAGTGTCCAGGAAATACATAAAGTTGGATAAAAGCTATCAGAAGTAGATGACATCCAAACATCTTTATCTTAAATAGTAAAATAACATAGAGAATGCATTACAAAGTCAGAAAGTCTCTCTTCCATCCCAGAGGGACTGGATGGTTTTGAATTGTTTCCACTCCCAGTGAGAGGCAGCAACAACAGCAGCTAGGAGGAGCCACATTGTAAACCACACAGGCTCAGAAAATCTGCACAGCACTTCCAGCAATGGGCATTTTAAGGAGCAGAAAAAGACAGCAGAAGCAGACATAAGGTGTGTGTGCAGAATGGAATGCTTGGGAAACTCTCTGCTTGGTACTCCTCAAGACCCCAGCAAGCATGAAATGCCATTTCAAAAAGCCCCTGCTATGACAGCAGCTTAGCAGCCTGGGACCCACTGTGAACTTTAGTGTCAGGAAACATGCATCAAGTATCTGGCCTACAGAGTACTGCATGACTGACCGTCAGAAAAAAACCTGGAAGAAAAAACATGCCAGAGGGTCAAAGGAAACAGGTACAGATTCCAAAGGCACACAAGTGCCACCTAGCTCAGTGCCAGCACCCAAACTGAATCCTAAAGAGTGTCCAGATGTATGGCCAACAACTGAGCCTCTATCTGTGAAATGTTGCCGCCAATCGACCAGTATCTGTACTAGTCTTTCAAAGGATGGTCCAGAGGTGAGAACAACATTCCAATAGTGAATGGATAAACATGATAAGGTATACATGCACAGCAAATATCTTTCAAATTTAAAAATGAAATTATGTTTTCATGGGGAAATGGATACAACTAGGGATGACTGTATTGACTCAAGCTCACAGAAGGACAGATACCATGTTTTCTCTCACTGATGGTTCTAGATATAGTCACATAAAAATCAGGAATGTGTAAGACATGAAAACAGAAGTAAAACTGTCTCAGACCACAGGGACTAAGATGGGGAGAAGGAAGAGGGAAAATCAGAAAAATGTTCATTAAAAAAAGCAATTTATAGGAAAAAGTCATGATTAAAATCACCCACAGGCGATTTTAACTCTCTGCCAACTTCATCTGTGGGTACAAGCCCCTACTGATCTGGGAACCAGCCTGGGCCCCACCCAACCCACCATGGGCAATTAGTCTGTATTACTTGGCGTCCAGGAGAATTTGGTGTACATGACCCCTCCCGGCCCTTTTCAAGTGAACTCCACTTGTATGGCTATTCTCACCTGGTCCCCTATTTCTCTGACCAGCCCTTGAACCTCCTCCTTTCAGCCACCCAGGGTTCCATTGCCAATCTCCTGCAGTTTACCCAGAATCCCCCTGTGATCATGAGCCTCGGGTAGTCTCCATTGTGATTGTAAAATGGTTTGAATTTTCTACTGAATCAACAGCCTCAGGCTTTCAAAGACTCAGTCTATCACTAAGGCTTTTGACTATCCAATCCAACAAGAACATCTGTCTTGGTGGTTTTCTGTCATCATTTGCTTTCCACTCTTTCTATTGGCTTATAGTCATAATACAGACTGCTGAGATCCCTTTCTTTGTTACTCTCCTCCCTTCTTTCCACATTTTCCACACACTCACTTCAAATTTCATCTTCTCTTTCTCTCCAATAACCACATGACATAAATTATTCTAGGTTTTCTTGAAATATTTCCTGCCAATTATGGGGAAAAGAACAAAAAAAAGCCACATTCTTTGCCAAAATATAAGAATTATCTCTGTCAGCTGCTAATATTCTTTCACTATGAAACCTTTTGAACCAGGCCTCCATTGTCAAGTTGCACTAGGATAGTCCATTAAACTCTGCGTAAAATAATCAACTGATTTTCTAGTCCAAATTCCCAAAGTCTTCTTCTAAACACCAACATGGTAAGGCCAGTCACAGCAATATCCTACTCTTGGAACCAACGTCTAATTTAGTCCATTGTTCTATTTCTATGAGGAGGCACTATGACCAAGACAATTCTTATAAAAACAGGCATGATGCTTGAGCTATACCTGAGAGTTTTATATCTTGATCTATAGGCAACAAGTAGAGCAGATGGAATCTGAAGTTGGCATGGCCTTTTAAATCCCAAAGCCTACTCCTAGTCATACAGATCTTCCAATAAGGCAATACCTCTTAATTCTTTCCCTATTGACTAAGAATTCAAATATATGAACCTATGGAAATCCTCCTTATTCAAACTACCATAGAACCTATACTACTTTGAGACTTGTGAATAGTGCTACCATAAGCATAGATGTACAAATATCTCTGTAATATATTGACTCAAGAGTCATTCAGGAATATACCCAATAATAGTATAGCTGAGTAATATGGTAGTGTTAGTTTATTGAGGAATACTGACTGATTAGTGGAATAATTAATTTAATTTCCTAACAACAGTATGAAAGTGTTTCCTATGTCCTATAACTTCACCAGTACTTTTTATTTATTTTCTCTATAACAAACATTCTGACTGAGATGAGATGGAATCTCATTGTACTTTTAGTCTGTATTTCTCTAAAGGGCTAAGGACTCTGAACACTTATGTGCTTATTGGCCATTTGAGTTATTGCTCTTGAGAATCATTTGTATATTTCATTAGTCCACTTATTGATAGGCCATTTGTTTCTTTTAAAATATTTAACAATTTAGTCCTTTATATAACCTAGATATTAATAGAACTATAATGGATAGTTAGCAAAAATTTTCTTACACTTCATATGCTGCCTCTTCACTAAAGTAAATGTTTTCTTTCCTTTCCTTAATGAAATAACATGTCAGTGTTTGGTATTGTATCTTGAACCATTAGATTCCTTTCAGAATGTCTGTCTCATGCATCTATCACGTTTTTTTGGTTTGTTTTTTTGTTTTTTTGTTTGTTTGTTTGTTTGTTTTGGATGGGGAGGAAGGATCTCACTATGCAGCCCTAGTTGGCCTGGAACTCACTATAAAGAGCAAACTGGCCTCAAACTCACAGATATACACTTGCTTCTGCCTCCCAAGTTCTGATTAAAGGCCTTTTCCATTATGCCCAGCTTATGCTCATATCTTGAAGGAATTCTATTTTTTTCTAATAGTTTTAATTTCGTGTCTTTCATTAATCTTCTAATATATTTGTATAATGTTTTGTGGAGGAAAAGAGATATGTAACTAGTGTCATTTTCCTCATGTGGCTATCCAATTTCCTTAGCACTACTTACTGAAGAGAATGGCATTTTCAATATGTGATTTTGAAACTTTGCTAAATATCAACAATAGCTTGTGGGTTTATTTCTGGGATCTCTATTCTATTATATTTAATTATGTCTATTTTGTGTCAGAATCATTCTGTTTTTGTCACTATGACTCTGCAGTGAACTATTATCCAAGCATTGTGGTACCTCCAGCATTGCTGGGTTTTCCAAGATGTCTGGATAACTGTGGTCCTTTGTGCTTCGACATGAACTTTGCTGTTGGATTATTTATTTAGATGAGAAATGGCATTTGGGACTTTCATAAAGAGTAAAATGAATGTGTAGATCATTTTTGGTGATATAGCTATTTTCAATACATTAATTCCATCTCATCTCTTTTTCAATATCGTTCTACAACATTTTTTTTTCTCTGTAGAATCTTTTCACTCTCTTGAATAGATTTATTCCTGGATATTTTTATACTTTTAAAGTTTTTGTATGTTTATTATTTGTTTGAATTCTTTAAAATTTTACTCTGTGTGTGTGTGTGTGTGTGTGTGTGTGTGTGTGTATGTGTGTGTGTGTAAATTTTCATGTACTGTTGTACTAATGTGAAAGTCAAAGGACAGCTCCAGTATCTCTAGTGATTAAACTCAGATTGTGAGCCTTGGCAACAAGCTCTTTGCCTGCAGAACTCTCTTACCACCTATACACTCCTGCTTCCTTTATTCTGAATTTCCAATGTAGATTTTACATCCTACTATTTTCTGAAAATATTATAAGTTTAGAGGTTTACTATAGGTGGACTTTTACTGTAGGTGGACTTTTCTTTACCATCTGCCAGTGCCCAAATAAACAACACAGAGACTTAACATTAATTATAAATGTTTGGCCAGTGGCTCAGGCTTATTTCTAACTAGCTCTTACAACTGATATTAACCCATTTCTACTAATCGGCATGCTGACTCATGGCTTGTTACCTCATTTTGTACATGTACTGCTTCTTTTTGGTCTGGCTAGCAACTTCTTTGATCATGCCCTCCTTCTTTTCAGTATTCTCTCTGCCCCCCCCCCAAATTCTGCCTACTCATCAGCCAATCAGCTTTTTATTAACAATAAGAGTAATACATGTTTATAATGTACAAAGATTGTTCCACAACAGTTTACTAGTATAATTTTTGGAGTCTGTTGTATATGAAATCATGTCATCTGCCAAGAATGTTTTCATTTCTTTGTCTTGCCTTATTGCTCTAGCTAGGATGTCTAAGATCATAATGAATCTGAGTGGATAATGTGAACACTTACCTTTTTCCTTATTTTAGTTGAAATATTTTGAGTTTGTTCCCATTCCTGGTGAGCATATTTCCCTCATTCCTAGTATCTTTAAGGAAAAAAAAAATGAATGAAGAGATATTGAACTTTTTGAAGGGCTTTTCTGCATCTGTGGAGATGATCACATGATTTCCATCTTTGAATCTTATATATTTTCATTTTTTTTACTCATCCTTGTCTTTCTTGTATGAATCTATTTTGTAAAAGTGAATGGATTGTTTGCTGTGAAAATGAACTGACTTTCCAAATGTTTTATTGAAAATTTTTATAGGTATGTTTAACAGTGAGATTGCTCTATAATTTTGTTCCCTCTCTCTCTCCATCCCTCTCTCCCTCTCCATTCCACCTCCCTTCCTCCTTCCCACTGTCCTCCTTCTTCCTCCCCTCCTCTCTGTGTATAGGTGTAAGTCTGTGAGTCTTTATCAAGTTTGATTCTCATGGTAAAAATAGTTTTGTAAAATGTGTTTGGTTGCATTTCTTCCTTTCTTGTCATAGAAAAAAAAAGTAGTTTGAGGAGTGTTGATAATAGTCCTTCTTAAAGGTTTAGAAGAATTGAGCAAAAATACATTTGGGCTAGACTTCTAGAACTGGAAGGCTTTGTGTAATCTTCACAAATTACATCCCACAAATTTTTTATGTGGGATGTCTTTCTGTACACTATGAACAACTTTGTTATTGCTTAATAAAGAAACTGTTTTGGCCTATGGCAAGGAAGCTTAGAGGCAGACAAAAATAAAGACAAAAAAGAGCAGAGTCAAAGAAAAACACAATCTAGTTGTCCAAAAAGCAAGATGTAAAAAGTATCAATAAACCACTAGCCACGTGACAATACATAGATTAATAAAAATGAGTTAAGTCATAAGAGCTAGTTGATAATCAGCCTGAACCATAGACCAAATTTATAATTAATATTAGTTCTAAGTAATTAGCTTATAAGTGTTAGACCATAAGTAAACAGATTTCTCAAGACCATGGGCCCAGACAGGTCAAAAAATTTCTAGCTAAAAATGTTTTTACTTCTTATAATCTGTTTAGTTTGCTTTTTTTGTTTAGTTTTTATTTACAAAATAAACTGAAGAAATTTATCAGTTTTTAGATTTTCCAATTTATTGGAACGTAGATTTCAAAACCTGTCCCAGAAAACCTGTCAAATTCACTTGTGTCCCTCTTTGTATGCACTTAATTTTAATTGATTCTGTTTCCTTTAAGTATCTCCCTACCTGGGATGACTGCCAACAAATTTTCAGCACTCTCTTCACCATGGATGAAAGAGAGAAAATCCTAGGAGAAGTGGCAAAATCCCAGCGTGGACTCAGCACTCTTGATACAGAACTTCAGCATCTGACAAGGCACGACCCAGAAGGAGACCAGACTGAAACTAACAGAAAGAGGTTGGAGGTCACTCGCTGGATATTTTCTAAAAGAGAAAATAAATTGAGCCACTATGGCATCACTACATGCTCCTGTCACTTTCAATCCTGGACAAGCCATCTAAGAGAGAAAGAAAAAGCCCCCACAAAAGGACAAATGTGTTTACTGCAAAGAATTGGTACAGTCAAAAAATGAAACCCTATTAGAAACAGGTATGCCCTCCCTGATCACAGATGAGTGTTCCTCAGCCAAAATCAGTCCTGACTCTGGAATTATAGGAGAGCATGGCTCTTTCATTTTGGGCTCCTGGGAGGCTATGTAACCTTAACTGGTGGCCAACCTGTTAACTTCTTGGTAGATCCAGGAGCATCATATGCAGTGTTTCTGAAACTGCTGAGACTCCTTAATAAAATAACAGTGGAAGTACAGGGAGCTATTGGGGAAATTTAAAAATGATATAACTAGACTAGAAAATGGATTTGGGAAGAGGAACTGTGACTCATTCACTCATTGTTATTCTTAAATATCTGTTTCCTTGCTGGAGAGATCTCCTGAACAGGCTCCAAGCAACTATTTCATTCTCAGGTCCATGAAAGATGCCTCAACTACAAATAGGCAATGTACCCACAACCCTGACTGTCACTTACCCCTTATGTGAGGAAAATCTTGTCCTCTAATGCCTAACCCAAGATCCAATAGGAAACTAAAGGAGAAATTGATAAAATACATTCCTACTGTCTGAACATAATCCTCCTGGCCTGGCCAGGCATGTGCCCCTGGAACAGTACAACTGATTTACAGGGCTATGCCCATCCAGATTAAAAAGTACCCTACTAGCTGAGATGCCAGAGAAGGGATCAGGACAGGCATTAAATGCTTCCTTGAAACAGGCATCCTCGATCCATGCCAGTAAGCCTGGAACATTCCTTTATTGCCAGTACAAATCAATAGATTGGTACAGCATTTAAGGGAGGTGAACAGGCAGATAAACTTTTTACCCAACTCTTTTCAATTTTTATACTCTGCTGAGCATATAAAGTCGATTCTGTGCTGGGTTTAAAAGATTCATTTTTCACCATTTCTCTATCAAAATTGTCATCCCATCCTTGCACCTGAATGGCTGATTCTGAACTGTGAATATAGGAACAACTGACTTGGACCCAGTTACCTCAATTTAAGAATCACCCTACCATCTTTGATGAGACTTTAAACAGGACTTAGGCTATTTTGGAAATGAGTACCCAAAAGTTACCTTGTTCCAATATGTGGATAATTTATTACCGGCTGCCAAGGATAAAGATGACTGCTTAGAGACTACTCAAGCACTCTTAAGGACTCTTGCTCAATTAGGCTACCCAGTCTCCAAAAATAAAGCCCAGATTTGTACTTCATGAGTCACCTACTTAAGGTATGAATTAAAAGAAGGGAAAAGACTATTGTCAAAGGCCTGCATAGCAGCTATAATGAGAATCTCTACCCTAACCAAAAAGAAGTAAATTAGGAGACTCTTGGGAATTCTCAAATATCACTGCCTCTGGATACCTGACTTTGATGAGTATTCAACCAATGTGGGAGTCAATGCCCCTTAAGAATGGGATGAGAAGCAAGATCAGGACTTTAAGAACTTAAAGGAAACCTGTGCAAAAACTTCAGATTAACTCTCCCTGGTGTTATTAAGCCCTTCCAAAACTATGTTCATGAAAGAAGGAGCATTATCAAAGAAGTCCTGATCCAAACCCTGGGTCCTTAGAAAAGGCCAGTGCCCTATATTTCAAAAATACTGGATCCAGTGGCCTCAGGATAGCCACCCTGTCAGCAGGGCATAGCAGCTACCACAGCACTTGTGAAAAAGTCAAACTTATGTTGGGACAAACTCATGGAGTAGAGTCCCTGCTCAAGGACGCAACTAAACTGGTGATGTCAAATGCCCATTTGACTCAATGTCAAGCTCTCCTTTTAGACAGACTGACTTTTAACAAGCCTTTCGCCATCAACCCTGTCACCGTGCTGCCAGACAACAACCACTAAGAACCTGTCTATGACTGTCTTGAAGTATTAGATGTAATCCAAGGCATTCAACCAACCACAATAGATGCCCCTTTCATTGACAGAGATGTGGACCTCTACCTGATGGCAGAAATTTCATCAAAGAAGAAACCAGGTATGCAGGGACAACAGTGGTCACTGGCCAACAAGAAGTCACTGGGTACAAGCCCTACTCAGGGACACATCTGCCGTGAAAGTAGAAATAACCTTGACTCAGGCACTAAAATGGACTGGATGATAGAAAATAAACATTTATACAGATAGCCAATATGCTTTTGCTTTGGCTCATGTCCATGGACAAATATTTAAACAAAGGGATCTTTTAATATCAGAAAGAAAAAATGATCAAAAGCAAATAGGGTATTATACAGCTTTGAGAGAACATCTGGATACCCAGCAAACTGGCTATTATACATTGGCCAGGGCACCAAAAAGACAATAGCCCACAAACCCAAGTCAATAACCACGTAGATCTGGTTTCCAGGGATATTGCTTTAGGGCGGCAGTTCTCAACCTGTGGGTCATAACCCCTTGGGTGAGGGGGTCAAATAATCCTTTTATAGGAGTCACCTAAGACCATTGGAAAACCCAGATAACCACTGGAAAACCCAGATATTTACCTTACAATACATGACAATAGCAAAATTACATTTATGAAGTAGCAACAAAAGTAATTTTATGATTGGGAGTTACTATAACAAGAGGAACCATATTAAAGGGTCCCATCATTAGGAACAGTCAGAACTGCAGCTCTTAATTTAAATTGAAAATTATGTTGTATGTATCAACCTCAAAGTTCAGGGAAGTAGTAAGTATGAATAGAAATAGAAAAGAAATATTAGCTAAATACACTCTTGAGACTGATGGTAACTAGGTTGATCTCTTGCCTTATGCCTTCCAGAGAGCCTGTTATAGTCACTCAGAGAAAAATTAACCACATATGAAATAGTCTATGAGTGAGCATCCCTCACCCCATGATCTTTCAGGTACACCAAGGACTGTTGTCAGATTCTCCTATCTCTGAATCATTAAAAAGATTTCAAGTAAGTTTGAGTAAGATCTTTCCTCAGGTTCAGGCTGTTTAGCCAGTTTGGCACCATCTATCATGGATTTCAGCCCAGAGGTGTATTGGTCCACCACTTCAGAACTGACCAGCTAGAACTCAGATGGAAAGGACCTTACATCATGATTCTCTAAATGCCCACTGCTGGTATTCCTGCCTGGACTCATCACTCACACCTTAGTAAGGCACCTGAGGACCCTACAGAATGAGAAATGGGCCACCAGAAATGTACAATAACTTAATGTGGCACCTTTAAGATTAAGATCTCTAAGTTTTGATGTTTTGTTACTAATCTGTTCCTGTTTTCTCTTCCTGCTTTGTATGCCACAATGATAGTCCCAACCTGTTGGATTATATTCATGTCCTTAAACTCTAGCTATGATAATCTCAACAAAACTCTCACGGGGGCTGAAAATCTAGGTTAAAAACTACAGGAAAATTTTGGCTTCAATCAGGACTAGGATCAACCCAGGCTGACCAGACCTCTGGAATCTATCCATCCTAGGTTGTACTGTTGATGCTTAGCCTACTCATGGGTTTGGCACAGATCAAGTTTCTTGGCATGATGGCTCCAAACAAACAAACAAAACAACTGGTGGGCCTAGACTATCTTAAAACCAAATTCTTAGACTACAAGGAGGAAATAATTGGCATCAATTCTATTCAACTCGTCCTCTTGGCTAACTACTCTCATTTCAGACCCCTACTACTCTCCTCCTGATACTCTGTTACACTCAGGCCACGTTTCTTCTGATGCATTACAAGCTTTGTCTCCTGCCAGACAGACTGTGATTTCAACCTCCAGCATTTGCCTTTCTTTTTATAATTTTTATTGTCATAGTCTGATTACAGTTCCTGTGATACTTCCCAGTCCTGCTCCCTTATCTCTGACTCATGGCTTAATGTTGTCAAGTGGCGAGGAGACATAAATCCTGCTTCACCCTGGCAAACATACCAATTATCCATTCATTACCTTGTATCAGAGAAAGCAGTCTGAAGCTTAGCGTTCAAGAATTTTGCAATCACGGGTTTCTACTTGGCTTTCTCTATCTTGCTGTTTTCATCAAAAATTCTATGGAACTTCTATCTGGTCAGATATAATTTACAAGAAATAAAGTCAAACTTTTAAAATTTTGTTCATTTGTTTTTTGTTGTTGCTGCTATTGTTTGGAGAGAAGGCATTGATTATTTATATAGACCAGGCTGTCCACAATTTTGGGGTCTTCCAGTCCAGACTTACCAGTGCTGTGGATTATGTGCTGTTCTACCTGGGTACACTTTTCTTCTTTCCATTTTTCAGACCAGGTCTCTTGTCTCCAAGGCAGATCTATAACTCATTGTGTCTAACTTCCAACTCTGATGTTTGAAATTACAGACAGGCAAACATATCACACTCATCTTTTGCTAAATTTAAAGCAGATAATTTTGAATTTATAAGTTGTGATTTTTAAATTTTTAGTAGCTAGCTCTTTGAGAATTTTGTACAGTTTTTAAATCAGATTTGATTTTCCAAAGCCAAACAAATGGTGTAATAGTTTGCCCAATGCTTCCCAGATAAAAAATGCTAAAGCCAGAATTCAATACAAAACTACTATTGTACAACTTCCTAATATATATATATTAGGTATGTGTGTTTGTAATATATTTTATAGCTATAATTACATTCATGAATCATGATGCACAGGTTAATATTCTTTAAAAAAAAAAATAAGATGCTAGGGATTGAGTCTGGTGGCTACATGTGTGTTAGGCATCCCTCACCCATGTGTTTGAGGCTGAAGCTCACTGTACAGCTAGTCTGGCCTGGATTCCTCTGCCTGTGTGGTACCCAATCCATAATGCATGGCCTTGAAGAAATCCTCCTGTTTCAGTGCTTGGATTAGAGGCATACCTCTCAATGGTGATTTTTAGGTACATGAATTGAACTCAGGGTCTTCTACACCAAGCAGTCAATCTAGCTGAGCTGAGTTATGCCCCAGTCCTACTGGTAGCCTTCTATATGGTAATTTGGGTAATTACAAGGCCTTGTATACTTGTCAGCTCTGGCTCTGCAAGGTGGTCTGAAAAAGGGCCTACTTGCACAATCTTGTTCTGAAAAGTTGACTACTTAAGCTATAGGGAGCAACTTCACTTTCTTGGTTAATTATCCTTATCTTACTGGAATCTGTCCTATGAGAGCTGTTTCTGAAATCTAAGGTGACTACTAGTTTAGGAAAATGAGAAGTCCATACCTTCATCCTTACAAAAGTAAAGCCAGCTATGTAGACAGACATTCCTTGAATGATTAACATGCCTGTTCAAGGTAAGCTAGTGCCTGAGCCAGAGTGACAAAGGCAAAACATGAAGGCAGAGATGCCAAGCTTTGATCTTGCTTTTCGTTAATACTGTTGGTTCAAATAAGAAGTCAATGCTTTTTAGTAAAGGCAGTTTATAAGTGCTTGTTATAGGGTTACTGGCCAGCATTAAGTAACTGAATCCCCAGAATGAAGAAACACTTATTAAAGGTTTTTCAGGACCGACAGACTAGAACCTCCTTAAAGGCTGGGGAAATGGCTCAGTGATTCTACCATCACACAGCAAGGTGAATAGAGCTGAGGTTCCCAGCTTTTCAAATGTCTTTTCAAAACATTTATCTAGTATGTATGGGGGGAGGGGCAAGGAATATAGGTAGAATGGGAAAATGTAAGTTAGAATTCAGAAAAGTGAGGGTTAGGAGTGAAGATCTAGAAGCAACTTGTCAACATCAGTAAATTCAACAATTCATTTTTTCTGATTTCAAGTCTGGTTTTATCTACTGAACTAAAAAATTGTATTCAATTTTTGCTGGAAAGAGGATTCTGAAGACACCTCAAGGCAAACTACTTAACTAAGTTTTCTTTTTAGTTGAATTAAAATTATACAATTTAAAGATATTTAAATGTAATATATGCCAGTAAAAATGGGGGTTAGAAAGTCTCATAAATGTTTTCAGAAAAATCTTGTGAATAACATTGTTCAACACTTTAAGATAGGGTTGAAATTTCTAGCTTAGAGTGACCTCTGGTGTTACAAAGAAAGACATGCAGTGTTTTGAAACCAGAGTCTGGTTTAGAAACCAAAGCTGACCTTGAACTTCTGATCCTCCTGTCTCTTCGAAGACTCTAGCATTTCTGGTCAGATCTCTATAATCTCTTATCTTTTTTGATACAGGATCTTTCTGTGTACACAAGGCTGTCCTAGAACTTCATGTATACCAGCCTGGCCTCAGAACTCAGAGATCCTCCTGCCTATACTTCCCCAAAGTGCTAGGATTAAAGACTTGTACCAGTGTGTACAAGACTAATGTGGTGCAGGGGATCAACCCAGGATTCATGAGCACGAGACAAGCACTGCACCAACCGCAGCACACTTTCCAGGCTTCCTATCTGTAGTCTGACATACCATTTTTGGGTAGCTGAGAAGGTGGTTGCTGAAAACCAAATTCAAGACCTTGTCACTGATATGAATGTATGCTATCCCCAAGCTACATCTCCAGCCCTAATGAGATCTTTTGAAATAGCTGCTGGCAGGAATGGGCAAATATGCAAACTCATTTTTGTCAAACCTCAACTTTTAAAACAATTTACTTAAAAGTAAAATTATAGGAATTCATTTAATATGGTAGATAGCAGTATCTTAAATGAGTGATACAATTTAATATTTAGGAAATCCCTGGTACCTCACACTAATCCAGGCTTAGTCCTGGATGTGATAGTTTATGACATTTCTTACTTAAATCTTTTGTAGGACATGGTGAGATAAAAGCAAAAGGCAAAGAAGAAAATTAGCAGGGTGAAAGAAAAAGAAAGTTCATTCGATCACAAATTGCATTATAATTTGGCAGTGACAAGAATAGGAGGTGCCTAATATAGTTCCTTCTTTATTTGTAATGCATAGAATCTAAATTCCATTGGTGACACTTGATCTCTACCACACAAGACAGTTTAAAGACAGAGTCAGACAGATCTTCTTGAAACATAAAAAAAAAAAAAAAAAAAAAACCAAAACCTGTTTTCTGTTTTGAGAACACGTAGGTCATATTGGTCTTATGCTTATGATCCCCTGCCTTTGTATGTCAGATATGGAGTTATTGGTGATTGCCATCTATTGGAGCTATCTCTCTACCCCCAAGTTCATTGGTTTTAGAAACTGTTTCGTTTCTTTGTGCCACTAACTGGTAGAAGCATTTCTGAAAATATGGCTGCCTGAGGAACTGCCATTTGATACTGGAGAATAGGACAAGTGTACAGATAAAGTCAGACTAAGAGCTGGGCATACATGCTAATGCCTTCAATCTCATCACTCATAAGGTAGAGACAGGGGAACATAGAATTAGAAGCTAGAATGGAGCTATCCAGACAAACAACAAAAATTAAGCTAGAGAGATAGCTTAATGGCTAAAGGAGTTTGTTGAGCTTCAGAGGACCCACATTTACTTACCAGTTCCAGAGGACCCAATGGGCACATGATATATAATAATATATGCATGCAAAAACATTCATAGGCACAAACTAAAAATAAATAAATCTTTAAAAAATGAAACCCACAAACTAAACTTAGGAGGAATGTACAAATAGTTTGTAATTCTGTGAAGATCCAGATAACAAAATAACATGAGCTGGCACACAACACCCCCCCCCCCAACAAAAAGCTCCTTGACAGTTTGGGGCAGAAGCAGCACAGGCTGAGTAAAACATGGCTTTAGAAGATGAAAGGGTACTTTTCTAACTAGTAACAGGCGAAGTTAGTTGACCACTCATTACCTGTCAGGTGCTATATTCAACTCATATGTCTTATTATTTGTAGCATAGCTACAGAGGTGGAGAAACCAAGGAGCATAGAAAAGTTAAAGTTTTCTTCTTTTTTTTAATCACTCATCTTCTAAGAGGCATGGGTAGGGTCTAAACCCAGCTTCAGCTCTTGGTCGCTGAAGTTCTACTGCATCTAAGTTGGAATCAAAGCAACCCATGGCATTTAGAGAAGGCAGGAGAACTGCAGTGAGCTCCAAATGAGAATGTTCTCCTCTGTTGTCACTCATCTTGAGAATCTAGCTCTGTGAGAGGCCACATGGCTCCATGCAGCCAACCTTGTGCCCTGCCTCATGCCTTCTCTCCAGCCAAGGGAGATTCTCTGTAGTAAGTTACTAAAAGTTTTTAGTGGCTAGAATATGCTTCAAGACTCAAACATTTCTAGGGGTAAGTGAAAAGCTTCTTTTTCACAAGTGTGCCACAGGTGCCCATTGTAACTTCCTAGAAATAACCAGTTTACATAACTTCTGTTTACTAGAAAGTGTCTTAGAGCTAATTATATACATTGCATAGAGTCCTTACTCTTTTGTCCTGGATGCAGAGGATTTATGCACCACAATTTAATTAGTCTCTTTACTATTAATGGACAGTCTTTTACCTCAAAACAATATTGCATTGTTATTGTTCATGTATTTTCTGTGAATGCAGACATTTGCAGATAAATTAATTTGCTACTTATAACCAATTGCCAATTTTTTTTCTTTTAGGGCTGAAAAAAAATAGCACCTGGCTTTTTCATTCTAATACTTATTAAATGCCTTATATTTTCACTTAAATGTTTTCTGCATATACATGCTGAAGCATATGGCTCGGGTTTGTGTCTTTATCTTTATTACAGAGTAGCATTTAATTGTGTGAATGTACTACAGTGTTGGTGTTACCTATGATTTGAGCCCTGCTAGTTCCCCTTTTAGGGGAGAGGGTAAGAAGGTGCAGAGACAAGTATTCAGGAACTAGTTGAAACAAACAAGTTTAAATTATTGAGAAAGGGGTAAGCCTTTTTATAGCCTCTACCCAGCCAAGGGGAAGGGCTTTGCTTTTCCAGCATCTGCTGCTGCAGTGTGGTGGTGTCTTGCTGGTCCCTGGCACTTTACATTGGGACTTCACCTCTGTTGCTAAGGCCTCCTGGTAGACCCCAGGTTGGCTCATAACATTGCCCTCTCAGAGGAGCCTTTAAGTTCTATACATCCCACAGTTTATCCACATACCTTCTGATGGACAGTTAAGTTTATTCTCTACAACATGTTTCAAGGACTTGTAAGAGGTGAACAAGCAGACTCCAGAGTTCTGGCATGCTATGAGGAGAGGCACAGTGTGCACCAGAGCTGTAATTGGTTATACAAAAATACCTGTTAGAGTGTCTGATCTATGGCAGATATTTGTGACTGAGTGAACTAATCATGAATCAGTAAGACTCTGAATGCAGAGAATGCTGAGTGTCAGTGTGGATATACCCTTAGGAATTGCTTTGCCTAAGGGGACTCACAGATACTGCCGGTCTCCAGAATGCTCAACTGTCTGTGGCTGGTGTTTTAAGACTGAGATGCTCAGGTAGAGAGAGAATAGTCTTTTTGTTTGTTGGTGGTGGTAGCCTGAATCTAGGACCTCATGTTTGTTAGGCAAGTGGTGTACCACTGAGCCACATCAAGCCCCATATAACCTTTTATTGCTCTTTGACTCTGGTCAGTCTTTCAATATATTAATTTTAAAAAATATGTCATTAGTTAGTCAAAGAAACTACATCGAGACTGGTTTTTCTACTCTAATGTAAATAGTGCCCCATGACTCATCTTTTGAATAGAATAGCCCAGCTCGCTAATGGCCACCACACCCAGCTATATTTACACAGGTTTAATTCATAAGGTTAGGATGATCTGCAAAAGTGACACTCCAGTTCTTTAAAGCTCAAGTTGAAGTCATGACAAAGAGGCAGCTTTATTTAAGAACTTTATAAGTATACACTGGCATTCTTTAATATTTGCATCATGTGTGCTTTGTGGCTAGGAAAACAGAACATATCATGTATTAGAATCCTGAAGAAAAGTGGTTCCTACCCTACCACCACCACCATAGTTAGTACATTTCAAGACTTCCATATGTATATTAAAGAACATAGTTTTACAAAGCAAAGTTTTTGTTTCTAGTTTAGCTTGCTGTATTACTTAGAATCAAGCATAGCTACCACTATCAGTATTAAATCATGAGGGCTGATGGTGTAACTCAGAATGCACGTCTCTTCTGTGTGGAAGACACTAGGTTTCATACACCCTCACTACACCCTTGTCATCATTAATTGGAAAACTGCATTTTAAGTTATGATTTAAAATGGATCATTTACAAATCTTAGCCCACTGCCTAAATACACACCAAGGGAGTAAAGACAGGTCATGATAAGCACAACCCACTAATTACATGTTTCCTGTGTTTGCAGCTTCCCCTTATCGTCCCAGCCTCTCATTTTTACCTTTCTTAAGTTCACAGGTTTCTAACCAACCTCTCAACTATATTTTTTTCACTTTAAAATGCTTTTCTGTCTTTCTTCTTCCCTGAACTACTGGTGTGCCCAGTATGGATCATTTCTAGCACTTTCCTATTCTATAGGAAAACAGTATTGTTAATGTTCATTATTATTATAATTGTATTATTATTGTTGTTATTTTAAACACTGGGTCTTTCCATGTAACCTCAGCTTAACTAAAACCTTTTTCTGCCTTAGCCTTCCAGGGGCTGTAATTGTAGGTGACTTAGGGTTTCTATTCCCATTACAAAACACCATGACTGAAACTCAAGTTGAGGAGGAGAGGGTGTATTTGGTTTACACCTCCAGATCATAGTCCATCATTGCAGGAGGTCAGAACAGTAACTCAAGCAGCTCTGGAACCTGGCAATAGGAACTGCTTAGTGGCTTACTCAGTCTGCTTTCTTACAGAACCCAGGACCACCAGCTAAGGGATGGCAACACATGCAGTGGGTTGGATCCTCACCCAATGATCTCTAATTGAGAAAATGCCTTACAGCTGGATCTCAGGAAGGCACTGTCTCTGTTGAGGCTCCCTCCTCTCTGAAAACTCTAGTTTTGTCAAGTTAACATAAACCAGCCAGTACAGTAGGCTTTCCCACCACACCAGACAGGTATTGCTAGTCTTTTACTGTGGAGAAGGATCATGAGACTGCTCAAGCAAAGTTAGCATGCCTACAACCATTGAACTATATCCCTAGTCCAAGAAAATTATTATTATTTTGAGGCAGAATTTTTAGTTTCCGCTGGTCTTGAACTCCCTATGTTGCTAAAGATGATCTTGAATTTCTGAGAACCCTGCTTCCACTACCTGAGTGTGGAAGTGCCATAACAGCTAATGTAAAACAATTATTTTTCATATTCATGAAACAAAATGTAAAGTAATGTGAGCCAGTAACATTTTATTCATTTTAATTTATAGTATCATACAAATCAGACTTTTCCCAGTAAATTTAAACACAGTGGAAAAATGGGAAAAACATAATAGATCAGTAGTTTTCTACAATGTGGATATTTTGAAGCTAGGCTGAGGTGGTCACAAGAGTTTAGAAAAATTCTGTAGTTCTGAGTGGCATGTATACACAGAATGTACTTAATTTCCTTTGTGGCTTGGCCATTTTAGAGTCATGGTGCTATCATTATTTTGAATATGCTGTTAAACTCTAGGATTTAAAGTATTCAGGAGATAGAGACATGAACTGTGCTCAACACAATTTACAACCTTGTGAGTATACTTTATATACCACCATACATGGAAAGCTGAGTCCTAGTATGTGGGGTAGGAGTATGTAAGACTTTAGATAAACTCATCAAAAGAGTGAAATGAGGGTGGACATGGTGGTTCATGTCTTTAATCCCATAGGCAGGCAGAGCTCTGAGTTTGAGGTCAGTCTGGTTTACAGAGCAAAACCCTGCTGAGAAAGAGAAAGAGAGAAAACTGACTGAAATTATTTGACTTTTTGTAATGCACCCTTAGATAATTAAACTGGAAAAATATGAAATAAATTGAAATGTATAGAATAATCCAGGTACAGGGAATTGAAGAATTAATTTCATCAAATTAATTACCATGTTACCAAACACAATGTAGTGCAGTGCTTTAAAAATCCCAACAATAGTTTCTATAGGCATAGAAAAAATCCCTGAAACTTCACTAAGAAACACTTAGATTCTCAGTGCAATTTTATGAAAAATAATATAGCTGTAGACATCATTTTCTGGTTTCAAACTCTATCATACACATAATTTTCACTAGGCTATAGTAATCAAAAGGACAAGGTGCTGGGCATAAAAGGTAGACAATAGATCAACAAAATAGAGAGTGGCAGTGCATACCTTTAGTCCCAGCACTGGGGAAGCAGAGGTAGGCAGATCTAAGTTCAAGGCCAGCCTTATCTACAAAATGAGTTCCAGCGAAGCTGGGGCTACACAGAGAAACTGTCTTGAAAAAACAAAGAAATAAACAAACAATAATAATAATAGATAAAAATAAGAATGTGTAAAAGATGAAAAAGCTGGAAATATAGTTCATTACCAAAAACAAGGATAAAAATGTGCTAGATCAAAGCTTAGCCACTTAATGATATTCAATAGAAAACTAAACCATTGGTTTATATATTAGGCCAAAGGTTCTCAATCTTGTCAGTTTTGAGTTTGAAGGGACATTTGATAATATCTAGAGATTCTAATGGTTGTTAGCAGAAGAAAGGAGTTGCCACTGAAGTTAAATGGTGAGAGTTCCAAAGCACACTTGGCAGCACTGTCTACTATAGGATTACTTGGCCTAGGCAGAGAAATGGAATGAGATATTTTCAGGAATCTCTGCTTCGCTATCATGCTGGTATGGGTGCCACACACTCATGTGGTGATATAGTGTGTATCTACTAAAGTTTGCTTGAAGATCAGAGGGCAGAGCCAGCTACAGATTTAGGCATAGAAGTCAAGGAGTAGTGACACACACCTTTATCTAGCACTTGGGAGACAGAGGCAGAGATCCATCTGGATCTCTGTGACTTCAAGGCCAAACAGAGCTCACACCTTTACACCCAGAATTTAGGACCCCGTGCCTTTGCTCCCAGTACTTGGGACACACACACACACACACACACACACACACACACACACACACACACACACACACACACATATTCTATCAGATATTAGTTCAGTTTCTTTCGAGAATCCTGACTAATGTAGTAAGTCTGTATGTGGGTATATGTATGCAAACATATCAGGAGTCCAAAAGAGGATATCAGATCCCTGGGAACTAGAGTTACAGGGGACCTAGAGCAGCCTGATGTAAGTGCTGGGAACTGAACTTGGGTCTTCTACTTGTAGCAGTACATCTTCTTAACTACTGAATGAGCCATTTCTGCAGTCCCCTGCTTTAATTCTTCTATCACCTATAGTTTATTGAACATATAATTACATTTGGCCACTCGTTCATTAGCTGAACTCTACTTAGACCCTCCACCTCTTAGCTTTGTGAATTGTGTTTCATGAGTATTTATATACCTTATTGTTGTTATTATTACAGATGTTTCTGAAACAAGGTTTCTCTACACAGCCTGTAGAACTGGTCTTGTAGTATGGTTTTATAACAAGTTTTAAAATGAGAAAAGAAAATGGATGTTTTTACCTATATTCTTTCCTACCATTCTGGCTATTGTCGGTCTCATGGAGTCCCATATAAATTTTAGAATGAGCTTCAGCTTGGTAGAGAGACAGAGTGGGATTTTGATAGAACTTTTGTAGAATCTGTAGAATAACAAAAAGCATCACCAGTCTAATAAATCTTCCAATTTAATAAAAGTTGGATCATAAATTTCTTTCAATGTTTCATAGATTTCAGTGTAGACAAGGGAAAACAGTCTTGTGTATACTGTACAAAATTGCATGGAACACAAAAAAGTTTTGCACTTAAATAAAATTCCTGTTTGTTTCAGAGGACTGACTGTTATCAGTCCTTCTCCAAGACCCCCATTATTTATTTTGGTGTGCATGCACATGCCATCGAACAAATGAGGAGGTAAGAGGACAATTTGCATGATTTGGTCCTTTCCTTCCACACTGTGGGTCCTGGGGATTGAACTCAGGTTGTTTGATTTGGTGGCAAGTGCTTTTACCTACTGAGTCATCTCACTGGCCTGGAATTTTTCTGAATTTTCAACTGTTCATATATAGCAATATAGAAATATATTCCTAAAGCCTCAATACTTTTGAAAAGATACATGAAATATGAAAATAGAACACTGCTTCTTTTCATTCTGTATTAAAATTTTTTATTTAATATTTTTTAAAAAACCAGGCTCTTGCTGTTTCAAGAACTTACAATCCTCTTGCCTCAGTCTCTGAGTGTTGAGATTATAGACATGAGTTATAACATCTAGGTTTATAACTTTTTGTTTCTAGCAACTCTATTATTCTAACTTTTATTAGCATTCAATAACAATACATAATAATGGACTTCATCCTGCCATTTTTATACATGATTACAATGTGCCTACATTTTTTAAATTACATCTATCCATTATGTTTTCTTGTTGACCTCCTTCCATTGATCACTCCTCTTTCCAGCTATAATCTTGTATTTTTATTCTGCCCACCCCACTGATGACTCAGTGAGTTTCATAGGAAACTTATCTTATATAAGCATGGGTGAAAGGTTATTTACAAGAGTAGAGGCACATTACCAGTGGCTACACCGCTAAAGAAAGCATCTCTCCCTTCATTAATTATTGGTAATTGCCTATAAGCACTCAAAGATGAGTGCATTCTCACAAGTCCCTAATATTCCTTCATCCTGACAAGATGTTGATTTGCCCTATTTTGTGCAGGTCTTGTGCACACAGTCATAGGGGGGAGAGAGAGTTTAAAAGTGCCACATCCATTTCATGCCTAGATGATAGTTCACAACACCCTCCCAATTCTCCGGCTCTTTCCATCCTCTATTCTGAAATGTTCCTTAACCTTGGCATGGATGACACAGATATCCCACTTATGGCTGAGCATCCACTGGTCACTTATTTTTAGAACTTAGAGATTATTCACCAATGAGAGAATTGGGAAGGTGCAGGAACCAGGGACTTGGGGACTTGGGGATAGTACAGTTTGGAGAGCAGGGAGAAAATTTAAAACTGGGAATCCAGGTTTGCAGACATTCAGTTCAACGTTCCTTTTTAGTAAGTCATATTAGAAATAAATGAGAGGACTGTGAGATGGCTCAGAGAGTAAACATGCTTGCTGTCAAGCCTGATGGCCTGAGCTAAGTATCTAGAACCCATATGTTTTAAGGAGAGAACCAACTTCTGCAGTGTGTTTTCTCACCTCCATATGTGTGCTATTGTACAAACACATATACAAAATAAATGTTAAAAGTGAATGACTCCTAATGTCCTGTACATACAGCAAGTTGACTAAAACTGAAGGATCATTTGAGGACATAAGCTTGAAAACAAATGTTACTAAAATAAATGAGTTCTGTAAATTGTATTTTAGATTACAAAAGGATATAGTTTAGAAGGTGTAGAAAAGGTACAAATAAGAAAAAAAAATCACTTTGTATTTTTCTTAAAGAGTTTTGATTGCCAGGTGGTGATGGTGATGCATGCTTTTAATCCCAGCACTCAGGAGGCAGAGGTAGGCAGAAATCTGAGTTCAGTGTCAGCCTGGTCTAAAGTGCAAGTTCCAAGCTAGCCAGGGCTACATAGAGAAGAAACCCTGCCTTGAAAAACAGGGTGGAGAGGTTCATAAATTCCATTTCTTTTTAATTTTTTAAAACCATACCACTACTTTATGTTTACATCTTCACTTAGACTTTTTTTTAAGAAATAAAATGCTTTTTTTTTCTTTTAGAAATAAAATATTTAGAATTTTATTTTCTAAGTTACCATTTTTTAAATTTTCATGTGTATAGGGAATGAATGGGAAGATTTAAGGATCCTCATCAACAGTTACATGTATTCAGATTTCCAAAGATTATATGAAAAACTCTGACTTACAGTAGTCTAAATCCATTGTCTTTAAATGTTTTTTCTGAAATATAATTTCAGTAGCTGTATCATGTCTCATTGTAAGATATACCACTTACCAGTGCTGTGAATCAGGAGAGGGGTTGGTTCTTCTGTCTCGCTAGGGACTACTAGAATATCTTCAGAGGCATTTTAAGTAATGACTAGGAGTGTCACTGTCACAGGTGATTAGAGGCCAGAAATGTCAAAAAATCCTAAAATGTGGAGGTCCATTAGTAGAGTACTAGCTGCTCTTCTAGAGGACACACTCAGTTCCTGAAACCCATAGCCTCAAAACTTTCCTGCCTTACTACCTTGGGCCTCTATATGCTAAGATTACAAGTATGTACTATTATATCCAGCTAGAGCTACAGCCTCCATCCTCCATTATTTTAAATGTATATAATGTATGTAAGTCAGAAGCTCAACACCCACTTGACATCAGAATTGGTTCTTTCCATCTACATAATTGGCTAATTTGTACTTGAAAATATTCCACAAAGTAATGGTATTACTTCTGGACATTTTGGAAAATTTTAAAATAATGAATATAAAAACTAATGTTTTATAATCATAGAGATAATATCTCCTTCAAAATTGAAGTACAGCCTTGTCTTACTTTTTTATTTAAATCTTTCAGAAAATTAAGAGGGGTATAGGTAGTTTTTTCCATGTGTTTTTGCTACATTAGACAGTGTTGGCTACTAGCTCTTCAGGTTCATTACTAGCTTGGAAGACACTCAAGTTAATTATCATCAATAACACCTATGAATATGAACAAACCAACAGCATAGGGCAAATTTAAGATCTGTAAACAGTACAAAAATAAAACATAACTTTCATAATCAGTGCCCACAACACTTTCAAGAGTGCCTGACAACAGTTGATTGAGCTATAATTTTTAAAAAATACTTATTTTATGTTTTGAGTGTTTTGCCTACACTATATGTATGTCTTGTGCCCAATGAGGTCAGAAGTGGGTGTCAGATCCCCTAGAACTAGATTTATCAATGTTTGTGAGCCACTAAATTGAGTGCTGAGATCCAGATAGTCCTCTGAAAAACCTATACTTTAGATGACTGCTATCGCACATATCTTAAATTAGGGCAATAATACTAAATTGTTTAAGAAATATCAAATACATGTTTGAAGTGGAATTTCAAATCAGGCTGAGATGACAAAATTAAGGCATACCACAATTTTCTCAACATCCTTGAGGGATGTTTGTAAAAGATTAATGACAGATAAACTTATCATTGCAGTTTGTTTTACTGGGTCACAAATCACAGGCTTGTCTCTAGATCCCCCTACAGCTAAGGATGTCCTTGAACTCCAGGTGTGCCTCTACCCCCCTGCTCAGCTATCCTGCAGTTTTGTTTTGAGAAGCCCCTGCATTACTACTTGTAGCTTTTGAGACATGTAAGGGCAAGAGTTTTCCACAGAAACTTACTTCACCTCTAATGTATTTACAGAATTTATTACATTGTACAAATATCTTATAATGATTTGAGTCAATCTCTCCAGAATCCTATAAATTTAAAAATTAATCCTATTTAAAGATTCATCAGAAGGGAAGAGGATTTAATCAGGTATAACATGAGATGAGTTGGTATCTAGTCCAAATCTCAGTAAGACTTAAAATGTTCAAATTGTATCCACATAGAAAACAAAACCACTGAAGAGTTTTAGGAAGGGGAGAGACATAATTAGGCAGTTTTTGATAGTAGAGGCTAGTACAGGACCAGCCATAAAGACAGGAGGGCCTGAACAAGCTGTGAGGTGCTGCCACCAAATATTAGTACTGAGGGTATGTCATTATGCAGGGGAAAGAGCTATTATTTAAATAAGAGCTTACAATTGGTAAGTTAGATACTTAAAAGACGCAGAGTTAGAGATGTATTAGGTAAAGACTAGAAGACACTGATGGTAAAGCTGAGAAAAATGGGATTTAACAATTTGAATTATTTGAAGAATTCAGGTGTTTACCAGTAGATCCGAATAATCCATCTGAAAACCTAACACCATCCACACTCCGCTGGATAGTGGTAGCACATGACTTCAATTCCAGCACTTGGGAGGCAGAGGCAGGCAGATCTCTTTGAGTTTCTACAGGAAAGGTTCTAAGCTCCACAGAAAAACCTTGTCTCAAAAAACAAAAACAAAAAAACCAGATCCCTTCTTCCATCCTGAGGACTGAACTTCGGTTATCATTAGAGTTGGGGGCAAAAAAAAAAAAAAAAAAAAAAAAAAAAAAGGTGTTTTTACTTACTCTCCTTTACTGAAAATGCAATGAAACATCGACAGCTATTACATTTTTTAAAAATTAGTAGAGGACAAAAGTGAGTATCTGTCATCTCACACAACATCTAATCTTTGCGTCATCTATAATGCTTTCTAGTTACTTGAGAGCGGGGGTGGGGAAGAATCATATAAATGGACAGAGGTTTAGAAGCATCAAGGAGAGAACACAAGAATGGCTAATGCACTAGTAAGTACAAATAACATTTCGGCATGGCCCTTGTAACATAATTTAAAAGTCCTTGTAAATCTGTTTGCAGTTTCTTTGAGAAAACCTAGAAGGCAAAACTCGGACTGGATCAAGATGCTTCAAGTGGTGTTGCAGGAGGATTTTGTCCTTGTTTATTATGTAGAGTAGTGTTCAAGAGAATGACAGAAAATGGCTTGTGGAAAGAGGACTTACAGGTATCATAAGAAACATCATTTATCTCCTAAGTACTCAAAAGTATATTTAACAAAACTGATGTAACATATTTTCACTTTTGTCCTACTAAAGAATTTGAAATGCATATAAATTCCAAACATTTATACTGAAGTATAAAGTAATAATCAGACATTTGCTGTAATAGTTTCCCAAAGAAGTCAGGAAAAAGAATACCACATTATTTTCTAGTAAATGACCATGAGGATATGTGGAGCTTTAACATTTGAAATTGGACTGCATCTGATTAATTGTGAGGAAACACTGGGATAAAGCTCTGGTGTGTTCTTTAATGTGTGTGCACTTCAAGGAGCTAGTTCTCTCCTCCCACCATGTGGATCCTAGGATGTAATGGAGGTTGTCAGCTTTGGTGGCAAAGGACCTTACCCTCTGGGCCATCTCAACAGCCCTGTTTTTCATTGTTTCTAGCTAGACTTTTCATCATCACATAGCTTATATATGTTAATTTGATAATCTAGTCTTGCCAATTCACTCCTTCCCTTGGTGCATAATAATTTGGTGCATATTTTCTTCACTTTGTTGGTATACTAAAATCCTAGTTTAGAAATACTCAATATGAATGATAGCACGTCAAAAATCAAGATTTCTCTTGGATATGGTAAAAGTGCATAGTTTAAAACAATGTTATATTAACAAACGCCTCTCCAAAACAACTGAAATGCTGCTAATGCTTACCAATGTTTTCCAGTCTCTACCATTAGGAAAGAAGTACTGCAGATCTGGCTCAGTTTTAGAGTTGAACCATTCATTATTGACTTAGAGAAAACAGTCCTAAAATATTACTTCTACCAGAAATTTCTGGAAATAGAAATTTAAGAAGTGTTTGTGTCATAAAATTAGTCTACATGTAACATCTGCTTATTAGATTTTAAATTTGTAACTTCAAGTCCATGCCTGAGCCTGATTACCTTTACAAATGTAATATTCTCCCAGATTGACATCCTAGTCTCTAGTCTTCGTGTTGTTGACTCATTAGACACCTCGGTACTGTAAGATACAGTCCAGTCCACTAGGCTTCGGTTCTCCTCCGGTGGATGTGCTCTTGGCTTACCTGGTCTGCCTGACTCTGTGCCACCCTACCCTTGCAGAGATGCCAGGCATACTTTTCGAGTTGCCTACCATCCCGGCGCTCAGGGTATGAGTGTCTCAGGTGACAGTAGGAGGACCCCAGTCACAGACCTCAGTCCTGTCACAGCACTCGGGGGCAGTCATCAAGGGCCCCGGAGCTGTGCTGGCGCTCACTCTTCCGCCGCCGGTCCCCCGTATAGGGCTGCTCTAGGTTTGGCAGGGTCGGCTTGCCCTGTACAGAAGGTCAAGCTCACCTTGGGGCCATCCACGGAAGGACGGCAATACCTTCCCGGGTCAGGGCAGGACAGAGAAGCCACCAGCCGGGCACTAAGCCTGCGGGCGGAGCCGCGGCGGTTCCGGCAGCTCAGCGACTTCCGGATTTGCGCAGACGCCTGGCTACGCCGCCCGGAGCGCCCCTCCCCCGGCTGGCTGTTTCCCGGCGTGCTCTGCGGCGGAAGGGCCGAGTTGACAATAACAAACCCCGTCGCGGCCGCGACCCGGCCCTGCCGAGCTCTGGCTGCCTGGGGTCCCGGTGCCTCGGCCGGCGGACTCGGGTCCCCGCGCGGAGCCAAGGGGACTGAGCAGCGCCTGCGTCCGACCTCGCAATCGCCGAACGTCCGGGCCGCGCCAGGCGCTCGGCGGTCCAGCGCCGACGGTTGTGTCGGTTGGCAGCGCCGCAGGGGCGGTTGGTAGCCGCCGCCGAGGCCAGGGCGGCGGCAGAAGATGGTGCCGGGGGCCGCCGGCTGTGCTGCTGCCGCGGGCGGAGGAGGCGCTGCCGGGTAAGTGCTGCCCCTGCCCCCATCTGGCGGCGGGCTGGGCGCGGGCCGGTTGGCACTTGACGGGATTGTGGGAGCGGTCTTCTGCTCGGGCTCGCAGGGTCGCCGAGCCAGTCCTACGCGGACCGTAAGGGCCGCCGGTCGCTGACAAGATCGCGGACGCGGCGGGGACGCCGGTGCCCACTGGAGGCCTGAAGCGCGGCCTCCGCCGCCTGGGCTCGGCGCAGCGGTGTGTCGGGCTCTGGAAACCCGAGAGGGTTTGGACCGGGGCCGAACGGAGTGCACATAGGGGAGGAACCAAAAGGTGATGCTTTTGTCCCGACCCCAGAGTGCGAGCATCGGTGTAAAGTTACTCCTGGGAATGACTCAGCCTGCGCCCGCCCCACTGATAAATATGGGGTGGGGGTGTATGCGGGTTCCAAAACTTGGTAAAAATGACAGCTTCCGAACGTAGTGTCTGTAGTTTGTCTTACAGACTGGTGGATGTGCTATGGTGACTGTTTATGGTTTCGTAATTCTGTTCTTTCCATCATGAGTCTTTCATGTGTGATCATTCCATAAACTGATATAGGCCCGGTGCCACGGAACACTCACGCATTCATTTATTGAGAAAGTCACTGTAAGACATGTAATTGGGTGGGGATGTTGTCAAGGCAGTTATAAGCGTTAAAATCTGCCCATTTTTCTGTTAGAGGACTTTAGGCTGATGAGACTTTATTTATCCGAGGGCTTGCAAAGCTAGCAATTTAGAGGCAGCCTGAAAAGACCAGCATGTGTCGGTACATCAAATGTCGATACTGTGTTTCAATAGGTGACTATTGAGTTATTATTTGGTCTATAAATAGGCTGCTATTATTCTGTGTGAGAATATCTTTTATTATTATTTCAAAATATGGCATGGATCAACGTTTTTCAAATAAATTTTTGTCGGTTTTTTTTTTTTGGTTGGTTTTTGTTTTTGTTTTTGGCGTTTACAGCTGTGTTTAAAACTTTAGCTAGAATCAAGGGTTATAATCTAGCCACTAAATTCATCTCAGTATGCCAGGAGGCTGAATCAAAAGGATAGCTTTAGGCTATTTGGTTACTTAGTGAGTTTGGTGAGACCAAGTCTTGAAAAGCAGAGGAACAACAAAAATGGGATTTAAGTAGTTATGCCATGAGGCACATAATGTTATTATGTACGTTGATGATTCTGTTGATGTAACTGACTAGTGAACGTAGTCTGCATTTTAAAAATAACTTTGTGAGGTATTGTGGTTCTGATTCCTTATGTTGTTACTGACAGTCAGGGAAGACAGACAGTAAAACTCAGAGATAAGGTTTTTGGTTCTATGACATATGTCAGGATTAGAATGCACAGCAGATTTACTTTACACATAAATCCTAAAAGCCAAGGGGCAAAAGATACAAGAACTGATCCCTCAGTTGTATTTTTGTTTCTGCCCTTGTTGTTGTTTCTTGCCTTGTTAATTTGTATTGCTAGAAATAAAACCCAGAGCTGCCAGCAAAGTGTTGCATCTCTGAGCCACAACCTCTGCTCCCAGATGTACACTTATAAATTTTCTTTTTAAAGGGTAGTTGATTCAGTTATGTGTAAGTAAACTAAAAGGCAAGTAGAAAGCTGGGAGTGGTCATGTAGTCCTTTAATCCTATGGCACAGGCAGAAGAGGCAGGCAAATCTCTGAGTTTAAGGCCAGCCTGGTCTACATAGTGAATTCCAGGCCAGGCAGGACTCCATAGATAGCAAATTTTCCTTTTCAGTTAATCTCTAACCCTGTCTATACTTTTTTTTCCCTTCCTGAGACACCAGAATTTCACAATGTAGCCTAGGCTGGCTTACAGTTCATTATGGAGCCTGCACTAGTTCTGATCTCTGAGCTTTAGTCCTCTGTGTCAGCCTCTTAGTGCTGGGATTATAGGCTCAAACTTCTACACCCTGTGGTACTTTCTTTTGTTGTGATGGCATTGAGACTCAAAAAATTATCTGACAATACCTTTCCATGCCCTTCACATTTTTTTCAGTTGGTTGGTTTTTGTTTAGTTTGGTTTTTTGAGACAAGGTTTCTCTGAAACAGTCCTGGCTGGCCTAGAACTCGAGATCAAGCCTGCCTCTGTCTCCAACTGCTGGGATTAAAGTGTGCGCTACCATCTGTGCCCAGCTTCATAATAGTTCTTTTATTGTATATTTGCTACATTAAGACCATTGAACTAGAAACTAAGGAATAAAAAGAATGTAAGGAATATCTTTTGAGGCAGGTTCTCAAGTAGTCCAAGCTGACCATGGACTCACTGTGTAACTAAGACTGATCTTGAATTCTAGTCTGTCTGCCTCTATCTCCTAAGTGTTAGGGTTGCAGGTGTATGCCATCTTGCTCTGCTAAGGAATAGAAGAAATTTTTTAGAAAGAATTGGATGTCCATATAAAATAACTGACATTATTGGAAATCAACTCTTAGTCAAGCTTAGTTTGAGGAATGTAGAATTAGCTTGGGGGGAGAAAACTGATATAGATAAGTCCCTTTGTCTTTAACAACATCCTAGACTCCTCAGTTTTCTAAGGTTTTGTTTGTTTTGGTGCTTTTGAAAAATGTCTCACTCTAACCAAAAGTGGCCTTGGATTCTTTATATAGCTCAGATTGGCCTGCAGCTCTTGGTCCCCTTTGAGCTGTCATACCTGACACACCTTGGAGTTTTGATAAGTTTTCAGTAGAAAAATGAGAACACAATGGAAAGTTATAAAGAGAGAGAGAGAGAGGGAGAGAGAGAGAGAGAGAGAGAGAGTGTGTGTGTGTGTGTGTGTGTGTGTGTGTGTGTGTGTTGGACAGTGGGTTTGAAACTTTAAATAAGCTATCTTTTACTGACCTGGGTAAAGACCCACAATAATTTAAGATGGCTACTTGACAATAGAATGACAGGAGTGAAGGCCAGTAGTAGAAAGTCATAGTTTAAAATAAAGTAAGTGGAGCATATCGACCCTGAATGAGTAAAGGCAGAATTGAGTGTCACTAGATCCAGCAAGTTTGGGGAACATCTGGACTCAAGTCTATCCTTCAAATCAAACCCATGAAGTACACTTGCATTCAGTAATGCACCAGTGAACTATCGCAACATGTTTTGTATATGTGTTTATAGGACTATTGGACATTTTAAAGAAAGCACAAGGACAAATATCAATGGCTGGAAGCTGGAAAGGGGAGTTAGAGAAGTCGACTGTGGAGTGTTAGGTTGAACAATGACTTTCTTAGATAAAAGCATAAAATTACTTAGCACATTCCTCTAGTCCTTTTGTATTATGAACCTAGGAAAACCTAATTTGCTTATGAAACTGGTCATTGTCCAGTGTCCTAAGAGCATTACTTGCCTTTCACCTTTCTCTGTGTAAGATCCTGTTGAGTTTCTACAAGTATAGTAGAACTTGAATGCTCACAAGCAGTGTTTTATGACTAGTTTCATCCTTCATCTGAGTGTTTAATGAGTGCCCTGAAGATTGTAGAATTAACAATTTTATCCTCCATGAGTTTTCTTTGAGTTCTCTCATATTATTTGTAATTATGAAAATAATAGTTATGTTTTCATATTGTTATTAATTTGAAACTGTCCACCTTAGTTTTCCCTTCACTGTTCATACACAAAAATTGGTCAGTAACTTCCCAGAATATATATCAAGATAATAATTCAGTACTGTGCTGTTATTTCCATGTCTTTTGGTGACTTTGACTGCAAATGTCATTTGAGCATGCCTTTTTAATACTGCCCTATAAAGTCTTGGTAATAGGTTAAAGCTGATTCAGTATTATCTAGGTAATTTGGGTTTTGTTTCATGTATAGTATCCACTGTAAAGTAAAATAATGCAACTAGAAAATTTTCTCTAAAGTTAGGGATTTTATATAGCTTTGCTGAATTAGGACACAAGAATGAGTCCTGCCCTGATGTGGAATGATTTCTGTATTATGCAGTCCAGGCAAGGTACACACTAGTATGCATGGCATGACATCATGGTGGAAGGGAATAATTGAATATCATTATTTGATTTGTGATCTTCACATGCATTGTGGCAAGTGCATTCTCAAAATAAATGTAATTTTTAAAAATTTGGGGCCTGGAAATGAATCAGAAGTTAAGAACACTTGCTCCTTCAGAGGACCCTAATTCAGTCCCAGCACCCACATCACTTGTAGCTCACAACCACCTGTAACTTCTAGCTTTAGGGTAGTTACAGCACCATCTTTTGGTCTCTTTAAGTACCTGGACTCATGTTCACATAAATAATTGTGTTTGTGTGTGTGTGTGTGTGTGTGTGTGTGTGTGTGTGTGTGTGTGTGTGTGTGTGTCTATCTGTGTGTCTGTCTGTCTGTATCTCTCCTCTCTCTCTCTCTCTCTCTCTCTCTGTGTGTGTGTGTGTGTGTGTGTGTGTGTGTGTGTGTGTGTGTGTGTGTGTGTGTGTGTGTGTGTGTAGAAGGAAGGAGACAGATATTCTTAAGTATCCCTGGCTGGTTCAAAACTCATTTTTATAAAACCAAATTATTTTATATATATATTTGTATGTGTGTGTGCACACGCGGCTTCTGTATGTTCAAGGAATAAATCTAAGGCAATACTCCCAAATTCCATTTCTGGCTTAAAAGTATTTCTGTTCTGGTTTTGGTCATGAGCTTTTCTTGTGTTACTTTCATTTGACGGTTATTTGAGCTTGCTTGTCTTGTGTCAGAAAAGGCCCACACTTAGCACTGTGAAACTTTATCAAAAAGGTTTTACTTTGTAGAATGTGAAGATGACTATCCTACTTTTTTTTTCCTCTTGACAGATAAAGAGGGTGATACATAGGGATGCATCTGATATGTAGAGACCGACACCCAGTTCTTGGTCTGGGCCACCTATATTTTCTTTGGTGGATGTTATTTTCATTGATGCAACAACCAATGAACATTCAATGTGGTAAAATTGTTAAGAATTGCAGTTTGCAGAATTCGTAATGAGAAAAAAAATTATTTCAAATTGATTTTCTTCATGAGGCCTTTAGTTTGATTTCTTTGGTAACATCCAGAGAGCAACTTGAAAATATTTATATTCCTCTCACTTAGTACCATGCCTGGCTTATTCAGATCACACACAGCCCACACCGGTATAGGGAATCCAATGAGTGTTCTTAGTTTTGGAGATCAAAATTTGGGGGAGTCTTCACTTTCATTCCTCCATATAAGAAGGCTAATTCTAAGGTTTTAGTGTTTTTAGACAGTTGATGGTAAGGCTAGACTGATAGGCCTTGTCATCACAGTGCTAATTTTTCAAGGGGAAATTTTGAACTACCCCTTTTGAAAAGTTGGCTAGACTTTTGAGACAAGTTCATACTTTGTAGCTCTGGCTCTGGAACTTGTTATGTAGACCAGGCTGGGGTTTTGACTACCTGTCTATCCTCGGTGCTGGATTATACCACCGGCCTTGCAAATTTTCTGAGTTGATTTCTGGTTACTTTATATATAGATGTGAAAGTCAAGCACCACCCATACATTCTTTATAAATATAATGGGGTCATTTCTGTTTTAATTTTTATGATTTCAGATTATTTTATGTAGCATTGGATATCCTAAAACTGGGGTTGTGAAGAGTTAGGAGTTGACATATAGATGCTAGGAATTGAACCTGGGCTCTCTGAAAGAACACGTGTATGGCGATGTAGTTTATATTTAATAAAATCAGCCTGGGATATCAGAAAACAGAATTACCCACAGTCAAGCCACAGGGTCAGAGAGTGGTAACTCAAGCCTTTAATCCTAGCACAGGAATGACCTAGTGGTGACCCACGCCTTTAATCCCATAACTCAGGAGACAGATCTTTTCTGTGTTTCTGAGAGTTCAAGGCCTAACAACCAAATAGTAGTAGTTCACACCTTTAATCCTAACTCTAGGATTATGATGCAGGTTCCAGGACAGCCATGACTGTTACACAGAAAACTTGTCTCAAAAACAAAACAAATAAACAAAACAAAAAAAAAAAAAAAAAAAAAGGCTGGAAGAGATTGGCTCTATCCTCTGATTCCAGGCTGATTTTATTAAATATAAAATATATCACCACATATATGTTCTTAACTGCTAAGCTATCTGTCCAGCCAGCTCTTTTATCTGTCATTTATAGCCAACAACAAATTCAAAGAATCCAAGGTGAAACAAATTGTTGTTTTGTGTGTGTGGATTTTTCCCTCCCACTTTAGTTCATCCACATTACCTTACGTAGCTAGCTAGAGTTCTGTATCTTGAGAAAATAATTCTGTGAGTCACTTAGAGCTGGGGACAGTTCCCCAGAAAATGATAGGATCATACTTAGACTTTAAAATTTAGATAAGTAAACATTGATGGAAGAAATATTTTTATCTGGCCTGCAAAATGAGTAACATGTTGTATAGTTTCCTTCATGTATGGGATCTTTTGATGATACTTCTAGAAAAAGGAAGTGGGGTTAATTTTGAAGCTATTAATATTGAGGCTTAATAGCCACCACTTATAGTGATTTTTAATATACTCCTGGGAACTATAAAGGATTCTAATATACCTTATTACCAACTTTCCTCTGTATTAACTCTGTAAAAGTTATCATTTCAGTTTGTAGATCATAAACTCAAATGCTGAAGTTACTGAGTCCCAGTGGAGTAGGTGGATTCTGAAATAAATCTTTGTTGTAGCGGGTTCTCTCTGGTCCCAGACAGCCAGAGATCCCGGACCCACAGACCTGTCCGGGACTGCTTATCTGCGCACCGCCGCCTAGGCCCCCAGAAACGACTCAGACGCTTTTATTTACTTCATGCTGTTTGGCCTATGGCTCAGGCACATTGCTAGCTAGCTCTTATATCTTAAATCAACCCATTTCTATTAATCTGCGGGCCACGTGGCCCGCGTGGCTCACCCGTGTTTCTTTTACATGTCGTCCCTGACTCCACCCTGCTTCTCCACCTAAGCTCTGATTCTCCTCCCACTTCCTCTATGGTGCCCGCCATGACCCATAACAGCTACTTTATTTAAAGATACAGCACACACAAATGCATTCTCACATCAAATCTTTTTAAAAATATTTATTATTTCTTTCACATACCCTCCACTGTTCCCCTTTCCACTCTTCCTCTTCTTCTTTCTCCCCTTCCCCTCCCAACCCCACCTCCCATCCTTGAGTATTCAGCACAGGCTAACATATTGAGGTGAGGCAGGACCCAGCCTTTCCTTCCTCTATCAGGGCTGACCAAGGCATCCCACCATAGGAGAGGGGTCTAAAAGGCTAGTTCATTTATCCAGGATAATTCTGGGTCCTATAGCTAGAGGCCTGTTAACAGCTTGATCAATGCACCTGTCTCCCTCATTCAGAAGTTCCATCCCATGACCCATGCAGGCACTTAAATGGAGATCAGTCTTGTTCCAAACACTATCTTTCTAGGTGGTAATGTTTACATATGTAGTGAGTTTGCCAACAGAGTAAAGGAAGTAAGTGGAATGTGAGTTAAAGCATATAATTATGGGGATATGTTTATTAAATTTGGAACATATTCCCACATATAATAGGTAGCTTCAGAGAAGATAGGAAAAGATTGAAACACAGAATTTGATGCCAGCTGATAGGAATATCAAAGGGGGGGGGTGGAGTGGATGAAAAATTTAAAAGAATTTGTAGATTCTAAAGGTTATGCAAGGAATGATTCGAGAAACCAGGAAAATTTTAGTTTTGTATGCAATAAAGTGAGGAAAACATTTAAAGGAAGAGTATCAAATTAAAATTTGGACTTGGCCAGGTATGGGTATGTAGCTCAGCTGTTTATGTTGTTTTTTTGTTTGTTTTAGGCAGGGTAGCAGGGTCTCATGTAGCCCAGCTTGGCCTTAAACTCACTATATAGATGAAGACCATCTTGCCTCGACATCCCCAAGTGTTGTGATCACTGGAGTACTCATTACTACAGCTGGCTTCTAACAGTGTTGGAGAGTGAACTCAGGGTTTACTCTGGGCAAGCTCTTTATACCACCAATACTCTTTTTAACTACACCACTAACCTTTTGAGCTAGTCACACTGTAGGGCCCAGGCTTACTTCTTTGCCAGTGGTAGAACTAATATTCCTTAGCATATACTGTGTTCAGTCCCCAAAACCAGAAAAAGAAAAAAGAAAAATTTAGACATGTTGGATTTATCAATAGGATTTATAGTTGGAAATATTTTTGCACTAGCCAGTACTATTTCTGAGTTGGAGATAAGCCTGAATTTGTTACTAATATTAACTGATATTGCTTTCATACATATGTGGAAAAGTTTGCGTAATTGTACCACATACAAGACGATTATTCTTTATCTCCTGTAAACCACCAAAAAATTGGTAAATGAAGCCAATCAAGGTCCCAGAATAGAGCAGGACTTGAATATAGGTTTTCTGAGGCATCTGTTGTTATTCTTCTGTCTCCCTATAAATAACACCTAGAAGAATACATATGAGTGACCATTTAGGGGAGCCAAGGTAGAACAGAACTCCATACAGTCTGTATAGCGAGTTCCAAAATAGCTAGGGCCACACAGAGTTTTCAATAAAGAAAACTCTGGTTTTGTAGGGAGATTATGTTGTTCCATTGTAAATAATTGTCCCCGCCCATAAATTTAATAAAAAGCGCTGATTGGCCAAAGGCAGACAGGAAGTGTGGGCGGGGCTACCAGACTAAGAAGACTCTAGGAACAGGAAGGACAAAGCAGAATGCCAGAGAGAAGCAGGAAGATGCAGAGGACAACTATGCTGCTCTGAGAAAAAGTACCGAGCCCCATGGCTAAACAGGATAAGAGTCATGGGTTAGATTAAGAGTAAAGAGTTAGCAAGTTATATGCCTGGGCCTTAGGCTGATCAGCCTAAAACTGTTGTAATTATCTGTGTGTCTCTGTGGGACTGGGTCTGCAGGCCTAAACCTTGAGGCTAGGCTTGAAAGTCTGGGACAGAAACCTCCTACTACAAGGTTTGGTGACATAAAGTTAATACCAACCCTTAGAAGGTAGAGTCAGGAGGATAAGAATTGAGACTGAGGCTACTTTGAGTTACAGGAGTCGCTGTCTAAAAACAAACCTTTGCTGTTCTAGACAGGGTTTCTCTGTGTGGTCCTGTCTGTCTGGAATTTGCTCTGTAGACCAGACTTGCCCCATACTCAGATCTCACCTGCCTCTCTCTCCCAAATGCTGGTCTATGCCAACATCACCCGGCCTGGACAAATAATTTTAGTACACATTGCAGGTTAAGTCTCCTTGAGAATGACACCAACTTATATTGCTGTCAGAAATGCGCCAGTAGGGCTAAGTATAGTCAATGGTACACACCACAGACACAAGAGGCTCTTTCAAAGTCAGCCTCTGCCTCTTAGGAAGTTTCAGGCTATCTGGGTTCGTTCTCTCTCTCTCTCTCTCTCTCTCTCTCTCTCTCTCTCTCTCTCTCTCTCTCTCTCTCGACAAAAAGGGGGAAAGAAGGGGAGGAGGAAGAAAAGGGTAGGAAGGTAAAAGGAAGAGAAAAAGAGCCATTGTGTGATGTGCGATATGTGTCATATTTAATATAAAATAGTCTGAAATATCAGAGAGATCTACCCACAGTCAGTACAGGAGAGCATTTGAGAGTAGTGATTTACACCTTTAATCCCAGTCACAGGTAATGTCTGGGAGTGGTGACCTATGCCCTTAATCCCAGCAGATCTGAGTTTGAAGCCAGTTCAGTTTACAGAGGGAGTTCCAGGTTCCCAGGCAGGCAGTGATGGTGCCATGCTTTTAATCCTAACCTGGATCTGAAACAACTGCTTGAAGAGGGTATTTAAGGCAGGCATCTAAAGACAGAGCAGGCCATAGAAGCCACAAGGAGCAAGGCTGAGGAAGCTGGAAGACAGCTGGGTGAGATTTGACTGTGGTGTTTCCTCTCTTTGATATTTCAGACTTTCCCTGATTATATGGCTCAGACTTTCCTTTATGTGTGCAACAGGGTAGAATGTTTATTACCTTTTCAACATTTAATAAGTCATTTCCATTATTAGTGGCACTCTGTATGCTAAAAATGGTGTCTTATAGCCATCTTAGCTCCCATTTCCTAGTTTAGTATGCACATCTAGAGTTTTCTTACTATTTTTGTTTTGAGATATGTTTTGCCATACAGTTCAGGTCATTCTCATACTCCAGGGTATTTAGGCTCCAAAGTGTTAGGGTTATACAGATGCTTCATCATCATAATGTACACAAATTTTTTTTTGGTCCACCAGTTCACAAATAATGACATGGAGACTTACTAACTATGAAAATTCAGCCTTGACTTAGGCTTGTCCCACTAATTTTTACAATTTAAATTAACTATGTTTTGTTACATGGCTCGGTTACCTCTGATCTGTACCATATGTCTAACTTAGAGTTCCCCTGATCTCTCTCAAGAGCGCTAGATTCATCTCCTCTTTTCTCTCTCTCTCTTCCCCGAAGTCCTGCCTATACCGCCTGCCTAGCTAATGGCTGTTCAGCTTTTTATTAAGAATCTCTGCAATATATTTTCACACAGTGTACATATCCTTTAGCATCATAATACTATCATTTGAAAAGGAAATCATTTTCTCCTCCAGTTGAAATTTGTTATTGTGTAACTCTTACACATGACAGACAATATTTTGATATTTCTCTGCCGTGTTGTTCCAATGAAATATGTACTGTTTTGTCTTATTAAACAGAAACTAATAACAATACTTAGGCAGGTGGTCAAAAATAATAGAAATTGGGAGCTGGAGCTGATGAAGGGATGTTTCAGTAGTAGTAAGAGCACTTGTTACATATCCAGAGGACCCAGGTTTGATTCCTAGCACCCACATGGAGGCTCATAGCCATCTATGATTTCAATTCCAAGGGATCCAACACAGTTATCTTCTGTAGGCAACAGGCATGCATATGACAGTTTTGTTTAAACACCTATACTCATAAAATAAAAATAAATAAGTCTTTTAAAATTATGAGTAGTTGAATTCCCAGAACTCAGGCTAAGGCAAGAATATGGGAGTTTAGAGCCTCCAGTAGAAAGTAGTAGGCAAGTAACTGTGTAATTATTGTACGTGTACAAAATTTTCCAGTTGTAATTCCCTCAACAATTCAGTCTGACAGGTATTTACAGACATTCAGACACATAGGAGCCTATGTATCAGGAAAACACTACACCATTTAGATAAGAACTTGCTACTGCAGATTTGGCTATCCATGGGATCAGTTCCCCAAGCATAAAGAAAAAAGATGACTGTATTTGTAATACTGAAGTACTATGTTGTATGTAAAGACACAGTCAATTTTTATGCTAATACTAAAAATTAAATGCAACAGTCTAGATCATATAAGCAAATCATGGAGTTTCAAAGATTTTACATAAGATTATATGTAGGGATTTAATAAAGATTCAGAAGTTTTGGAGATATCAGAGGGAATCTACCCACAGTCTATGTGGGGGGTTAGTTAAAAGCTCCAGAAGTCCCAGAGCTCTAACCACAGTCAGTCTAGGAAAATCAGAGTGGTGATTCTAACCTTTAATCCCAGGACAGGGAGTATCCTGGGAGTGGTGACCTACACCCTTAATCCTAACTGAGTCAAGGTCACTTCAGATTATAAAAGGAATTCCAGGCTCCCAAGCAGGTGTGGTGGGGCCACGCCTTAATTACCGAAAGAATACTTAAGAGGGGATTCAAACACAGAGAAATCCATTCCAAGGGAATCTAGGCTGAAGAAGCTAGAAGACAAGATTTGACTGTGGAGTTTATTCCCTCTAGTATCTCCAACTTCCTCAGAGATCTATCCGTGAGTCTCATTATTTCGTGGGCAATTATATATACAGTGTATATAATGAATAATCTCAGAGGTTTAAGTTAATAAGAGCACTCACATTTCCTTATTTATTGTGTGCATTGGGGTGTTGTGTAGAGGTTAGAGGATAGTTAGGTATCTTACCATGTGGGGTGGGTACTAAGCTCCTATAGGTGTGGCTGTAGGTGCCTTTACCTCCGGAGCCATCCTACTAGCCTACAATTGTTTAAGCAGTTAGTTGTATAACCTTAAGTTTTAGTAGTGTGCTCAGTGAGGGTAAACTTAGTTTCTAATTGGAACTTGATTTTATATATGCAAGGTTTTGTTTTTTGTTTATAGATGAAAGAGTTTATTGTGGGCTCATAGTCTGAGAAGGTGAGTCTGTGACTATGATGACAGCTGGCAGGCAAGCATGACATTGGAGCTTACATTCTGGTCCACAAGCAGGAGGCAGTCAATTACCAATTTTTATTTATTTTTTACTCAGGCCTTCTTTGTCTAGATTCTTGTCTGCTCCTTTTTAGTGTAGCATTTGCATACTTCCCTTCTTGATATTTAGTCATTTTATATGATGAGATTTTAAAGATACTTAATATCAAACTTTGTCACTACAAACAAAATAAAAAACGAAAATTTGTCAAATGACTACATAAGAACAGAGTTTTATGCATAATCTGACTACATAACAGTTTTTAGAACACTTGGATGAGTGACTTCGTGTACCTATTAACTTTTGCAGAAAGATAGAAGTTTGAGAAAACTAGCCAGGACTGTAATTATATATGATGTGAGTTACTTAGATCTTTTTAAAAAATGCATCTTAAGGGTATTTTGTGTGCTTGTATGTGTCTGGCTCTCTTGAAGGCCAGCAGAGGGCATCGAATTCCCGGGAACTGGCATTAGAGACAGTTATGAGCCTCAGTATAGAGGCTAGGAATCAAACACAGGTCTGTGCTCTAAACTACTCAACCATCTCTTTACTTAAAAAATATATTTTTGTTTTATTTTGAAAGTAGCGTCTGGTTGGCTTGGTTCTGGCTAACCTGGAAAAACCTTCTTTCTAGCTATCCTCCTGCATCTGTGTTTTGGGGATTGGGATTACAGACATATGCCACCATGCCCACTTTAAACAGACTAACAAAGAAAAGACATTTCAACCTTAAATCATCTTATTCTGACAAATAATAGTTTTTGAATTCTCTTTGAGCATTTGGATTTTTTATTTCATAGTTGGGATCCTTAGTTCTTACATCATTTATACCTCAAAAGTCATTGACTTTGGATTATGTATGTTGGGTATTACTGTACTATTTAAGGAATAGTATTAACCAAGTGTGGTGGCTATCATCTGTTATACAACCACTTGCAAAGTAGAGGCAAGGATTATGAGTGTGAAGTTGGCCTGTGCTACAAGGTAAGAACTTGTCAAACAAATAAAACAAAACAAGTTTACCAAGCAAATTTTCTGTCGTCATTTGCTGTACAATTTGGGCAATGTTACTTGGCAACAGTGAAAAAAGGTATAGCAGGTTTATGCTGGGCTACAGATGTGAGTGTTAGAATGTGAAGCTTGGACTGTAAGTAGATATCAAACAGAATATTGACTGCAAAGACTGCCAGAATGTTGGTGAGTTCTGGCTATAAAACAGAAGCACAGAATGACATGAGTCATAAAGAACCAGGGCTTATTTGTTCTCATATTAATTTAAATGCCCTGGAGCTTGAGTCAGGTAGCAGTAGTAGGAGCTCTTAACCCCTAAGCAACCTCTCTAGCCTCCAGTCTAGCAAAATTTTAAGCATTTTGTTTTGGATGATGGAGGTTTGTATTACGAATCAAAGTAAAGACACCATGCACACTGGCAAAGCGTTCATAGTGACAAATTTTCGGTTTGAAATTCTTTAATATCTACTACCTAGCTCAGGCTTATGTTTTTATATTTACCTAAAAATTGGCCTTTACTAATTGCTTTGGTTATTTCACACACACCCTCTAACAGGTCTGTCTATACATGCATTTATTTTTCGATTTATTTTAACTTATTTTAAACTTCCTTTCATTTTGGAAATGATTTGTTGAAGAAACTAGGTTACTGTCCTAGGGAATAGTAATAGTCATCATTTTATATAATCAGTTGATTGTTTTTCTTGCCCTGTGGTGCACTAAGATGTTCTAAACATATGTGATTGTTACATTTTCTGCTTTAGACTTTTAAATTCAGCCCCTTTTAATCAACCCTTTAGAAACCACCATGTGAATGTTCAGTGAGTTTACCCAGTGAATTTTCTAGAGTTAGAAAAGGTACTGAAGACTACCTTTCCTTTGAGACTAACTGAAAGCATGCTGATTCACAAGCCCTTCCTTGAGTTAGATCAGACAAATCTACAACTCCTAAAAAATACCACCCCTACTTGTGTGGAATAGCTCACAAACTAAGGGAACACTATAGGTAATTACAACTTTTACTGTAGCAAAGGATGCAAATTAAAAAATCAGGCTGTTGCTTACAGAGCTATGGTCCAGCAGCTTCAGAAGTTTGCCTGCTGACTTTTTGAATTACTCAGAAAACCATAACTTTCCCTTTTCTTTATGTTTTAAGCATGCCTTTCCCCTAGTGTTTTGGCACTAACTCCTCTAAAGTTTGCTACCCTGTTGTGGTTGCTTGTCTGCCATGTCATTTACCTCCACACTCTCTTAGTTTAAATGGCCCTGCCTTTTCTCTTCCATTCAGCTCCTGAGATATTTTCTTTTTTTCTCAAAACAGGGAAAGTAAGCAGAGATTAGAATCTGGAAAAGATTGGGACTGAGAGCCTTTCTCTGGCTGTCATCTTCTCCTGTAGTACCTCCTGGTGTCAAAAAGTCCTCAGTTCCTTTAGAAACATTGATTGCCAGAAGCCCATTCAGTGTGAAATTCCAGGGGCCTGGAGATGATTTGATAGAGATCAGATTTCTTTTCAGATGGGATTGGTTCTTCACAGCAGTGGGTTCATAAAGTTAGTTTTGCTGCCTTGTTTTCATTGATGCTGTGTAAAATACGTACTCTGGAAAAGACTAACATTTCCAGAGTAATCTTCCCCCAGTTCCCTGTGGTTGAGCCAGGACTGTGGGCAAATACCTTACTGCTGAGCTGCATTTCTAGCCCAGCCCTTTTATTTCTTTATGTATTAAATAAGTTTTTAGGTTGATTTGGTTTTTTTGCCTCTGAAAATGTTGAGTTTTCTTTGGGTTTTTTTGTTTGTTTGTTTGTGTTTTTTTGCCTTTTTAAGCATTAGATATTGAACTTTGGGACATAAAAGTGCTGGAATTTGCCAGTCTTCCCATGGGGTCCCCAGGCTGCTGGGGTTTGTTGTTGTTGTTGTTGTTGTTATTATTATTATTATTAATATTATTATTATTATTATTATTTCAATTTATGTAGCAAACTGATTTGGGTTCAGTCCCTGGGATTCTTATTTGCTGCATTTCTAACTCTAAGCAAGCTAGGTAACTTCTTAATCTTCCTTCATTTGCTAATAGAAACAACAATAATACTGCATTATGTGTTGTGATAAATGAGGCATGTATGTCAAGCTATTTAGCATAGTGATTGTAACAGTCTCTGGGTGAGAACAATAATTGCCAGCTTTATATACCACATTCTTAGATCTGTGAATAATTAAAAAGCATTTGTGGCCAAAATCCATGTACTGAATTTTTTTTAGACTAAAGTATGGATGAGCCCATACTATGTGACTTGGTTTTTCTCTGTTCTTGGGCAAGAACTTTTTTAGCTGAGGATTATGGGCATGTAGAGAATGAGGGTGCAGATTCAAGAGGAAACTTCTAAGTAAAGCTACCAGTCTCAGAATTCACAGGGATCATCCCATATCAGCCTCTTCAAAGCTGCTAATCTTATAGCTGTAAAACAGTGGATGAAAACATAGGCTTCCATGTCTAAGTACATCAGGGGTTACTTTTCAATATAGCTTTAAAAGCTTTAAGACTTGAGCTAAATAACAAATGCCTGGCACTCAGTGTATAAAATATGAGGTGTGTGTGTAGCCTTGCCCTAGTCTTTAATTAAGATGGCCCTATACAATGCAGTTTATCTGTTTTGTTTTGTTTGGTGATTGAAGTTCATAGTAATTGCAATGATATACTCTGTCTAATATAGTGCCTGATGTATCTGGGGATATTAATGAGGAACAGCCTTATTGGCAGTCAAAGATGACATGTAAATATAAAGTAGTGAATTGTTACAGGCAAGGATATGGTAACCTTGTAAATAAGATAGATGGCCTGAGGAGTATGGATGGGTAAAAGCAGCAAGTTTGTGGCATACTCTAGTAGTTATGAACTGCTTGAATGTTTTGAGTCAGGCATTGTGATGTGTACCTATAATCCCAGCACTTGAAGCTTGAGCCATACTTTGGGCCTAAACTGCATAGTGACACCATTTCTCAGCATCGAGCAAACTAACAAAAATTGAGTGTTTTGGTATAGCAGTTTTAGTTCTGAAAAAATAATCTGTCTTTTAGAAATAATTCTAAATACAAGAAGTGTATGTTGTGAGATTAAACACTGGGGGTAATAAGTAAATACAGTGTATTCTGAGGGGGATGCTTTGTTAGGCATTAGTATTACTGACTGTTTTGTGATTTGTGATGATATGAAAAAATGAAGAAAATTGGTTCCAAGATACATGATTGACTTTGATGCTATAGAATCTTTTAAATGCTAACAATTACGTATTTTCTCTCTTCACAATGTGATAGCCTATAGGAGACCTTGTTCATTGTTGACTTATAGACTCAGCTATGTTAATCAGTTTTGACTTGTTAACTTTTCTGATCATGTGATAAAATATCATGCCCCTAAACAACTTAATAGATGAAAGCCTTTATTTTGCTTTATACTCCCAGAGTTTATCATGATGGTGAGGCATGGAGGAACAGGAAGCTGACATAATCTTCAAGAGAAACCTGGAAGTAGGGCAAACTTATAAATTCTCAAAGTCGTCCTCCAGTAATGGACTTCCGCAAGCAAAGCTCCATCTTCTTTAGAACTTAATTCTATAATTTAGTTCTATAATTTAATCAGGACCAAGTGTTCAAATATGTAAACTTAGGGGATATTTTTCATTTGGACTTCACTACATTTCATTCTCTGGCCCCATATGCTTATGACTTTATTAAAATGCAAAATGTTTTTAATTCAATGTCCCTGTAGTCTTTCTCAGCATTTTACAAATCCATAGTCCCTTCTGAAATTTAGGTGGCTCTGCCCTTCAGGCTTTGTCAGAAAGTTAGGCAGGTAGTTTACATGATTGTGTTTGGCCAACCCAAGTTCAAATCTTTGCTTTGAAAAGCTTCCTTTTAATAAAGGTGAAAAATATATGAAAAACACTGTAGTGTATATAGAGTATATAGCATAACTAAGGAAGTGATGAATTTTATGTGAGTGTCCATGAAAGAAAATGGGTGTAAGTGAAGATGTGGCAGGAGGAAAGAGTGAACAGAGTAGGTTGAGTAATTACAGGGACTGGAAGTATTCTAACTAGGGAAAACTGCCCTTCTCAAGGCTCAGAGATGAGATTTAGCAACTTGTTTGCTCAAAGAATTCATCCAATGTTGTATTTAGGCCTGGAAGGGTGAAGATAGGGAATTTGCTCTCTTTAATATTTGCCGTGATTATTGAGGACAAAATTGGAAGCCTTGGATTATGTAACCTCGAGTCAGCATTCATTAACTTGTCATATTAACTCCTTAGTTTTCTTATCATAAAATAACAATACGATCTTTTTACAGGATTTTTTTTCCCTGAAGATTAAATGAATGAATCTATGGAAACACATAGAAAACAGGACATGGTAAAGACTGCCTATAGTCCCAACATTGAAAATTGAAGACAGAAGGCTAAAGAGTTTGATGGCAGTCTTGACTATCTCCTGATAGCGTGTTTCAAACATCCCCATGAAATCATGTAAACTAGCTTCCAAGAATGTGCTAATATAATACTATAGCATGGTAGCTGCTGCTGTCAACTGATGGTAGTAAGTTCTGCATAGCAGGAGAGCCTGGACTCACTTAGCATTTACAGCAAGGGTCTTTTTGTCTTTGTGTGCCCCAGGCTGCCCTGTAACTTGTAGTTCTCCTGCTCTGTGCCCTGAGTGTGTTCATCTATACAAACACCGTAGTAGGCTACACTACTACAGCCTTGCTGCTATATAGACCTATTTGTTGGGAGGCAGTGGAAGATGGTATCCTAGAGATGAAGAAATAAGAGACAGATTGAGACAGTTGTAAAGAAGGAGGATCTGATTTACTACATTAAACAGAAAAATCAATAAATATTTAAGTGTTAGAATTAATGGATAGATAGATGTGCTATTGTGTTTGTGCCTGTTTATAAGCACTAGATAGCATGTAATATGCTAGGTAAATGCAGATTCAATAAACAAAAAAATAAATAAAAGCACAGAATTAAGAGCTGAGTTTTATAAAGCTAGATTGAAGATATGCATAGTATGAAATAAATTGGATATGTTGAGTTTCAGAAGGATTTTATAGATGATTCAAACTTGGCCTAGGTTTGAGAGTTGGTAGTCAGCAGTATTAGTATCTACAGCCAGAAGAGTAGGTCACATTCTAATTTTACTTAGAAAGAAGACCTGATATTTCATTCTGGAACTTGGAGACCTCAGGCTGTGCTCTTACATTAATTTTTTTCATCTTTTCATAACATACCTGTGATGTGGTTATACTGTATTATCTTTTGCTGAGTAGGAAATTACTGTAAGTATGCTTATTTGATGCAACATAATATATTATATTTAAGGCTTATATCTTGTAGGGTGATCAGCAGGGGAAAGGTCTGTTCAGAGTCATGTAGTGTCAAAATGCAACTCATTGAGAATTATCAGACTGAGAGGTTCCTGTTCCTGGCTTTCTGCTTTAGCTAGAGTCCTTTTTTAAGTGTAAGCTATCTGTAAAGTCATTTACTTAGCAAGGTTGATAAGGAAGTCCCAAGGTGGGGACTTAATGGGGTATTCCCAACTTTAACCTACCTGTCTCTACAGCCTGGCCTCTCCCTTGCCATTGTTACTTTGATTCTGTCTTTAGTGTACTCCAGATAATCTTGAATAATTCCTGGTCATCCTCCTGTTACCATGCCTTTCTGATCATTACATTTAAGATGTGAAAGATGGCTGTAGAAATAGCAGTTGTGGAAGTTCATTTGGTGACCTTTGTTTCTAGTGGAGCATTAAGGGTCTGCATCATAGTTGTAAATTCACTGAATGTGTAGAGGAGAAAGTGTTCCAAGGTACCAAGGTACCATACCAGGTAGAGAAATGTCATTGTAGATGGCAGTTTTAAAGGAAAAGAGAACGCTTAACGGTGTGTTGTTTACATTGAATTGTTTCTCTATAATGACACTGGAATTTGTCTTTTCCAGTTCTCCGAGGTTCACCAGTAGTGCCACTCAATTGTCAATATCAAGCAACCATTTGTAATCTTTTAAGAAAAGCAGTAATACTCTTCACAGTACCTGGAGGTAAGTCATGCACACACCTTCAGAACTGCAATATCCATCTCGTTTATGGTAGTGGTAGAGGGTGATTTTTTTTTGTTTTGTTTTGTTTTTAAGGATGTGCTTATTTTATTTTCTGTGTTTGAGTGTTTGCCTAAGTGTATGTCTGTACCTGATGCCTTCAAGGGCAAGAAGAGTGAATTGACTCTTCTGGAACTAGAATTGCAGACAGTTGTGAACGACCATGTGAGCAGTGGGAATTGAACCCAAGCCCTATAAGAGCAGCAAATGTTCTTAACCATCTTAAGCCATCTGTCTCCCCAGCCCCTGGCTGCTGCCTTTTGGTGGTAGAAAGGGGGTTAAACAAAGGTTCTTGTAGAATAGTGTGACTCATTATGGAGCTAGAATACAGATTAAGCAGCAGACAAGTGGAAGGAATAGGAAGGGGTGAAAATTTTTTTTTAAACTTAAAAGTAATGACTGCTGTCAATGTGCCCACAGTGTATGGTGTGTGTGCGTGTGCGTGTGCGTGTGTTCGTTCATGTGTTCCTCTGTTCCTCTGTTCCTGTATCCAGACAGGGAGACCAGGGGAGGATCTCACTTGTCCTAATCTATCATTCCTCTACCTCATTCCCTTGAGACAAATCTATCCCTAAACCTGGAGTAGGTTGGTGGCCTGCAAGCTCCAGTGAGCTTCCTGTTTCTTCTTTTCACCATGCTTGGATTATAAACTTGCCCATGACCTCCCCTCCTGTTACAGGTGCTTGGGATTTGAACTCTGATCCTTTTGCTGAGCCATCTTTCCAGCCTAGTTTTATTTACACCCTGAAATAGGAACAAAAAGGAGCAGAGCCTTTGGGTGTAAGTTTTTGTTTTGAGATCAGAATTACTGCTTCCTAGACTGGCCTGGAAATTAATTAATATTTAGTCCAGGCTGACTTTGAACTTAAAGCCATCTTCCTGCTTTAGCCACCTGGATTGCTAGGATTACAAGCATATAAACCACCCCCCCCACACACACAACACACATTTTATGTTGTTTTAATCCTCAGTAGAGGTTTAAACCTAAAATCTTTAAAAATCACATACAAATCAATTACTCTTTTGAACCAACCTTTAAGTTCCCATTTCTTTATTCTCAATAGAAAGCAAGAAAAAATTATGCACATTGTTTTTCTAGTAATGGACCTTTTTCTTCCTGCAGGCAAGCCAACTGTCCCATGTAGATCTGTTAGGCTTTTCACTAGTCTCATTTAAATAAAACAAAAATTAATTGACTACATTGTCCAATTCACTTATCCTAAAATTAACCCACATTTCAAATTTGTGTTGTACAGTAAGACTGTTCTATCATGGTAATGAAGGTATTTGAACTTGTTCTTGAATTACTTCCTTTGTTTTTCCATTTAGGAACTGTATCCAGAGTGTGTGGTACGGCTCACAGATTCCAGAGAGACCATCATGAAGTTATATGTGTTTCTGGTTAACACTGGGACCACTCTGACTTTTGACACTGAGCTAACTGTGCAAACGTGAGTTGTATTTCACTTATCCTCTGTTTTTCCATCTTGAATTTATGTACAAAATTACCTTATTTTAAGAAAAGATCGTACTGTGAGGGGAATGGCACATTGAATAAGAACACATGCCTTGCATGAACAATATGAGTTTAATGCCCAGAGCCCACATAGGAATGACAGTTGTTACTGAGTGTGGTTATAATCACAGTTTGGGACGTTTCCTGGGACTCACTGGTTAGACAGTCTAGTCTAATTCGGTGAAATTCAAAACAATAAGAGCCGTTGTCTCCAAGGACATAAATTATCTTCCTGAGGGGTAACAAGAAGTTGCAATTTCCTGTGCATGTATCCACACATATGTGCATACACATACAAACTTGGAGCTAGAGAGTTGGCTTAGTGACTAAGAGCACATTTTGCTCTTGAGGAGTACACAGTATGAGGCTCAGCACTCACATTGCAGCTCACAGCTATCTATATCTCCAGTTCTAGGCCTCCAGTAGCCTCTTCTGACCTCTGCAGGCGTCAGGTACATGTGTAATACACAATATACATAAAAACAATAAAATTAATCTTTTTTTTTTTTTTAAAGTAACCAATTTATAATAAAAAGACTAACCAGCTGGGCCTGGTGAACATACTTTTTGTTCCAGCAAGTAGGTGGCCATCTGAGTTCTATGTCAGCCAGGGATATACTGTGAGATCTTGTCTAAAAAAACAGAACAAACAAAACAGTGGCCTTGTAGCAAATCTCAAGCTTCTTTTTCCTATTCATCATACATAATTGTTACTCTAAAATGCTAAACTTAAATTGTGTCTTGTGACTTTTACATGACTATATTAGTCACAACAAATAAAGGGTAATTTCAAACTAAAGGTTGATTAGAGCAGTATGTATTAGTACTAGTAGGTTTCCTTGGCCCTGTCTGGCCAAAGGAACAGACCCACAAAAATGCCATCCCAGACTGCCACTGCTTAGGCTCCCCAAAATAACTCAGGCACTTATATCATGTTCGTGCTGTTTGACCTATGGCTTAGGCACATTGTTAGGTAGCTCTTTCATCTTAACCCATTTTCATCAATCTGTCCTGCCATGTGGCCCGTGGCTCACCTGTGTTCCTTACATGTTTCTTCTTTGGACTTCTGGCTCAATCTGTCTCTGACTCTGCCTTTCTTTTCCTACCAATTCTGATCCCCCACCTACTTCTACAGTGCTCACCAAGAGCCAAAACAGCTCCTTTATTTAAAGTAGTACACACCGTTTTTAAGGCTACTTATTTTATGGTAATGATTTGATAGCATTACAGAATAAGCTAATCTCATACTGAATTTATTACCAATAACTTGAATAGTATTTATCTTAAAAATAGCAGTAAGAGGACTGGAGAGGTGGCTCAGCACTTAAGAGCCCTATCACTCTTGCAGAGGAACTAGGTTCTGTTCAAATAACCGACATGGGACATGGTGACTCATGACCACCTGTAACTCCAGTTCCAGGGTATCTGGTGCCTTTGTCTGGGTTCGTGGGCACAAGGCACAAACGTGGTGCACCGTCTTTTGTTTGTTTTAATGGCACTAAGGTTGGGTGAGGGCCTCACATAGTTCTACTTTTCCCAAAGAAAGTGAGTTGGTGGGTACTGGAGACAGATATTTTCTTTAGTAGTGGATCCGCCCGTAAGTTACCTATCCTCCTGTACATAACCTCTCATCATGCTCCTGAAATAAAGCCTATTTAAACTTTAAATAAAAAAATCACCATGACAGTAGAAGAAAGATGGGAAGTAGCTGGAAAGAGGAAGGAGATTAATGAGACTGGAAGAGAAATAAGAGAGGAAACTGAATTGAAATTACATTGAGTTTTTCTGGCCCAGCTAGCTCCATAGCTCAGACCCATCCGCCACCGCTTATCTGGCCAATCAATCCCAAAGTCCCAATGAAACACACAGACACTTATATTAACTTCATGCTGTTTGGCCCGTTTTCACTAATCTGTCTTGTCACGTGGCCCATGGCTCACCTGTGTTCCTTACATGTTTCTTCTTTGGGTGTCTGGCTTGTTCTATGTTTCTGACTCCACTCTCCTTCTCATACCTATGCTCCTGTCTCTGGCTACTGTGTTTGCCAAGGGTCAAAACAGTTCCTTTTTTAAAGATTGGTATTCACAACATATAGAAAGACATTCCCACATCAATGAAAACCTGTAAAAAGTATCATAATGAAAGGCATTATCTATTTAATACTTGCAAATAAAAGCATGAGGACCTGGGTTTGGATTTTCAGTACCAAACTGTAAAAAGCTGATGTTTTAGAGCCTACTTATAACCAAACCCTGTGGGGGAAATGTACACAGTGCAGAGATAGATGAATCCCTATCCTCCCGGTCCAGCCAAAACAATGAACGTTGGTTCAGTGGGAAATCCTTTCTTAAAATACATTATGGAAAGCAGCGGGGACAACATCCTGCACCAACCTGTTGTTCACATTGCTAGTACAGGTGAACATCCCATCACATACACCAGATACACACACACAAATATCACTAAGTGATTAGTTTATGATCTTTATTTTGTTTCATACATGGTGGACACTTAATGTGCATGTTCATTTATATACACGTGTGTGCACATATGTGTGGAAGTCTGATGCTTTGTTCTTGACACTCTCTACCTTTTTTCCCCCTTGATGCAGGGGCTTTTATTGAACCTGGAGCTTTCTGTTTCGACTAGACTGGCTAGCCAGTGTATCCCAGGGATCTGCCTGTCTCCTCCCTACCCTGTTATTGGGGTTACAGAAATGGACCACCGCTTACTTCCTGCTTTTATATGAGTGCTGGGGATTCAAACTCAGTTTCTTTTGCTTGTGCAATGGGCATAGTACTTTACCCACAAAGTTATCTCCTAATTTTTAAATACATTTGTTTGCATTGATTCAGTTTTACTTCTAAAGGGATGACTTTCCTCATTATTTAAGCCCAGACTGGTCTTGAACTTGATCTTCCTTCTGAGATTATAGATTACAACATGTTGCTATAGGTTATTATGATTTTTTTTTAAAGGAAGGAGTTTTCACATGGTTTAGACTTAATGTACTTTCTGTAATATATTGTGATAATCTTAACACAAATTGTGGTTCTGAAGAATTCTACCAAACTAGATGCCACACATGAATGTCTGTCTACATTTTTCACCATTATTCAAAAACCTAGAAAAGTAGCTGTATGGGCTACTTTTACAGACAGAATAGGCATTTAATTCACTGACAGCCAGATGATTGTGGTATCTAATTTTAAAAATAAGAAACTTTTACTACTTTTTTAAAAAAATAAAATGTTAGAATAAATTTAGTATTATGGGGGAGGGGTGTTTTATGAAGTGCTGCTTTTATAAAGGCACTGGGAATATGTAAATAACTGGATTTTGTTTTTCTAAGTGTGGCTGACCTTAAGCATGCCATTCAAAACAAATACAAGATTGCTATTCAGCACCAGGTGCTAGTGGTCAATGGAGGAGAATGCATGGCTGCAGATCGAAGAGTGTGTACCTACAGCGCTGGAACGGTAGGTGTCCAAGGGTCCTAAGATACATATTCTGCCTTCTCATCAAATGGGAAACAAGAACTCTGTTTTTTTATTAAGGACAGAATGCAAGTTTATCATTTATAACGTTTTTATTTCTATCATTGCTACATTTTTTGATACAGGACACAAATCCAATTTTTCTTTTTAATAAAGAAATGATCTTATGTGACCGGGCACCTGCTATTCCAAAAACTACCTTTTCAACAGAAAATGACATGGAAATAAAAGTTGAGGAGTCTCTTATGATGCCTGCAGTTTTTCACACTGTTGCTTCAAGGACACAGCTTGCAGTGGTAAGATCTAAACACTTAACTAATTGTTTCTAAAAGCATTAGGTTTAACTAGCAGAGAAGTCAAAATTACATAAATAACCTGAAAAATTTATTTCTCCTTACACTGTCTATGGTGTGTGATTACACATGTGTGAAAATCATAGAGGTCAGAGACCATCTAATGGAATTAGGTTCTTTTTCTACCATATAGCTCCTGGGATTAACTAAGCTGCTTGGCAGTGTCTTTCAGGTAGTTTTTTTTAACTTCCTCTTCTACTAAAGATCAGGGTTGAGGGTTGGAGTTAAAGTTGTGTGGAGCAGTATTTAAGAGCATGCATTGCTCTTCCAGATGACCTGAGAGTTTCGATCCCTGAACTTGTGTCAGGTGGTGCACAACTACCCAAAGCTCCAGCTCTAGGGTATCTACTGCCTCTAACTTCCACAAGAACCTCTATTCATCTGGCATGCACACACACAATTAATAAAAATAAATCTCTAAAATTTATTTATTCATATTTTATAGTTAATATACCTATTTTAAAATTTTAATCTCGGTGTTACTAATGTGAAAAGATTGTCTTAAACATGACTTGGCCAGAATCATAATTAGGCGCCCATGTTAGAATAGACAGTAGAGCTCAGATAACTTTTTTCTTACTTTTTTAGTTCTTCAAAAAGGAGCTGCAATTGTTTTCCATCCATATGACTTACTGATACTTTCAATCCCATTTATTGTTGCTAATTATTTGATTTTCCTGTTTTGTTCTAGTATGTATAGGGCCTCTCTGCAACTCTGCTATCTTCAAACTGTCATCTTAGTTTTCAAGTTAGAATTAGAATTACAGGCATGCAGTATGCCTTGCTTTCTTACAGTTTGCTCTACTTAACTGTGGTGCCATTGACTCCACTGTCAACAAGTTGGTGTGTTTTACTTTTAGATAAGAAAAACATGTGTCTTGGAACATGTGAAGTAACATAGTTTACATTATATTTTTAGAAGATAAAAATTTGGTAAAATTTTAGTGTTGGTTAGTAAAACTTCAGATTGGATAGAGGGGTTTTGTGTCAGGTAAACAGAGATGAGAATTCACACACACAAAGTGGCAATCTGGAAACCAAAGGGAATGAGTGCTGGGGAAGCTGCTCTTCAGCCTAATAGAGAGCAGCAGGCTTTTATTAGTTGGAGTGGGCCAACCTTTTGATATTTGTCTATTCATTAGTCATGGACTTTAAAACATGTTTTCTTGTTGTGCACAAGCATTCTGTTTTGTGATTGGCTGGTAATGGGAGGTGATTTAACCCAGGATTGCTGAGTCTGTTCTGTTGCTGTTGTCATCATCATGATAAAAGACTTGGTAGTGCTTGAGTCGGGCTGATGGCAGGTCCAATTTATGGTGCTATCATCTTCTTGCTTAAATATCTTGGTCTCTTAAAAACAATGTAATACTAAATACTTAATATATTTTTAACTGTTAGAGGGAAAGATGATAATATAAATCAAAAAGCATGGAAAAGGTATTATACAAGGAAAAAATATGACAGGATTATATAGTCAGGCCTTAATGCTGTATGGAAGGAGAGATGATTTCTTTATTGTAGACGAAAAATATAAAAATTAATAGTTGAAATGAGAGTGAGGAACATTGGTTTTGAGAGTCAAATGAATCAAAATGCCAGTCATTGCTGTTCTTGTTTTATAGGCTGTTTGGAAATTAGTTGGTTCATTAGGGCCTTGTGTAATTTTAAGTTTTTTAAAGAAAATTTTAGACATCTTAGCTGTTTATATAACTTAACCTTTCTAAAGGAAATTGGTCAGCTGTAGAGCTGAAATACATTTCTCTACCCTGTGCCTGTAGTTATTTTCTGAAAATTATTTTGTGCTTTTGTATCTTATTTCTAATTTTCATTGTGTGTGTGTGTGTGTGTGTGTGTGTGTGTGTGTGTGTGTGTGTGTGTATTCCTCATTTGTGTCAGTATTGGGGTGGTACCTTCATCAGTAGCCTGAAGTATTTAAGTGGTTAAGACAGAGTGATGTTATTTATTTTCTACAGGTTTACAGTCCTTTGTGGCAGGAAGCTGCTGCTGCTGCCCAGTTTGTACTTAATAGTTCATTCTTTGTAATGAAATTACAGTTATCTGTTCTTAAAACTCATTCATCTGCAGAGTGGTTCAGTTTGTTAAGAACACTTGCTGGGCAAGCATGAAGACTTTAGTCCCCAACACCTATATAAATAGTTGGGAATAGTGGCATGTACTCATCCTCCCAGTAATTGGGGATCAATAGACAGATGTGTCACTTCTTGTCTTGGGCTTGATCCAAGCTCAGACTTTGTCTCAAAGGAATAAAATGGAAGTGATAGGACAGCCAATATCCTCTTTAGGCTTCCATATTCTTCAACATAACTACAGCATGTGCATGCACACACACACACACACACACACACACACACACACACACACACGCAGTAACAATAATAATCATTTATATTTAGAGGATTCCTACCTTACAGTTGCAAGATTTGTTTATGTTAGTGTAGAATTTGATAATGCATTTTTAATCTTTTATGTTTGCAGGAAATATCTATGAAAATATTTTTGTATGAATATGTATGTAAACATGTATACACAGACAATTGCTTTCTGTTATTCTTTTCCATATTCAAACAGGAAATGTATGAAGTTGCCAAGAAGCTTTGCTCTTTCTGTGAAGGTCTTGTCCATGATGAACATCTTCAGCACCAAGGCTGGGCTGCAATTATGGCCAATTTGGAGGACTGTTCAAATTCATACCAAAAGCTTCTTTTCAAGTTTGAAAGTATTTACTCAGATTATCTGCAATCCATAGAAGACATCAAGTTAAAACTTACTCAGTATGTTTATTACTAATTGAATTTTTAAAATGCTTTTGAAATTTATTAGTAGTTTTATAGTCACTAGATGTTTGTTTCTTGGAGACCAGATGTTTATTTAAATAATGATTTATAGTCTTTTTAAACATTATGATTGTTATAATTATGATGTATAAGTACAGGCATATATATGTGTTCCATGGTGCTTATATACAAGTCAAAGAACAGCTTTTAAATGTTGATTCTCTCTTTCCAGTGTGTGATTCAGGTCTTTCTCACTCACTCAGCCATCTCCCTGGCCTCTCTAAAGTCATGCTTCAGTTAAGTTGTAGACTATTTTTTTGGTCTGGTGCTTTTTTGTTTGATTGAGACAAAGTCTGTCTTGTAACCCTGGCTGTTCTTGAATTCACTCTGTAGGCCAGACTGGCCTCAACTCACAAGAGATCCACCTGCCTTTTTCTCTTAAGTGCTTGGATTAAGGGTGAGAGCCACTGTGCCCAACTCTAAATTGTTGTTTTAATGTAGTTTTTAAAAATATATGTATTTTAACTCCCACCTGATTTTTGTTTCTTGAGTGATTTATTTATATAAAAGGCTAGAAGTAATTTATAAAACTAAGACTTTTTCCCTACATTTTGCCCAGTAGAGAAAATATAAAATGAAGGAGGAAAAAAAAAAGACCAGAACCCACATTTCATAAATAAAAAGGGCATCAGACATGGAAAATTTTAAGTTATTTTTAAAATTCTCCCATCTTAGTCTAAGTTCTTTACATATTAAATGTCAACTACCATTGGGTTTTAGAAGGAAAGGACTACAAATATATAACTAATATGCAAATGAGCATCACTTCAACCTTAGAGTAACTATATGAATGCGTGCTCATATGTATATATATACTTTTTCTTTACTTTGAATTTGCATTAGAGGTGATAGCATGATCTTTTATTTTCCTTCTCTTTTTTAATCTTTACAATTTTAAAGTGATGCTGGGAACCCAATCCAACATTTTTACTCTTAAGTTATATCCCAGCCACATGACTCCTTTCCTTGAGTTTTCTCAGTATTATAGATTGACTATTTATGGACAGGTTTTAGTCTTCATTGACATTGAAAGAAATATTGATAGGAAAAAGAATGAATAATCACTATTAAAAGGACTATTTTTAATTTTTTTATTATAATAACCTTTCCAAATACTTATTTTGGAGGGAGTCCTATTAACCACATCAGTATACTTTAAGGACTTGAATTTATACACACACACACACACACACACACACACACACACACACACACACACACACACTTATCTGAAATGTCAAAGATTTTATATTTTCCCCCATCCTTTAATGGCTTGCCTCTCCCAGTCCATTTTCCTAATGTGGTGAGTATAAGAATTACTGTAAGAATAAATTATGAATTTTACTCTGTACTTTCAATACATTAAATATATTTGTATTAAAGACAGAGTTACAGTCTGAGAGACTGTTCTGGTCAATCTTTGTTTTATTTTTAATAAAAAGGTTTTCTTTGAGAAAGGTTATGATAAAAGTCAATATCTGCTTGTTTAATATAATCTAGCTAGCTTTGCAATCAATTGATAATCTAATGTTTATAGTCACCTTTCTACTAAACTGTACATTTAGCTGAATAATAAAAGAGCGTATATGTGTATAATACATGAAGCAGTGGTAAGGCTGGTGTTTTGAAGTACATGGTGATTTCATTGGATGATACTGGAACAAAATTGCTTTACTGACTCATGTTCTGTATATTAAGTTTAGGAACTGCGGTTTCAGTAATGGCCAAGATTCCACTATTGGAGTGCCTAACCAGACATAGTTACAGGGAATGTTTGGGAAGACTGGATTCTTTAAATGAACATGAAGGCTCAGAGAAAGCTGAGATGAAAAGATCCACTGAACTGGTGCTCTCTCCTGATATGCCTAGAACAACTAACACATCCTTGTTAACCTCATTTCACAAGTCAGTGGAGCATGCGGCTCCAGATCCCACCGATGCTGAACGTGGCAAAGAACTTAGGGAATCTTGTCAAAGTACTGTCCAGCAAGAAGAAGCTTCGGTAGATGCTAAAGACAATGATCTGCCTTTTTTTAATGTTTCCTTGTTGGACTGGATAAATGTTCAAGATAGACCTAATGATGTAGAATCTTTGGTCAGGAAGTGTTTTGATTCTATGAGCAGGGTAAGTAATGTGTATGTGTCAGGGGTGGGCTATTAAGTTATGGTTAAAACAGAATACCTTCAATTGAAACTTGGAAATTGGATCAAATTACTTGTAACCATGCTTTTGAGTTGATTATTAATGATTTGAGAATATATTTTTTGTGCAATGAGAAGGACTTACATAAATTTTGAGTGGTTTAAGGATAAATCACTATCAATTAAAATATAATGTTCAATTTTTCCATCATCTAGAAAGTTTTCTTTTTCCAGGGAGCACCTCCCCAATATGAGAAATTACAGTTATTTCATCTCCTTAACAATTGATGAGTAAGACATTGGGCTTTCAGTTTTAAAAGTAAACCTGGGATAAGTGCATCTTTATATCTTCTTTGTGAGTTGATACAAAACATTTGCATCAGAAAGGAAATTGTTTTATTGATATGTTACTAAGGTTTTGAAGATTTCAGTTATCAGAGTACAAAGGCTCAAATCGTTGGGCTTTGCTTAAAAGAGTACTTAGCTGGAAAACAGATTTGGCTCTTGATTCATTTATTCTTTAAAAAACAAACAAACAAACAACCAAATTCCTGAGTCTGGGATGCCTGGAACAGTACTGCCTACCTTCAGTTATAAGTAAAGTGAATACCTCTAAGATCTTGTTTTTCTAACATGTTCAGTATCTTTGTCCTTGATAACATTTGATAGATGAGTATTTCATTCAGTTGGGCACTCACCCCAGCAAAGATTATTGTCAGAATGAATGAAAATAGACTTAATGTTTCTACTTAAAGTTTAAACTAATATTTAGTAGCTTAAATTTCGATTTGATTGGATGGCCAACCATATAACAATGGTCACAATAACCGGTGTCATTTTTCATTAGAAATAACTGTGGAGTAATCTTTGTGTACATTGTGAAGATGTGTATTTGACAATGAAACTTCTTATTGGTTTAATAATGAGCTGACTGGCCAATAGCTAGGCAGGAAGAGATATAGGCATAGAGAGGGGCGGGGGGGAGGAAGAGGCGATGAATCTTGATGAGGGGCAGATGCCAGACAAGACAGAGAGGCAACAGGACATGCAGTCAGGAAGAAAAATAAAAACCATGTGCCATGTGGTATCATGTAGATGAATAGAAATGGATTAATTTAAGTTAAAAGAACTAGTTAGAAACAAACCTAAGCTAAAGCCAAACTTTCATAATTAGTCTCATGTCATGATTTGGGGGCTTGGGGCTGGTGGTTCAAGAAAGTCTGCTAGAAGAACTGTATTAGAAGTCTAAATAATTTTACATAAAACCTGAAGTTTGCTAGGGAAGCACTCTACCACTGTGTTGTATCCCTTAGAGTGTTTCGAGACAGTCTCACTAACTTTCCCAGGCAGACTTTGAACTCACTGTAATCCAGTTTAAACATTTTGCAGTCCTCCTGCATCATCCTTTCGAGTAGCTAGGAGTACAGCCATTGCTTACTAGATCCACCTTGAGACATTTTGGTTTTTGTCTCTTGCTTAGGACTATGTATCTCATAGCAGTAGTTTGTTTCCAGCAACATAATTAATAAAAGGTGTCTAGATTATATGTTTCTACTTAAAGCCTACTTAATGTCATAAATGAATCCCATTTCTTCTGTTACTCATAATGTTTATTTCCAGCTACCTACCTCGGGAAATGTATTGAGACATAACTTTTTTGGAATTTAGTGTTTGAAATCACTCAAATTCCAGCCCTGGCACTTGTGAATTTAAGTATCTCAGTTTTATATGTTTCTTTTTTTTTTTTTTTTTTTTTTTGAGACAGGGTTTTGTTATTGTTATTGTTTAACAGTTCTAGAACTCACTTTGTAGACCAGGCTGGCATGGAACTCACAGATACCCACCTGCCTCTGCCTACCAAGTTCTGGGATTAAAGGCGTGCACCACCACTGCCTGGCAATGTTTGTAGTTTCTTAGCAGTTTGAATCCCTAGCTTTACATTTGTATGGACTGATAATGGTACATTTCGTAGTTATTTTTTTCAACCCAGCTTTAGTTTATACATAATATTCTATAATTGTTGATTCATTTTTTTGCAGATTTCTATTTTATAAATGAATAAACATCTCAAAGTTTATTGACCCTTAGTGTTCCTAGTATTTCTTTTAAACAACTTACTATTTTACCTTATTTTTTATTTATTTATCTACTTGTCTATTTATTTATTTTTAAAGACATGGTCTCATTATGTAGCCCTGGCTAGCCTTGAAATTCTTCTGCCCTTTCAAAGGCTGACACACCCAGATATTTATTAAATATTTTGCTTGTTGTATAGAGAGCTATTTGTTTAAGGGTTGTATAATTAGAAAGAAAACTTAGAAAATTGGTATTATAACTTCTCTAAGGCAACTATTGTGTATTGGCCATATGTATGTCAACGAGCTCATGAGTAAAAATTAATGTAGCATTAAGTGCTGCTAATGGAAACCTGAATAAATAATTATTAATACAGAAATACTATCGAAATCACAGCATTTACCATCAGGGAAAATTGAATAAAATATTCCACAAATTATTAGATAAGTAAAATATTATTACAGTAAGGCTTAGGAATTATGTTAAAGTAATTCAAGGTAAATCCACTGTTGTTTTTACCACTATTTACATAACTTGACTTGTCTTCCTGTTTCACCTTCTCTTTAGCCCAAATTAAAGGGCCTAGTCAAATACATCCTGTACAGATCAGAAGCATAGTCACAAAGACCTGGTCAATGAGGTGGCTTAGTTAGTAAACTTGATTTTGGCATCTGCATCCCAGATGGTAGAGGGAGAGAATTTACTCCCGCAGTTTGTCCTTTGACCTCCACACGCATGTTATGACTTTTGAGAGCTAGAGCTCACACTTATGCCTACATATGTACATGTGCTTGTAAACACACACACATGCACACAAATGTCGTTGAAAAATTAACTTGCTTGATATCTTCATATTAATATTAGCAGACGTTGAGAATCACATCTGAGGCTTGAAAAGCTGTGCTAGGTTTTCTCCATTAAAAGTTGAATTTAGGATCTGGCAATATGACTCCATGGATAAAAGCCTAAACCTCATTTCAATCACATGGTGAAAGGAGAGAACTAATTCTCAGAAGCTGTGTTCTGACCCCATGTACAGGCTATTATGGCATGTTTTTTGCTCAGAGGTAGATCATCTGCCTACTAAGGCCCCAGGTTCAGTCTCTAGTACTGCAGTAACAGTAATGAAGTAATAAAATGCTTTTTTCAAGTTATTGCCAGTGGTTCCCACCTATGATCCCAACACTGAAAATTTGAAACTAGCTTGAGCAGTGTAGTTAGAGTCCGTGAGTGAGACTTAAAATGGATGGATGGATGGAAGAATGGAATGTTATGCCTAATGCTTAAACCATAATTGTAATTGGGGTAATTAGAGTCTGGAGAAGAAATCTGTGAAGGAACCAGGAATACCTGAGATTGGCAAAAAGTGGTCTGCTATGCCAAACTTCCAAGAGCATTTAATGAAACAAGGTTATTTGATATTTGAAGCTAAATAGTTTTTACTAAAAATACCATTAAGCACATTGTAGAATTAAGGGATTAAAAATTAAGAAAGCGTATTGATCAAGCCATTTTCTTGCAGTAGAGATTAAGTTTAAGTTTTCTGTCCCAGTTGGAAAGAAAAATCTTGCCGTTTTAGAGATGAGTTGCTTGTGCAAGCCTGAACTCTTGGTCTTCTCTGCCTTGCTTCCTAAGCTCTGAATTACACCTGTATGCCAGTGTGCCTAATTATGGAAGATACTTTTAGAGAAGTTGAATTGATAAGGGTTACTACCCAAGCATGGGTTGGTCTTTAGCTCTATTTTATATAACTTTGATAACCGTGAAAAAAAAATGGCATTGACTAAAGGCTATTAAGAACTGATTAAATTATAGCATTGACTGAGATTTCTGACTCCTAGAATTCTGCACTTGATTTTTTTGTCGTGGTTTGTTGAGCACCAATTGTTTAGGATGAAATGAGTCCTATTAACCTTCCTTTGGAAGTGGAGCTTGATTTTTTTGTGCATTGTTTTTCCGTGTCATTTTCTATCACTTTTGTATCTGACTGTATATACATTCAATTAGTGTGAAATATAGTTGAAACTGTTTTTAGAAAATTTTTATTCATATATGTTTCCTTCTCATTTAGCTTGACCCAAAGATTATTCAGCCATTTATCTTAGAATGCCATCAGACTATTGCCAAACTTGATAATCAGAATATGAAAGCCATTAAAGGGCTTGAAGATCGCCTGTATGCCCTGGACCAGATGATTGCTAGCTGTGGCCGTCTGGTAAATGAACAGAAAGAGCTTGCTCAGGTATTATGTTTGGCTATTTGTGTATATTTTAAGTGCTATGCCTATTAAGTGTGCTCTTTTATTCACTTTTCACTGTTGGTATCATTCTTATTTACATATGTATTAATTAGGTTCACCTGTCATCATGACTATATAGCTAATAAGAAAGTTAACTTAAGGGAAAAGAGGTTTATTTTGCTTGGCTTCAGAAGAGTACAGACTGCAAAGATGGTAAAGGGAGAGCACCAGGAGCTACTTTAGTCATAGCAGTTACAACTTACTGCTTGGTGAGTTAAGAAGAAAACAGAATCCAGAAACAAGGAATGGAACAGGAAGGGCTGGGCTAGAGATATAAAGACCCAGTGATCCATTTTTCAGTGAAGACTTATATCACAAAGGTTCCATATCTTCTCAGAACAGCACCAAGGGAGGGCCATCACTCAAAAAGTGAGCTTGTGGGGACAGTTCAGATTTATAACAATTTATGACATATGGAGGGGAGTGGATGGTTTATGTTTTATTGCAATGTGTGACAGGGTCTCACTCTTACCCAGACTAACGTGCCTCTGCCTCCTTTTCTGTATTGCAATTACAGGCGACTGCCATCACATAACAACTAAGGCATACATTTAATGGTTGACTTTAATAAAATAAAGTGAGTTCAGGTACTGTGGATGTGGATGAAAACTGAAATACAAACCATGAAAGTACTTTCCACAGCTGGAATGAAAAAAGATTATTTTCAATGTGTTAAAGCAATATGATAAAAGAAGTTGTATTAATTTGTATCTTATATTGTCCCTCAAAAATGGATAGAACAAGAAATAGAAAACAATAAGAAATCTTAGAAAATTAATTAATCTTCTATATTTAGGACCACTGTTTTCCAGTCCTCAGAGCCAAATATCTGAATTTCATCTCATTTCCTCATCCTCCTCCCTCCTCCCTCTGCATTGCGTATACCAGTTTTCCTGCTGTCCTCCCTAGTTGTCCTCCCTCCTGCCTCTGCTTTTGGACTGTTGTGGCTTCTATTGGTTGTTGTATTTTTATTCCTTGTGATGCTTCTGTTTCATGTGCTTTTTTTTTTAATAAGAAAAACAAAAAAAAATATAAATTTTGTGTTTCCCTGACATTTTAAGGAATTTGTTTTGCTTTGGGCTTGTGTTTGGATAAGTTATTTTAATATAGTTTTCAAGGCACAGATTATTTTACATTGGTTTTCAGCCCTTGGATTGGCCATTTGCTTTTGTTTACCCTCAGTGTGAGATACACACAGATTTTAGGGATCAAATAGGAAAGTGGTCCATTGTCTGTTTTTCTCTTAATTGAGTGCTTGTGTCATTTATCTAACAAAATTAAATATTCTTAAAACTTTTTTTTTTCTCTAAGGGATTTTTAGCTAATCAGATGAGAGCTGAAAACTTGAAGGATGCATCTGTGTTGCCTGATCTGTGCCTGAGTCATGCAAATCAGCTAATGATTATGTTGCAAAACCACAGAAAATTGTTGGATATTAAACAGAAGTGTACCACTGCCAAACAAGAGCTAGCAAACAATCTTCATGTCAGACTGAAGTAAGAGCTCCGCCATATTTAATTTAGGCTTTTATCTCCCAGTATGAGTAATCTCCCTTATTCCATCAGCATGCACATTGACTGACCCTGGCTTAGACTTTAGATTACTGATCCCCTCAGCTTACCTACAAGATTATTTTTAGCAAATGTTGGGAGTGTTAAACAATGAATCTTATTCTGTAGGTGGTGTTGCTTTGTGATGCTTCATGCTGATCAAGATGGAGAAAAACTGCAAGCACTGCTCCGCCTTGTGATAGAACTGTTAGAAAGAGTCAGAATTGTTGAGGCTCTTAGCACAGTTCCTCAGATGTATTGCCTAGCTGTTGTTGAGGTTGTAAGGAGAAAAATGTTCATTAAACACTACAGAGAGGTAAGCAATTCCAATAGTTTAATTATATGTGAATATTAATAATTTGCATATATTATTAACATAAACTTTCCTTTTCTAAGTGGGCTGGTGCTTTAGTCAAAGATGGGAAACAGTTGTATGAAGCTGAAAAGTCAAAAAGGGAATCGTTTGGGAAATTATTTAGTAAGTATTAATTTATTTACCCCCTTTTTAAAATCTTAAATAATCTTAAATAATCTTAAATAACCATGTACCTAATTCTTCATACAGGGAAATCATTTTTAAGAAACCGTCTGTTTAAGGGACTGGACTCCTGGCCCCCCTCATTTTGTGTATGTATTTATTTCCTGTGACTAAATTTGTGTATTACAAAATCTTTTTTTGCAGGAGAGGGGTTAGAAGCATTTACCAGTAACAGGATAAGTTGTGGTAAGATTAAATTAACATAAAATGGTTTTGACTTTAAGGGCTACCCAGTGTAAGGCTCTAATGTGTAGTACGAGGTTTCTGTTCCGTACTTTCGGGCCTAACCTCAAGGTCTAGGCCCACAGACCCACAGTCCCATAGGCAGTCCCACATTGACACACAGATTCTTTCAATAGTTTTTGGCTGATCAGCCTCAGGCCCAGGCATATAACTTGCTAACTCTGTACCCTCCATCTAACCCATGATTCTTCCTGTTCAGCCATGGGGCTCGGTACCTTTCTTTAGAGCAGCATGGTTGTCCTCTGCATCCTGAGGCTTCTCTCTGGTGTTCTGCTCTGTGCTTCCTGTTCTCAGAGTTTTCTTAGTCTGGTAGCCCCGCCAACACTTCCTGCCTACCTTTGGCCCATCAGCGCTTTTTATTAAACCAGTGGGTGGAACAATTATTTACCATGAAATAGCACAATGCCCCTACACTAATGTGTTGTTTTTTAATTACAGTGTTTTTTCCTCCCCTTTCCTTCCTTCAAAACTTCCTTATATACCCCTCCTGCTCTTCTTCAAATTCATGGCCTCTTTCTTCCGTTTTTATTATATGCATATATGTTTGTGTGTCCATTTCATGCTATGTATGTATATTTTCAGAGTTGATAGTTTGATACTGACAGCTGATTAGTGGGCTCATCCCTGGGGAAACCACCTCTCCTGCTCCCAGCTTTATTTAGTTGCCTGTAGTTCTTTGTATAGGGTTGAAGCCTGTGGGCTTTTTCCCATGTTGATTGATATGTTCGTTGGTGACTTCCTTGTTCAGCTCACGTTTGGGTGGTATGTTGGTGAGACTTTGTGGGTGTGGTTTCTGGTTTTACTAGAAGGCAGATTCTCCAATCCTCTTGTCTCTTAACAGTCTTTCTACCCTCTTTATAATTTTCCTTTGGCCTTTGGTGCTGGAATGTTTGTGGATACACCCTGTGCTGCTGTCTTCCATAACTCTTGATATTGATTAGTTGTGGTTTTCTGTAGTGTCTTTTTGAAAAAGTTTCCTTGGTTAAGGATGAAGACACATACTTGTCTATGTATGTAAGGATAAATATTTATGGATTGTTGTTATGAATATGTGGTTTAGCAAATTAACGGTTGTAGATTCTCCTACGAATCATGATTTCACTAGCATTGAGCTGTTGAATGGCTCTTAAATTTAGAGAGCTGTTGGTTACTGTTATATGTACCACAACTTCATCATCTGTCATGGTCTATGGGAATGTAGTTTTTTGTTTTCCTTTTTTCTTGTAGTCTTCTCTGTTGTCTGCTATCTTTCCATCCCTTTGTCTTCATACCATTATTTGATGAGTCAGAATGGCTTAAGTCTTTATTAAAATTAAACATGAAAATATTGTTTGGGATATTTTAAGTCCAATTACCTGGATCTATTCATTTTTTAAATGAAAAGAAGCGTTTTTCATGAACAAAGAATTTGGGAAAAACTATATGCTTCTCCCCATATTAGGATCTCAGTTTTAAACATGTTTCAGCAAAGCGGTATTTCTTCAGAACGTACACATATAGCATAGTAGGAATTCACATACATAGTTATTTATCTCTGAACTTGTTTTTTGAAAATCATGCTGACATATTTAAATCTTCTTGACCAGTGATGAAGTTAATTGGAGTTATTTTTTAGAAGATGCCACTTTTGCCAGTATTATAAAAAACAACTAGTAGGACTTTACAATAAATACTTTTTGTTTAAAGCTGACCCATAGTATTTTTTTTTTTAAATGAGGACAGCAAGGAAAGAAATCTTCCTAAGGTACAGCAACAGTTTACTCTAGAGAGACCTTTTGTGAGCATTCTGTGGGTCAAGGGGAAATTTGGGGATAGCATATGCACAGTACAACACACGGATGCTAGAATTTCTATAAAATGGTGCAAGGACAGAAAGGGGAAACAAGCATATTAGTTATGACGAAACAGCTCGTTGTCCAGAGTATTAAAAGTTCAGAGTTAGTTTACTTCGTCATCTTTTCATGGTCTTTTAATCCTGTTATTTTTCTCTCTTAATTGTGATGAGAACATTTGACACATTTTTGTCAGTCTCTTATGTTATATTTAATTATAGCAAAAAATCATATCTAATTTTATCCTTTATATTGATAAAGATTTTTTTCCTTTTATAGACTCAGAAGCCTCGAAAATTTGACTGTGAACTTCCAGACATATCATTAAAAGATTTACAGTTTCTTCAGTCGTTTTGTCCTTCAGAAGTGCAGCCGTTCCTCAGGTAAAGGCCCAGAGTATCTTTAACTTAGTTGATCTTAAAATGGTGAATGTTATTTGTTTTTTTTTTCTGGCTTTCCTGACTTGGCATACTGGGTTCCAACTCGCCCATCCTTGCTTACGATGGACTGGTCATGATGTTATATTGTTTTTGAAAGATTGAAATAATTTGTTCACAATTCTTTTAAAAAACTAAAAATCCAGTTTATTTGCATTCTTTTTCAGGGTTCCCTTACTTTGTGACTTTGAACCTCTACACCAGCATGTACTTGCCCTACATAATTTGGTAAAAGCAGCACAAAGTTTGGATGAAATGTCACAGACCATTACAGATCTCCTGAATGAACAAAAGGCAAACGAATTGTTTTAAATATTTTTATTAGTATAAGTTGTTTGCATTGTTAAAGATCTTTACAAGTCCCACTCTCTGTTGCAGGTATCCACAAGTCAGGCATCCCCACAGTCAGCTGCTTCTCCAAGGATAGAAAGTACAACTACTACCTCACCAAAAACTCCTCCTCCACTCACTGTTCAGGATCCCTTATGTCCAGCAGTGTGTCCCTTAGAAGAATTATCTCCTGATAGCATTGATGCTCATACATTTGATTTTGAAACCATCTCCCATCCAAATACAGAACAAACTGTTCACCAAACTTCATTAGACTTGGATTCATTAGCAGAAAGTCCTGAGTCGGACTTTATGTCTGCTGTGAATGAGTTTGTGATTGAAGAAAATTTATCATCTCCAAACCCTATAAGTGACCCACAAAGTCCAGAAATGATGGTGGAGTCACTTTATTCGTCAGTCATCAATGCAATAGATAGTAGGCGCATGCAGGACACAAGTGCATGTGGAAAAGAGGGGTTTGGAGATCGTGCTGCTCTGCATGTCCAGCTGGAAAAATGCAGAGGTACTGCCCAAGACTCTCACGTCAGTATACAAATAATCAAAGAAGATCTGTGCCACCTCAAAACATTTGTACAAAAAGAACAGTGTGACTTATCAAATTCTTTAAAATGTACAGCAGTAGAGATAAGAAACATTATTGAAAAAGTAAAATGCTCCCTAGAAATAACACTAAAGGAAAAACATCAGAAAGAACTCCAATCTTTAAAAAGTGAGTATGAATGTAAACTTGATGCTCTAGTAAAAGACAGTGAAGAAAATGTAAATAAAATTAAAAAATTGAAAGGAGATTTAGTATCCCTTGAGGAGGTTTTACAAAATAAAGATAATGAATTTGCTTTGATTAAACATGAAAAGGATGCTGTCGTCTTCATGCAACATGAAAAGGATCAGAAGTTGTTAGAGATGGAAAATATTATGCATACTCAAAATTGTGAAATTAAAGAACTAAAGCAGTCACGAGAGATGGTGTTAGAAGACCTGAAAAAGCTCCATGTTGAAAATGATAAGAAAATAGAGTCACTGAGAGCCGAATTTCAGTGCCAGGAGCAAAGCCACCTAAAGGAACTGGAGGACACAATGAATGTCAGACACATACACGAATTTGAAAAAGTTATGACAGACCACAAAGTGTCTTTGGAGAAGTTACAAAAGGAAAATCAACAAAGAATTGACCAGATACTAGAATCTCATGCCTCAACTGTCCAGGAAAAAGAACAACAGTTGCAGGAATTGAAACTCAAGGTTTCTGATTTGTCAGACATGAGGTGTAAACTAGAGGTTGAACTTGCATTAAAGGAAGCAGAAACTGATGAGATAAAGATCTTGCTGGAAGAAAGCAGAACACAGCAAAAGGAAATTTTGAAGTCTCTCCTTGAACAAGAAACAGAAAACTTGAGAACAGAAATAAGTAAACTAAACCAAAAGATTCATGATAATAATGAAAACTATCAAGTAGGCTTATCAGAGTTAAGAGCTTTAATGACAATTGAAAAAGATCACTGCATTTCAGAGTTGATTAGTAGACACGAAGAAGAATCTAATATACTTAGGGCTGAATTAGAAAATATAACATCTTTGCATCACCAAGCATTTGAAATAGAAAAAAACCTAAGAGAACAAATAGTTGAACTGCAGAGTAAATTGAACTCGGAACTGAGTGAACTTGAAAGACAAAAGGATGAAAAAATAACCCAACAAGAGACTCTAATCCAAAACCTCGAGGAAGACAAAGAGAAACTGGTCACGAGTCACAAACAAGACAAAGAGCAGTTAATTCAGCAGCTTAATCACGAGAAAGACAGAGCTGTCCAAACTGCACTAAATGAATTTAAGTTGGAGAGAGAACTTGTTGAGAAAGAGTTATTAGAAAAAGTTAAACATCTTGAGAATCAAATAGCCAAAAGGTAAGTATTAAACTTAGTATATGATTATTACTGATGTGTTAATCATAGTACCTTGATATATTCATTTGAAGTAGTTAAATAGAGGAACTTGGATATTTTCACCAAGTAAAGAAATTTTACTTTTAGAATATTGTTTATCAGAAATGTAAAATATCATTACATAAATCTACTATTGCTAGAGCTAAGTATGGTATCTTGTACTGTGGAGGCTGAGGCAGAGGATTGCTATGGGCCCAAGCCTGGCCTAAAAGTGAATTTGTTCTAGGCCATACCTTGTCTTGAAAAGTAAACAAGCCACAAAATGTCAGCATTTTATAAAATGTATATAAGAACTTTTTAAATTTAAATCTTTTTGATTTGTAGCTCTTACAAATTTTTTCAGTTGATATTAATTCTGTTCTCTTCCTGTGTTTGTATTAAGAGTTTACGTTTCCTCTGCCTGTGGCTTAGCAGAGGCTAAATTGGATGGAAATAGGCAGAATGTTCTTCACTATTGTTTTCTTGATACTACAGTTTCATTTATTTTCTCTGGTTGGAAAGATAATGTTTTTAAATAACAGACTTGTAGATTTCTTTCCGTTATTTTTTTTATTGTTGCTCTCTGTTAATATTTTTTAATTACCACAGATGGGCTTAGAAATGTTGTGATGAAATTTTGACCAATAAACAGTTTGTAGAGTGTGGTTAGTGTATCATTTAGTCCTATGATTAGATTTCTAAGTGAATACTTTTAAGTGTGTGTGTGTGTGTGTGTGTGTGTGTGTGTGTGTGTGTGTGTGTGTGTGTGTGTGCCTGTGTTTAATTCCTGCCTCTTGCGTCACCACTTTTAAACACTCTTAATTGGCTGTCTGCAATGTAATGCTGTTTTCAAAATAGCTTTTTGTATTCTTAAGAGATGAGAGGGTTTAATAGAGAAATAAACCTTGTAGGGATGGTTATAGAACTATGGGAGACAAAAGTTAAAACAGTGTAATTACTATGGAAAAACTCAGAACCAGAACTGGGTGGTAAACTGTTGCATTAAGGTTTTCTTGGTCCCGAGTGGCCAGAGGTCCGGACCCACAGACCTCCTGCCCCGGACCCCTTAGCTGCCCGCAGCTGATCAGGCCCCCAGAAGTGACTCAAACATGTATATTAGCTTCATGCTGTTTGGTCTACAGCTCAGGCACATTGCTAGCTTGCTCTTTCATCTTAACCCATTTCCATTAATCTGTCTGCCACATGGCCTGTGGCTTACCTGTGTCCCTTATATGGCGTCTGGCTCAGTCTGTCCCTGACTCTGCTCTTCCTTTCCTACCTATTCTGATTCCCCACCTACTTTTTCTATGGTGCCTGTCATGGGCTAAAACAACTCCTTTATTTAAAGATTGATGTTCACAGCATAAAGAAAGATATTCCCACATCAGTAAACTGGTAATAAAAGATTATAATATTAAGGAATTATTGCAGTAGGGGAAATAAACTGCCACTGTACAGCTGAGATTAGTTCTCAGTACAGCATGGACTAATTCAAGTTATGCTAGGTAGTGGGGTCAGGATCAGTATATGGCGTCTTATAAAAAGAACGCAATCAAACGAAAGGAAATTTTAGCCAAACTGACCTACCATGATTCTTGCTGATAGCCAACTGGAGTGATAAGGAACCAATGTTAGGAGAGATCAGATTACAGAAGTGGGGAATTTTTTCCATACTAACTTAACCAAACTTCTTGCTACAACTGAGCAGTGCAAACTGAATAAGAACAGTTGTCAAGGTTGGAGTCCAAAGGGCCTAGAAGAGACTGACTAATGTTTGGTGAGTCTTTGTCAAGCTTTAAGTGAAGTATCAAGACATACTATGAATCCCTCATCAAAGTTAATTCTTCATGCTCACAGGGAAGCTGCATGATACCCAGAAACCTCTTAAAAAATCATCAAATCTTGGCTTAATCAGCACATAAAATGAGTAGTTCTCAGGTACTTGTCAGAAAGTTACTGTGAGACAACCGACCACAACCACTTCTGGGCAGTAGGACTGTCTTGTTGATGTTCTTTTACTGGCATATTTGAAGCTCTTGAAAGGATTTTGGTAAATGCAGTCTCGGCCATGACGTATGTATTGCAAAAGCAGTAGCGAGAGAGCAGTCTAGCATTGTACTGTTTTAAACTTAGTAGTCAGATGTACATATTTCTTTACTCATTAATCATTTAAATAAGACACTTTAATATATTTGTTTCACATGATGCAACTTCTGTCTCACAAATGTCCGAGATTTTCTTTTTTCCAAGGTAAGACTAAACTTGATGTTATACTATCCTTCAGGTGAACATTTGTTCTTTTCCTGTTTTGTTCTGTCACATTCACTGAATTTCTGTAGGATAAAAGCTGGGGGAAAAAAATTCAGGGTAACTACCATTATCATACCTTACTTCATAGACAGGGGAGTAGACAGGGTTAAAAAGCAAATGACTTAATGTGGATAGATTTGATTACTAGCCTTTATTTCTATAATTAGCCTTGCAAATATTTCTGATAAATATTTGCTGTTTCCTTCTTTTTCCCAGCCCATTCATTAACTTAGTCAATGCCTTATCTGATTGTAGTTCTTCACCTGAAAGACATGGCTCAAATCTTTGCAAAGAGACTGCCATTTACTTGTATAATACAGCTCCTATAAGGTTTTTAATTTAATTAAACTTTGTATCTTCAATGACCAAGTAATAATATAATTCAAGAAATTCTTAGGGAGGGATCACATGTGTTATGGCACGTGTGTGGAGATCAGAGGACAGTCTTAACTTCCACTTTGAAAAGGATCCTCTTTTGTTGTTAACCATTTGTGGCTGTATACTTCAGACTAGCTGTCCTATAAGTCTTCAAGCATTCTTCTGTTTCTACCTTCTATGTCACCAGTAAGTATGATCAGGTTACAGAAGTACGCTGCTACACTTGGCTTTATGTAGTTTCTGGGGTTTCCAACTTCTATTAACATTCTGTAGAGCAAGAATTTTACCTACTGAGCTGTCTGCTTCACCCCCAAGAATTGCTTTCTGTAGAAGCAGATCACATCTAAATATAGGCCAAATCCTGCTGCTTTCCATTGGAGTAATATTTACATCAGTTTTAAGTTCTATATGACATATCATAACTGGGAAAATTGTCACAAAATAGTCTCTGGCTCAGAATATTATTACATTTGGACTTGGCCTCATTCTTACAAAATGGTGCTTCTATAGAACAAATCTCCAGTAGATAGGATCACAATTGTATCAAGCCAGCTGCTCTAGGAATTAACATATGAGGCAAGATCAGTGCTCATATACATATGAGGCTGTGGTTATAAGTCTTTATCAGAAAGTCATTATCATTTATCATTAGTTGAATAGAACGTATTTTTTGAGACAGGGTTTCTCTGTGTAGCCGTGGCTGTCTTAGAACTAACTCTATAGGCTGGCTTCAAATACTCAGATTTAAGGTGTACATCAATATTTCCTGGCAAATAAAACATTTTGAAGTTGAAGAACATTAGTTTGAGCAGACATAGGGTTTAGTATTTTACAAAATCAGTTCATGTAGAGAGCAGGTGACTTGTGGAAACAGAATAGTGTTTCTTTTCATGATGGTTAATGTCCAGTGTGCTCAGCTTGTCATCCAGTGACTAGGTGGCTGTGTATTGACTGAAATGTGATTCCACAGGGGTTTCTTGCTGTGGAATATTCATCATCAGAGAACATGGACATTTCATTCTCATCTTCAGAGATCCATCCATAAATATTTTCCATGAAGTCCTAGTCCCCAGTCCCTTCAGTACTGAGATTTGAACTAAGGCCTAGAACATACTATCAGTTGTAATACTGAACTATATATAGTCCTTGCCCCAGATTTCATAAATTTCTTACCACCTGCTTTCTCCCTAGGTGGATAATATGGGGTTTCATTATATAGTCCCGGCTATCCTTGAACTCAAAATCTTGCTTAGCTTCCTTTGTACTTAAATTATAGTCCTGTATCACTATAAATAGCTTTATCATCAAATTGAATCTAGATCTTTTCTAAGTCCACTGTCTGGAAAATTTTTTCACCTACCCTCCATGAATCATAGGTTCACACTCCCTCCCTTTTCTCCTTTTATGCTCTTCAAATGCTTTGCATTGTTTTACAGCTGCGCCTCTTGTCTTCTGCTGCCTATCAGTGTGGCTTTGGTGCTTCACCTGTGCTTTTAAAAGATGTCAGCATTTATGGAGAATCATTAGGATCTAGGCTTGCCTAATTTTCCCCTCATTATGAATGGCAGGTATAGGTGCAGAAAGACGGCATAGTGGCTTAAATACGAAGTGAATCCCACAATCTTGGGCATTTGAATACTTGGTGCCTGCTTTGTGGTACTGTTTGAGAGATTTAGGCACTACATCATTAGGAGCTGCTTTTAAGATTAAAAGCCTCGTCTTCTTCCAGCTACCATGCCTGCTGTTTGCTGCTACAGTTCCCCTTCCAAAAGGAATGACTTATCCTCTCACAAAATAAGTTAAAATAAAGTCTTCCTTCAAGTTGCCTTAGTCATGATGTTTTAATACAACAGCAGAAACTAATACAGACAGGGAGCAGCCATGGTTTTTCATAGTAACTTAGGAGACCCTTTTCAGGTTTTTAGTCTGTACAGGGAACAGCCAGAGAGCGCAGTGATACTTTGCACAAGGAAAATACTGACTCCCAGACATCTTAATTGTGATTACCCTATAGTTGTCCAGAAAATTTCTATTTGTCATTCATTTCTGCTATCCATATTTCAAGTATCTACCTAGGGTATGTGGCCTAAGTATCAGAGTAGTTTGTATGCTAATCTAGTCCTACAAGGTTTTTTCTTTGAGCCCTGCACAGATAGGAAGCCTTATAAGTTTTTGGTAAATGGTTCATTTCAAAACAACATATTCAGGGCAGGGTGTGTTATGTCTATGATTCAGAGACTTTCCCAGAAATATTTTGTTCCTTTGAAAGGGACCCTGCATGTTCATGTCTTTTGTGTCCTCCGTGTGTCTTGTTCGGATAGTTGCTACTTCATGCTTACTAGGTTTAACCAGTATTGCCTTTAAATGTGTTAGATAAGTATGATGTCTAGAAGAGGAGCAAGATCAGCTTCATTGCCAACTAGTTCTTCTAAGATAATAAAGTAGAATCAAACCTTTTGTCATTATTGTCAACTGCTAAGACATCTGTACAGCAAGCTCAGCTCCTAATAAAAATTTGAATCTAGAAGTTTAATTCCTGCTAACTAGATTTGAACAAAAGACTGGAGAATAAATATCTCAAAATTAGACAAAAAATGTATATTGCTATGTGAGTATTTACAAGCTGTTTATTGTGATTTATTTCATGGATTGAGGAGCTAGGTTCTAGAAATCTATCCACCATTTTTTTCATAAATAATAAGTGCATCATCTCACAAATCATAAGCCCCATCCCCTGACTTTCCCACCTTAATTTCAGCAGGATTATGTCCCATGATGTCCTTGCTTTGCTTTCTGACATAAAGCCTACTTATCTCATCTCATCTCACCAGCTAGATATTCTTATCTCTCCTGACCTATGGTATGAGTATAGTATGATAGGATATGTTGAGAGAACACATTTACATTTTATTACAAGATTATTACAGTTTGTCTAATTCGTAAGTTAAATTTTTACCTTAATTGTTTATATATAGAAACAGAGTATATATAGAGTTCATAGTATCTGTGGTCTTAGGCATCCACTGTATGACTTGAGGGACTTGTAATACAGCTTCATTGCAGTACATCTATTCACATTCATGTCTCTTGCCAGTGACTATTTTTGCCTAGGTTGAATAGTTAGAACAGGAATTACTAATTAGGTTAACACTTACTGTCTGAGCTGTAACAGGAGGTTTTGATTCTTGTTCCTATACTAGTAGGAACTTAAGTGGAAAGGATAGGCCACCAAAGTCATTAGCGTTATGCCAGTTGGTAGAAGTCTTGTTGGTTTAATCTAGCAAGGAAACAGTTGCATTGGAGTTTAGCCCCAGTAGAATTTATAACCCACTATTAATCTCTAATTGCCATCTAGCTCTAAAACACAAAAGATCAAATAAGAATGTGTTGGAAATTTTTATTATTTCAAATGAAGTAAGACTTACAGATTTTTTATTTATTTATTTATTTATTTATTTATTTTTGCTATTTCTGACCACAGTAATTCTTACTCTGTGTGAGGAAACAAACGGATTTTGTGAAGTTGCTTTGTAAGTCTATATTTGGGTAGCAAGCTCATGGGAACTTACTGGCCCAAGGTCTTATCAATTTTTTTTGTTGTTGTTATTAAAGAACTTTTTATTTTTGTGTATGAGTATTCTACCTGCATGCGTGTTTATAGCACATATGTGCCTGTGTGTCTATACATACTAAAAGAAGGTGTTGCATCTCCTGGAACTGGAGTTACAGAGGGTTTCTGCACTGCCACATTGGTTCTAAGAACTGAAGTCCAGTTCCTCTGCAAGAGCTTCTTTGAATCAAGAGCTATCATCTCTTCAGCCCCGTTGCCAGGGTTTTTTGTTTGGGAGGGGCTAATCATTGTTTTAAACATTTTTTTTAAAGATTTATTATTCTGTATGTGTTATGTTTTGGTTACATGCATAGAAGTGTACCACATGTGTGCCTGGTGCCTACAGAGGTCAGAAGAGTCCTTGGGACTGGAGTTAAAGGTGGTTATAAACTGTCATGTGGGTGTGGGAATCAAACCTGAGCCCTCTGCAGGAACAGAAAGTGCTCTTAACCACTCTTCAACCCCATGGCACATAGTATCAGCACATAATGTCTCCCTGGTGAGCCACGGTGGGTTCAGGATGACTGTATTTATCTTCCCAGTTGTTTAAAGGAGGCAGTTGATAGCTGGCCCAGGTCTTGTAATTTAGTAGAAAATATGATTCTCTAGAGCTAATTAGATCCCCAAATACCGAATTTAAACTTTTTTGTTCTGTTTTTACAATTTTAGTAAACCTTTATTCACTCCATTATGTGGGTTGACATCAGCTGACCACTAGAAAAGATTTTTATAGAACAAGCCTGATTTCTACTTTGGATCTGCTGCTGAAATGAAGCTGCATTGTGTCTCCACGACTTGCCTTTAATTGACCTCTACCACTGCAGAGTCTAGTTATTCCCATTAAATACATATTTCAGCTCTTTACCTACCTGTTCTGTGGCCTACAGAAATCTGTTAGTCTTTTAGTCCTAGGTTTTTAAATAATCAGGGAAAGAAATTCCTTTGAACATTCTCAGGTGTACATAAGTAATGTTTTCTAATGCCATATCTTCACACACCTTTCTGTAGAGCCAGGATTTTTTTTTTTTTTTTTTTTTGACGATTTCTGCTCAGTTCCCTTTTTTTTTTTTTTTTTTTTTTTTTTTTTGCCTGAGAAATGCCCTGAATATAGGTATATAGTTATACAAATGAAACATATAGTAGTAATAAGTCATAAAGACATATACTTTAATATTCCTCTTGATATACTTATGATTTTACCATACCTCATTTTTAGCCGTGTATTTTGACTGGATAATATTGAAATATGGCATATTGATGCATACTTAAAGTAGTCTTCCCATAATTGTACATATTCTTTGTTGTGAAATTTAAAGTATAGTATGTATTGATTTTTCATTGCTTTCATTATGGAACATGAAGCTGCCAGTGAGCTTTACATAATCTTCACTACATGCATTAATCTATTTTGTACATTGAAAAGGTATTTTACTTACGTGATTTTGTGAGCACCATAAATTGGTTGATCATTTGGAAAACACTAGTTCACTAAATTATATAGATTTTCTCAATGTTGGCATGTTATAAAATACAGCTAGCTCAATACATACCCAAAATATTTGTATAAGTACTTTAACATAAGATACATATTTTATTTACTTTCATTAGTGGCCAAAGAACTTTATAAATATTTCCCATTTCATGGAACAGAATTTTATTTTTAAAAAGATTTTATTGTATGTACATTGATGGGTTTGTCTTCACTCATGTCTGTGTGAGGATGTCAGATCGCCTGGAGTTGTAGTTACAGACAGTTGTGAACTGCCATGTGGGTTCTGGGAATTGAACCCAGGTCCTTTTATGTGCTGAGCCATCTTTCCAGCCCCAGCATAGAATTTTAAATGATGCATACTCAAGGAAGCATTGGTTCTTACTATGTCAACAAGAAAAGAATACATCCCCCGTTTCCCCATTATAATGAAGGGTAAGGTGTCAAAAGTACAGTTCTTTCTGTATTACTGTTTTTAATCTGTTATGATGCCTGAACTTCCATCAATACAAGTATCAGGTGAAAAAGACAAATGATATCATGTTAAGAAAATAACCTTGAGGCTTAACCTCTGAAAATAACATTGGTGACCTCCAGGCTTCTGCAGGTGAAATTCTGAAACTTTAAGGTCTAGAGTGGTTTTGTGCCCTTTTGCAAAGGATCAGAATATAAATATTTGGGGTTTGTAAGTTAGGTATTCAAACTATCAAACTACTCAGTTGTAACATTCTAACAATAGAGTAGTTTAAAAAAAAAAAAAAAACAGGTAGTGGGCTGAATTTACCAACTTTTAAAGGATCTTCATCTTGTCATCTTGAATTTAATGTTGGTTGTCCTAAGTTTAAGACAATCAAATTGGAAGCTTGATAATAGCCAACAGAAAATGTGGAATCTGATCCTTCTGGCCATATATAATTTTGTCTGGTTCGACCGTTAGACTGTGCCTCCTGTTCTTACCTCTGTGCCCCACTTTGGGTGCACCCTCCCCCACCCTATCCTCCCATATTTCTCAAAAACAAATTTAAGTAGTATGTGAATGCAAACCTTCCTTGGTTAAATGTTTAACTTTGATACCTGGTTTGAAAGTCACTGTGGGTCTTGCAGCTACTAAATAGTGTAAGGTTTTTGTAAAGGATCTGAGTTTTGAGAATGGAACTTCCTCAAAGTGACAATGATCACTCTGAAAAAAAGATGCTTTTCCTGTATGGAAAGGAAGCTGTGTAGGATTTGAAAAGGCAGACAGGACATTTCAAAAAAACCCTACCCTGACTGATCCCTTCATCTTTTTTGTTGTTGTTTAAAAAAAAGTTTCCTTGGAATGTCCTGATCTGGCCTCATTTGGTGTTTCATTTTGCCATTCCAGTTAGGTCATAACTGCAGTCAAATCTAAGCTCGGTCTGGGTGTGTGTAAACAGAACCACCTAAAGGTCTTAACCAATAACAAATATATGCATTTGCATTTGACTTTATTTTTTCAGTGCCTCCTTTATCACCATTGCACCCTTCCCAGAACAGAAGCAGATTTTTGCTTCCCCAAAGTGGAGCAGTGATGGTCTAGAAAAGCAAGACTTACGTTTCATTACTGTGTTAGTTAATTCTTCCATCTCAGGCATTAAGGTATTAGAAAAATAAGAAAAAGTCATGTACCTGATAATTATGTAGAATAATTTCCAGCAAAAGCTCAGCTCAGTATAGGATATCTTTTGGCATGGCATGTGCTTTTGTTCTGATGCTGGCTGGCAATTCTCTTTGGTAGAATGCTTACTTGCCTAGCTTGGATAAAGTCCTGGGTTCAGTCCCCACCACTCAGGAGGTGGCAGAAAAGAAAGTCAAGGTCACCCTCAGAAACAGATGTGAAGTAGAAGTCAACCATCTAAAACATCCGTTTGCATCCCAGAATAATTATTGATCTCTGTATTTTTCTCAAGCCTCTGGGTCATCATGCAGTATAACTGTGCTAATCACCATAGGCTCTTTTCAGAGGGAATAAGTGATGGCTGTGTGTGCTTGCTTGACTACAACTGTCTTCTACCTGTGTCATCTCAGGCCATTTATCCTGAAGCACAGTGCACATAGAAGTAAAAGGTGAAAAAAATGGGTATTTGCTCTTGTGCATATATGCATGCCCCCCCCCCCATGGCTCAGTTTGAACTGTTTCATTCTTAATAATACCATCCTCTCTTTCAGACTTATTTGCTATGTTCTGTTTCTTTATCATGGTATCATTCAGAAGACATTTTGTTACAGTAAAATTTGAATATATGGCTGTTAGTGGCCAGTTGTAACCCCACTTTTTTAGCCCATTCCTTACAGTTCTGTGATTATCTAATGTGGTCATGACTATCTATATTCTAAACTATTGCAATTTACCTTCTAGCTGTGGGATAATTCTTCAAGAACTGTATTAGCTGACTAGGATTATCTCTCAGCCCTGCCTATGCCTGGTTATTACAGTCCTGGGTCTTTTATATTCTGTTTTCTCATTAACGCATCCTGTGTGTGGCCCTGCTAACTACATGCATGCTAGCTATGGTAAAGCTTTAATTTACACAACTCAATTTCTTTCAACCAAATAAGAAATTGAAATAAATCTTTCAACTTTTTAATTGGTTATGTTACATGAAATAGAAAATTCCAGCCTTTTTTCACTAAGCCAGAAGTCAGACAATATCTCCATGTGTGTATAAAGGAAGATTTGCCTGAGTGCTCAAATTTGTGTTAGCTTTATCATTATATTTGGATATATAAATAAAATATCCCCTGTGATTGTCTACATAATTTCAGTTATAAAATTAGTAATACATTGCTACCATATTATAAAGGAAAACTATTTAGGAGTGAACAAACTTTTAACTAATAATGCTGCTTATAAATGCATCTTTATCCCAAAACATTCCAGTATCTTTTAAAAATCAAGTGAATGCATACTGAAAATGAATTCTCTAATAGTGACACAGTAGCAGTAGCCTCTGTTTTGTTGTGGAATGTTTTAACATTTAAATAGAGAGGACTTGAAACAGTCTGGCACTGTAGGCCAGACTGACTTGATACTATAGAAAGCCCAAAGTCTCTTGGGTAAACTTACAGAAAACTTGATTACTGGGATTATAAGCATGAACCACCATGCCTGGCTTGTTTCAACAGTTTTGAAATCAGTATTTTAGGAATCAAAGATTGAAAGCAAAGTAAGATTTAAGATTAATAAACTGTGTGCAATCATTCACTTAGGCTGAGTTTTGTTTCATGTGGCCAGTTCTCCTCTCCACTGCCTTGTTAGTATCTCCTAAACAATTACTGATTAAAATGAGTCAGTTCGGGAGTACATACATTTTGTTTGTCTGGAGAAATCATTTTAACAACTTCTTTTTCAGTTAGGTATCAGAATAAGCCAGAATCTATTGTATGGAAAGTCCCCAGGTGTTCTTCCTCTCCACCTTAAAGGGTTAGAGAAACTGAATGTTGAAGTGCCTGGGGAATACATTGGTTCATGGGTGCTGGTGGAAGCCCTGATTGAGCCATGTTCTTCATGTTCCTTGCTGGCGTCAACAAGACACCATATAGTTCATAGTTTTCTTTTCAGTCAGAAGGACAAGGTTCACACAGAAATATATTTCTTGTTATCATGGGTTTCTGGGAGGTAAATAACCTAAGTATAACATTCCATATATTGTGATTGTGTCTGTAATTGTTTTTAAAACTCTTTTCAATTTTTAAGTCCTGCCTTTGAGTCAGCCAGAGAGGATTCTTCAAGCTTAGTTGCTGAACTTCAAGAGAAGCTTCAGGAAGAAAAGGCTAAGTTTCTAGAACAGCTTGAAGAACAAGAAAAAAGAAAGAATGAAGAAATGCAAAATGTTCGAACATCTTTGATTGCTGAACAACAGGTGTGTTTGAAATCTAAGGAGGTGAGATAGAAGGCAGCCAAGCTGGTTCTCTGCACACGAGAAGGGTTCTTATATGTTCTTTGTCTCTACTACCCAACCTTCTCACTATTTACCTTCTTCATAATAAAAGCATGTATTTAAAAATAAAAATATCAATTTGTCACATGACTGTAGCTACCAGTCTAAAGATTATCTCAGGCTGACGTGAAATTCCTTCTTTTGAAAATATGAACTTAATAGCTTCTTTGGCACAACTCATTTTACATGTAATTAGGCTGTGTAAATTTTCACTGTGTTCTTTATAAGAACATACTTAAAAAAAAGAATATACTTGATTTCAGATTCCCATAATGAATTAGGGCTGAATTAATTGATTGAACAACTATGAAACTAACAACTATCTAAATTCAGTTAAAAGCCCTTTCTTTTTTTTAATAAAGTTAGATTTTTTTTTTAAACTAAGTTACTTTCTTAAAAAAAATACTACAAAGATGGCTTGTAAGCTATCTTACAATTTCAGTAAAGGCCAATTGATTCTTATTACTCCTTTTTGTTGGAAATTTGCTTATTATAAGTTATGATTATCATCTTAATCCTTTCATATCACAGAAATAACCAAAGTTCATGAAAATAAATGATGCTTAATCCACTTCTATATGTACTAATTTTCTGCATCTAAATAGAAATAGCATAGTAATATGTGCATTCCCCCCCCATTTTTCAAGACAGAGTTTCTCTAGCTATGTTTCCCTAGCTGTTGTAGTACTCACTGTACACTAGGCTGGCCTAAAACTCACAAAGGCCCACCAGCCTCTGCTTCCCAATGCTGAGATTACAGGTGTGTACCACCACCACCCAGCCCCTAAGCTGCATTATTCACATTCCCTTTTGAGGGGTCTTCCAGTGTGCTTCCTAGCCTAAAATCATGTTTGAGTTTATTCTTTACTCTTGAATTTTGTCTAAGACTACCAATCTTCCTGATAAAGCTCTCTGTTGCCATTAATGAATTCCTAAAAGTGGGCAGAAAGGCATGATAAGCTATTTAAAGAGTTAGGTAGGACATTTTCTTATGTATGTATGCTATGTTAGAAAAGTTTTAATGAACTCTTATAAATGAATACTTTAACAAATTTAACCTTCTTTGTAAGTGAAAGAAACTGAAAAATTTAGATAAAATTACCAGTTATCAACAAGATCCCTCTATCCAATTGGACATGTGACCATCATTCTTTCGATAGGAATAGGTGAAAACTGGGGAGTAGTGAGTCTAGTTGCTGTACAGGTCTAGAGGCCATTGCAAATCTTCAGGTAAGACAGAGAGAAAAAGAATTAGATGCCAGTATGGTAACCAAAAGTTAGCCAAAGATATAAGATGTCAGAGGAAGGAAAATTAACCCAAGAAAACATCATGTATGCAGCAGCCCTCTTTAAATTGTTGATCATGTTATTTCCATAAAATGTCTAGCATTTGCTAATGCCTTTCTTCAGACAGTACAGGCAAAAATGAGAGAATAAAATTTGTTCTCAACACGTTGTTTGAACAAGAAAATATAACCTTTCCTGGAATACGTACAGCTTTTGCTTTGTCACGCAACTCCATAAATATAACTCAGAAAAGAGTACGTGCAACCTTACTTTCATGGCATTGATTGCTGAGTATATACAGATAATTGACTATTGCTGTTGTTTCAGACCAACTTTAACACTGTTTTAACAAGAGAGAAAATGAGGAAAGAAAACATAATAAATGATCTTAGTGATAAGTTAAAAAGTACAATGCAGCAGCAAGAGCGTGATAAAGGTTAGTGTTGTCTTATTTATAACAGATTTTTTAAAATATTAGTGAAATGTTTTCAGTTGAATAATGCTTATTTGAATTTGCAATCTTAGATTTGATAGAGTCACTTTCTGAAGACCGAGCTCGTTTGCTTGAAGAAAAGAAAAAACTTGAAGAAGAAGTGAATAAACTGCGTACCAGCAGTTTTATTCCCTCGGCACCTTTGGTTGCAGCCCCAGAGCTGTATGGAGCTTGTGCACCTGAGCTCCCAGGTGAGACAGAGAGATCAGCCATGGAGACAGCAGATGAAGGAAGAGTAGATTCAACAATGGAGACAAGCATGATGTCTGTCCAGTAAGTAGGTCTGTCTTCAAGTCAATAGTGCCACACTGGACTTGAGTCTGGTGTCATAGGCCTATATTCCCAGCTTTGAAGGATGCCAAGAAAGGCAGATCACAGATTAAAGCTCTGTTTGGGTTATAGTTCAAGGCCAGACTAAACAATTTAGTTGAAGCTCTGTCTCAAAATTACAAAAACAAATAATATCTGTAGTGCTATTCCATTACATTAGAAAATTCTGAAGAAAGGAAATTTTTTATTTTACTAATACTCTGTGTTTTTTGAGAGTTTTTTTGTTTGCTTGTTTTGTCTGTTAGTTTGTTTTTTTGAGACAGGGTTTCTCTGTAACAGTCCTGGCTGTCCTAGAACTCACCTTGTAGACCAGGCTGACCTTGAACTCACAGAAATCCTTCTGCCTCTTTACCTTATTAATTGTTCTCAGCCCATTTAAAAGATTTTTAAAGAACTAAGTATAAACCTGCTAAAAGAATGTTGAAATTAAAAGTCATAATGACAAATGAGAACATTCCTCCGATATCCCCAGTGTGATAGGTGGGAGACAAAGGCTAGCAGATCCTTGGAGTTCATTGAACAACTATTCTGTCAGAATTAATGAGCTCCAGGGTCAGTGAGAAAACTCAAAAATGGTAGTAAGTAGTCTCAATGATGACTCCCATTGTTGACCTTTGGTCTTCACACATACGCACACCCATCCACACCATCCATCCATCCATCCATCCATCCATCCACAAATAGATAGATAGATAGATAGATAGATAGATAGATAGATAGATAGATAGATAGATAGATAGATAGAAAGAAAGAAATTGGATTATTCTGGATTAAACAAAAGGATCTAAAACCAGGTACTATTACTGTAATACTCAGAGCTATATAGCATCATAGACATTTCTTTGAAAATTAATTCAGATAGGGAAAAAGTGTTTACTATCTGGGACAGTATGAATTTTGATGAAATTATCTCTACATACAAACATACAAAATTTGCTTAATTTCATGAAGTGTCTGAGTTTTTATTCAGAATAACAGCTATTCTGATCTATATGGGCTTCTTTTGAAAACAGTACAAGTTCTTTACTAAAGTTATCTTAATAATAATATTTAAGCTTCTAAATTTATTATTTTTAGACTGGGACTCCCTAGGCTGTACTGGAACTCACTATATAGACAGGCTGGCCTTGTACTCACAGAGATCACCTGCCTCTGCCTCCCATGTGCTGAGGTTAAAAGTGTATACTATAACACCTGGATAAGCTTCTAAAATCTTGTTGATGAATGTAGTTCAAAGTTTTAAAATGCTTAAACTCTAATAGCAACCATTCTCTCACTTTTAGGGAAAATATGCTATCTGAAGAGAAACAGAGGATCATGCTTCTAGAACGGGTGAGCTGACTTTCTGTGAAGTGGCTGCCTAATATGATAACAAGTATAAGAATAAAAATATTTAAGTGCTTCCCATTCTAAAAACATTACATTTTGATGTGTTTTATGACTAAGTCATTTAGGATTGGTTCTAATTGTTGATGTTTGAGAAGGCCTATCATTCGTTCTCCATTGGCAGTTAGCAGCAGTAAGGTCAAGTCTCACTGTGTCATTTCCAATGAATGGCATAAGGCAAAAAAGAGCACACATTTTATTAATAACAGCTCAGAAATGAACAGTATTATATGAATAAGAGTTTCAGCACATTTAACATAAGAACAATTAATGAAGATTGAAGTAAGAAGTTTTTAAGTGGCGATAAGGGGCTTTCTTCCTGCTGCATACGTTGTATGAACATACCCAAGGAAACACACATAGACCACACATACACAACAAAAATGAAAAGATAAAAATTTGGAAATGCTTATGAATCAAAAGTACTTTGAAAAGAGAATTAACTTTCATTATCTAGTTTCATCCTTTGGATCATGAAGATGTTTACCATGTCTTCATTCTATACAGGCTTAGATGTGTGACAGTAATTCAAAGTCAAGCTCATTTTATTCAAGTGTATCAGTCACTCTTGTTTTGTGACTAAACACTCAAGATGTAGCAATACATTGTAAATGCAGGTTTGACATCTGAACTAGCAAATCTTTTCAGATAAATATAGTTTTTGTGTGTTTAAAATTTCACAGCTAATGAAGAAATTTGAAAACTTGAGGAAGCAAGACTTTGACAGTGTAGCCATTGTTCTCATTCTCATTAAAGTGGTTAGTGATCAGAACAGTTAGAATGGATTCTCTGGATTCGCACACAGTGTGAAGATGAGAACCTTGCTGATCATTTAAGGATAAATCATGGCCTTTTTTATCCTACCTGTAGACATTGCAGTTGAAAGAAGAAGAAAACAAGCGATTAAATCAAAGACTGGTAAGAGTTTTCTTGCTATATTTCTTTTTAAAAAAACTTTAGTTTGCAGTTTGTTATGGACATCTTCCACCTGAAGGATAAATGCTTTTCTCATTTTATTATTTAAATAGAGAAGGGAGCATGTATGCCACCATGGTGTGAGTGTGGGAATTAGACTACAACTTCTCAAAATAATTTCTTGCTACCACATGGGACTGGGGTTTGAACTCAGGTCATCCAGCTTGGTAACAGGTGCCTTCAACCTGCTATCCCATCTTGCCAGCCTAGAATGTGTGATTTAATTATACTAGTATTTGTAAGCCGTTTGGACATTGGCCATCCCTGGCTCCTCAAATGATGAAGTGAGGCCAGAATTGTTAATTTGCTTGATTGTAGAAGCACCCTGGTTTGGGCTTTTTTTTTTTTCTCTCATTTGGATTTATTTGTATTGTGTGTATTAATGTTTTGCCTGCATGTGTGTATGTGTACCTGTGCATGCCTTGGGATGGTTGTGACCATCATATGGATGCTGGGATTGAACCCAAATCCTGCAAGAATAGCAGATACTCTTAACCATTGTGCCATCTCTCTAGCCACTATCCTGTTTTTCTTGACTTGAAAATAAGTATATCCTGGTGAAAATTTAACCAAGTAGACATTTTACTATGACAGTAGATTTTTTAAAAAGAAAATTAATATAGTATTTATTAGTAAGAAAACTGTCACTTCTTGGGGTTTCATATTTTGTTTGTAATCGGTGTTTTTAATTCAGTGAGTTAGGAATGCTTTGAACCTGTTGAACATTGTAAGTGAAGATAATTGGTAGTGCTGTAATTTGTGACTTTTTTTATTCCTCTGGCAGCCCACTCTAGAGACAGTTGTTTTAGTACAGCAATTTCTTTATTTTTCCCCTAAATCAGATTCTGTTCCTAGCACCTAAAACAATTATTTTCTGATAATTGCATATTTTAAAGGAAACAAATAATTAAGGCTCATGTTCAGTGAGCAAATACAAGTGGATCTCTGTGAGTTTGATGCCAGCCTGGTCTACAGAGTGAGTTTCAGGACTGTCAGAGTTACACTAAGAAACTCTGCTTCAAAAAATAAAAATAATGAAAGTATAAATGTAATGATGAATCATCCCCACTCTCTCTTTTTTTTTTTTTTTTGGTTTGGTTTGGTTTGGTTTTTGACACAGGATCTCTCTATAGTTTCATGAAATAGCCCAGAGTGTGGTGATTTCAGCAAGGCATGTACCACCATTACCAGCCTCTGCTTTTTTTTTCTTTTGCTGTCATGCAAAAAACAAACAACAACAACAAAAAACCAATTAAGTGTTCTATACCCAACCCAGCATTGACTTTGGAATATGGCTAGAGTGGATGGGGAAGGGTGAAGTTTAAGGCTGTCTGGGAGGCATTGACTTTGGGATATGGCTAGAGTGGATGGGGAAGGGTGAAGTTTAAGGCTGTCTGGGAGGGATTGGAAGGGGGAGGAGAGAGGGAGCAGGGGGATACATTTATGAAGATGACATTTTTTTAATGAAAATAAAATTGAAAAAAATTAAATGAATGAAAAAAATTATGTGTTCTATACTGATAGACTACTAATTTTAAAAAAATTAAAAAATGTTACCCAATGCATTTTTTTTAAATGTAGTTTTCCCAAGGGAATATAAGCCCCATTTGGCCAAGATTTTTTAGGAATATTTTTATTGTTTTGTTTTTGTATGGGAGTGGGGTTCAAGAAACATTTTAAACTGCTTTGATCAAGCTCCTAGAATAGTAGTAACCAGAAAAGCAGAGATACTCCTGTGTGACCCAGAGAGCTAATGCGTGCATCCTTAATAGTGTCTAGAGAAATGTGCTTTTCCACTCATTACTGTCTTTACACAGAAGTATTCACATGTTCTTTTCCAACCTTAGCCCCTTATTTATAGAGTTGAGCTTTTAATAAATCTGTATAAGGTTGAATGTGAGTTAAAAATGGATAAACTATCATAACTTGACTGGCAGAATATGTCCTTTTCTGGTTGGTGTAATCACATCTCTAAAAGCTGTTAGGCCTTCCTAGTCAGTAAATTCCCTCATTTCCTAAGCCCTGCTCTGTACCAGATAGTGCTTGGAAAAGAATAGATGAAATTTAGTGCACCAAATTTAGACTCATTGTTGAATTACTGAGCGTGAATATTACATAAGTGTAATATTAACAGCTTGAACACAGATTGAAACCTGGAGTATGGTACTTTAGATGTGTGCAGCTCATGCATGGTTCCTTCTTTTGTCCCAGATGTCTCAGAGCATGTCCTCGGTATCTTCAAGGCATTCTGAAAAAATAGCCATTCGAGAGTAAGTATATCATTTTTATTCTATAAGTTTTGAATCAGATTATTAATTAATGAAAACATTGTCATCACAATAATCATTTGGTCATGCTCATTGGGCGGAGTGTCTTGTGCATAGTAGTAGTGTAAAGGCTCATTGGAAAGCAGTGTTTTTCACAGTTATCTGGAGCCCCATGGACTGTATGCTGAGTAATTCCATTTCACACAAAAAGCCTTGAAGCTTTTCTTGCCATGGCTAACATTTCACAGCTGTTGTCCATTCTGAAAACAGCTTTGTCTTCTTAGTCCTGGTTTACACTTGAAGAACTTGATTTCAGATCTCTGTGGTTTCTCCATTTTATGTTTATTTACAGAGTATAAATTCAGAATATACTTTGAAATTTTTGTCAGTTGAACAGTTTAATATTCTTTCCTGATACAAATTAACCCATAGAAGTCATTGTTTCTCCTGTGGGCTGTCTGGCAAGAACTTTGAAGTAATAAGGAAAAGCATCATAGCAACTCATGAACCTTGGCCTGTTCAAGAAATTCTGAACATTATACACTTAATTATTTTTTTTGACACAAGGGTCTTACCTTGTGGCCCAGGCTGGCCTGTCACACACCATCTTCTTGACTTCCTACCTCAAATTTTACGGTTAAAGGGGTAAATCATAGGACCAGATTCTGAATTAAATATCCCATAAGACCCTTATTTCACTTATAATAGATTTTTTTTGTTAATTGGTTGGAGGGTGTTTATGTTTGTTTTTTATTTGTTTACTGTTTTAATGGTTCTTAGATATCTGTTCTGGTCCTAGGATCTTATTTTTATCCTCTTCAAGTGATGAAACGGCAGAATGCCTCTCTGTGCTTAGCCACCTGTGCATCAATCATTGGTCTTTGGAAAATTGAAAATGAGCTTAACATAACTGCCTCTTAAGACACTTTACCTCCTTTCAATATATTAGCTTTGGTGTTCAATCTAAACAGTGCTTATCCCATCATTGCAGCAGTATTTAAAACTCTTCCTATACCCTGCTGTAGCATCTGCCTGAAATCCTAGTGTGGAGAAAATGAAGGCAAGAGATGTCTGACAATCAAAGGCAAGCCTGTAGCACATATCAGGGCCCTATCTCCAAAAAAGGGAAGGGAAGGCTGGAGAGATAGCCCAGCTGTCAAAGGCTAGGCCCACGAAGAAATAAGGGGTGGGGTGGGGGGCTTGAGAGCTGGCTTTGTCCACTAGAGAACCCAGCAGATAATATTTCCCTGGCAGCTAAAATCTGAGGCCAATTTTTCAGAGCCTTAATATTTTGAGCACATTCTGAGAGGTAGATACTAGTAAGTGTATGTAGGCAGTTGTAACTGCTTGTTTATCTGTCCCTTAGGGTCTTTATTGAGGCTTTCTGAGGCCTGACTGAACACATGAACTTGTAATTCAGTTGCCTTTTCTTTTGGAATGAAGAGTGTCATGCCTAAGTTGAAATGCCAGAGATGTTTCTTGGTATAAAATGAAAGATTGTGGGGAGAACATTTGACTAGATCCTTCTCTTACCTGGTACACAGTAGTAGTTGTTGATTCTTTGTTATTGTTTTGTTTTTGTTTTTTCTTTTCTTTAACTTAATCATGAAAATTTTATTAAGAACATGTGTGGTCTTTACAAGTTACTGGCAATTGCTTTGAACATCTATTAAGTGAAAGAGACTTGTGGGAACTGTCGAGCCACCTATGGGTGTGCATGACAGAATGCATGTGAAGGGCAGGAAACAATCTGCATTGGGTTCCAGGGACTAAACTCAGGACTGCAGGTCTGCCAACAGATTTTTGTACGCACTGTGACAGTTTCCCACCCCATCAAGTCCCTTTAATTTAATAGTGCAGTAATTGTGTATGACCTGTATTTACATCCTTTCTACTTTAAATCATCTCTAGATTACTTACAGCATCTAATGCAAATGCATTGCAAATAGTTTTAATCACATGCCATATTGACAGGGAGCTGTGTGAACATCAGTACAGAAACAGACCTCCTTTCCACAACCACTGTGTCTAAACAATGGGTGAACCAACAGACTCAGAGCCAGCTGGATACTCTCGTTTGTATCACATGTGATGAACTCTCTCTAGGACAGTAACCTTCCTTTCCTTAGTTTTCAGGTGGGAGATTTGGTTCTCATCATCCTAGATGAGCGGCATGACAATTATGTGTTGTTTACTGTTAGTCCTACTTTGTATTTTCTGCATTCAGAGTCTCTTCCTGCCCTGGATCTCAAACCAGGCGAGGGAGGTAAGTGTCACATACAGTTCTGAAATATTAATCCTGAGTGGAGAACAGTGTATTCTCCTGCCCTTCACACACATATACACAAATTAAGTCATTAGGAGAAAAATCGGCTCAATTTAATTACGTAAATTTTATGGGCTTAATTGATAAATCTAAAATTGACTAGTGTTCTACAGTGGATCAACTAATTAGACTGTATAAGTATTCAAACAGGATATAACCTGATTGCAGTATTACCCCCAATTCTTAGGTTCATTCTGTTGACAGTTAACATACGGTTCCTTGATCACGAGATAGTACCAGTGTTTGTCAGATAAGGACAGTAGTATCATTCCTATACTAATTAGGATTTTGCTTCCTATCTTATTTTTTTATTGTGTTCACTGATCCATCATCATCATTGTTGTTCTGTGTGGTTTTGTTTTGTAGAAACAGTGAGCTTTATTAAACATGCTGAGTAACAATGCCCATTATTTGGTGGATCATTAAAGAGTTCAAAGGAAGAGAATGGCTATTCTGGAATTATTACTAAATAAAACTGCTTAGAAAATTAGTTTACCAGATCAAGTGTGATGGAACATGCCTTTAAATCCCAGCACCCTGTCCTGGTAGATGCAGTCAGATCTCTGAGTTCTAGGCCAGAGTGAGTTCCAGTACAAGTGGGGTTACACAGAGAAACCCTATTTGAAAACAAAGAAAAGAAAAAAAAGTCAGTTTGCCCATATGAACTGATGTTCTTGTTTGGAATGCCCTGTAAACAAATACCCATTTGGGGTCCAGGATATTGTCATTTGACTACTCCATCATTATTTTTGATGGATGGGATATTTAGAATATCTGTGGGACAGTAGCTACGTTTCCATGGAAAGTGAGAAGATGAGCATGCAACTTATTTTCACCTTGAAGTTAATGAAATTTGTAGCATTTTTCTCGCTCCTTACTAATTTTTGGCTTTTTGACAAAAAGTCTCATGTATCCCAGGATGGCCCCAGTTGTCGTGCATCTGAGGTTGGTCTTGAACTCTTGATCCATTTCTCTGTACTTCCTCAGTGCTGGGTTTATAAGAATGGGGCTCTATCCCTGATCCCATTACTTGTTTAAACTTTTATCTACTTGTTGGAGTTTTTCACAGTCTTCAGGTCAGACCTAGTGTCTTGTCTCTAAGTTGTATCCCAGCATTTTACCTTTTTATGTGAAAATGATTCTTATGAACCTATAAAGATTTATAAGACAAAGAAAATCCAAATATTGGCACAGATTCACCTGTTAACATTTTGCCTTACTTGTATTATTTCCTATGTGTATTTCTAAGCATGTAAATCCAGAAATGTGTACAACTTTTATAATCAATTCTACAAAATAGGGCTTGTGTCCTCATTAGTGTTTTGTACTCTGCCATCCTCCTTCCTTCTGCACAGGAAGTCTACTTCAGCACGTAATTTGATTTTTCATTATTGATTGCTTATTGAATCCTAATTGTCTTGACGTTGCTCTGCTAGGTGCTGTGGTTGCAGGTTCCAACCCACACTGAAGCTGCCACTTAGAAATCTATTTCACTTAGACCCTAAACATATATTTTGCCACTTTCAGAAGTGTAGTTCCTTCAGTAGGTGGCAGTGTTGGGTTAATTATTTGCTCATGATGCCTACTTAGTTTTCTAGTGTGCCTTAAAGGATTATCTTTAAAAGCACGCATATATTTACATGTTGGAAAGTACAACAGATTTTTTTCTTCAGTAAATAAGATAATTAGTTTCAGTAATTTCATTGGTTTTAAATTTTTTACATGTTCTTGTGAGAACACCATTACTATTTTGATTCTGCAGTTCTTTTTTATCCCCATGAACTTTGAAAAATAAATTAACAATTTATTCAACAGCTTCAGGTGCATCTAGAAGACCCTGGGTCCTTGGAAAAGTAATGGAAAAGGAATATTGTCAAGCCAAAAAGGTAAAAAACTATAACCCTATAGTAAACCTAGGAATTGTATTGTATAGAAATAGTTACAGGTACTTTGAGATATATATTTTTTTCTCAGTCTAGTTAAAGCTTGATTTTTATTAAAATTGCGTTTAGGCCAGAAAAATAAGTATTGTTCTCATATTTAGATGGAAGAGGTAGATTACTAACAGTCCATCTACCTATAAAGGAGAACAAGCAGCTAGTGTAATTCGTGTGGAAAGCATAATACATAACTGCTAGCAACAGGGAACTTTGTGTAGAGTTGTTCTTTACTCAATTCCACAAGCCTACCCCATTGATGAAAGATGTTCTCAAGTCTTTATTTGGAGGCCAAACTGAAATTAACCAGCCAGGCTTGGTAGTAGTACACTGTAATCAGAGCCATTGAAAAGCCATGGCAGAGACGGGTCACTATTTCCAAAACATCCTGGGATATGAATATGCCTGTAATCTCAGCCTTTGGGAGTCAGAGACAGGAGGGATGCTACAAATGTGAAGTCAGCCCAGTCCACAAAGGGAGGGAATACCAGGACACCAGGAGTATATAGTAAGACTGTATTAGCGAGAAGAGGACAGCTATAGCACCCTCCCATCCCCCACACCAATGTTAGTTACCCAGTATGTTTTCATTTGGTCAAGAGCATATATATCTTTTGTAATTTGATACAAAGTGAAGACTCTATTTCACACACCTTCCCAGTATTCTAGCAGTAAGCAGTATGGTTGAAGGGGACTTGTACTGTTTGATTCAGTCATTCAATGATTTCATTTTTTTTTTTTCTCTCTCTCTCTCATAGGCACAAAACAGATTTAAAGTTCCTTTGGGGACAAAGTTTTACAGAGTAAAAGCTGTGTCATGGAATAAGAAAGTATAACCACAAAAGAAATCTACATCTGATAGCATTTTCTCATTTGTCCTCTAGTGCTAACGGCCATCTTTTTTTTTTTTTTTACAAAAGCCAACAAGACAGTGTACTTCATTGGTGGACTACACTTACCTTTTAAGCGGATACATCTAAGAACAATAAATTCATCACAATTTTTGGCTGAATTGGAATGGTTTTTTGTTCTGTTTCCACCCAAATAACTAGAAATGCGGACCAAACTAGTTAATGTTCTCCAAGGGCAGAGCCTGCACTGTGGCTTGTGACTAGCCTCATTAATTGCCTGTTAATAAACATTAGCTGAATAGATACCAGTGTTGTTGTTACCAGCATTTGTTCTCTTGTAAACTCAAGAGTCCTTGCACTCTTTAACACGTTCTTTATAAATGTATTAAGTCCTTCCAAACTACTTAAAGAGGAGTGTTACTGCATGCAGATAATCGTAATTTTGAGTTTGCCTCAGAAGACTGCTAACACAAATTCTTTAATTTTTTAAAATACCCTTTGATGTTTCAAAAAAATACAAACAAACAAACAAATGGAATTTGACTGACTTTAAGATCATCCATAAATAATGAGCAATCTTCAAAAGCACTTTCCACAGAGATCATCCAGGCTCCCAGGGAAGAAGAGTCTGCACCACTGATATTTTCAAGTGCAAGACTCAGACTTCTCTGCATCTTAGAACTGTTTCAAATAATCATGTTGATGAACTCATAATTCATGGTTGAGCTTCAGAAAAAGATATTCATTGTATAATAACATCTAGAGGTCATTTAAATAACAAAATACTGTATTGTAAAGGACCTGTACAATTTTAAGACAATAAAGAATTGGAAGTGTAAATGTGTGTGCCTTCCGAAGGTTACATTTTTATTCTATTTTGCGTGATTGCTGAGAAGAGAGAAAAAATTTGTATCAAAAAGAAATGTTAATCCCAAAAATGTTTGTATCCTGTGTAACAGTGAAGTGGTGTTCTGTGGAAAAGAGCCATGTAAACTCGGACGTGAGACGCTGCCGCTGAGCAAATATACTAAAGTAGGTAGTTGATTGGAAAGAACGTCTTCAGGGTTCTTGCTAGAGAGCATTAATAAAATGATCCTTTTTCAGAAATATTTAATTTCTTCATAAAAATAAGTTGGATATTTTTATAAATATGTAATCCAATAGAATGAAAATGGAATAAACATCATAGTGTATAGAATACTGAATTTGACAACATATTAATGAATAAATGAACAATTGATTTCATGTTTCTATTTGATCCTTCCATAATATCTCCAGGTATGACAAATGAATATGTATTTTTTTTAACAGTTGTGTTTGTGTTTGATTCTGCTAAGGAAGAACATTTTATCCAATTACTGCTCTTCAGATTTAATATATGGTTCTTATGCAGCGGAATTATTATTGTGACACACTAAATCTCTTTTCTTAATACTAATCTTTAATGTTATATGTGGCTATTGATTATTTTTGTTACATGGTGCGTTCATATTCACCTTGTCAATGTTCACACATAGGTTTCAAAACAAAATGAAAACTAAAATAATTTTGTTAGAAGAAAAAAACATTTCCAACAAACTAAATTCATTGAGTTCTTAGTTCTGCATTATTAAAAGCAGTATGAGATTTGGAGCTAGAATGTCTGGCTGGCTTTCAATCTTGGATATGACTTTTAGATAGACTTCTATTGTCTCATGTTTAAAACAGTAATGAACCTATTTAATATAGTTTGCACTTTTAATGCAAATTATAAATATTAGTAATTTAAGCAATTTTAGGCATCTGTTCAATATTCAACCAATATTAGCTATTAAAAGGTTTCTTTATACGGACAGAATAGGCCTGTGGTGAAAAGGGATATAAAACTTTAGGACGGGGTAGGTGCAATCCAAGCATTTCCGGAGACCAAGGTGGGAATGCTTGAGCAACAGAGAGAGCCCTTCTGAAGAGCAGATGGGAGAAAGACTTTGCTGTAAACATTCTTTTCTTTTTCAGTTTTTTTAGACAGAGTTTCTCTGTGCAGCCCTGGATGTCCTGGAGTTCACTGTGTAGACCAGGATGCTGGGCAGTGGTGGTGCACTAATCCCTGCAGTTGGAAGGCAGAGAGAGGCATCTGGATCTCTCAAGTTTCAGGTCGACCTGGTCTACAAAGTGAGTTTCAGAACAGCCAGGGCTTCACTGAGAAACTGTGACTCAAGAAAAACTGGGAAAAAATTAGTATGTTATGTATGTTTATTGTGACTGTGATCATGACCATGGTAATATAATAAAAGCACTGTATTAGCCTGGCTGATGCCTGTAAATCCAAAATCTCAAACATCTAAACTGAAGCAAAGTTTAATACCAACCTGGGCTATAAGACCCTGTTTCAGAAAAATAAGTAAAAGTGTGCAGAACTCTTATAAACTAATACTGTACTGTTTTTAGAAAAGTGAATAAGGTGCCTGTCATCAGAGAGGTATCATGTAGAAACTGAAGAAAACATGCAGATCCACTGACAAACATTAGGTGGACCTCAGGGAATACTGAAGAGTTGAAGGAAGGATTGTAGGAGCCAGAGGGGTCAAGGACACTCCAAAAAAAAAAAAAAAAAAAAAAAAAAAAAAAAAAAAAAAAAAAAAAACACCCACAGAATCCACTAACCAGAACTCATTGGAGCTCTAACAGAGACTGAACTGACAATCAGTGAACCTCCCAGGGACTGATCTAGACTAGGCATATTAGTTGTGTACCATGGTCTTCTTGTGGGACTCCTCAGTAGAAGTAGGGGCCATCTTTGACTCTTGCTGGGTTTAGAGATTCTATTAATACTGTCGCCTTGCCCAGCCTTACTATGTGGGGAGGTGCTTAGTTTGCAACTTGATATGATATAGTTTGATGATATCCGTGGGAGGTCTGTTCTTTCCTGAACAGAAATGGAAAGAGAATGAATTGGGTGTGAGGACAAGAATAGGGTGGGAGGAGGTGCCAGGAGGGGAGGAGGAAGAAAAACTGCAGCTAGAATATAAAATAAATTACAAAAAAATGTAAAATGTGGTTTTGTTTTTTTAAAGATGCCCTCTGCCCTCTGCTTTTGTTTATCTTTGCTGTTGAGACAGGGTCTTTGTCTGTAGTTCTAGCTGTCATGGAATTCACTTTGGAGACTATGCTGACTTCAACCTCCCAGAGATCTGCCTGCCACGTGCTGGTAGTAAAAGACATGTGCCACCATGCCTGGATAATGTCAATTTCTATGTTCCCTTCATTCTATTTCTATACCTCTTTAACATAATTTTTTGTTTTAAATGTTCCTTAAGTCTGTTCCTTCAAATTTACTATTCCTTCAAATTTACTATTCCTTCTAATTTAAGAGTAAGATCTTAAAATCTGATTGTGAACTATATTTACTTTCTATCGGCTGTGATAAGACTTCTTGACCAAGACAACTTACTTAAGAAAGGGTGTTTGGCTTACAGTTTCAAAAGAACTGGTCCATAACAGAGCAGAGGTGGGAGGTAGCTAGCCAGAGCAGCAGCTGAGAGTTCACTTCTGAACTGTCTTACACATTTGCAAATTCAACTGCATGAGGGTAGCATTGGCCCCCCTCTGGATCACAGCTTCTGTTTGTTGACACCCAGGAAACACTTCTTTGAAAAGTTTGCCTCCATGATGCTAGCCTCTTAATCACAGATGGTTCTTCCCTTACTGGCCAGTATCAATTGTTGCAGTAAAACAAAGGTCACTTTGCAGCTGGTCACTTGTTAGTCCCAGCTGACCAGACACCATCAGTTTTTATTGCGCAGTCCCAATCAAGTATATAAGGAACTCTTAACCTTCCCTCTGCACCGCTCCCATCTTTCTTTTAAGCTCTTGCAACCCGTTAAGCCCTGAACACTATTCGAGAGCTTTGCTTGCCTGGACCACAACACTACAAAAAGCAGGTCTATCACAGCAGTATCCCACAAATCTGGTGCTGCTTCCTCAGTTCTATTACTGTGATCAAACACTATGACTGAAAGTGTGGGAGCAAAGGATTTCATCTTAAACTCACAGGTCATACTCCATGTCTGAAGGAAGTCAGGGCAGGATGAAGCAGAGGCCACATAGGAATGCTGCTTACGAGCTTTGCTCAGCCTGTTTTCTGCTAGAACTCAGAACTACCTTTCTAGGGGTGGTATCCTCCTTAGGGCCTTCTCACTCCATAGACATATCCAAGACAAATAATGGATACTTAAATTGAAGTTCCTCTTTGCACATAATTTTAGCTTCTGTTATAAACTAATGAAGTTTTTTTTAACGTTTTATTACATTTATTTTGTTGGGAGAGATTGGATTTTGGTACATATCACATTAAATACGTCATCAGCAAGGGAGTATTGCCTATTCAGTAGTATTGTGTCTGTTAAGCCATAAAGGAAGTTGTTTTTCCAAAATGTTTTGGTATGCAAGTCCTTGGACACATTTATTTCTGGATGTTTCAGTGTTGTCTGACACCCCACGGTTTTGTCACACCTCACTAATTTTCATTTATTCTGCTATATTCCAAAGCTTAACTATTTGTTTTACTCAGAGAGTAGATAGGCTGTTAAGGTTTTTTTTTTTTTTTTGGGGGGGGGGGAAGGGGTTAAGGTTCTTGTGTCACCTGCCAGTATAGTTCCACTCTTTCTTGGTTGCCCTTCTAAGACATCAGTACTATGTCAGGTAGATGTGAATGTGGACATACATGTCTTGTTTATGGTTTTAAAAAGCATTGCATGTCACTATTAACATGTTAGCTAAATCATAATTCAGGCCTCAGAGTGCATATGTGTTCTGAGGAAACAATTGTAGGGTCACTTATGTCTAGCTCAGCATACTGATCTAACAGTGACATCCTAACAGGACCTCACAGCCAAAGACTTTCTTGGATCATGACCACTCAACATCCATACTCAAAATCTTCAGCTTGTTGAGCACAACTGTGGTCCTTGATTTTAGCTAAGTTACTCTCACAGACTAAACATTTTTGAATTTTCTCCCCTATCTTACCTTGCCTCACCAAAACAGCTAAAAATAAGCCAAATGACATGCATTGAACATGTCCTGGCAACCTTAGAAACATGGCAGTTTTGCTGGTGTGGCCAAGTCTTTTGCTGTTTTTAGACATAAGTCTCCACATTTGCATTGTCCAACAGCATTTTCTCTACCTTTTCAACCTCTACTAATAGTCTGCTTTCTATTGCAACAGTATGTTCTAGGGTTTTTGTTTATTTCGTCTGAGTCTTTTTGTTGGAACTTCTGTGTGTTGTGTGACTGATCAATCTAACACTTTGAGTCGTATGACAGCGAAATTTATTTGCACATTTGGCTGTGGAAGTGTGTTGATGGCTAGAGCAGAATAGTCCCTATGATGATGTAGCCCCTTCGAGAACTGATGCTTACAAAGAGGCAGCAGCATTCTGGGAAGAGTGACAACAAAGTCAGACTCAACACAGTTAACGTAGGGATAGCTAGAAGGAAAGTTGTAAAATTGCATACCCTTAAAAAAATTAGGCCTGAAATGACTTGCCCTTTTAAGATTTAGACAGATTTACAGATACCCTTGGGCTTTTAAAAGTATGAAGGCTAAGGATCCATCTTAGTTGGACTGCTTACTTGTCTTTAAGGCCTTGGGCTTGGTCTTCAGCACCACAAAAGCAAAAATGTGAGTGAGTTTGAAAGCCAACCAAAGTTGATAATGCTTAATCTTCATAAATTTACCTATCTTTTTATTCAAAACTAGGAAGCATGATTTATTAATGCGTACTTATCGGTAGCTCTTATGTTCATCAAACCCTTTGCTACACTGTCTTTAGCCAACATTTTTAAGTACTATAATTTATAATCTGTGGGTGAGATGGAAATTCTTACAAGCAGTTCTTAACAGTGGTAAAGGGACCAAACAGTCATCTGTAAGTTATGCAGTTTACATACTTCTTGAGTGTCTCAGACTTGGCAGTCACTTAGAGTAAGCAATACCCAGTTTTTTCATTCCTACCTTAAAGCTTATTAGCAATGGTGTTTCCAATGTTAAGGAAAGGTGCAATCCTCAAGGTAAATGCAGGCCTCACCCTTCACTTAACTCAAACCAAAAAGTAAGAAACGTGTCCTCTTAGAGTACAACTTGGGGCTGCCTTGCCATGGAAACACTCCTGATTTTTCCGCACACATCACCACTTGTGTCCATGTGCAATTATTCCATGAGGTTGCAGTCTTTTCATTTTGACCATTTTAGGAGTTTCCAGTGTTTCCCATGATTCTTAACAGTTTTTTGTTTTGTTTTGCTTCGCAAGTGTTAGTGTATATTTCAGAACTCTGGTACTGTGGTACCTAAAAGAAGCTTCTGACAGTCTGGTCTCAAAATGATGTTGTAATCCTCCTCCTTAGAACTACTTTAGAAATGTCATCATCCAATTCCAGTAGAGCTGCAGAGTTCATGTTTTTGGTGTTACTTGTAAGCTCTCTGGAATTCTACTTTACCAGTGAATGTGACCTTAACTAGCCCGGGAGACAAACACAAATGCTTATGTTCTTCTTAACTACAAGTCTTATGATCCTACAGAGAACATTTCAGGTTCAACATGCAATGAGACTGTGTATATAACACATTAAAAGGAAATGCCTCTACTCTCGAACATGCATGAGACATCACCTCAATCCTAAATAGTCATCACTTTAACAGAAAGTGCCATTGCAGCATGCATGCAGATATGCCCAGTATCCTGAGCACTTTCATGAGGCAATATTAATTTTGTCATTTTTAAAATAAATATACCAAGCCAAAAAGATATTCATATGTTGTAAGTAATAAGGTTACCAAGAGAAAATTAATGAATCCTCTATTTCTGCTGGAAATCACAATTATGGAAAAGCTGTCAAATTGGTCTTGGTTACTCTTCAATACTTCTGTTGCTGAAGACACCACATACTTTAGTCATAGAACATGGAGATCAGGCTGGTACTGACCTGGAGCTTCATCCTTGCTGACTAGCTTTCGTGGTGCTAGCAGGTGTGATGCACACTACTAGAGGAAAAAAAGTACTCACTTATCCTACCCTGTGTTGTAACTACAAAAATGAGTGTTCTGCTGAGATATACCCACTGATGGCATGGGGTATTTAAGCGTAACCAAATACTTGTTGATAAGATTTAAGGCTCTCTCTATGAGATGGAACCAACATCTTATATTGGTATTGATGCCAAGAATCTGTGGCTATATAGGTGTAGGCATCAGGGAAAAACCACTGCTACTATTCTACTAAATGGAGATAGGATTATAGCAACTTTTAATGGCATCACTTTGTCTATAAATTAGTACATCCTTCGATCTTTATCAGACGAGCTCCTAGTAAGTGACATTTAACTCAGAAACAACTTATTTTACTAAGAATTAAGAGACTTCAGAGTGCTCAGCCTAAATGAGACATCTATATCCCACTCCTCACAAGGCCAAGGGATCATTGGGGAGGGCAAAAAGTTTATAGGAGTTAGGTGTGGGATATGACTATAAGCAAATAGTATTTAATGGATACAACATAGCCATTGGCATATGTGAATTCAAAACTATTGTGACAGCATGCACAAGATCAAGCCAGGCAAAAATCCAGCTTGGATGGGGAAGGTGGGTATAAGAGCTACTGACAATTGGTAGCTGCTTACAGAAGAAATCAGTTTTCTCTAAGAGTATGACCCTTAGGAGTTTAAATACCTGTAGGGGTAGGCCCCACACTCAGGAGAACTTGCGCAGCACAGATTGGATTCCTTAAGTTTTTGTTTGCTTGCTTGCTGGAGACTAGGTCTGTATACATAGCCCTGGCTACCCCAGAACTCACTATGTAGATCACCTGCCTCTGCCACCTGACTGCTATGGTTAAAGATGTGCACTGCTCTGCCCAGATGACTCCATTGTTTTCAAATTAACATGACAGGAAATTGAGATGGTGGAGAAGTGGAAGTAGATCTTGGTGGAGGAGTATGATCAAACTACATTTTTATGCAATTCTCAAAGAATAAAAATATTATTTTAAGGGAGAGGCAGTTGCCTAGATAGCAAAAAATAAAAGTAAAGTGGTTGTGACAGCCATCTGGAAAAGCCATCTGACCTGGGGCATGCCTTGTTGGCACTGCTCAGACAGTCACATCCTAGTTTTCCCTCTCTTATATTTTCTGGGGCCCTTCTTTGCCCCTTTCTTTATTGCTGCCCATCTCAGTTGTTTAGGGTCCTAGATGATGAATAGTTGTACCATGTCTCTGATAGACCTTGGCCAACCTGCTCATCTCCTTGGACTGTTTCTCCAGGTTACAAGTTACTTTCCCAAAATTTTTTCTCATTTTTTTTCAAGCTGGAAGGGGGTATATGACTTTCTGTATGTTCTTCATAGTTTTTTTTTTAATAATAATAAAACCACTTGAAATTGGGAATAGCTCAGGTTATTTACACATTTTGACAATCTGTGCACTTTCAACATGCCTATTCAAGAGAAGCATGTGTAGAAGCCAAGTGTAGAAGTATATTAGAATGATGTTCAGAAATGTCCCATTAAATGATCCCTGTTATTAAAGTAACTTTAATGTGTTCATGTGAGGAATGTAAACATTTTTTGACTAGGAGGACTGAGTCCCAAATACTTAAAACTACAAGATGAAAGATCACATATTCAAGATTACGGTAAACCAGTCATGGTAGTGTCCTGCCAGTGATCCCAGCACACTGGAGATTGAAGCAGGTAGATGAATACATTTTAAAACTACCAAATAGGCAAAACCACAGAGAAAGTAGCAAAGAAGATGACTCGGTTGGTACAGTATTTACCACATATGAGACCTGAGTTCCAAGTCCCAAATACCAATGTAAAAAGTCAGGCAGTACTAGAGACAAAGAGACCATCAATCAGATCGCTGAAACTTATTCACCAGACTGGCTAGCTGGATCAGTGAGCCCCAGCTTCAGTGAGAGACCTGTTTGAAAGTAAAATGGAAAGCAGCTGAGGAAGGCACATTGTTTTTCTTGGTCCCGGGTGGCCAGAGGCCCAGACGCACAGACCTGCAGCCTCAGACCTCTTAGCCATCCACCGCGGCTCAGGCCCCAGAAATGACTTAGACACTTATATTAAGTTCATGCTATTTGGCCTATGGCTCAGTCACATTGCTAGCTTGCTCTTACTTCTTAAATCAACCCATTTCTATTAATCTGTCTGCCATGTGGCCCGTGGCTCACCTGTGCTCTTTACATGCTTCTTGGGTGGCTTGCTCAGTCTGTCTAACTCCGCCCTGCTTCTCCTACCTATGCTCTGATTTCTCCTACTTTTTCTATGGTGCCTGTCATGGGCCAAAACAGCTCCTTTATTTAAAGATTGATATTCACAGCATACAGAAACACATTCCACACACATGCATGCTCATATGAACACAAAAACTACAAAGTTTACTATGGTACCAAACCAAGGTGGTTGTTCCTGGAATCCACACTGATTTTCATAAGTAGGAGGGCAGTTATACCTTGACAGAACAGGCTCATCAGACATGGAGAGTGACAATTTCTTCTTTGCAGGCCTCTCTTGATAGTCTCAGCTGGTCAGATAAAGTCCATGCTTTCAAAGCCAATACTCAAGAAACTTCAGTTTCAGACCAGTTTTTTCTTGGTTCTAAGTCAAGCCTTTGTATTTGAAAGAAATACACCTTTTGCTTTAAGGAACATTCTGGACAAGAGCAAACAAGGTGAACATTACCGTTACCAGCAGAACACAAAGATGCTGATGTCTAAAGTTTGGGACACACACCAAAGGCCATACAGAAGCTATGTGTGACCAGGTTCTGCAGCCATCTGCTCCCTGTTCATGTTAGGATTCCAGTACTCTACCTTTCCCACAGCATTAATGCCCATCACCAAACTTTATCATCAACATGTTCCAAATACTTCCTGGAAAAATCTCGTTTGTTTCCTCTGGAAAATCCCATTGTGTTTTGCACAACCTGCTGCCAAGAGTGATAAATTACCATGATAGCATTCTAGTAAAGAACAGGGCATCTAGTTTATAGATTGCTTTAAAAATGGACTCCAAAGGAAAGGACTGCTTGAGGGTTTTCATTTTTTTTGATCCCCAGTTTCCCTCAGCCTTGAGCACACTGTAGCCACAAAATTTATCGGAAACATATAAAAAATGTATATAAAATGTATTGTTGAATTGAATGTGAAAGTAAAAGACCCTAAAAAAAAATTTAGAAGATACATCCTTTGTGTGGGGAAAAAAAACAAAACTTGTTGCACAGATCAAAAAATACATTGGATTTCATGAAAATAATATACATATTTTAATTCATAATTATGACAAATGTACTTCAAACTTGATTCCCAGCACTCATGTCTGCATGTCCTTGTCCTGTAACTCCAACTCTGTAGGAGCCGGCACACTGTTGGATTCACAGGTACCTGCACACATGGACACACACATACACACACATACTAAATAAAATATAATAATAAAGCAAAACTTAAAATAAACTAATCACAATGAGTGGTACATGTGGCTTAGGATATAGTTCAGTTGGTGAGTACATGCCTGACATGTAGAAAGCCCTGGCATTTAATTCTGAGCAGTCCATAAACCAGTGGTGTGGTGTATATCTATAATCCTCATACTCAGAGGTGGAAACAAGAGGATCAGAAGTTCAAAGTCATCCTCAACTACATATTGCTAGTTCAAGGCCAACCTGGGCATTATGAAACCTTGTTTCAAAAGAATCTATTTAGTGATATAATATCTATCTACACATACAGATATTTATCTGTATACATATTTCTTTTCAATTTAAATCCTACCCTTGTTTTCTTCTCTTTCATAGCATCTAGCATAATTTTTTCCACCTCTCTGTTTTGGTCTATTTTGCTTTTAACTGTCTCTTTTAGGAAATACACTGAATATATTTTAAGCATGTATTTTATTGTTTTGTTTTTATTTTCCCATGAGAACATCAGTTCTTAGAATTACTATTCTTTTCTTTTGTCTCCATGTAAAAGCTACACACCTTGAATGTTTTATTGAGACCAGTTTATATGGAAAATATGCTGTAAGCCAGGTCTGGTGGTGTCTGGATGAAATGCTGGAGGTGGACACGATCACAAGATGAAACAATCTTCTCTCAAAATCCAAAACTGGTGTTCTAAGTCAGTGGCCAGAAGATTGCCTAGCACATCCCAGATCCTGTGGTCCATTCCCAGCAGCAAAACAATTTCAGTATTTGTTTTTGACAATTGTAACAACCAAGTGAAATGGCCAACAGAACACAAGAAATTTTGCAAATGTACCACAGTGGATCCAGAAGTGAACACAGAATATCAGGAAATAAGTATACTCAGTGTATATGTAAGGCAAAGTAATTTTTTAAGTGCTAAAGAATTCTCTAAAAACAAATTGGAACCTGTTTTTCTAAATTTTGTTACATTTATTGATTTGTAGTATGGGTGTATGTGGGTGTGTATGCGTGGATTGCACAGGTGCCTGTCACCATGGAAATTAGAGGACAACTTGTGAGAGTCGGTTCTCTCCTTCTACCATGGGGATCTTCAGGATCCAAGCTAGGATCCAGGTATTCAGCTTATTCAGGTATTTGGCTTGGTATGCAGGTCATCCAGCTTGGTGGCAAGTGTCTTTTCCTCTGAGACATCTCAGTGATCCACAAGGGTTTGTTTTGTTTACTTAGAAAAGAATATTAATGAAGTATTAACCCACCCCAGCCAACAAGGCCAAGTCTCCACTGAAGATATGCCAAAAGATCTGTGGATAACTAGGGAACTCCAGGGATTGAGTTCAAGGGTAGTGCAAAAAGAGAAAAACACTTCTTATTTTTATTACTAAAGAAAGCAAAACATAAGGTAGGTAATATTTACAGTTAGCGTAAGCAAATGTAAATACAACAAGGAAATACACCCGGTGTTAAGTCTTATCATCTTTGGCCATGTGAAAAGAACCAGGAATATTCTTTGCCTTTCTCTTTCCCGAAGAGATAATATAGACATGCCGGGGCATTCCCTTCATGTCGGTGACTTCAGGTGCATTCACTTATCATAGTTTGTGAAGGTCTTTCTAGAAGGCCACCTTGTCCAGAAGGTCACATTCTGCACCTCGTCCCATCTATAGTTCACAGTAAGTTCACAGCTTTTTTACACAGGCTCTCATAATGAATCAACTAGTTTTTCTTCTAATCAGTGGTTTAAGGCACAGACTTTACCAACAATTCAATCCACCTGCCTCTTTAGGGACTTTAAATATTCTTCAGGGGTAAACTTTGGCTTCTGGTGGTAGTGTGGAGATTCTTACATCAAAATGCTTGGTCTTTCTGCTTGTAGTTTTGTATCCTTTGGTAACTGGTCAGCCTGTGGCCTGCCCCTCAGCTGTCTTTATAATTTCTCATCCCCTTCTCATCCGAGTCTTTCCCATGCACTGACAGTAGTTGTGAACTACCAGGTGGACACTCAGTTATATCACGACCTCTGTTTGGAGAGCAAAATAACAGGTGGTATAATAAATTTAATGGAATTTGACATCTCATCCAACTTGAGTCAGTCTGTGTTGTACAAATTGTTAAGTCATAGCCATTGAAGAGGTTTGGGAACTGTCTTTTCAAAGATTCCAAGTGCCTGCACTTACAGGCTTTAGGGCAGCTCAAGGGCTTTCCATTCCTGCATCAGGCAGGCCCGAGTGAGACTCCCCAGACTGCCTTTTCTGTTTTCTATCTTTGGAAATTTTGTACTGCACTCCTCCTTCCGGCTTGTCTTATTGAATTCTCATTCAAAACTCATTGCCACCATCAAGAAGGAAAAATATGGAAAACAAAAGTGGTCTGCTATCCATCAGTGCTGAGACCAGTTTGCATGGGCCAGGAACACCCAGAAAGGCATCTCAGGAAGCTGAAGTCAGTCCTCAGAGTCAATGCCAGGAAAGTCCTCTATGCAAAATTGAAAATAATGAAAACACCAAAGGAATGATGTCTGACACCTGTCCTATATAATTTGAGAACAATTGTAAAGCAAACATATTAAGATTTAAAATATTGACTTTTCTTGAACTAATAAATTATTCCATTTAAAAAAAATGCTACCCTCATGAGCACCTCAGAGCAGGAAGGACAAACCACTATGGGTTACATAACTGCCAACTAGACACTAACTAGTATGTGACTTTTAGTAAAGGGCACTCTGTTCCTTGGAGGCACAGAGGACTCAACACTATAACTGAGTGCATGAATGTTGTGGGAGTGGATCCCTATTATCGTGCCTCAGATAACCACTGGCCAGTGAAATGGTGGCACTTATGTGGTTGCTGCTGCCTAATAGCTCACTCTGCTTGTTGGAACATGGGAATACTTTATTATCTTAGCTGCTATGTAAGAATGAGTGTAGCCACACCAAAGAATTGAGTGTCCATTTTGTAGTGATGAGAATTACCATCTGTAAACAAGCCAAATGAGTCAGTCTCTCTCAAGTGCCCTTCCATAGCAGGGGTAGGGGCACCTAATATGCAAAACTGCTGAAATTAGCTTTGTTTAGGAGATGAAGCTCAGTAAACAAATGAATGCTGAGTGAGAAAACTGACTATAAACAGAGAGTTCAAAACATGAAGTCCAGAAAAACATGTTAGGAAAAATTTCTACAAGTGGTGTTCACCAGCTCTCTGACTTTGAACCAGTAACCTGCTCTATGATTCAGTTTCTTTACCTGTTCAGTGGAAATGGGAACATCAGACCAGGCACTTGAAGGGCAGCTTTGAGAGTGAGGACTTACCATATGTGGTACTCACAGTGTCTCTGTCATGGCTTGCATTAGGTAACAAGCTCTGTCAAAACAGAACCGTTCATGGTCCTCCTTCATGCAGGCACAGGATACACATTTCAGCATGTTTTATTTAATGTATGGTTCACACGTTACCCTCAAATTCATAGATACTAATAGCAAAGGGATTATGATGTATTTCAGTACTAACTGCATGCTCATAATTAAAGACAATTATTTTTAAAGCACAATTATTTGAAAAATTCCTGAAAGCAAGTAAAAACTACTCTTAGTTTTCACTCATTAAACTTAAAATCTACAAAAAGTTGTGCTTTATCTAAATCAGAACCATCAACTCACTGAAATTATATATCTGATGATTCTAAAATGCTTTATACCATAAATTATAGGCTGGTGGTTTTCAGCCATGTTTTTACTCATAGACATATTCTCATAGATTTATTGTAACTTTCCTTTCATTCAAAATTAGTTTATTACTAATGCAATTGCATTGATTATTTTCACATTTTGCATTGCTTTGACCAAAATACTTGACAGAACTTATAGAAGGAATTACTTGTTTTGCTGATGGGTTCGGGGTCATATGCACCAAGCTCTTGGGAGGAATTTCAGCCTAACCATGTGGCAGAGGAGATTCTTCATCTTGTAGACAGGAAAGTGCCAGGAAAAGTCCCCAAGGACTTCCCACAATGACTTGCTTCCTCCAAGAGAACCTCAGCTACTGAACTTTCCACAATAGCACTACTACAAGCTAAGAACCAAGGACTCCTTCATTAGCAACAGTAACAGGCAACAATAAAAGAACATTTTTTGTTTACAGAAATAAATCACAATTAAATGATATTTTTGCACAATGGGGCAGCACTCAGTCCTACTAAGATATGTTCACTATAGTTTCTTCTGAAAGTCTTGAAGACCAGTTTACAAAGGGTCCTTAAATATGCATTCAAAGTATAGAGAGATGTAAAAAGTGAGCAACAGTGATTATTGGCCATTAGGAAACATAACTGAGATTCTAGCATCTGCAATAATGCTTTGTGAATGGGATACGTTTCAAATAAAAAGTCGTTTGAGGAGATACCAATGTCTCAGTCATATGAACTCCTCCGATCATACAATGAGGAAATACAGAAGTGAAAGAGAATTTAGATTCCAGATGATACGTTTAGGAAGCATGCATTATTACTGCCCATCTGCTACTTTCAAATATGCCTGGACCTCTTTCCTAGTGGCAGAAGGTGATCTAGGCAAAAATCTCACAATTGTCAGAGTATGGTCCCTCTGAAGACAATAATTCTCTTTCTAAAGTAAGTGTGGTATGTTTCAATGATTGGAAATTAAGTTTATGATATTCTATTTTCTCTCTTCAATCTGACACCTATGAGCACTGGCTATAAAAGTGACCACTGCTTTAATAATTAGGCTACCACACGAGCATATAAAGTCAAATGTGTCTACTTGAAACTGACTACTATCCAAATGCAGAGTACAGCAAACTCCTTCATCATACATATATTTCTAATGTAATTTTGATCTTAAGAAAAATAGATAGGACCCTCCACCCAGCTGGCCAGCAAGGCCACCTAGGAGAGCCCCCAGGTCTGGGCAACAGGGTGCAATAGATAACAACAAGGTTAAGGGAGATAGGACTACCAAGCCTGGGCCACTGAGCCAGCCCCCACAGTCAGGGAATACTAGACCAGCCAGCCTCCACAGTCAATAAGCTCAAACCAAATAACCCTGAGACATGTCCAGGCCTGTCCTAACATGGAATAGCTAAACCAACTTCTGACTAGTCCTATTAGAATGTATTAATATGATTGCCACTTACTTAAGCCAATCATGTCTGAATGGCCTAACAACTGTAGGGACTCCCTTTAGCTATGCTTAAAAGGAGTCTGCAAGCTTCTCTGGGGGGTCATTGCCATTTTTGCTTTGTGTAGGATGGTCCACCCCAGCATGGTGAAATCTTTCTTGAGATAATAAAAGCTCTTGCTGATTGTATATGTGGATAATGGTCTTTTGTGGGACTTCTCCAGGACCTTAACATGTACTAATCAGGCTGGACCATGGTAGAGAGGTAACATAAAGTTAAGGGAACAAAGCCAGAGAGTCTGTCCAAGACCTCATCTCTCAGCATGAACACCTTCTTGTGCCAATAGTTTCCCATGTTGGCCCAGTGCCACCCACAGGCACACCACTGGGAGGAGAAGCCCTAACAGAATGCACTCACCTGCACCTGTTTGACAATGTGATATACACTTACAGCTATGTATATTCTTAAGGTACAGCTGGACAACACATGGGTAAGTTGGGCAAAGTGTTCGCAGCTCTCTCTGCACTGTTTTTCCTAATACATTGCCAGGAAAACCTGAGGAGTGGCTTTAAGAAACACTGCTCCAGCCTGTATTTCCTCTAGGAAATTAGCTCCTTTTAACTTCTTATATTAAGTCCAAGTTAATGCGACTAGAAGGTGAAAATAAAGAAACTGTGAAAATGCAGAGCTGAGAAAAATATAAATCTTGGTGATAAAAATAGTGTCAAAGCACATGGGAGCAATGGCGGTCTCAAACTACCACCGAGTCCTCATAGGGAGACCTTGGGTAGAAACAGGCAGCCTAGAAACTCCACATGGAAGTTTATTGAGTGATAATTTGCTATAGAGACAGAAAACTCACAACTGCTGTATGTTTTGACCTCTCAGACACTTCAGGTGAGAGAGCAGAAGCACCAGTCTTCTCCAGCGAATTGTTTCTACATGTCTTTGGGATTGGACTGTCCATCATTAAGACTGAGGCTGCTGGCATTGGTCTGAGAGAAGTTTGCAGGGACTCAGAGCAGTCCCAAATCAGCACCCCACAGTGGGAGGAGAGAGACCAACCATAAAACAGGAAAGAGCTCCTAACTGCCAGGAATCAAATGAATCACTCTCAGGGATTTACTGAGATTATCAGACACATCAGACAAGTTCTTTTCCTTAAAGGGTGTGAATTGGTTTTATATTTAGACTGTTTAAGAAGATGGAAAAGAGAAATGAAAACAAACCTTATGGGAGGCTTAACATACCCTGCAATACAGCAGGGCTGGAGACCATCCTGTGATGATTTTCTCAGCTGAACCCATGATCTCACTCAGAAAAAATCCATTATTTAATAGGCGGCAGAGTCCATTCATGAGAAATAACCATCACATGAATGGTTTAGTTAAAGCAATAAATAATTTTGATCTATAATATGTAATTCAAACTGCATTTCTCAGAGTTTATTATAAATCAACACGTCTGAATAAATATCTAAAATAAAAAAGAAATAGCAAGTGAATTAGTAGTCCATTGACATGGAGTAAGCTGTTCTTACTATTATTCAAATCATATTTAACATTTTTTTTTGCAATCTCAGTAGAGCATGGCGCTTTTTCAGAGCCTCAATAATGAAGGTTTGAATGCCCTTTATTTCTAAAAATGGCAATCAGCTAAATTTATTTATGGTTCACAGTAACTGAGAATGTTTGTTACTGTAGATGCTTTTCTGAATTCTGATCTCACTGGAACCTCTCTAAGAAAATAAATATTAAAAAAGAAAGAAAGAAAGAATCAGGATCCAGAGTGTACTATTCAATCCTCATAAGAATTCTCTTCTTAAAAAAAAAAAAAAAAAAAAAAAAGTCTACCACACATGTACAGTCTCTTCAAAGGACAGAAGAGTGTTGTATTAAGTTTCTGGCCTGGCCTTTCAGGCCTGTCCCTGAGGTTCTGACTCACAGACCTGCAGACCTGCAGATCCACAGAAATACACAGATGCTTGTATTAATTTTATGCTGATCAGCCTATGGTTCTGGCATACTGCGAGCTAGCTCTTGCTCTTAAACTAACCCATGACTCTTAATCCTGTTCAGCCATGCGGCTTTGGTACCTTTTCTCAGAGCAGCATAGTTGTTCTCTGAATCTGCTGGCTTCTCTGGCATCTCTATGGCATCTCTGCTCTGTTCCTCCTGTTTCCAGAGTTTTCTTAGCCTGGTAGCCCAATCTACACTTCCTGTCAGCCTTCAAACAATCAGCATTTTTATTAAACCAGTAGGCAGGACAGTTATTTACAATGTAACGACATAGTCCCACTACAGAAGACACAATTAGATCTTCTGAAACTGGAGTTACAGACTATTGTGAAACAGTATGTGTGTGTTGGGAATCAAATCTGGGTCTTCAGCCAGAGCAGCAAGTGCCCTTTAATGCTGAGGCATCTCTTCAGCACTAGAAACTTCTTGTAATAGACGACAATTAGTATAAAGAACTACAACTGGTCAGTGAGCAGAGAATAACATACTCAACCCTAAACAGGAAATTATTCACTATATTTTCCCCTCAAGAGATCTATATGGAAGAGTGGACAGAAATAGCATAAGAGCTAGAGGTAGTGAATGACTTCAAGATAACTGTGTTTTCGAGACACAAGAGGGCAAATGCTCATATAAACCCACAGGAACTGTGACAGTATGTCCAAGACCTCCACAAACTTAAGCCAGACAAAATACTAGCATGAAAAAAGGGAGCTTGGCATAAAGACCCATCCCTAGCTGAGACCTATTGATATATGACTTCTCCTGGGAACAGGATAGTCAGGTTTTGTTAATTGTGTGATCCCAGATATATTGACAGCATTCCATGGCCAGGCCCCATTATGGAGTATCTACCAGAGAAGACTTGTTCAGACATGAGTTTAAGCCAGTAGAAAGTCTCTATTAGCCACCTGGTGTAGTAGTGGTTTCTTGGTCCCGGGCAGCCAGAGGCCCAGACCCACAGACCTGCCGCGCCAGACCCATTAGCCGCCTGCCTGCCACTCCTGCTCAGGCCCCCAGAAATGACTCAGATGCTTATATTAACTTCATGCTGCCCAGCCTATGGCTCAGGCACATTGCCAGTCAGCTCCCACATCTTAACTCAACCCATTTCCATTAATCTGTCTGCCACATGGCCTGTGGCTCACCTGTGTTCCCTACATGCTTCTTCTTTGACAGTTGGGTCGATCAGTCCCTGACTTCGCCCCTGACTCTGCCCCTCCTTTCCTGCCTACTCTGATTCCTCCGCCTACTTTTTCTATGGTGCCTGTCATGGGCCAAAACACCTCCTTTATTTAAATATTGATATTTACAGCATATAGAAAGGCATTCCCATATCAAGCTGGCATCTACAATGGATGTTCAAGATCCCAGAAAAGCTATGAGCTTTTCTCAGACTGAGTTTTTAAGCATGAAACCATGTCTTCAGTTGACATATTTCAGTTAACAAGATTGGTTATCCAAAAGTGGAACTATAAGAGCCAAAAATCAAGATTAGTACATTTAGAGATTTTCCTATAACCATAGATTTTGATGGATTACATCTTTGTTTTTATTCTGGCAGGTGGCACCATGACTTGAGTTTCATGACCTAAATGACATGCTTCCGTCATGGTATCAGTTGTGCTGAGGTCTGGAGGCTTGCTAGCATCTTGGTCCATATTACAGCCCTAGACTCAAGCAGCCAGTAAACTGGACTCAATAGGAAAGAGAAAGCAAGAGGTAGACAAAGACAGTCAGAGAGAACATGAAGCTGGGTGAGTAGGAAGGTGAGGGAGTATCTGGGAGAAAAATACCCCACTATTACCAACTCACAAGTCTTCCTAACAAAAAATAAACAGGAAAATATATAAATTAAATAATACCATAAAAATGGATGTAATCAAGACTTACAGAACATTCCACTCAAACATCACATGTTCTTCTCATCAACCCTTCTCATCAACATTCTCTAAATGAGATAACATATAAGAATTCAAGGTCTTAAAAAAGAAAACATTAAAATAACTATTTTTCTATCTCACCACATGGAATTGAATTATAATTCAAAAACAAGAATAACTATAACACATGCACAAACTCATTGAGATTAAATAACACATCGAGGAATTTAAGAAGGAAACCTAAAAGTTACTAGAAATAAATGGTAATGAAAACATATAAAAATCTGGGAGACACAAAGTACTCTGGTTCATTTCTACTTCTGTGATGAAGTAATCAAGACCAGGTGCAATGGAACATGTCTTTAATTCCAGTACTCAGGAGGCAGAAACAAGCAGATCGTTGTGAGTTTAAGGTCAGTAACAAACATAACAACGGAGAAATCAGAGACACAATACCATTCATAGTTGTAAATAAATAAATAAATACACAAATCAAACAGGAAAGTGAAAAGCCTTAGAACATTTGAGAAATAAACTGAAAACATGAGATGATAGAAAAACATTACACATTCACGAACCGGAAGAATCAATATTGTAAAAATGGCTCCATTGGAGCTACTTCATTTCTCAATCAAATTCCAATGTCATTCTTCACAGAAAAAAATGAGACGAAATGACAACAACAAAACTACCACCATCAAGATCAACAACAAAAAAAATCCCAACCAACTTCAAGGAAAAAGTACTGAAGACTCAGTCAACCAAAGCACTCCTGAAGAGAAATGAATTCAAGGCATATTCCAAACATATAAATCAGTGCAACGCAATAGAAGATCCAGACAAATGCCTGCATTATGAAAAAATGTGAAAAGAGAGCCTCTATAACAAGTGACATTGGAAAGACTAAAACTTGATCTTATTATGATGTGCAAAACTTAATTCGTAATGGTTCAAATAACTAGATATAAAAACTAAAAACTGTTATGTCCAGATAGGGACACTAAAGACCACCAAGGAGTCTGAATCCACATGTAAAAGCAAAGAATCTTTATTCATACTCAGACTTGGACTCTCCACCTGTCAGTTGCCATAGATAGAGCAGAGAGTGCCCAGCCCAGGTAGGGTGGGGTTTTTATCATAGTAGAGGTCAGGGTTGGTGGGATTTCCAGGGTTCAGAATCCTGAATGGCTGACATTTGTCTAGGGGTGCCTTTGGTATAAAGGGAAATAGGTGTATTCTGGGCTAAACAATACTTGGTGATATTTATAATGGTTGGAACATCAGGTATTTCTTCTGGAACATTAATTATTTTCTATTGGGATGATGATTGGCCTATTCATGGGTGATACCAGTTTATGGTTTTTCCTGGTACCTGCCAGTAAACTGAGGCTCAGCCCTACCTTTTAGTTAGTTTCTATCAAGCCTGTCATGGCAGCAGTGTAGCCAAGCTATTCTGGGCTCCCCACAAAACTCATTTCTTCAGGCAGTGGACAATGCAAAGACAGCAGTATATAGAAAGACCTCACACAAACTTCTGGGATACAGAGTGCTAGAGGGAGATGCCTGCTCCCATAGAAGTGTAACATGGCTCTGTTCTATGGTTTTTCATACCTGACCATGTGTCACCAAGTCCTGCTTCTAATACTTCCAGCAGCAACTAAAGAAGGACATCTATGTGTGTCAGGAGGAGGGGCAGGTGTGGTGGAACAGACTTTCAATCTCAGTGGTTAATAGAGAAATAGGAAGGTCTCTGTGAGCTTGAGACCTGCCTGTGTGAAGAACTTTGGCATCTGACAGCACTCAAACTCCCCTAGCAATAACATGCACAACAGGTATCTGCAACCTGACCATGCCACATAGCCATGCAGTGACATTAGGTTATGGACAGCAGGTACTGATATGTAACACTCTATGCAGATCACAGAGCTGTCAGAGATATGAGCCAGCCGATGCTGCAGAGCAGCTGCCAAGCATTTCCACTGCCCCCTATGTCTGCAGTGCCGGCACAAGCTATGTTTCACCACCAAAATGTCCAGTGTTCTTCCAGATGTGGCCCTTGGCCACCAAATAAACTCCACAAGAGGATAACAGCATTGGAAACTCTGGAGCTGTTAGGAAAACAGATATAAACAACACTCCAAGACCCAGACACAGGTGAGGGCCTTCTGAGCAGGAGTCCAGTCACTCAGGAAATAAGACCAACAACTGATGAACAGGACCTCATGTAATTAAAGTTTCTGTACAGCAAAGGACACAGTTAATTGAGTGAGGAGGCACCCTTCAGAATGGACGGAAATCCTTGCCAGCTCTATCTATCAGAGAAATCACATCTAATATGTATAAAAATCTAAAACCCTAAACATGAAGAAAACAACAACCCAATTAAAAATGAGTTGTGGAACTACAGAGAGAATTTTCAGAAGAAAGACAAATAACCATAAAATATTTTTTCTAATATATTCAGAATTCCTAGGCGTCAGAGAAATACAAATCAAAACTCCTTTGAGACTGCATCTTATCTCGGGCAGAAGGGCTATCACTGAGAAAACAAATGGCAGCAGACACTAGTGAGGTTATGGAGGAGGAAATATACCACTGATGGTGGCGTGTAAACTTCGGCAATGACTGTGGAGATCAGTTAAAAACAGAATTACACCACTCGGGGCATATATCCAAAGTACTGTGTATCTTGCAATGGAAGCATATGCTTATTCATGTTCATTGCTACTGTATTCATAATAGCTAGGACATGCTATCAGCCTAGATAACCATCAGCTGATAAGTGAATAATGAATATAACAAAAAATAAATTGTAAAGTGTATAGGAAAATAAGCAGAAGTGAAAAATACTACATGGGCAAAGTTCCAAAAGATGAACACATGTAGACCTTAGGTTCAACTTTTATATTTGTATGTCTAAGTCGGCAAGGGAAGGGTCAGAGTTGGAGGGAGGTTAGTAAAAGGTGTTGTTATACCAGCACATATGTGATATGAAAGTAGAAGCAGGCTACAAGGGATGGAAAGGTTTAAGCAGAGATGGGATACAGAATGGAAGGGAAGAGATGGCGGATTAAGAAAACTACAAACATCAAAAAAATCTTACAGAAACCTACTATTTTTGCAGGCTAATTTAAAAATAAAGTTATAACAAAAGAAGAGAGTAAATATCTGAATGGAAGTTATCTGCAAGAGTGAACAATACTGTTCCAGAAGCCATATGCTATCAAATAAAACTCTCAGTGCCAGATACGAGAAAGCTCTCTTTGAGTTGCTGATCAAGATGGAACAAGATGTCCTAAACATTATAAGATACTGTCAACACACTTGCTGCCTACAAGGGATAAATAAAAAGACCTTGTTACTGAAGACGGCACATACTTTGGTTATAGGACATAGGAAAATTACGCTGGAATTGACCTGGAAACTTTCTCTGCTACTTAGTTTTTATAGTGTTTGAAAGGATTATGCAGGCTTCTAGAGAATAAGAGTCAGCAACAGTCATATTCTCCAGATGTGAATATTGCATGTTAGAATGCCAACATGCTAGGAGACATGACTATTATGGGGTTAATCAACTATTTTCCAACTATATTGAGGACTGCTCCATAGAAATAAAGTCATGTCTGGTAATCTGGCCAAAGCCCAGGGTTGAGGATATTGCAAACTCTAGTGAGAGGTTGGAACTTATCACTGATGATTTTCTAAATGGACATGCTATCAAATTGTCTTCTAAATATTTATGTACATACCCATAGATTAGTGCTGCTTTCAGGCTTCGTCAGAGAAGCTTCTCTTGGAAGTTGGCATCAGTGAGTGATAGCAGTAAGTGACGGTTGAGTGGTCCAACCTAAATGGAATAGGGAACCCTGTAGAAGAAGGTATGGAAAGAATGTAAAAGCTGGAGGATTGAGAACAGTGTGATGAAACACTGTCTACCAGACACAGCAGCTGTGGTTATCTACACAAGACTGGGCCCATAGACATTCCATCATGGTTGGAAGAGGGGCTAATGGAACCCCATTCTCCCATGAGCAACAGTAGACAGTGGTGAAATTCTGTGTCTTCTTTTCCTGCTGCTGTGATAAAATACCTTGACAAAAAAATTAAGGAAAAAAAAAAAGAGTTTATGTAATTTACAATTCCAACTGATAATTTGTGATGGTTAGTTTTAAATGTCAATTTACTACAACTTAGTCACGTGGGAATGTAGGTTCAATTGAGTAGTTATCTTTTTTTATGTCAATCTGTGGGCATGGCTATGGAGGATTGTCTTTATCATTAATTGATGAAAGAAGACCAAGCCCATTATGAATGCTTCTTTCCTAAGCAAGAAGCCCTGGAAATTTATTTTTTAAATCTCATATGTTTTTTAGGTTTATTTATTTATTATGTATACAGTGGTCTGCCTGCATGTATGCCTACACACCAGAAAAGGGCACTAGATCTTGTTACAGATGGTTTCTGGGAATTGAACTCAGGACCTCGGGAAGAGCAGCCAGTGCTCTTAACCTCTGAGCCATCTATCCAGCCCCTCCCCACATGGCAACTCTTTTAAAGGAAAACATTTTATTGGGTCTGACTTACAGATGTAGTATTGCTGTGACAGTCTTGACCATATTGTTGTTTGGATGAATATGGAAGATTTGGAACACTTTAAGCAGGACTTAATGAGTCATCATAGCAGGAGCATGGAAGACACCAGTGGTGAAGGCAATTTGGACTATGGATACCTGGTTCAAAATATTCCATAGGGAAAGAATTTTAGCAGCTTCCATACAGACTATTCTTGTAATATTTTGGCAAAAAAAAAATGAGGCTACTTTTTGCTCTTTTCCCAAAAATATTCCAGAAGCTAAATTAAAACTTTTAGAGTAACATCATTGGCAGAGAAGATTTCAAGAGAGCCTAGTATAAATTATGTCATACGGTACTTAGTGATCACTTTTATGCAGATCTACACTAGAAAGAAGCAAATGGAGCAAAAACAAACCCAAAACGTTCATTTTGAGGGGAAAAAATAGAATGTTTGAGTCAAGACCTGTGCTCAAGAAGATAAAAAGTTTTAAAAGGGGCCTTATTTAAAATGGAATAAAGGGAGTGGTTCCCTCATCTTAAAAATAAGCCTACAACCTGTGAAAAGGAACTAGGGGGAAAGTTTAAGCAGCAAAGGGAAACATGAACAATAGGGAAATGTATAGGAATGTAATTTAGTTTAGAGGACAGCTGTCAGTCCCAACCTACAGAACAATTTAGCAGCTTTGGCCAAGTGGTTCTCGATTTAGAGTCAAGAAGATACAGGAAAGGGGCTTCAGAATCTTCCCCAGCAGTTAAGAAAAGTTACTGAGACCAGATATATTACAGAGGAGTTCCTGAACAGAGGTCCAGAGAAGCCATTCTGTGAAGGTGTGAAGGTGAAGAGCAGATTGTGTTGGAGACTCCAAGAGATTGGAGATGTCAGACAGAGCCTTATGACACCTGTCAGGGAAACTGCATATGGGGTGTGATACTAGCCCAAGACACGCAGTGAAGAGTGCTGCAGTCAACAGATTGGAAAGAATGAGCCATCTTAGTCCTTTATCATAGAAATACCAAAATTGGAAGTTTGGTTCAAAGCTGCTGTGTTTGGCCTTTCTTTGGCCCAGTATTTCTGTCTTGTGTTTCCTTTGAAACTGTAATTTATATTTGGCATTATTGTATGTTGGAAATATGGGTTTTCATTTTTTTTATGTTAAAAAAGGTTACTGTTAAGGGACTGCCATGAGGCTCAAAAGGGAATTTGGACTTTTAAACAGTTTTGAGACAGTAAAGAACTTGGGAACTTTTGAAGTTGAAGCAAATACATCTTGCATTATGATACGGCTATGTGCTAATTAGGGAGGGGAAGTGGAATGCGGGGTTGAATTGAATGGCCCCATAGGCTCACATATGTGAATACTCAGTCACCAGGGAGTGGGAAGAAGTAGGAGGTATAACCTTGTTGTAGGAAGTGTGTCACTGAAAGTGGCTTTGAGGTTTCAAAAGTACACACCTCTCTCTCTCTCCTTCTCTCTCTCTCTCCCTCTCCCTCTCCCTCTCCCTCTCTCTCTCTCTCTCTCTCTCTCTCTCTCTCTCTCTCTCTCTCTCTCTGCCTGCTGCCTGTGGATCAGGGTGTGAAGTTTTTAGCTACTGCTCTAGCGCCATGCCTGTTTGCTTCCTGACATGATAATCATGAAATAATCCTCTAAACTTCAGCAGCTCCCAATTAAATTGTGAAATTATATCATTTGAATGGGGGTTACCATATCAAGCAAAGCAAGCTGGGCTCAAAAAGAGAAATATTGCATATTTTTTCTTATTTGTAAACCTCGTTTTCACATAGAAAGTTTACACATACACGCACACTCACACGTAGAGAGAGAGAATACAAAACAAAACTAGAAGGGAGTATGTAGACGATGTGGAAAGAGGAAAGAGAGTAACAAAGCAAAGGAAAAATAAGATGGGAGGGAGCAGGGTCAAGAACATGGTACATGTGAAAGAAACTTCCATGTGAATCCCAGCAGTCTGTATTATGATTATAAGCCAAGAAAAGAATAGAAAGCAAATGACCACAGAGCGGAAACCCCAGAACTGAGTACTGTTGTTCTTGTTGGATTGGATAGTCAGAAGCCTTAGTAATAGACTGAGCCTCTGAAAACCTGAGTCTGTTGATCCAGTAGAAAATTCAAACCACATTAGACTGATAATTGAGACTACCTGAGGCTCATGATCACAGGGGGATTCTGGGTAAAATGCACGAGGTTAGCAATGGAACCCTGGGTGGCTGAAAGGAGGAGGTTCAAGGGCTGGTCAGAGAAATAGGGGACCAGGTGAGAATAGCCATACAAGTGGAGTTCACTTGAAAAGGGCCGGGAGGGGTCATGTACACCAAATTCTCCTGGACACCAAGTAATACAGACTAATTGCCCATGATGGGTCGGGTGGGGCCCAGGCTGGTTCCCAGGTCAGTAGGGGCTTGTACCCACAGATGAAGTTGGCAGAGAGTTAAAATCGCCTGTGGGTGATTTTAATCATGACATTTTCCTATAAATCGCTTTTTTTAATGAACATTTTTCTGATTTTCCCTCTTCCTTCTCCCCATCTTAGTCCCTGTGGTCTGAGACAGTTTTACTTCTGTTTTCATGTCTTACACACAGTCCTGATTTTATGTGACTATTTATATCTAGAACCATCAGTGAGAGAAAACACGGTATCTGTCCTTCTGTGAGTTTGAGTCAATACAGTCATCCCTAGTTGTATCCATTTCCCCATGAAAACATAATTTCATATTTAAATTTGAAAGATATTTGCTGTGCATGTATACCTTATCATGTTTATCCATTCACTATTGGAATGTTGTTCTCACCTCTGGACCATCCTTTGAAAGACTAATACAGATGCTGGACAGTTGGGGGCAATGTTTCACAGATAGAGGCTCAGTTGTTGGCCATACATCTGGACACTCTTTAGGATCCAGTTTGGGTGCTGGCACTGAGCTAGGTGGCACTTGTGTGCCTTTGGAATCTGTATCTGTTTCCTTTGACCCTCTGGCATGTTTTTTCTTCCAGGTTTTTTCCTGACGGTCAGCCATGCAGTATTCTGTAGGCCAGATACTTGATGCATGTTTCCTGACACTAAAGTTCACAGTGGGTCCCAGGCTTCTAAGCTGCTGTCATAGCAGGGGCTTTTTGAAATGGCATTTCATGCTTGCTGGGGTCTTGAGGAGTACCAAGCAGAGAGTTTCCCAAGCATTCCATTCTGCAAACACACCTTATGTCTGCTTCTGCTGTCTTTTTCTGCTCCTTAAAATGCCCATTGCTGGAAGTGCTGGGCAGATTTTCTGAGCTTGTGTGGTTTACAATGTGGCTTCTCCTAGCTGCTGTTGATTCTGCCTCTCACTGGGAGTGGAAAGCTAAAGATGTTTGGATGTCATCTACTTCTGATAGCTGTTATCCTAATTTCCCTGTATATTCCCCAGACACTCTGGCAGACAACAGCTAGTGGTTATTTGCCATCTTCAGTATTGCCTCTGTATTTATTTCATTTACAAAATCAATTGCATAAACATAAAGTTAAATTTGTCCATAATGACAGCACATATATTTCTTGTCATAAAGATAGTCTATCTTTTAAGTTCAACATACACATGTATCTGTATGACACACCCATATAGATACACTAGTATACTAGTTTATGTACTAGAGGCTTCGATAATCAGACAAAAAAAAAATGGCTATGTCATCTATAATAAAATGAAATTGAAAGTAGTTATAAAATTCACATTTAATGAACTTTATTTATAAGACACCATTGTAGTAATTGTAATTCCATTAGCTCGGTCATGGCCAAGAGTAAAAATGCAAGTGTCACAGCTCTGGAGGGAAAGATACCTTGATTTTTCGGAGGCCAGGCTCTACCTAGAGCTGCAATAGGGCAGCTCAGCTCTGGAAGGAAAGGCATCTTATCTTGTTAGGAAGCCAGGTTATTCCTGAAGCTGGGGTGCAGTGGGAGATGGTATCCCCACAGGATTTAACAATCCTGCTCTTCTTCTAGGGAAACCTGTTACAGATGAGCTTTGCTCCATGCACCCTGCCTCCTTAAGGGAGGTTCCCAGCAGAGCTCTGCTTCTTCTGTCTAGTCCCAAGATATTGCTTCTTCTGCTTCACTCTGCTAAGGGGGAACCCCTGCATAAGGGTAGCAATTTCTCCTGGCTCCAGTGAAGGGTGAAAAGTTGTTACTTTTTCTGCTCAGCCTCCTTCAGTCCCACTAAAGAATGTCTCAGCAAAGTTTTTCTGCTCAGTACCCCTAAACTGTTGGTGGAACAAGTTGATTCCCAGGGAAAGGGCAACCAGGCACACTAGGTCACTCTTGTTATCAGTGCTGTTAGATTCCTCTTCTGAAAACACTGGCTCATGACTATACAAAGGAGTCCTAGCAAAGCTTCTGCCAGGATTAGAATAAAATGTGCTGTGTTTATAGAGTAGAGCTGGAATGGGATATGATTGATGTGGTGGAGGGCTCGTCATCTGACTTTGTTCCTGTGGAGGTAATGGAGACACAGTGTTAGCAGATACTGTCTGAAGATAAGGATGAGCTTAGCCACCACAGGTGGACGGACTGCCCTTCATTGTTAATATGATGGTGCAGAGCATCTCCTGGTATGCCCTGTTCTCTCTTCCTCTCCTCCTCCTCCCCCGTGGCTTCTCCCCCTTCTTTCCTTCACTCCTTCCCCTCTTGTCTTCCTCCTCCTCTGGATTCTCTTTCCTCTCATTCTTATTTATTGTTGCTGATTTCTATTTTCTGGTTTGGACTGGGTTTCACCTTGTAGTCTAGGCTGGCCTAGAATTCTAAGTGATCTTCCTGTGGTAGCAGGTCCCCCTCCCAGTCCTTAGACAAAAGTGTAAGTCAACATGACTATATTATATTATATTCTTGTAGAAGCATTTCCTGACTCTATTAAAAATGATGATTGCTGTTCACATTATCACGTATCAAATCCTGCAGGACATTTTTCACTGACTTGAAATATCCTGAGAATCATTGTGGTTGATGGCAATCTGGGAGCTTTGTTTGGGAAATCTACTGTAAACAGTCTTCCATTCTGTATGGAATGTTCAGACATCTTGTAGTCCTTTCTCTGGAAAAAGTATTTCATCACCTTTAAATTTGGACACCCCTGCTTTTTTAGCTGGCCTCCAAATGCCCCCTCCTATCGATTCCTTTCCAAGCTGGTGTGTTTTAAAGATGACCCTAAGCCTTCATACTTTTCATCCAGAGTTCAGAAAACTGCAAAACAGGCTTGATTGAAAACTTTCTCCATAAGATCAAAAGAACAATAAAAAGTCGAAAAACTGAGACACAAGATAAATTCTCAAGAGAAATGTTAGGGGCCATAGTCTAGTCTTCACACAACAGGGCCACATCCAGGATAGTTGTCCCAGGACCAGCACCAGTAGGGTTCTTGGGGCAGCCCTAGGTATTTTCCTGCATGGTACTAGAGTGCTCAGTAGGTTGCCTGAGCCTCCAGTGGCCGGTAGGACACAACAGGGAACACAGAACACAGTTTCCCCTTCAGAACTGAAGACACTGGATGATGTAAGGAGTGTGTGCTATAGCGCCTGTGTGGGCCCCGTGGGACCTGTGTCTCCTATGGGATCTGTGGGCCCCCTGGGATCTGTGTCTCCTGTGGGACCTTTTGGCCCGATGGGACCTGTGTCTCCTATGGGATCTGTGGGCCCCCTGGGATCTGTGTCTCCTGTGGGACCTGTGTCTCCTCTGGGTCCCCTGGGACCTGTGGACTCTTGGCTCCCATAAGCTCAAAGACCTGAGACTGGGGCTCTTTTGAAGGGCTCTTTTGGCATGCTTTTCAGCCAGAGATGGCACAGATCTGAGCTTTCTACAAAGACTCCTGAGCTTCACCCTTCCCTACCACCCTCTCTTTGTTTCTGATGCTTCGACATCCTGGAGCTTTTTGGTACTGCAAGGGCCACTCTAACTCTCATTGGATGCAGTTACTCTACTGCCTTCCTCATACCACCCTGACACACCCCTCCTCTAGCAGCCTCTGTACTGAGGCCAGAGTACTCTGACCTAGAGCAGTACTGTAACATGTGTAGAACATTATTTTCAGATATGCTACATTTAGTTTTGCTTTGGGGGATTTGTTTAATGATGCAAAGATGTGTTCCGTTCCTTTATGTTGCGCTTGTTTAACTCTGTGAAGCTGTGTTACTCTGCCTCTCTAAAATACCTGATGGTCTAATAAAGGGCTTAACAGCCAAGAGTGAGGCAGGAGAGGAATAGGTGGGGCTGGGGGGCAGAGGGAATCAACAGGAGAAATCTGGGAGGAAAAGGATGAGACAAACAAGAAGAAGAGGATGCTATGGGCCACCCAGCCGCCCACAAGGTAAGAATAAGATTTATAGAAATAGGGGAATGTTAAAAGCCCAGAGACATAAGGTTGATGGAATAATTGAAGAAATCTGGCAATAAATAAGTTGCATTAAGAATGGGCACTTATGAGTAAGAATAAGTCTTCATGTACGGTTTATTTTGGAGCTGGGTGATCCCCCACCCCTCCCTGAGGAGCAAAAACAACAAACAAGAGTAACATCTGCAGACCACTGTGGCATCAGAATCCTCTGGAATCATCCATACAGCACCAAACTGAAAGCAGTACCATGTGCCCTCCTGAAACCACAGAGAAGGCTCCTGTCCACACTTCTATGCCTCTTAGCTGCCAGCCTTCCATGCCTTTCATTAGGCTCTTCATGGTGGACCACGTGTTCTGGTTCTATCTACATGGAAAAATTAATAACTTCCTGCCTCTTCTAAGTGCTTTATTATTCCTTAATAAAATAAATACCACAAATGTTTACCATGTAGATTGTGATACATCATAGGAAGAGTAAAGCCTTAATCATTGCACATCTTTTATATTATGTGATAAATCTGTTACAAAAAAATAACATCTGTCCTTAAATTTCTTTCAAAAAATTGCAAATAATTTACTAAATAATTTCCTGGATGGAGTATAATTCTGTGGTCAGAGATGTTCTTTTGCTACATTCCAAATTACTTCCTGTGGGGTCAATGAGATAGGGCAGTAGGTGAAGATGATAGCGATGCATGCCTGGAAACCTGAGTTCAACAAAATCAAACAAGTCATAAAACAAAGCATGACATAGGCTGAACCTATGAGACTAACCAGGAATCTCATCTGAAATTGAAAATAATTTAGTCACTGTGTAGTCAACTGTTTTTATTTCTATTGTTGATAGCATTATTTTGAAAACTTACCTCAAAAGTTTTTCTGAAACTTAGTGCAAATTAAAACCAGCAGAGGCTAGAAAGATGGCTCAGCAGTTACCAGAACTTAGTGCTGTTCTCAAAGACTTGAGTTCAAAAGTCCCTGCACCCATGTTAGGTAGTTGATGACCACTCCTAACCCCAGCTGCAGGGAATCTGTTGTCCTCTTCTTGCCTCCATGTCCACCAGGCGTTCATGTGATGAGCAGACATAAATGCAGATAAAACACCCATGCACACAAAATAATAAAGAACAAAAAGAAGAGGAATAAACAGAACTCAATTGTCACCTTATCTTTTCAAGAGTGAAATACAAAGACAAAATGAAGGCGAGCAGCATACTTAGATTTTTCCCATTGTCTGTGCCATTGTTGCAAAGAGACATCATGACCATGGCAACTCGTAAAAGAAAGCATTTAATTGGGGCTCACTTAATGTTTCAGATGTTCAGTCTGTTTTCATCAAGGTGGGAAACATAGTGGCACACAGTTCTGAAGAAAGAGCTGAAAAATATATATCTGGATTCAGATGTAGAAGTATGGCACACTTTCTCCAATAACCACAAAACTCCAACAGGTCATAGCTCCTAATCCTTCTCAAGGAGCACCACTTTCTGATGACTAAACATTTCAATAGATAATCCTGTGGAGGCCATTCTTATTCAAATCACCATAACTTGGTCAAATACAAATAGCTTTGTGATTCTTCATCAAGTACAAATAGTCAAAGCAAATCTGTCTAGAGATAATTAAACTGCATGCATTTTTAGTGAGCAATAGAAAGAAGATAATTTACCTGTGATTAGCATCAGAGTCTTCTTCTGCCTGAATAGAAGGAGGCTTGGTGAGGCTCAGCTTCATATTGAAGGGATTTCTCCAAATAGGATTTCATTTGTTTTCTTTCGGGAAAAAGAGACAATTGAGATTAGAATAGGGTTGACGTCTGGTCACAAACTGGGAAACAGCCACAAACATAGGCTCTTTTTACGTTACTGACTGTAACAGTGAGGTAGATGACTGTTCTCTCTCATGGGGTTTAAGAACAAAATGACAATAATATTGGAGCAACCTCAACATGTAAAACTAATACAAAGACAAGATGATAAAAACATGTAAGAGTAAAAATTAGATCCTTGAGAAGATTACGCACCTGAAAATTCTATCTCAGGTCTTTTCTCCGCTACCACTTTCAATCTGTTCTGTGGAAAGGTATTTTCCTGCATGGTACTAGAGTGCTTAGTAGGTTGTCTAAGCCTCCAGTGGCAGGCAGGATACAACAGAGAACACAGAACACATAGTTTCCCCTTCATAACTAAAGGCACTGGATGATGTAAGGAAGGAGTGTGTGCTATAGTCCCATTTAGCCCAGGACTGTCTTGAATTTTCTGTGTAGCCAGAATAGCTTTGAATTCCAGACCCTGATACCTCTATGTCCCATCATCATGCCCAGCTCCTGAAGCGTTTCTTGGTTGATGATATTTGGAACAGAAAAATAATTCATGCTAGAAGATTGACTTTTAAATTTTGATAATTTTTTTAGTGTTTTTACTTATATTGGTTAAATCCCAACAATAATTCCCATGTAATGTGTTAATATAACTTGCTATTATATGCTTCTTATAGGGAATCAGATCAAGGCCTACTTAAAAACCCTGAAAAGTCTTTCAGAATATTATGGCAGATATTGATATTAGCCAGGATAATAGTAATTCAATAAGTAGCCTTTGGGATAAAGTAGAGAAATCACAGTAATGATGTGGGAATGTCTTTCTGTATGCTGTAAATATCAATCTTTAAATAAAGGACTGTTTTGGCCATAGCAGGCACCACAGAAAAAGTAGTTGGGGAAATCAGCATAGGTAGGAGGAAGGCAGAGTCACACACAGATAAAGCCAGCTGCCCAAGGAAGCATGTAAGGAACACAGGTGAGCCATGGGCCACATGGCAAACAGATTAATGGAAAGGGTTTGAGTTAAGATGAGGGAGCTAGCTAGCTAGCAATGTGCCTAAGCCATAGGCCAAACAGCATGAAGTTAATAAAGTGTCTCTGTGTTTCTTTGGGACTTTGGGATTGGTGGTCCAGATAAGTAGTGGCAGACTAGTCTGAACTGTGGGGCTAGTAGGGCAAGAAACCTCATTGTAACAGATGGCGTCCCTGGGTGGGCCGAATACCCACATAAAGCCTAAGAAACCTTAAAAAAGGATTCTAGAACACAGAAACAGAGCCAAAAGCAGCTTCCAAATTGTGTCTCAGAAGTAGATCATTGTACAGAGATATCATGGTATCTGGGCCATGGACAAAATGGCAGCGGACTGGCAGCAGGAAGCATAAGCTGCAACCAGGCCAGTTCCCAAAGTCTCACAGAAGACTAAGTAGCATGTAATTGATGTAAAGTTTCTGTTTATATTGAACAAAAGGGGAACAGAGTCTAAGATGGATAATTAGTAGCAGCATATTCTGAGCTACTCTGTTAGTGGTGAATAGATGGGACAGAAGCAGAGTTGCATAGTCTAGAATTTTAAAAAAAGTTTCTGGTTAAAAAATAGTTAAGGATTCACAATAAAATAGATTCTGATGGGAAAAAATCTGTTAATGGGTTACAATGTGTGTAAAATGTACATAGGCTTCAGAGAGAAAGGAAAGAGGGTAGAGAAAGTCCCTATAAAAGAGAAATAGAGTATAAAAATATGATATGCCACATAAAGATGGAGAATGTCTGGATTATGATTTTATTATTGTGTTTTACTTTAAGTTTTTAACTGTTAATGAGCTAGCTGCAGAAAGATAATTTATTGCTAAAGCTGCTAAGTTAAACAAAATATATATCTTAAAGGTATCTTGACTTTGAAATTTGTGTCTAAGGATATGTCTCCTTGGAAGAGAGATTTTGTTTTTTTTCCACAGAAGATGAGAACCTGTGGATTGCTTCCAGGTTGTTTTCATCAACCAAGACCATCAGAAAATTCTCTGATGGGAAGAGATGGTCACATCACCTTCAGGGCAGCAGGCTAAGATAAGTCTCAAGAGCCCATGAGATTGTCAACGCTCCTTAATCAGCAAGAAGTAGTAATGGAAAACCGTGCCCAAATTCCTAAAATGTTGTTTATAAATGTTTGTTTTCATTATAAATGGCTAATGGTCATAGTTAATTTCTTTCTATGAAGAAAAAAGGGGATATGGCATATAAGTGATTTTTAAAAAAGATTATTGAGTTTACTTTAATCTAAAAATCAGCTGTTAATCTCAAAATATTTTAAATTGGTATGGATTTTGGTTTATTGATACAAATTTAAGATGAATTTTGTTATGCTATATGTATTTTTCTCCTCTTATTCAATGTGTGTTTATGTAACTCATTTAAAACTGTAACGTATAATTAAGAAATGCAGATTAATAGTCACCTATGATAACCAAACTTATAGTTATGTTAGTTAGACTTTTAGGTATGCAATATATTTCAATTAGATAGATGATCTTCAAACACTTCTAAGACCTACAGAATATGGCATTTAAAATATTTTAAGAACTTAAACTTTCCTGGACAATTAGACCTGGCAGCACTAATTTACTTCAAGAGAAAAATGAAGCACCAGAGAAACTCCATATGGACTTTACTTTCTTTGTGGCAATGGTTAGCTTGACAGTATGCTTTTAAAACTGGACATGTAGCTTCCATAGGAAAGTGACCTCTGAACTTTGGCAGAATAAACCAAGTTAGTCCCTTAGGTTCCTGCTTTGTAGAGAAAACTGTCAGACATTCTTCAGGACTCAAGGAAAAGTGACTGATGAACAGTACAGTGCAGGAGAAGGTAGATGATAGAGTATTTTCTTAAATTTTGCTAAATACAAATAGACTAGATATTTTAACTTTAATTCTTGCTTGATGGCTATTTTGTTATATGTAATTTTGCTATGTTACTATTGAAACATTACTTTTTGATTAGATAAAAATAGGGAGGTGATGTGGGGTGTTCTCACAGGCCCTGTATCCAACTTCCTAACATGTCCCTAACATTACACCTTTACATTACATAACTCTATTCAGTTTTTCTCGGTGTTTACAGGATGCTCCCTTTTCTGCTCTTAGATTCTACCTAGGATCCCAGATCTGACCATTGTGCTTTTCAGGACCTTCCAGACTGGTAGAATTTTTTAGATGGTTCTTCTTCATATTTAATGACAAATTCTTCAGCATCAAAGTCTTGGCTCTTACTTCCTCCTAATTGACTGATTCAATTATTTATTTATGAGCTGATGAGATGTCTCAATGGGTAAAAGTGCTTCAGTATAAGCCTGTTGATCCAAGTTCAATCTCCAGATGCTGTGTAATGGTCAAAGGAGAAAACAGACTCCACAACTATTTATGCCAGTACAGATTTACAGAAATTTTCTTTAGAACCTGGGCTCTAATATAATTGTATGTTGTTTGTCTTGCTTCCTCCAAGGCTCTAGTTTTTGCCTTTTAGACCTTTTCTATTCAGGTGCTGTGTTTGTTTGAGGGAACACCTTCTCACCATGATATTGTAAAAGCACATCCTCACTTTTGATACTTTAGATTTATCTTATGCATTTCTTGCCTTAGTTCCAAAATCACGTATTTTTCCAAGGATCCTTTTTTTTTTTTTATTGAAGACAATTACTTTCCTTATGTTGATCTGAGTGGTAGATAGGCATTCACTGCCTCTGCTCATCTGAGAAAATAGAGCAAGAAATTGTGTCATGCTAACCATGATATGTTTATGCATATCTAGCTAACAATCTGTGGCCATATTGAGATAGATAATGAACATTTATTTAGGTTTCCTAAGGAATCCATTGTCACAGGAATAATTCTAGTATCTTTGATTGTTTATAAGCTCCACTTCAATACGGGGAGACAGAACTCTCATCATCTACTATCTACTTCCTTAGTACTTTAGTTCAGCTTTACACATATAAGTGGTATCAATGTTTAGTCTGTGACATTATGAGGGTCACAATATCAGGAACTATGTCACATATCTTATGCATTTGTTCATTTCTGTAGTTGCTTAGGTTGACATGTCTGTCCTATGTTTGCATCTTGGCATACCTAAGACTAAAAGACAAAAGATTTATCCGTAGGCCAGGTAAATACAGCACAGGAAGTATTTTCAAAATAATTTCCTTGAGGAAAAGAAAATGGGGAATTTACATATTCATGTATGAAGCATTTAGAAGATGTATACATACCTAAGCATGCTCAGTAAAGGTGTCTGTTCTTGAGCATTCCCAGGTTAAGATCATAATGTAAGAAGAAAAGATGGTAGGCACATTTTTGTTTATGGAACACATATTTAAAGGGTTAAAATAGTGGGCATAAATACATTTATGCATGCTCATGTTGCATCATAAAGCTTTAGTTAAAACTAAAGGAAAGGATAACCTGAAGGATGTGTAGCTTCCCCTAATGTTGTCAACCACAATTAGCAAACTATTCCTTCCATAGCCTACGTCATACATTTCCCATGTCACTTAGTTTTGCTACATTCTATATTCTATTCTAGGATCACAATCTTCTAGGACTCACCCCACCGTGTGTGTGTGTGTGTGTGTGTGTGTGTGTGTGTGTGTGTGTGTGTGTGTGTGTGAGAGAGAGAGAGAGAGAGAGAGAGAGAGAGAGAGAGAGAGAGAGAGAGAGAGATTCTAGAGTCTAAGCCACTGGATCCCTGATGCTAGGCAAGCACTCTATCACTTAGCCATATTGCTTCCTTATTGGTAAGTTGTAAGATTTCTTTTTAGATCTTTCGCTTTAGCTTCCCTGGTGCTGGGATCATCAGTGTAGGACACCAGGCATACCTTGGATACGTTCTCCTAATGGAAAATTGTTTTCTCTTTCTTTTCATTCTCATAATAGTATCTTTCACAATTCAGAAAGTTTAAATTTTTATGAAGTCAAATTGATATTTTTTTCATTGCTTGTACCTTTGGTGATGAATCTAAAATCTCATCATTACACCCAAGCTCCTTCTAAATGTTATATCTTATGTTTTATGGTAACTATTTGTAAAAGGTATACAGTTCGTCATCTGTATTTACCTTTTTTGGTACATGAGAGTCCAATTTCTTCTGCAATAAATTTTAAACAGACTGCATTTCTTCATATGAATCACCATTGCCTTCCTACAATGTTATTTAGACATAATAATACTTGGTTATAAACATTTTAATGACTCATTTATATTCTCTCTTTTTCTCCCATGAATTCATGTATGTCTTTATGTATCTCACTGTCTGGGTGTTTGGAATATTTTGAAAATAAGTACATGCTCCTCATCTGATCTTAAAAATAATCCTAATAAAGTAGATATACTTCAAGAAAAAAAAAGACCTCAGGAATAAGGAATGAAGAAGATACCAATTTCAGCTGAGTAGGCTTCAGAGAGTGGGTAGAAATAAAAAGCAAGCATAGAGCATATATGCTATATTTTCAGTATTTTATATGCGAGTGTACATACACATAATGTAGGCATATGCAACTGCAGCTGTCCTTTTCCATCCTTGGAAATTGGTTCCAGGGCAAGCCTCAATACCAAAACCCAAGGTTGCTCAAATCCCTCCATAATATAGTACAGGATTCTCATGATCCTTAACACCCTTCTATGTTTTTATTATCTCTGGCATATTTAGAGTGTTAAATATTGTCCTGGAGTTCACCTGGCTCATGTCTTAGCTTCCCACTTGTGAGATCTCAGGTGTGTGCCACTAAACCTGCCATGGACATTGTCTTCTACTGCAAAATAGTGAGGATTTTAGTATCTAAATAGTAGATAAAGTGCATTGTTTAGTGAATAATGACAAGAAAAAGAGTTAATATGCATTCAGTTGAGATGAAAAATTTAAAATTTATTGTTATACAACTTTGTACACATATATAGGATGTTTCTATCCTATCCCTTTCATTTCCTCTTATTCATTTCCCTCACCTGCACTTCTTTTCAGATAGGCCCCTACTTCCACCGCGCGCGTGTGTGTGTGTGTGTGTGTGTGTGTGTGTGTGTGTGTGTGTGTGTGTGTGTGTGTGTTCCCCACTGTGTTTAATACTGTTGCTGGCATGAGCATGGGTATAGGCTTATTTACTTGAGCAAAAGCAATCCAGCAGTGATTACACCACTGAGGAATATGACTCTATCTGTCCTAGAAATCATTAACTTGCCTACAGCCTGCTAAGCCAGGGCGAGGCATCATGGACCTCTCTCTCATTTGTGAAGGAATGTTGTTGGGCCTAGTCTTGCATAAATAACCACAACAGCTGTGAGTCCATCACTGCAAGAATTTTATTGTGTCATACTCAGAAGGTGGTGTTTTACTACATTCCTTCTCTTCTGTTCTCCCACTCTTCTATAATTTTTCCTGAGCCTTGGAAGAGGTGATATAGATGTCTATTTTAGTTCTGAAACCTCAGCAGTCATCTATTCCCAGTACTGTGACCAGTCATGAGTCTCAGTGTTAACCATTCCCTACTGTAAATAGGAGTTTCTCTAACCAAGGCTGAGAGCTGCATTTGATCATGGGCATCAGCATACATATTTAAAAGGCAGTTTGATACTAATGTCTATTTATCAGAATATCTAGGTCCTATGACCTTTCCGGCCATTTTTTTTTAAATCAGGTTTTTCAATACTGGTATGAATTACCTTCTTAGGAGTAGTCTAATCCAATTTAAAAAAAAAAGGTAGTGCCCCTTAACATTCAAGCCACTATTGCAACTGTGTGCACACATTTTATATACAATTAAAAAATTAGTCTCTTCTAAAGTTGACTGAATCCACAGATCTGTAACTTTCTGAATATGGAAGATCACCACATAAATATGCATATGTGCTGGTGGGTGTGGACAGTATTATCTTAAATATATAGCAGGCTCAGATGGTGACGATCTTGTCTTAAAGAAACTGTTTGGAATAGCATGTGTAGATAGTGAAGTTAATGATAGTGCCAGTTACAACAGGGGCCAAATAATGTTACCATTGAAAACTGCTTTGGATGATTGTGCATCCGTTGTAAGCCATGATGCCACCTTCCATCTTTGAGCACAGGGCTGACAAAAATATTATCAGCGTATATGAATGTGGTTTGGAAGAGAGGATACGAACGTCTAGTTAAAGAGTTTGCTACAACTGCTCAGGTCAGATATCAGAAATAATAAGGACAGTGGCAGGTGGAGTAGATGTATTGTAGACACCCAAAGTGAAACAGTCCATTTCTAGCAGTAATCTGTTTTTCTGTTCTAATAATTTATCCCGAAATTGAATCAGCACTGCCATCTATTGGTAGCTTTGTTTCCCCGTCTAGTTATTGCTTGCAAAAAGACTAAAAATTTATAGGACAGTAATAGCCCCTAATCTGTGGGAAATGAAATTACCAGCATAAACAGTGCAGAAACACACACACACACACTTCTTATACATACATGGTCTGATGACCTCTAGCCTATGTTAGGCACTGAAAGAGGATCATAAGCAACATAGAGCAACCATAAGAATACACTGTAGTCCAAGCTGAGTCACTTGGTATCTTGCTATGCCATGCTTGCCCTTCAGGTCATGGTGAGGTAGCACAAAGCTTCTGAGACCTCGGGACGTGGGTCAAAGTTCTCTGCAACATTCTGTTATCTTCACGTAGAACACATCTATAAACAAACAATGCTTTCCTGAGACAGAGCCTCAACAGTCTCAAACTCACACACCACTGCCTCAGCCCCATGGCTATGATGACAAAGGTGCTTATTATGCCAGTTTTGCATTTTAATCTAACTAAGCATATTTGCTGTATGAAATAGTAGCAAGTAGAAAAGAAGCATCAGTCTTTGGTTCTTTTCTTTCTCTTCCCCTGCTGTTAGCAACATCAGCATATCATTTTCTCCTTATTACATCAAGAGGTTGTTTTTACAGCCAGGAAACACATATCATTTCCCTCTGACAAATCTGATTAGCGAGCATCACTCCTTTGTGTTTGGAGGCATTACTAAGTTGCACGAGGGTTACTGGGTATTACAACACCTAAGTGGCTAATAGATTATCAGCATATGGCTCAAATCCTACGCAAGACATACCAAGGTGACTTGAGATTTCTCCAGACTGCTAGACTGGCACTTAATATAAAATGTGTTTTGTTTATTCCTGTCATCTTCCATTTAACATTTTTAGTCTGTGGCCGACCTTTGGTAACTAAAACAAAGGAAAGAAAACTGCATAGAAGAGGAGACTGCTATACATTAAAAAGATTTCTGCTTGTGTCTCTTACCCTGCTTAGCCCTCAGTGCTTGAGACCCCATCAGTGTCCTAAGGAAAATGAAGAGAAGATATGCCTATCCTTCACACTGGAATAGTTGGATAGTAACACTTGCGAAACATCCATTTGCTAACATAGATAGCCCAGAGAGGAATTTTTTGGTGGGGGGAGGGGAGGTTTCCTTGCACTGACAGAAGTATCCACTCAGAAAGAACATTCATAGAAAAGCAAGTTTTAGAGTTATTCAAACATGAACCCACATGTCCACTGTAGTTAAGAAAATGTTCAGTCTTGGAATCTTCTATGTCTAACACGTGGTTTAACGGTTAATTATGCATGCATTAAGCAGGAGAATTTTCTGAGAAACATGAGAAAGCAAAATTTTATTTGCAAGTAAAAGCCTTCCTTGGACATCTCCTTAAATGTAGAAGATAGGAATTTATTGAGGAATCAAGCAGAGGAAGAAGCAGTGGTTTTCTTGGCTGAGCAGAGGAGAGCCAGCTCTGAATGGTTATCTGGACATGATAGAGTGGAGATTCAAAAGGCAGTGGGCTTCCTGCTTTAGCACTTACTGAAAGTGGGCTAATATTAAGTGTAGCCTAACCATAGCTAAAAAGAGTAGCTTATTACTCTTATTTACAGGGAGGGAACCATTTAGTGACTGCTGAGATATGAACACTCATTTGTGGGCTAGTGCACTGCACTATCACATTTATCTGTTCCTTATATTCTATTCTAATACGGCTTACCAGCAGCTTAACATAAATCATCAGTCCATTTAGGACTAGTTTTCTATTATTTCAAATATGTAACAACAATTTATAAAATATTCAAGAGCAGTGTTAATGGTAAATTTTAAGGTAATCACACATAAGAAAGCCATAAAAATTAAAAAGTGCTCATTATATTTGTGTGTGTATGTTTGTGCATCTGGAAGGGAACATGCATGTAGAGGACTACTTTGGGGAGTAATTCTCTTCATTCACCATGTGAGTCCCAGGGATCGGGCTCAGGTTCTTAGGCTTGAAAGCAAGTGCACTTACCTACGGAGCTATCTTAATAGTTCCATAAATACTGTTTTATTATATTAATGATGTGCCTATGAATTGCCTATGTTACCTGATTATAGGAATATTGCAGCGTGGTCTTGGCCTTCCTCCCTCTCTTAGGTTTTATTGTCATTGTGCTACCAATTAGTGAGCAAGTGGTCTCTTGTTTTTGATTGTTTGTTTTTGTTTTTTTTTTAACCTTCAATTCCTGGGTGGTGCTTTGCAGTTGAATCTTCCCTAGAAAAGCACTTTACTTTCGAAAATATTTTAATTAAACTCTAATCTTTTTCCTTAAAAATTACCCAGCCACTTGAGAGCTTGGTATATCCTCAGACCTTTATTGAAGACTGTGTGTGTGTGTGTGTGTGTGTGTGTGTGTGTGTGTGTGTGTGTGTGTGTGTGTGTGTATGTTCATCCTTGTTTCTTCAGTATCTGAACTCAAAACTATGGGCAGATGTGCAGAATGCACTGGGATAGATTTCTGCATAGTTAGAAATGTTTCATTTCTTCCCACTTCATTTAATTATACTTCTTAGTAATGGCAGAATCCCAACAATAATGTAAAAATGTCAGAGACTGAACATGTAGGAGTTCATAGCTGTGCATAAATGGAACTTTTTTTTTTTATAATTCTGACATAATGACTCTTAAAACTGCCTCTACAATAATACCTGCTAGTAACCCCTGCCCTTGGGAGCTAGAAGCAGGAAGAACAGTATCAAAGTCACCCTTAGATACATGAGAACAAAATTCCAGCCTGGGCTACAGAAAGCTCCACTCAAACATACAAACATCCATACATACAAAACCCACAAACCTCTCCCAGTGTATTTACATAAGATACTTGGTATAGATTTCATCTCTGTATGGACATAACTCTGCTGGTCAGATTTGTGCTGCTATAATGAAATGATTGAGATATTTATTAGGTAAACAGAAGTTCATTTTGGTTCACAGGTCTTCAGCCTAATGTCAAGTGGTCTTATATTTTGGGCCTCTGGCAAGGGTGGCACACTGTGGTCTGCATGTTAGATCAAGTGCTCACAATTAGATTCAGGAAGGGGAGAGGGGGACAGAGGAGGGGTCTGAGAGAAATACTTAGCCCCTCACTTTCTAAATGATCATGGTTTCTTTCAATATTGCTGCCACTATAAGGATCAAGTATTTGGTCATAGACTTGTGGGGAAAATATGAGCCATAATAGTACTGGAATAGCTTTCCTGTGAAGTGCAGTCTGTTTTTTTTCTGGGGGCGCGGGGAGAGGGTTGGCAACCAGCATGCAATCAAGAAGCACAATTCACAAAGGAGAAAGTGTAGCATTTATACAGTACTGGAAGATCACGTCTTCCCTGACCTCGAATGGAGAGAGAATATGACTAAGGAGTGTTGTATCGGGAGACAACAATTTGATATCTTTGCCACCAAATGCATTTCATTTAGATCTTACAAGAAGGATGTCATCTTTTTTGTATATCAATTTGGAGAGAGGGGGGGTAGAGATAAAGAATGTGATAGCATGAAGTATATCTGAAGGCATCATGCAGGCATGTTTGACTGTCAAATGGCACAAAGATAGACCAGAGCCCAGAGGGAGGACAGAGGTGGAAGGCAGCAGAAGCTCCTCCGAGGAAGAAAGGAGTCCTACAGTCTGGTTCCTGTTTGTGCAGCCCTGAAAGTCATTGGAAACCCTGGCCAGCTGTCATGATAAAGTCTCAGTTTTTTTAACTGACACACAGTCATAAGGCTGATGAAGAAATTTACATTTATCACTTGGCAGCTGTGTTTTCTGATGGTCAGAATACTCCTCTGTGGTTAAAAGTTCTCCAGGAGGCGGATGGCCTTTCTTGCTATATAAAGAGCCAAGGTGAGATCAGGCATGGTGATGCATGCCTTTAATCCTAGTTTTCTAGAGGAGGATGAAGGCAGATCTCTGTTCATTCAATACCAGTGTACAAATTCCAGGCCAGCTAAGGTTTGAGACCCTGCCTCAGACCAACAAACAAACAAACAACTTTGGTACCAGGACATTTTCTCACACTTGTTTGGAAAAATGAGTCTACATCCTCAGAAGATCACAACTTCATTATAATATTAGTACTGTGGTTTTACATGCCCCACCCTGCCCCCGACACACACATACTTTGTAGTCTTCATTAGAGAGTCATTAAAAAAATGCTCTAATAGAGAGATCTGTTTCTTCATGATTTGAGAGGTGAAAGAGTTTTCTTACCTCCATAAATGTGCCACCTACCCTCTGAATGTTCACAAAACGTTATTTAAATTCCACAGTACAGCACTCACTGTAATTTGCCCCCTCTTCTATTCAGACCATTCTATCCAGTATCCGTGTATTGCTTGCTTTATTAGGAATCACTTTGTAAAATAAACCCCCATGTAAAAGTTTTGACTAGATCATTTTCTTCAAGATAAGAACAGAGAACATACTGTATGCTATGTGTGTTCAACATTAGTCCCCAGTGACCACCTGAGCTGCTGTACAGTGCTGTCCTGGATCAGTTAATGTCTGCAGCTGAATCTGCAGACAAAGAACTATTGTGCTCATGGCTACCTACTATCAATTTATAGACACGTGGTGTCCCACTTATTTATATTGCCTGAAATAAAGTAAAGTTCATGCTAAGGGTGAACATAAATAAATCCAACAATATTAAAATACAGTGACAAAATGCAAGTAGGTCTTAAGAGGATGAGTGGTAGCAAAATAATTTCTGTAGATAAGCTGGCATGTAGTGGATTTATGATGTTACATTGTAAATAATTGTCCCGCTTATGAGTTTAATAAAAAAAGTGCTGATTGGTCAAAGGTAGACAGGAAGTGTGGGCAGGGCTACCAGACTAAGAAAACTCTGGGAACAGGAAGAACAGAGCATAAATACCACAGAGACTCCAGAGTTGCCAGACAAGCCAGAAGATGCAGAGGACAACTATACTGCTCTGAGAAAACGTACAGAGCTCCATGGCTGAATAGGATAAGAATCATTGGTTGAGTTAAGGGTAAAGAGTTAGCAAGTTATATACCTGGACCTTAGGCTGATCAGCCTAAAATTAATGTAAGCGTCTGTGTGTCTCTGCAGGTGTCTGTGGGACTGTGGGACTGTGGGTCTGCAGGTCCCAACCTTGAGGCTAGGCCCGAAAGTCTGGGCCAGAAACCTCATACTACACTGGCATCAGAAAAGTTTTAGGACAAGTTTGAATTCATTCTGAGGCTCAAAAGTATTGATATAAACTGGAAAGTTGACAAGCATGTAATTGCCAGACAAGTTCAAGTTCAAATGTGTTGGCTTGAAAGAGAACGAATTATGAATATATATATATATATATATATATATATATATATATATATATATATAATAGTTTCTAGTTGTTATGGTATCTCTTCACAGCACTAGAACAGTGGCTGAGAAAGTTGTACCAGGAGTGGGGTACTACTGTGGTAGGCCTGGCCATGCTGCTCGTTGTTGTAACATGGAAGACTTTGAGACTTTGTACTAAAAAATAGGTTGGATACTTTAAGAGGGTGCTTAATTTGCCACCCTAATAGTAGCATGGAAGACACTGTGAGGAAGTTTTGGACTGTGGGAGCTCAGCTCAGGAAGTTTCAGAGGCAAAGAAAATTAGTAAAGGCCCTCGAGACCATTGTTGTGATATCTTGACAAAGAAAGTGGCTAATTTCTATACTTGTCCTAAAAATATGCCTAGGGCTAACTGAAGAGTTTTGTATCAATGGCATTGGCAGAGGAGATTTCAAGAGAGACAAGTACTGACTGTGTCAAGTGGTTATTAGTCACTCTTACACACATATACACTTAAAGGGAGCAAGTCAGGAAAGGAGAAATACAAAATGTACAGTGTGAGAGAAAGAGAGAGAGATACAAAGCTTAAGTAAAAGTCTAAATGGGATAAAGGAGGAAGTGACCTCAGTACAAGTCCCCACCCGGCTAAGCTTGTGGAAGGAATTAGAGGAAAGCGTAAGCAGGGAAGGTAGCCGTTAACATCAGAAAACTGATGCAATTGTAAGTGAAAGCAGCAGAACATGGCAGCTCTGGCCGCTGGCCTCACGGTTCTATCTTCAGAGTCAGGGAAAAGAACACGGAAGGCATATACTAATTATGCACAAAATTATGCTTCATCATAATATTTTCATATATATCACATTTACTTCTAATTCCTCTCTTTTTTTCCTCCTGTCACTCCTGATGACTCCTTTCTTTCCAAAACTAGTCTTCATTCTACCTTCAAATCTTTTGTATTGTTCTGGTAAACCAATGAGTTTAATTGGGGTTGATTATGTGACTGTGAATGAAGGGTATTTACAGGAACATGGGTAAGTTCCCACAGGCTACATCACTGGAGAACTGTCTCCTTCTGCACCAACAACATTCAACTTCTAATAGCTCCTTGGGGAACTGAAGGCTTCATAAGTCCCTCTCCCATTTATGACAAAATGCTGATGGGAACAAGCTTGTGCCGGTCTTATATTGGTAATCAAAGATGCTGTGCCAGTCCCTGGTCGTAGATTTCAGACTATAAACGTGGGAAAGAACTTGCTGAGCACAGACATTCAGCTCTCTGCTTCCTGATTGTAGATGTGATATGATCAGCTCTTACAAGCTCCTGCCTTGACTTCCCTGTATGATGGATTGAAACTATTAACTACAAACTCAAATAAATACTTTCTTTCTAAAGTTGCTTTTGCTAAGGCATTTCATCCCAGCAACATGAAAATGCTCTAAAACAAGGAACCCCTGGCAGTGAAAGCAGCCTGTGAAAGGCATTATCATTGTAAGATCTACAAGTTAGAAATACTTTTAGCAGCAGCTCTTCTCAGCTCTCTTCTGTTATCTGAATAATTTTCTAACGCACTAACCTTGGGTAGATAAAAATTCACTTGTGTGTTACTATGTCACATAATGATATTTTCCCTAGAAAATACAGTGGCATTTCTGGATTAATAATATTTACAATATTTCACTTCTTAATTGTCTCTCATTTGTTTTGTCCATATAGTCAGTTTCTTTGTTTGGCAGAATTTTGCAAAGTGCATGTAAGCCATTATGGATCGATTCCACTGCCTCTGCTGGGTTTGTACTGACTTGTTTTGGGAGTAGTTTGTCCTAACTTGTATGAAGGAAACAGGTATGTCATGAAAGAATTGTGTGTGTTCTGTGTGGAATTCAGAGGGAAACCCAGATTCAATGATTAACAGTTTAAAAATATTTAAATAAGTAGCCACTGTCCAAATGGTGGTGGAGATTTGTGTCCTTTTAGGCTCTTTTCCCTCAGGTTCTAGTTTATTTGGTATCAGAACACAGTCCAAGAATGGAATCATGTTAGGAGATTTCTGATTTCTTGTGAGAAATTTCCAAGTAGTTAAGATAACAAGAGTCATGTGACCTCAGTTTCTTCAGAATCAGGCAATTGTTCTTGGATTATGCTGCTGTGCCCCTCCCAGGTATTGCAGGTCAATGTAATTTTACTTCAAATTATTCATTACTACTGACTACTATAATCTGTTTAGATGCCTCTATGGAAAAATGATTTTTCTCTGTGGTGCTTGTCTGATACCAGAAGCTTGCCCTTATGATTGGACACTTTATTTATTTGACTCTGCTTGACCCTCAGAGTCTAAATTGCTTGATGCTCTGAATAAAGTTGACTATTGCACAAGTCTTTAGTCCACCTTGCTTTTAGACTCCTCTCTTCCAGGTCTCACGGCCTCTAGAGCAATAAACAGTTGAAAACCCATATTCTACTTGGTTTTTCTTGACAGGATTCCCCCTTGCTTTCTAAATAGAATGCCTTATTTTAAAATGATAAAGAGCTAGGTGATGGTGCATACCTTTAGCTCCAACAGTCCATAGGCATAGGAATAAATGAGGGCAATGGTAATTGTTATATAGTCTACTCTGGTCTTGAACTTATGACTCTCCTGCCTCAGCTTCCAGGGGGTGATATTTCATGTATAATCTCCATACCTGGCTTCTCTGGAGTTTCTTGAGTATGATTATTTATAAATATTTGCCTATAGGTCAAAGAAAATAAAGATTCAAATTTGCAATCTACTTCCATAATATTATTAAAAACCAAGGCACTTGTAATTGTGTCTTTCTTTTTCTGATGGACAGAGTAGTGTGCTTATAAAGATAGAAATACATACCACATACTCAGTGATGAACAAAATCAAAGGTGCTGCAAAGTGTGTGCAGGGCTTCCCATGTGACATAGGCCTAAAGATCTTTGTGACACAATATAAACAATTGAAAGGTGATTACAACAAGTACTGATATTTATGCTGAGGATGGCATGGTGGTTCACACTTACAGTATCAGTGCTCAGAAGGAAGATGTAGGAGAATCTGGAGTTAGAGGTCTTTGAGTTCAAGGACACCCAGGTATACAGAGTGAGTTACTGGACAGCTAAGGTTATACAAAGAAAGCATCTCAAAAACCAAATAAACTGAAGTATAAATAAACCTAAAAGTAGAGATTGTTTAACATTCAATCCACTAAACAAAAAACCCATGTTATCATAAAACTCTATGCAGCATTAATAATAGTTGGCTAAAAGAAATATAATAATTTATAAGTGTATAACTAACTTAAGTTATAAATGATCTTTCTCACTTTTCACCTTACTTTTCTTTTCTTACTTTATAAATCCTTAAATCACCTCTACGCCATACATTGAAAACTCTGAGGAGTTGATAGATGAAAAAGAGAAAAAATTAAACATATTTCTTAAAACTTTAAGGCCTATACAATTCAAAGTTAAATAGGAAATAAACTACTGGTAAATTGTACATGCGATACCATCTTTCATGTAGAATGGTCTGGCACTAATCCCTACTTCTAGACAGGAGCCAGTTCAGGCAAGAACCAGCTAGACACACCCACTGCTAGGAGGTCAAGGCAATTTGTACTGGTGATGTGGGCTACGAAAGAGCAGGAATGTAGACCAGAGGTTTCTATCTGACCATAGGAACTTGAATATCCTATTTTCTATCACTATGTCTATATATCTGAAGTCATCCATCTGAAAAGAAGGCATGTCTACTTATCTGGGTTGTGGAAGTTTCTTGCCTATTGTTGCTAGGACTGCAGTGGTTCAGTGCATTACAGAGGAAGCATGTAGCCAGGGAAGCTGCTTATTTCCTGTTCATGGAGGCCTGAGGGAGAGGAAGAGGGTCCAGAGTGTCAGTATTCCCCTCTTGAACAAGCCTCTGACCCACTTCTTTCTTCTTGGGCCCCCCCTCTTAGCAGTTCTCCCACTTCCTAATGTCATACAGAGAAGATTAAACTTTCAACACTTGGGATTTGTAGGATGTTCAACATAAAAACTATAGTTATCATTAAAAAATAAATAATTCTGTGAAGATTATTATGCATTTTTAATTAGATTCAAAAAGGAAAGTTT